>BSBN01001467.1:5000-673516 GCA_027924645.1 Cunninghamia lanceolata | reverse complement strand
GGAGATGTTGAGAAGAGGAAAATGCAGAGTATAAAAGCCTTAAGAGGAAAAGATAAGAAGATGAGAGGGTTCCCAAAAAGATGGGATAACAGAGAGTTGCCATTGGAGCAGCATACACCAGAAGAGGTCAAGAGAGTTCTCATAGAAGAGAACATGAGAAAAGAGAAAGAGGAAAAGGCGCAGCAGGTAGCACTTGAGAAAAAGAGAAATGAAGAAGGAAGAATGTCCACGAGGAGGGCATTGATAGAGACACTGTGGTCTCTCATTTTATTTGCTAATGTTATGCTTGCAGATTTGTATGCAGGTATACAGAAAGTGATGAAGAAGGTTGAGGATGAGACCTTGAAGATAATGAGAGATGGGGCAAGAATAGATCCTGAAGAAAGAGTGGAAGATGTGAATGAGGAAAGATTGATGGCAGCCGAATGCCAAGAAGAGTTTGCAACAAAGGTACATTACAAAGTGCCTGAAAATGAAGAAGAAATTGATGCTAAAGATGTTCAAATTGATGATGAAGATGAAGAGGAAACCATAGAGTTTCATGATGCATGTGCTGATGTTGTAGCAGCAGCACAAGATGCTATAAAGAAGAAAGTTGAAAGGCCAAGAAGCTGAAGGTGGATGTAATTTGGGATAGCGGGTCATTGCACAGAAGAATGAGGTAAAATTGTTACTTTTGGTCATGAATTTAGAGATAAGAATATGGATATGTAAGTTGATAGGGAAAATAAATTGGAAAATGTAAATGTGATTGAGGGTCATGGATATGTAGTGCCATGTTGGCAAAAGAAAAAGATTGATGAAAGGCAATAGTTAGGTTGTAAAGAAGTGAATACTTTGATTGTGTTTACGCTAACAAGTAAGTGCATAGAAAGAGAGGTGTGTAGAGGAATAAGTGGCAACTTGATGCAAGGTTGAGTTGGCCACCAAAGAGGCCCAGAGAAAATGAATTATGGATGAAAGCAGAACAAGGAAAGAGAAGCTTGAGTGCAGTAAGGAAAGGACATTAGTCCAGTGCTAGAGTGTGGGTGGTAAAGCAAGCAGCAACAAACAAATGTGTTGCAGAAAAGACAGAGAATTGGAGGCATGAAAAAGAGAACAAACTCCTAGGAACTGGAAGTATGATGAATCTAGTAGAGGATGGAAAGAAAGAGAAGGGGCATACAGTAAAGTTGCAATGATGGAAGCAAGGTATCAGGAGTTAAGAGAAAATAAATCTAATTTTTATGTGGATGAAGCTTTCAATTACATTCATAATAATGAGGAAAATATGAGGAGATTATTAGATGAAAAAGAGATAAGGAGGAATAGATATTTGAGAAGGCAAGAATGTAGACAAAGGCAAATTAAAAAATATAGGTATGATAGAAAAGAGGAAAAGTGGAATAGAAGAGTTGTATGGAAAAGGAAGACATCAGAGGTATGTGTTGAAGAGGCTGATTTGACCCAGCAAGTAGCTACAGAAGAAGAAGATGATGGAGTAGCTATAGTTCCAGAGCAAGAAGAAGGAAAACCAAAGAAGAATGAAAGCAAAGAAGAGATGAGATGGAAAGATGGAGCAGCAATAGAAAATGTTGAAGATGATTTATGGAAACAATTGACAGTCATTGAACAAGAATGGAATGAGAAGATTAAAGCTATGAGCATGAGTAGGACAGCAGAGAAGCTTGAAGACAAGGGTGCAGAAGTGGTTGCAGAAATAAAGAATTAAGATTTTACAGATTTAAAGAGTAAGATGGTAAAAGATGAAGCTGGAAATGATGTGTTGTTGCAGACTATGACCATGAGGGAAGAATGGCTGGAAGATATGACAAATGAACCTATTGAGGATGATATATGAATGATAAGTATTGATAATGAAATAGGAGTTGTGATAATTTTTCCATTTGATTATGATTTGTTTAATGAAAGGAGAATTCAAGATTGGAGGTGGATTATAAGTGATGCAGACAATCATGTGAGAGTAGCTCACAGTGTTGCAAAAAAATGTTCAAAGATCAATACATATAGGATAGAGAAATTATGGAAAAGCAGAAGAAAAGGTTTGTTTAAGTTTGCAGAGGAACACATGTGCTGGAGCACATGATCTTTGTTGAGGATGATATATGAATGATAAGTATTGATGATGAAATAGGAGTTGTGATAATTTTTCCATTTGATTATGATTTGTTTAATAAAAGGAGAATTCGAGATTAGAGGTGGATTATAAGTGATGTAGACAATCATGTGAGAGCAGCTCACAGTGTTGCAAAAAAATGTTCAAAGATCAATGCATATGGATAGAGAAATTATAGAAAAGATGGAAGAAAAGGTTTGTTTAAGTTTGCAGAGGAACACATGTGTCGGAGCACATGATCTTGTCCCCTGGGGAGTTTGATGTAGTGGCATCTAATTAAATTTTGAAAATTATTGTTGGCATTTGATTTTGGTTTAAATGTATGGGTCAAGTGACAGAAGCTCATGTCGCCAAGGTGACAAGAACAATAATAATCAATGATTAGTTTCTAGAAAGTCGAATAAGTGGTGAAGATGGTGATTATTGTAGGAATCAGTTATAATATTCAAGTGTAGGAGAAGTGGTAGCAGGAGTCTCCATTACTATTTTGGGGACATGCATGTTTGTATAATTGTTTCGGTAATAGCTGGTTTAAAATTAGAAATTACAGCAGCTTGAGTGGTGCTATAAAGAAATATTCTTTATCAAAACATGGAGTAAGAGTTAGTGGTTGGCGGTGGTTAGTGAAATAAGACAAGAGGCCAAAAATAGATTGAGTGATTGAATGCGAGTGGGAGATCATGGCAATGTAGACAATTAATTTCTAATTGTACATAATGGAGAGGAAGGAGAGAGGCCAAGTGTAAGAGAACGGCCAAGGAGAGAGACCGGGGAGAAGAAGGTCGATTGGATGGAATAAGGACGTAGGCCATTGCAAGAAGAAAAGGGAAGCAGGAGAAGCCAATTTGTGCAGGCTGCATATATGATAAGAGGCATAAAGGAAAGTGAAGACGGGGAGGCCAAATAGGGAGGAGGCCAAGTGAAGAGAAGGCCGAATAAGTTTGAAAAAGGATGATAGCAAAGGTAGGCCAATGTGAATGCAGACTGACTGATTGGGCAGCCAGAAATATAGATGAAGAGAGGCTGATTATGATAGGCCGATAGTGAAATGAGTGTAGCGATAAGGGAAGAGAAGCCATCATTGAAGATAGAAAGAGGGCGCTCGCGGGAAGAAACTGTTGTTGCAGAAATAAGGAAGGAGTTGGCCAATTAAAGGAGGTTGAGCACAGAAGGATGGACAGTAGGAAGTGAGGCAGGCCGAGGTTAATGAGAGAGATCACTGTGGGGAGCAGTGTAAGGAAAATAATAATAGAACTCTACAATGGATGTGAAATGTCGTGGGGTTAGGCTGAGTACGATGGAAGAATACAGCTAAGAGTTAAGAGGAAAACAACATTGTGAAATTGGGACAGTAGACCAAAAGGATAGCCAGAGTTTGAGAGGAGGAATTCTAATGTGGCCCAAGGTCGACTAGCTCATATCAAATAAAAGGAATTAAATCTGGAGGCCGACAAGGTTAAGGGATTGCACCAACCTAAAGGGCATTGACATACCGGCATAAGGATCTTGAATGGATGTAACTTGTAGAGGTTTTTTGTTGTCTTGAAATGGAGGCCAATTTGGCTGTATGGAATAAAAGTTTAATTTATGTTCATAATAATTCTATAGCTTGATGTTGATTGTTTCTGTAGCATGTTAAAGGCAGAGATAGTATTTCTATGATCATTATTCTTGAATATTACCTAGCTCCTGTCGCCCATTGATATTTTGGTGAATCTTAATTGCATGAATGGCCTTGTTTAAATCTTTGATGTAGCTATCCTAGTTCCTATCATTCTAATGGTAGAAGTTATGTGAAAGCCTTTTTAGCTGTGCAGAGACTTGATTCTTCCTTGAGGGTTGCATAGGGTACGTGTGCATGCTTTATGGGAGTGTGCTATCAGTCTCTCCCAATGTATCTCCTCTCTCTCTACCTATCTATCTCTCCCTATCTCTTGCCTCTCTCTCCCCTATCATTCCTCTATATTCCTATCTCTTTGGACATCTAGATCTCATTCTCTATCTCCTTATCTCTCCCCTCTATCTCCTCTATCTCTTCCAATCTATTTCCTCTCTATCTCTCTCTACCTAGCTATCTCTCCCTATCTCTCTATCTCTTGGTTCTCTCCCCTATCATTCATATATATCTCCCTATCTCTCCCCTCTATCTTTCCCTCTCCATTATCGTTGAAGGAAATGAAAATAAGAAAACTAGGACTCTCTTTCTATCTCTCTCCCTATCTCTCTCTCTCTCTATCTACCTCTCTACCTATCTCCCTCTCTCTATCTTGCTCTCTCTCTCTCCCCTCCATCTAAAGAGAAATTGTCCAAAAAAGAAAGGAAAACTAGGAAATCTAGGAAAAGGATTTAACTAGGGGAGAGAGAGAGAGAGAGAGAGAGAGAGAGAGAGAGAGAGAGAGAGAGAGAGAGAGAGAGAGAGAGAGAGAGAGAGAGAGAGAGAGAGAGAGAGAGAGTTTATGTGTTGATGTACGTATGTAATAAATAAAATAGTTCTAAAGTAAACTAGAACAAATTTAAGTAAATAAAATACCTCAAAACTAATATTAATAGTAGTTCATACATCGTATACTAGTGAGTTTATTATTTTGATAATAAGTTGCACCAAATAATTAGTTTGGCCTTTCTATTAATAGATTTATTAATTATTTTATAAAAATATATTAATAACCAATTTTTCTAAAGTTCCAGAAATGGATATCCGTTTCCCAGAAATAGATATCCATTTTTGGAACCTTGAAAACCATTTTCCTGCTCCACAATTTAATGGATATCCATTATTTAAATAATAGATATCCGTTATTAACAGATATTCATTAGTAACGGATATCCATTTTGCTTTGGTTTTGCCTTGTATTTAGGCTTGGGACTGTCATAGTTGACTTTCCCTAAATTCTAATGTCTTTACTGGTTTCACTCTCTTCTTTGAACTTCACCCTTTGTGCTAACAACTTTTTTTTATGCAAATTTGATAAAGCAAAAAGGGTTTATAGAGGAAATTGTCATCTTTCTAAAATATAAGATTTTCTTTATTATCATTTTATTAAATAATTATTAATAATTTTCTATATAGTGTGCGTCTAAAATCCTGATGGACACACTGATTAAAAAAACATCCATAAATTTCAAACTGTTTCACCCTTTTTCAGATCCAAAAGATGTGTCACACTCTATACTTCGTTGGCTATAGGTTTAAAAAAAATTAAATTCTAATTTTTTTTTTATCAAGTTAGGTTGGCTGGAAAATTACTTTTTAGTTTTTAAAAAAAGTCACAGTAAAAAAATCATAACTAATTATTTTATTGGAATTAAAAAAAAAACTTTTGTCACATCCGGGCATGAGTCATCTACTTATTTGGAAAGTTTCAAAAAATATTTTTTTTTGCTCATAGTTAGGTTGCTGGAATGACACTCAGTTTTTTATTTTTTTTTCTGAAAAATTTAATAGTTGTTCATTGAAATATTCATTTTTCACTAAGTAAATTTAGTTTTTTTTTAAAATAGTAGCCCGTAAACTAGATTCAATTCTCTACAAATTTTGTTCTTAGATCTTTTCCAAATTGTGTAGATAATCCATTCAAATTTTCACATGAATTTGATTAAGTCTGATTTTTTGTATTTTCGTTGCCACTTAGAGGTATAGTTTGGCCCATTATGATCCTGCACATACCCATTAATGGTGGAAAAGGTTGGAAACCCAAGAAACCTAAAAAGGGTCCTATATTATAGATCCATAGAGAGATCTATTATAAAATGTGTTGAATGAAAGACATGATTCAATCTCAAGTGTGATGCTTCTTTGAATTGTTCAAATTGAGAAGATGCACTATTATTCCTATTTATCACTTTCCTCTATCCACTAGTATTTGGGATGGAATATGATGGATTTGTTCAATATTGTTTCTAGCATAGACCAAATTTCTTTCATGAAATTGTTACCATTCTCTCTATTATTAATACTTGTGTAAAAACAAAAGTTCCTTTCTCATTCAAATATTTACTTGACTCTATGTACTTGTAATAATTTATTTTACTCGACTTATGATTTATGTGAAACAATTTTTTAATTGAAATGCTCAAGAAAATCATTGATTTAAAACAATGAGTTCCTAGAAACTAGCCATAATTCAATTGGATTGAGTCAAATTAGGCTGACATGATCGATAGTCTACAAATTTTCATCTTTGAACATTGATAGGGGTGCTCAATATTGGCATACAACTACAAGAATATTAGAGAGAGAAGAATATAACTAAATAGATGAGAGCTCACAATAGAATTCTCCCTAAGGAACAAGGTTTTTGCATTAATGTTCAATTCCTCTGTTACACAAGATTTGTAATCCCCTATTTTTTGTATAAGCTAATTGTATATCAAAAACATAGATAAAAAATTAGAATTTCATATGCAATACCTATTGCTTTCTCCTAACTCTTTGATAGAGAAATTGATATAATTAAATTTCAAGTTTCATAAATAAAAAAGTTAATGAAACTTTAATTCTTAAATTACTATGATTAAATTATATTTGTCAAAACACAATAATTATTAAAATAATATATTCTAGGCTACCAATAAATAATATATCAACTATATTATTTAACATTGACTTTATCAACAATGAATCCATTGCAACTTCTAATAGTGCAAGTGGTAATTTAGGATATTACACCATTATTCTCTTTTGTTAGGAATTCTTAGAGTGTTGAAATAAGATTGCGGGGTTCATTTATTGAAATGGGATCCCCATGATCTATATGAAAATTATATACACAAGTACACATCTCAAGTTTGAAAGATACTTGTGAGTTTTACAAGGATAGAGACAAAGTTTTAAAATACAAGACAAAAAAGGATTGCCATCAACAGCTCCAAATAGCACCAAATGCCTACTTTTAAACTATACTTACTAATCCAAATAACTTATTCGGTATGCCATCAATTTTTATATCTTAAAATACATACCTAATAATGAATGACAATCCATTATTCTTTATCATATCTTTTTATAATAATATTACTAAATGATTATTAGTCTTGTTGAAAGATATCTACTTGTCTCTGGAATAAACCCATTTATAATAATACTATTGAATGGTTGTTAGCCTTGTTGAAATATATCTACTTGCCTTCTCAATATACCCTTTTTTTCTTCATACTATACCTTTTTTATAATAATATACTAAATGTCTTTATAATAAGACTTTTTATAATAATATTAGTGAATGATTGTTGGCCTTATTGAAAAATTTATAATTTGTCTTTATTCTAAACCTATTAGAACAACTCTCATGCTATTTATCATTAAATTATATTTAAAAAGACGATAATACATTTAACCAAAACTAAAAACAAGCAAGGTCATACACATCTGTCCCCACAACCCCCCCCAAAAAAAAACTCTTTAGGGAATTATATTACACCATTCTTTTTTCTATTGTTCGCAAACTAATTCTTAAATTTAGTTATAATTTAATAATATTCTTGCGAATGAGGAAAAATTGTAAAATCTTACGCAATCGCACAAAGCAATGTTTAAATCTAAAATGATACGCATACGCACACGCAATGCAGCCTTCAAATATTGGGCTTCTACCTTTCATTTCTTGAACATGAGCATGGAGGCAAATGAAGCGAAAGCAAGGAAGTGTCACTTTGTGATGGTGCATGGAGCAAGCTTTGGGGTTGGTGTTGGTATAAAGTTGCAGATCTTCTTGTGAAAGCGGGTCACACGGTCACTTCCCTTGACATGGCAAGCGGAGGTATCAAACCCAACTGATGCCGATCACATTTCATCTTTACAAGAGTACAATCAGCCCCTCACAGACTTCTTTACAGCTCTTCCTTCCCAGGAGAAGGTATGCATTTGCTGAAGAGCTTTAAGAGCCAATATATATCTATTGTATATTTCAAAATTCAGGTTGTGCCACAATACACAACCTGAAATTTCATCAATACTTAAGTATGCCAACTAATTTGTACTTATATGTCTTTTCAGGTTATATTGGTTGGCCATAGCGCTGGTGGCTTCAATTTGAGCTTTACCATGCAGCATTTTCCAGAAAAAATTGCTGCAGCTGTGTTTGTTACTGCCACCATGCCCCTCAGTGGAACGACTCTCTCTAAATTGATGAATGAGGTTTAATGATCTCTATCTCTCTCTCTCATTCTCTCTCATTCCTGCTCTACCAAGAGTCTTAAACTTACAATGCGATTTCTCTGAAACCATAAAATTTAACAGATCACATCTATAATTGGAGGCTTTGGAGATTCCACATTTTACTATGCAAATGGGAAAGGGAATCCGGCAACATCGTTCAAGTTTGGCACACAATTTGTGCGAAATTTTTTATCCTAGAAGAGTCCTTCTTGGGTAAATCACTTGAGAACAGAGACGATACGGTTGCACATTACAAATAATCAATTGAATCATTGGTTAATGAGATAATGTATTGGGTTGTTATGAAATTTCAATTGATTGATAGATTAATATGGCACTAAATGCAGGATCTAACATTGTGGGAATCGCTAGAGAAAAAGTTTCCTATTTGGCAAGAACCTCTTTTGTATACAACTAAAAACTATGGAAGTGTTTACAGAGTATATGTTGTGGTGAAGGAGGATAAGTGTATTGTGGAGGCATTCCAGAGAAAGATGATTGCAGAGAATCCTCCACAAATGGTATACGAAATTGAAGGATCTGATCACACCGTGTTCTTCTCCAAGCCTCTTCGTCTAGCTGAGGTGCTCATAAAAATTGCTAATACATGTGTGTAAGGTGCTCATAAAAAAAAGCTAATACCTATGTGTAAGTGAAGCAATGATATTTTAATGTGATGCAGATGAATTTTAGTAAAGTTTGGAAATGTAGGAATATACTTGTCACAAACAACATGTCATGGTTCTTAATATTGTAATGGTGAAATTTCCATACCTTGCCATTTCGTATTTAGTTTTGTGTATAATATCTTAATATATTTAAATATCTATATTATAAATGGCATCATATTGTGTAAGATTGAATAATTTTCCTATTTTTAAAATCTATTTGTACACATATATTCTTAAATATTTAACCCCATATTATCAATTTATATACATATTATCTTAATCGTCTATTTATCATGTTTATTTATGCATCTACTTCCATTTAGCTATTTGCTATCTAATTTTCATTGTTATTCCATTCTAGGAGAAGTTTGTGGGCACCTCGTAGTGATGAATTTAAAATTCAAAATTTAAATGATAGACATAAAATTTCAACAGTCCATAATGATTATAGATTAGTATTTTAGGATTTAACTATGTGTGTGTTTTTTCCTCAATGTTTCGGATCATACTCCATGATCCATCATCAGGAGAAAATAGAGCAAGAGAAGTGAAAAAGTATGATTCTCAGCTTCTCCAGCTATTTGGATTTGTATGAAAATTCCCTCCCATGAAGGGCATCTATGATAGACATCAAATTTCCACAATCCATAATGATTATAGATTAGTATTTCAGGTTTTAACTGTGTGTGTGTTTTTTCCTCAATGTTTCGGTTCATACTCCATGATCCATCATCAAGAGAAAATAGAGCAAGAGAAGTTAAAAAGTATGATTCTCAGCTTCTCCAGCTGTTTGGATTTATATGAAAATTCCCTCCCATGAAGGGCATCTATGATAGACATCAAATTTCCACAATCCATAATGATTATAGATTAGTATTTCAGGATTTAACTGTGTGTGTGTTTTCCTCAACGTTTCGGATCATACTCCATGATCCATCATCAAGAGAAAATTTAAATTTTCCAATTCTCCCCATTTATGCTTCTACTTGAGTTGTCTTGATCATATGTGCTTTAACACACTAACGTAACTAGAATAGATTGTTCCCTTTTCAAATAAAATTGCTTTCACCAAGATTTCTATTACTAGGTCTTGGTTTGCTTAGATGACTTAGAGGTCTATATATACTATTCCTTTCAAGGGGCTACAATATCCTAGGATTTTTTTTACAAGGTTTACCTTTAGTTAGTTTCTTACAACAAGATTTCTAGGTTTCTTTCTACAACAACAAAAATTCTCACAAATAAATTTGTTTTTAATTTATATAATTTTCATAAGTAATTCAAATTCAAGATAACTAGAAAATATAAATGTAATGTAAGTATGTATATTATTCCCACTCTAACCCGTATTCAAAGAAATATTAAAACACAATGAGGGTAAAGAGAGAAAATTTAAGCTTGAGTTTTCTTGAGTACTAGTATTTGATTCACAAGGTATACAATTTAGTTGGACAACCACTAATAGGAGGACCAATTGACACAAAATTGCCTAATTAAAATGATGTAATCTCTAAAGGAACTTAACATACAAATTTGAGCATATAATTTAATCATCATATAACATGCAGACATATAAATCAAATGTTGAATCTCATAGAAAGAACACCAACACTTAACCATTATTTCATCAAATGCTTATAATTGAACTATAGATACATATAACTTAGTCCTTCACACTTAGTTTGAAAACCATGAAAATAAAGTAAACTAGTGAATTGTATTCACAACTTAAATAAAATTCTAGCACAAATAGCATAAAAAGATTTCCAACATTTGACACTTGTTCAAATCTAGGGCTATATAATCAAATTCATAGTAAATAAGCATGTATAGGCAATTAAATCTCATAAAATCTTAGCAAAAAAAATTTAAACATAATAGTATTGATTGAAAAGGCCTTAATCTAGCAACAAATCTAAGCAATAGATGCCCTATTATTCTCTACATGTCTTAAGTATTTAGGCCTTTATTTATGTAATAAACTGAGATTTAGTAGTCTTTTATAATCTAAATGCGTAGGAGTCCATGTAAATGTTTTCTTCATTAATGATCCTCATGTGCACTAGAATGTCTAGACTATTTCCTTCGTATCATTTGAGATGATATGAAATTGTTCATCAACATTTATGTAAGAGTTGGTATAGAATGTTCTATACCATGTAAGATCTGGCTATGGAGGTAGACACCCAAAATCTAGGAGCTTTAATCAAATCACAAGAGAGACCCAACATGAAAGAATAATTCTATTCTGTTAAAGAATTTGTATTATGCATATAATAAAAATAAAATGTGTACCACATTTTTGCCAAAGTGGGACATTGAAATCAACATTTTTAACCAAATCTTCACTTTCTGACACCTATAGCAACTAAACCATTAAGAATTCGAAGATGATGCGAACTAGTGATTTGTGAGATTTTGTGTGTAGATTCTAAATATATATATTTTTTAAAAAATTAAAATAAATTGTGAATTTTTTTTCATAATTTTTAATAACTTGTTTTTTTTATAGTAAACATCATTTTTATAAAGTGATGTTTATGTTGTAATGCATAACTTTTTTTATAGAAAGAAAAAAATTCTAATTTTTAAAATATGGATTTTTAACACCAACATCTAGGGCATGGATATTTTTCATAATTTTTTTGCTTCATATTTTTTTTTAATTAATTTTTGAAGTGAGATTATTTATAATTTGGACACAAGTTTATGTCGTAACGTATAACTTGTTTTGTATGTATCAAAATTTAATTTTCTTTTCTTTTTTGTTGAAACGAGGACATCAATACCTAGGGCACAGATATCTCTTAGAATTTTTTTCTCTATTTTTTATTTTTTTCTAGTTGTGTGGAATAGAGACCTTGTTGCTCAGTGAAAACTTATGTTCACTAAAAAATAGAAAATAAATATAATAATCAAATTAAATTATTAAAAGTTATACTTTTTAGAAAGTGTATACAAAAGGCTATGTAATTAAAAAATATAATTAATAAATGACTTCGTTTGCCCCCCCAAAAGGTGAAGTGATGTAGTAGCATCCATCACCTCATGAAGGCTAAAATAATAGAAGAAACACTAGTTTTAAATGCAGATCGCCAGCACAAGACTATGAGCATCAGATAAAAGGAATCTTCATAGCCAAAAGTTAACGCCTCATGGAGGTAGCACCCAGCAATGGGAGTTACATAAAATTGAATTTAGAGTAAAAGACAATCCTTTGTGGTAGAAATCTGATTGGTAACGCCTCAACCAGAGGCTATAAGTTAGTAAAAATGCCAGTGGTGGGGCCCAGCAAGAATTGGAGAAAGCGTTACATTTGATAAAATTTCTAACACCTCATTTGGCATAATTCCAACGCCCAAGTAAAGAGTTTCAAATCTGCGCCATTTGGCAAGTTGAACACCTCTTGAGAGGTGGTAAATCAAAATAGAAAAATGTAATTAAAACATTGGTGGTGGAGCCACAATTATGGGATGAAAACTCAACATTTGAAAGAATGTTTTTAATGCTTCAAAGGAAAAGAGATTGACAAGATTTTAATGCCTCTTTTGAGGTAATTATGAAAAGGATTCACCATGTGCCAGAAGGGGATATAAAACCTCCATGAGGCATATTAAAACCATCTTTAATATTCTTTTGGGGTAGCGCTTGGGAAGGGGAGAGGGAGCCCTAGGATAGAGAAAGGAAAGCGCTAGTTATTTGAGAGCTAACGACTCATTTAGAGGTAGCATAGATGAAAACATGAGGGGATTGAACGAGGCCATGATGTCTATTTTCTATGTAATATTGTTGCGGATTATGGTGATTTGATTATGTAATTTTTTTTGCAAATGGTTGTAGTCATTTTCTTCTGATGAAATCTACATGAAATTAAGTGGGATTTGTTATTAACCTTTTGTTTAAGCTTTGCATGGTAAGTTTATGTGTAAGCAAAGAGTCTTGCAATATCCCTATTGCATCAATGGTATTAGAGCTAGCCATTCTTGAGTCTGTAGGCAAATCGCCAAATGTGAGGCAACTTGTAGTAGGGCCTGTGAGTTGTGGGTTGTGAGAAAGTGCCTCTGAGAGTGGCCCCATGAGGTAAGGGTAGTGGTGGAGGTAGATAGTAGAACAATAGCTCCTAGGTGTGTGGACAGAATGACCAATTTGAGGCAGTCTATGTTAGGGCTAGAGGGTTGGATTGTGAAAAGGAAGTCTCTAAGCATTGAAAAGAAATTGAACGGAATAAATGTAAGACCAAGAGTCTGGATTGTCTAGTTAGAAGAAAGAATTGATTTCTATAGACTTCAAGAGCAAATGATAGAGATAAGAAAATTACATGTACAGTTGATGAGATAATGGAAGAGACCTTTGGAATTTTAATTAAAAAATAATATTGCTCGAAAGGAGGAGAAGAAGATTAGAGGAAAGAATAATATCGTAGATATGAGAGAGATGGTGCAGAATGGAATGAAGGATCTCATGAATAGGGTGGAAATGCTGACCAGACTAGTTAGAAATAAAACTAAAAGCTCAGAGTTCAAATTAGAGGAACTTGATTGGAGAGGAAATAAATTTGAGTATTGCTGATTTGATTAGTGTAATGGAGACTGATAGAGGTACAATATTTAGTTATAAGATTGAAGAGGAAGATATTGAAGATGGAGATGTGATTGTAGACATTCTTGAAGAAGGTGAAGGTATAGAAGACATGGAAGTTTATGTGACAAGCCAAGAAGATACCCAAGATGTGAAAGATGAGATGATGGACTTTGAAGGTCCTATGTTTGATGAAGAATTTTGGGATAATGAAGAAGATCTCCTACTCAAAGAGGAGATGAGAAAGATTGATATTTTATTTGAAGGGCAAATGTCAGATGAATGTGATAAGAGAATGGGGAAGATGCAGATGGGAGGAGATGAGCCCCATGATTATGCTGACATTGTTTTGTTTGCAGATGATTCTTTGTGTGCAGGTAAGAAAGATAAATATGAAGAGGTTATTAATGAGGAAGCTAAAGAATTTGTAGCAGTATGCTTAGATGAAAGCATGAAAGAAGAGAAGAAAACTGAAGAAGAGAAATTTGTTGCAGCATTGGCTGAAGATGGAGAAGTTCTAGAAATAAGCATTGAGGAGATTGTGAGTAAAGTTGTAGTTGTTGATGATGTTGTAGTTGAAACAAAGATTATAGTGATCTATGAGGATCAAGTGTTCTATGAGAAACCTGATGAAGACAAAGAGTTTCTTGAGAAAGAGATCATGGAGGTAGAGAAGTTGTTTAGAGAACAACAGAGACAATAGCATTCAACAACAAAGAAGAGGATGTTGTGACAAAAGAATTCATCGTGGTTAAATATGATTTTTATGAGTTTGATAATTTTGAATTTGTAAAAGATTTACATGCTGAGATGAAGAAAGAGTTAGAGAAGAAAGAGGATTGTGTAGATGTAGAGAGGTATACAGATGTATACTTGCAGATAGAGGTTGTAGAGGAAGCTATATGAGAGATTTGGTGGAGGTGGTCGATTTGTGGTGGGTTGTATCCCACAAAAGAGGAGAGTAGAAGAGTGAGTAGTTGGAAAAAGAAGAGAGAGCCTTTGGCGAAGGAGGATGGCATATCATGGATGTAGATCCATGAGTGAAAAGAAGCATGGCGAATGGAGTTATGAGAGAAAGAGGATAGTTGTTCTGGTATGGTGCTAGAAAATGAGAAGGAAGAATTGATCTAATACACTTATCCTAGTGACAGAGTTTTACTACAGGTTGGTTGCAACTTGAAACAGTAGTTCAACTACTCAACTCCATTTTGTGAGTATATGCTCACAAACTTCCTACCTGACGTGTCTAATACAGTAGCATCCATCACCTCATGAAGGCTCCTCATGAGGGTTGAAAGGAGAAGAAAACACTCCTCATGAAGGCTGAAACAAGAGAAGCAACACTAGTTTTAAATGCAGATCACCAGCACAAGACTATGAGCATCGGATAAAAGGAGTCTCTATAGTAGAAATTCAATGCCTCATGGAGGCAACACCCAGCAATGGGAGTTACATAAAATTGAATCTGGAGTAAAAGACAATCATTTGTGGCAAAAATCTGATTGGTAACACCTCAACCAGAGGCTATAAGTTAGTAAAAATGCCAATGGTGGGGCCCAACAAGAATTGGAGAAAGCGTTACATTTGAGAAAATTTCTAATGCCTCATTTGGCATAATTCCAACGCCCAAGAAAAGAGTTTCAAATCTGTTCCATTTCGGAAGTTGAATGTCTCTTTAGAGGTGGTAAATCAAAACAAAAAAATGCAATTAAAACATTGGTGGTGGAGCCACCAGTATGGGATGAAAACTCCACATTTGAAAGAAGGTTTTTAACGCTTCAAAGGAAAAGAGATTGGTAGGATTTTAATGCCTCTTTTGAGGTAATTATGAAAGGATTCACCATGTGCCAGAAGGGGAGATAACACCTCCATGAGGCATATTAAAACCATCTTTAATATTCTTTTGGGGTAGCACTTGAGAAGGAGAGAGGGAGCCCTAGGATGGAGAAAGGAAAGCGCCAGTTCTCTGAGAGCTAACGCCTTATTTAGAGGTAGCATAGATGAAAATAAAAGGGGATTGAAGGAGGCCATGAAGGCCATTTTCTATGTAATATTGTTGTAGATTATGGTGATTTGATTCTGTAATTTTTGTTGCAAAATGCTTGTATTCATTTTCTTCTAATAAAATCTAAATGAAATTAAGTGGGTTTTGATATTAAGCTTTTGTTTAAGCTTTGCATGGTAAGTTTGTGTGTAAGTAGAGAGTCTTGCAATATCCCTATTGCATCATGAAGCAAAGTTGGTTTTTATCAGCATTTTGATAGGTGCAGAGGAGACTCCATCGAAGGTTTATTTAAGACTAGGAGGGTTCTATCTAAGGAGGTTTGATCTAAGGAGGTTTTATCTAACTCATTTCAATTAAACCCCTTTCAATTGAACCTCTCAACATTTAAATCATTAATTTTTCTAAAAAATATGTGATTTCAAGCAAAAATCAGGATGTCCCATAAGTGGGGCACATTATTGTGGGATAGTATGTACATCAATATGAAATTACAATGTGAGAAGCCCTTGGTTATACAGGCAAAGGTGAAACATAGGACAACATAAGATTATGACAAGTGTCTTAATCTTATAACTTGAGACACAAAGATATGACTATCCTTAGTGTACCCTAAGTATGCCCTAAGTAATCTTAACTAGACAAGTGTGAATAGGACCTAATGTGGAATTAACTAGGTAATATACCTTGTTCAGACCAACACCCCTCCTTAAGTGAAACATAGGGAGAATATGCAAATATGCAAAGATGGGTCCCAGTTACAAGGCCATGTTAGGTACCCATGTACAAATCAATCTCTTGTAAATGGAGAAAAGGAGAAAAACTCATAGAAAAAACCCCTATATAAAAGAGAGAAAACACAATATGTGTTGGAGTAGGTGTGTTGTACACCTTGCATAACATTGGTATTATTCTATTATGTAAAATAAATATTTATTTGTGGTGCATCATTTGATGTGTTTAGCGACATTGGATATTTAGTTGGTGCCACTTGTAATTGTTGTATGTAACATTGGGTTAATTATTTTATGTGTGTGGGATACATAGAGTAATTAATTATTTATTTGTAATTATTTAATTATTGGGAAAACTTAGTACCAATAATTAAGTGAGGGTCAATGGTTTTGTAGATTCATGGTTTTGGGGAATATGGTTTTACAATACCACATGTTGTATTTGTGTGATCTTATGTCTATAAAAGCAAACACATGAGTAGATGTTGTAGATTGAGGTGAGGGCTTGTTGCATTTGGCTGGGTTTATCTTGTTTGAGCATCTCTTGCAAGTTGCATTTGTGAGGATTTGAAGCATGGAATTTGATGTATGGTTACATGCTTGTTCACATGGAGTGCAGGTAGAGAGAGCTTGATGTTTCAGAGGTGATCGTTGCATATGTATTGTAATCTTTATTGCTGAATAATACATAAGAGATGGATGCTTTTGGACGCTGGGTTTTTCCCTCATGGAGGGTTTTCCCAGGATATATCGTGTGTCACCATTGATGGTATGATTGTCTATTTCTTTTGCATGCAGATTTTTTTATTATTGTTGCACATTAATCTCTTAGTGGGTTATGAGGAATTAGTCTATATGGCTGCATATTTCCAATATTTGGTATTAGAGTTTTGTTCCTTGGTTGTGGGAGGAAATTCCTATTTGATAACCCTAGCTATGAGTGGATTTTTATGTGTATTGGAATCCATGGACTTGCAAGAAAAGAATGATGACATTGCAAGATATGAGGATTTTGTCCAGGTTTTATTTTGCAGATTGAGGGTTTTGGGGTTGGAGATTTGTGGTGATTTTTTGTTGATCTGGGTTTATAAATCTGAGTTGGAAAAATAGTTTTTATGGATGGATTCAATGAGGGTTTGAAGGAGAAATTTTCACAAATCATCTCCTAGGAAAAAATGGACCTCACCATTAGATTCAAGAGGCTTGAGAGACAAAGATTGATATAAAATTTGGCCTATTTTGGCCACTGTGAAAAAAATGAATTTTTTTGCCCCTAGCCCTAGCCGTACGCTCGTATGGTTGGGAGGCGTCTACAGAGGCACACAATAAAAAATTAATTCCTACATTTTTTCATTGAAAATCCTTTTTTAAATAAAAAAATACATTGATGGGGTGGGGATTCGTAGATCCCTATACCCCCTGCGCCAGTGCTAGCGTCCCCAATGGTACCGTAGGGTACTACCATTGGTAGCCCTATTGACCATTGGCACGGGTGCCGTAGCTAGTGGGCCATAGGCCCTCGGTCACTGGCCCCTGGTCTAGTGGGGCCATGGTTCACCTAACCCTTCGGGGATTTTAAAAACTTTACTAAAAAATTAAAATATTTCAAATCAAACATTTAAACCGTTTGTAGACCATTTGGAATCAGCTGCTAGAGTGCCACCAGTACACCGCCCCAATGCTGCTGGCATGCCACCTCCATTGGCAGGCCACCAGTGGGCCATCGTTTAGCCACCCTGTCACCACCAGAGGGCCACCAAGGCCTGGTTACATAGCATAACTAGGCAGGTTTTCTCTAGGGGGCATAACTTTCACCCAGTATGTCAGATTTTCAACTTTTTATAGTCAACGAAAAGCTCTTCCCACGTACAACATAGTGGTATTAGATATTTTTCTAGATCTTTCCATTATAAAATAGTTTTTCCTCTTCGAAGCTAGATGTACAGTTTAAGATTTGACTGGGCATAACTTGTGCATACGGAGTCAGATTTCAGACTTCTTATGGGCGTTGGAAATGTGTTTCTGAGAACTACATAGTGGAGTAGTTTTGGAGATGATATTATAAGTTTTGTTTAGTTTATATCAGTTTGAGCTCATTTTGGTTACTTTGACTTATGGTACGTTTGTGAGTTGATGGAAAATTGAATCTAGGATGATTTGGTGTTTGAGTCAATGTATAATTACATGTTTATCTCTGATTATTCTTTGTTGACATCATTATACATGTATTGTTTAGTTTATATATTGCATTGTGAGATCTACATATTGTGCAATGTTGTAGGTTGTCTAGGCTTACATGTTGCATATATGAATTGGATGTGGGTTGTTTATGCCCATATATGTTTCAGTGTTGATGAAGATTCTTATTTGTGGCTTGCTTTAGTGACATATTGCATTAGTTTTCTTTTCATTATGAGATATAGAGAGAGATGGTATTACCTGATATAGTCATGATACAGGACCTATGTTTGTTGACAATATGGTACAGTTGTGTAAGACTTGATGGGGGTATATTGGGTGGTAATCATGGTGTCATGGATGTTCCTTGTTTGGTTGGGATTTTGGCATGACATGATTATTTTACAGGTGTAGTTTTGGTGGTGTTGGATTGATGTTTGGTTTTACAGGTTTTGTTCATCTTCTTGGTTTGGAGATTATGGTTTACTCAACCTTTTGTGAGTTGTTGTCATAACAGTGGGTTTCTTTTATTGTGTTGGGGTCATGGATGATCTTCGTTTAGGAGATGATTATCACGATGTCATGGATAGCTTGGTTACATGTTTCAGTGGGACCTTTTGATAGTGATGGCTTGATGTTTTTCATGTTGCCATGTATAGCTCAGTATCATGGTTCAGTGGGAGCTTTGGCAGTATATATGGTTATCTTCATGTGATTTGGAAATGTTGATTATTGGTTTAGAGGTGTTGTTATTGTGTCGTGGTTTAATCTTGATACCGGTTTTGAGTTTTGACATGACACAAGTTCTCTTGAGACAGGATGTGTGCATTAGTGCATGTGATCTTCCTTTGAGGAGATGATTAAATCATGATGTCATGATGTGTTCCTAGGTTATGAAGACGTGTAGTGGGAGCTTTGACAATGATCGTGTTGGTTCTCTTGGTATTGACTACATTAGTCATGTGCTTAAGAGCTTCATGATAATGTAGTTTTGTATTTGGAGTTTAGCATGGATTAATCATGGAGGTACTCATGTATTTTTGTGGGAAATTAACTGTTTAATAACTTTTAATTGGTAGCTCGAAATTGAGCACCATTTTTTCAAAAAGTGAATGGTTTTTCATTCTCTACACATTGGTAAAATTTATTTTGTAAAATGCACTAAGTTATAAAGTGCCAAAATCTAGGGGGTCTCTCTTTCAACAGTTTCGAGGGGGCTTTTTTTGCATTGGATCTTTTGCATATTATACCATGTCTACATGCTGCAAAGTCAAGTGTACTTATTGTGAGAGCACTCAACATGGGGATGCACTTTGTCCTCATTTCTCTCATGCTACTTTTTCAATGTTTTGTAAGACTGCAAAATCATCACTTGATGTTTCATTCAGGTTGACTTTCAGTGATTCCTTGCATCATTGTTCTAGATCCACAAAATTGGGATGCATATCCACCAAACATCACATCATTGTTTGTAGAATCCCACCTTGCAGATTTGGATCACACCATTGAGGGCATTCATCTTCTCTTCGATGTCAGCTTCTATGAAGTTGCATTACCATCATCTTCAAATATACTTGTTCATGCATCACCTATTTCAACTTATATCATGACTAATTCTGCAGATACTTATGAGTCTACATATCAGACTATGTCATCATCTAGTTTGACACCATTTGCAGAAGCATTATATTCACATAGATTCAGCTTTCACCATACATCTATGGTCCCTCTTCCCGAATCTTCGTCACACGACAACATTGGATTGGAGATCATTGAGCATTCTTTGAAGACATTATGGGCACCATCTTAGTCTTTGAATCTTGTATAGAATTTAGAGACTTTCATACTTCTTCCTGTATGTTCCTATCTGGAATGGGAAGATTGTATGCACACTTCTGTGGTACTCTTTCTTCCTAAGGGGAGAAACATTGTTCAACGATCGTGGATCATCTTCAGCATCCAGTGTTGCGCATATACCAACACTATAGGAGGTATTTTGAGGGGAGACTACAAGGTTTCTCTTCTCTTGTCAGTTTTGGGAGGAAGCATTTCCTCACATAGAGTTCATCACTTCATAGTTTGTGAGGGGGTCACATGACCTTCTCTCTTCTCTCTCCTATGGAGGAATATTTCATGTACTTATGTGTTAGTAGTCCTTGGGGGGTTCTGATTCCTCCATCTACCACTCTTCTTTTTCCCTTGCACATTTCTTTCATGCATCTTTTCTCTTTTAGAGAGGAGTTTTGTTCCCACTGGGTTTTCTCCTTTTCTCCACTTTTTTGAGAAAGTTTGTTCATGGGTACCTAACATGGCCTAGTACCTGAGACCCATCATCATCTTGTATTGCTACTCCCTAAGTATAACTTAAGGGGGGATGTTAGAGTGTAGGGTTTATGCTAACCCACACCTAGGCTTAAGTCACACTTAGTGGCTAAGTCTAACTTAACCTTGACATTAAAGGCAAAGTTCACTTTTGAGGTTAGTCACTTTTTTTTCTCACCACATGTGCTCACATGAGGTTAGTCATTTTGACAGCACTTCATTAGAGGTTGGAGATATTCTCTCCTCACCTTATGGGAGGTTGGAGACATTTGTCCATAACCCTCCACTTGTGCACACATGTGTTCATCACATAGAGGGTTAGTCATAGTTGGTTCTCTCCTTCTCACCTCCTTCTCCTTGCCTATATATGCAAGGCTATTTGTACTTTTTCATCTAACTCTTGATGTAATATCTTGATTATACATTTTGGCTTTTATGTGCTTATGCTTTGTGGAAGTTCGTCTTTGTTTTCACTTGGTGATCTTGGCTCATTTTAACAACTTTTTATCTCCTAAATTCTTTTTATTTCTTTCATAAGAATGACATCTTACAACCAAGGCATCCTTCAATTGGTGATTTTCTAAATATTCTTCTTCTTATTTCTTCTAATAATAGGGATGCTACCACATCTCCAATTTTTAATTTAGAAATAGTACTAGTGATCGCTATTCCTAATTTATCTCAAGAGTGAACAAAGCAAACTAATACACTTCTCTTCTTCATACATCTGAATTTCAATAGAAAATAACTAACTTACCATAGTATTGAAGGTGTTTAGATGTTCATGCACAAAGTCATCATCATTCATTTTTATTGCATATAACTTCTTTCAAAGACAAAAATAATTTACTAGAGACCTTTTTTATACAAAGTACCCAATTCATTCCATAATTTTTTATAAACAATCTAATTAAACTCTTTACTATCATTAATCAACCAATCTTCATCTTTTATACTAACTATTTTGTTATCGATACATTTATGCAGGTGCACTGTACACAAGTCAAAGCACAATAGCACCAAGTTAAAATAATTTAATTTTCACTGCCATTTTTTGAGGCTATTTGGCCAACCCACCCAACGGTGTATTAATGTCCAGCGAAGATGTACACGAACCAGGTGAATTTAAAAATGCTTAAGAATCAATGTAGCTAATTTTGTGTGCTTAAATCAAATTTAACCATGACTTTGAAGAAGGAAGCTCATGACTAGTATGTTCCACATTTAATTGACTTAGTTTCGGCACTCAAGAGGTTGAGGCGAGATTTTGATTAGGTTTGGAGAGAAAAAAAGTAGAGAGAAACAAGAAAACATTAGAGAAGAGTGGAGTGCATAGGAGGAGGAAAGAGAGAAAAATATATAAAAGGGTATGTGTGAAGGAAGAGGCTAGGTTTATTTTGTGCAAGTGAGGTTGTGTTGATTTGGAGCTGGCTCAAAGGAATTTTCAAGGGGCTATTATGTAAGGAAAATGAAATTACCATTCCTAGATGCTTTTGATGTTTAGTTTGCCAGCTGTAGGTAGTACTAAAAGGGACATGTGGGATTAGAGAATGGAACAACAAGAGAGCACTCTTTGAAAAGAGAGAATCCATCGTTAAGGATGCCAAGTTTCTTTTCTCTTTTAGCAACAAGTGCATGTGAGGAGAAAGGGTTGTTCGTAGGGAAGAAAAGATAAGCAGGTTATCACTTTGAAGGCACATTTTGTGCTTATGTTGGAAATTGAAGATAGAGAAGGAAACAAAGTGGACTGAGTAATTCAAGGAAAAACAACTGAAAACAGTTCCATAACAGGGGAGATTGTAAAACCATGTCCATGCATGTTTACTAGTTGTATCATGAATGTGAGGGCTTTATTTTTATTTTAACAAGAAAGCAAAATTTATTTATGTAATGCTCTCCAATGTGTATGTGATTCAGGATTTGTTCCTTCATCTGGTGTTTGTTGTCTTGAATGAGTTGGTTTATGTGTTGTGGATGGTATATATGTGTTGTTATTGTAACAGAGCTAAACGAGCAGACCAAGTAAAGTCACCTATAACTACTGCAAAGCTGATCTAGCGAGCAGCAATTTGCCTGTAGCAACATCTAGGTACTAGACAACAAGCTGATATGCTAATTCTTCCTTTAGGTTGCGAGTAGTTACATGGGTTGTGAGTCCAAAGTAGGGTGTCATAGGGGTGTGGCTCCATCATACATCAATCCACTGATATTTTTCAACAAGCAAATCTTCCATTAAATTTTCTACATTAAACTTTTCTATCTCTATCCTTGTGCTTCATGTCATTCTAATTCACTCACAAATCATTATGTACATAGCTCTCACTCAAGACAATTTATCAGAGGTAAAAGAAACCCTAATGAAGCTCTAATGGATCATATGTAGGGAAAAAAGAAGCTCAATAAACCTATACAATAGAACTTGTGCAAATACAATCTAAAACTAAAAATAGAATATTGGAAAAAAAAAATTGGGAAAACTTTTTTGGTAAAAAACCCTCCACATTAAAAATTTTCACTATTACAAAAACTCAACCATTCTCAGTACTATAATGAATCTCTCTTCCTTATTAAATATGTGTGAATATAAATAGACATATCAAAAGTATTTTTATACATTGCATAAAATCATGCAAAAGATAAACATAAGTACTTTAAAACATGGGTAAAAATTGAAAGTATACAACACTCTATTTATTGAAATGATGTCCCATATAAAATAATCAATTTTGATCTCTATAAAAATTATATATAAAATTACACTTAGGACCTAAATTTGACCTCGATCCTAATTGTGGAGCAATTTTTTATGACAGCCCTTAAAATACTATGACATATTTGAGTACAAGTAAAATTATATATAAGTCAAATATATATATCATCACAATTCTATATAAAATTTGACAGTCTATCCAAAATCTCTCTTCATATGATACAATATTTTTTAAAATTCTGATTCTACTTTACTAAAAAATACTTAAATATAGTCATACGACCATCAAATTTAAGCCAGGAGTACACTTCTCCAATTTAAAAAGAGGGATATAAGAAATAATTATAGAATGTAAGATAAAAGAAGAGCTGCTCTCAAAAACTCAAGAAGGAGCTAAATAACTGCCAGTCCAAATAACATATTTGATACACCATCGATTTTTATATGTAAAAATACATACTTAATAACAGATGACATACCATCATTCTTTGCTGTCGTTTTGTAATAATATTATTGAATGGTTGTTGGGACTGTTAGAAATGTCTACTTGTCTTTATTCTAAACCTAGAAGAACGAATCGGATGCTGATTTCCTTAAGAAAAAATAAAATAAAATAATTGTGGGCCGACTAATATGTTCAACCGAAATCAGAAACAAACAGAGAGCTCATCCACATCTGTCCCAACTACAATATCGTGAATCTCTTGGCGTTACTCCATTCTGTTTTTTCTTGTCCGCAAAATAAGTAGAAAATTTCAATAGAAGGGATAACCACAGTACAAAATTTTGTTCTTTCAGTTATTTTAATCACATTTTAGGTAATAGTACTGGTTTTCTCATCTACTTCAACAATTGTAAATTAGAATGACAGTTTACAAGTAAAATGTAGTCACACGTAAAGTAGTATGCATGGGTAAACTACAGCCCTTAAATACTGGCCTTCTACCTTTCAGTTCTTGGGTAATGTCTGTGTCAGTTTTAGACTCAAGCATGGAGACAAATACAGTCAAGGCAAGGAAATGTCACTTTGTGATGGTGCATGGAGCAGGTTTTGGGGGTTGGTGTTGGTATAAAGTTGCAGATCTTCTTCTGAAAGCGGGTCACACCGTCTCTTCCCTTGACATGGCAAGCGGAGGGATCAACCCAACTGATGCCGACCACATTTCATCTTTACGTTAAATTCATGCATATCTAACAATCTCATGCAAAGTACATGCAAAACTGGGGATCAATTTACAATTTAGTGGGACCTCTTTTACATTGCTCAAAGAATGAATTGAATCTATACAAAATATTCCTTGTGCCAAAAATAGAAGATTTAGTTGGACGTGCCCTAGGTGGTTTGCCTTTATTTATATTCTGCATAATTTGTCAAATACTTATTTACTCTATCTTCATCTGGGCCATCAAGCTAATCCAACCTGAATTTTATCTGTTCAAAATTCTTGCAAGAAAATTCCACCCACCCTTTCATTGTTTGAATATCCTTCTCTATTACTTTGAAATTGGACTTGATTTCAAAACACTTGTCTAAAGTTTCTTTACAAAAATTAGAGGCTTCATTGAGTTCCTTTTCCATTTTCCTCCTCAATGCTTCTTTTATGACTGCCAAAGCATCCAACTTGTGCATGTCTTCCAAAAAGAGATTAGCACCAATAACATCTTTAACAAACTCCTATATCTTAATACATATCTCTCTTATGATTTAGAATCCTAGGCGTGTATTCAATCATTAGGTCTATCCCGAAATCTAGTATATCAATACACCTAGTAACAAACCTAGGCTCTTCATCCTAAAGGATGTCTGCTTTTTTCAGCTCTTATGGTCTCATATGGCTCAGTTCCTTTAATTGCGTATGGTCCTTTTCAAGCTTACCTTCTTCTTTTTGAACTTTATTTATAAAAGAACATATTTGTCCCCCTAACTGGTGAGCTCTTCAATAGTATATACAACCTTGATCTAAGAGCTTATTAGCTTCATCCAAAAACTAAGCTATCTGTTAGTCAATAGCATTTGACCTTATTTGTAAAGAATCAATATCTTGTTTGGTAATAAAAATTGGGGTGTCTGAAGATGTTACTCATTGTGAAATAGGAGTGAGAATCTCCTTTATGAATGCCTTCATTTGTTCCAACTGTAAATTCAATTATTCTTTTGTCTACTTATCCTTATTCATTCTTGGCACCACTGTGTCCACTATTGATCCCAATGAAGCAATTTCTTCATCTCTAGTCTGATTACCCAAATTCATCCTAGTTAATTATTAGTCAAAAGTTGAAAGACTTCTATCATCTTTATCCACCAAGGGTGTAGCTATTTCTTCAACTCTTTCTCCTAGCTCATTGGTCCCAATGGTAGAGAGGGTTCTTGATTTCTTTGTAGATTTACCCTTTTCTACCTAGATTACCATGTCTTGCAGAGTTAGTGGCTTTACCACAACCTTTTACCTCTTATCAAGATTCATCTTCAGCCAAGTTGGGACAACAAAGTCTTCTTGTGACTTCTGATCATCTTCTTTATCTTCATCTTGCTCACCATGATTAGGATTTTCTTTATCTAGGATCTCTTCTTCTAGATTATCCATTTCTTGTTGAGGGGTTTCCTTTGGAATTTTCTTCCCTTTATGCACATCTTCTCTTTTGGTAGAGACATTGGATAAGGAGGTATCAACAAACCTGGTTTCTTTCTCAATGGTCTCTATTAACTTTTGTTTCTCTTGATATGTCAAAACCTTTTCTTCCCCTTCTTCCTCAATTACTTGTTCTTACTGATAGGGTTTCTCTGAAGATATGTCCTTTGATGGGTTATATTGTAACTCATCCTGATCCATTTGATCTTGTATATCCTCTTCTTAAGGCACATATTCCATTCTAACTTTGTCTTGAAGATGCTTTTGTGCCATGGAAGTGTCCTCTAAATCTTTGTTATTAGCTTCCATCTAGTCACCTCCTTCTTTGACAAGTTGATCTTCATGCTATTTATTCTGAAGGATAGAATCTTCTTCATCTTCTAGCTCTTGGAAACTATTCATACTGGCTTGAGGACTATCTTCCTTATGTTTTTCAATCTACTCTTGATGGATTTCCTCTTCTTGTTTTTGTTCAAGAGGAAGAGTGGTGTCCTTTAGAGAATCCTCAAAAATATCTATGATCAGACCTTGTGGTGGAGGATCCATAATATAAACTTCTTTTATTACCTTTTTAACACCTTCACCTTTGGATGTTCTTGGTATTTTTGTGGAAGGAGGAGAAACTATATGCACTATAGGCTGAGATGTTTATTTTGTAAGTCTCTGAGGGACTTGTTGTTTTGATTCCTCTCCGTGTCCTCAGTATTGACCCAAGGCTTCCCTTATAGGAATGATGTGTGGCATAGGAAGAATGCCTAATCTAACCATTACTCATGCAAGATTATAGGTAATTAATGATTTTTTATAGGCCTCATGAACCATGCCTACAACTTGTTGTGTGGTGGTAGTGTCTATGGATCCCCTCATCTTGGGTGCAACAAAGTTTTTCTTGCCTTTCTGATACACTCTTGTTCTTGAGGATGTTGTTGCTTTAGTGGCATGTATTTTATCTTTCTTTCCTTTGCCCTTATTCTTACCCAATTGGGCAATCCTTGCATCTAGTCATGAATGGATAAAGTCCAAGATTGGCTTGCTTACAGACTCTAGGGACAAATTCTCTTTTAGAGATAGTTTTATGCTTGGAAATAGGTCATTGTCAACCTTCTTCAGGTCACGAATGGGCTTCAAAGTGTGACCATCATTGGACAATTCTTCAGGAACATCTCCCCTTATCTTGAATTCTCTCAGTTGATAAGCTGTCAATTTGTAATAACTCCTTTTTCTAACTTTAAAATCATCATTGTAATTAGACCAAAAGTCCTCCAAAGTTTCTTCATGATAACCACAGTGTCAAGAAACTTCTTCATTCTAGCATATGGGTAAAACTTTGGCTTGGGATCATAAACTTTCAAGTTTAAAGTTTCTAACTCTTTATTGGTAGACTTGGCTACATTAATGGAGGGAGATGAGTAGAATCCAAAATCAATAAGAAATCACACACCTGGCTTGTGCTTACTCTACAATTTCAAATGTACTTCTGGTATTTTTGTAGAGAATTCTAATTAAATTTTTTTATCACTACAATACCTTGGCAGCAGGTATGGTGCCTTATTGAATCCTGATGTTCTTATATAAGTTGATCTATGGAATTGTATAAACCATTGTCCCCATCCCCTGTCAGGCCCATTTCTGAGACATACATCCTTGGCCCAATGTCTCCTATCAATTGTCCAGTTATTGCATATAGAAACACATCATTAACCCTCTTGAAATGCTTCTTAGCCTCTTTGAGTTCTAGCTGAGGGTACTAATTCCAAATTCTATTTTTTCTTGGGGCATCACCTCTTACTCCTTTAGTAGTCAATCCTAGGAAGTTGCCCATCCTTGCTGCAGGATAGATGATATAAGAATTCATATAAAGATTCTTGCTATTAACTTCATTGGTAAGTTGAGCATGTAATTAGATAAAAACAATTTTTCCCCAATCAAGAAAATTTTCATTCGTAAGAATGATATTGATGTATTGGAACATCCATGTATGGTAGGGATTGCTATCTTCTTTGTCCAAGGACATGTTAAGTAATGTGATCGTATCACCAATCTCAGAATGAAATTCTAACCATGTCAACTTGGCTAGGATCTTTGCCATAGACTTCCTTTCAAGTTTAAGCTAGTGTCTATTTAAATGTTTTGACTTGTCAGTGGTGTTATCTTCAAATGTTGTTCAAGATTGTTTTTCAGTTAGCATTTCCAGTTGTCTATAAGGTGGAAGATCAAAAATTGTTCTAATCATAGTAGGAGTGATGTCCAAAGTTGTTTTACCATACGCATCGTAACATCTTCTATCAATTAGGTGATATTGTTGTGCACATGCAAGTATCAACTTAGGGCTTTGTACTGTAACTAGAAATCCTGCAACATGAGCCAAGCTCGATCCTGCTATAATCCTTGCTCTAGGAGTAGTATTTTCTCCAAATGTATCTTTATTAAATTTCTCTCGATCTACAAGACCTAGAACAGTATTAGTGGTATTGACAAAATCTTAGGTTAACTTGGATGCCTTAAGAACTCCTTGAAACTTATACTTCATTGTTAGAGGTAGCTTGTCTATCTTCTCAAGCATTTGGAGTCCCTAAAAAAAAAAAAAAACTCACCTACGCATCAACATGACAATAAAATCTTTCAAATCTATGAAATTATGAGTGTTTTAGTCCTTGACAGAGTTTTTGGTTTAGAGAGGACATAAGTGCATAGGTGCGAAAGAAACCTGGAATTCTAACAATTTTCTTTATTAGCAGGGATCAGGATTCTGGAAAGAACTCAAATCTTGGAACTTGGTGCTAAAGTGCCATTGAGATCCGAAAGTCTACAAAGACTACTCTTTACTATAGTGAGAATTTGGAAGTCTGGGGAACACTTGATGCAAAATATTTTTAGAAGGGATGGATTTTGGGAATATGACTGACAATTCTTTTTTAAGAATTTTTGGATGAAATTAAAACACATTTTAGATGATAATGTCTAGTTTTCAAACATGTAGTTTTTTAGTGTTGAACATATTTTTCTATTTATTATTTATTTTTAAACAAAAAGCTTCAAATGTTTTTGAAGGAATGGACTTTGGCAATATGGTTGATGACTTTTTTTTACGAATTTTTAGATGAAATTAAAACCCATTATAGATGACAATGTCTAGTTTTCAAATATGTAAATTTTTTTAGTTTTGAACATATTTTTCTATTTATTAATTATTTTTTAAACTAAAAATATCATTAACTTGAAATAACATATATTACTATTTTTTAATAACTTTTGATTTTGATTTTTTTTGAAAAAAAATGTTATGTTTGACCAATCTAGACATCGTTCTATACACAATTAAAAAACAATTTCATGTTATGATTAATTTAGCTTAAATTATGTTAGTCTTACATGAGGGGTTTTAAAAAACACAAATTAGGGTCAGAAAAAATTAATTAAAAAAAATGTAATTATCAAAAAATTACAAAAAATATCATGACCAAAATTCAACATAATATGCATCTTTCCACAAAAAGAATTAGAAAAATACCTTCATTTAGGTCAAATTATGTTCATCGTACATGTGCATGCTTTGGCCCAAAACAAGGGACTTTTAAAAAGCCACATTTTGTACATCCTATATAAAACCAACTTATCTAGGTATTAGAATAAATTACATATTTTAAAACTAGAAACAGAATACTACATTTAATATTTTTACATCTTATTAATATTCTATGTGTAAGTGCTTAAAATTTTTACTCCAACTATGAAACTTTTTGAAAAATAGGAGAAACACTTCAAAAAGTGGACCCATCATCTTGCACTTATGCCACTACTAAAAACATAACACTGAAAACTAGCAAAGCACTCAAAATCTATCCTAAACCTAACTACAAATGTAGTCACAAAGAAAACAAGGGGAACAAAAAAAAAAACCTAGGCCCCTAAATTCAAATTGAATTCGAGTTCAAGGGAACAAACCAAAAAAAAACTGTCAAAAGAGAAAACAATGAAAAATAAAACACAAAAACACAAAAACAAGAAGTAAAGAAGGAAATGGAAACAAAATAAAACAGAAAACCCACTTGGCCAACTGCAAAAATGAAAGAAAACAAGGTAGGAGCTTTGGGTCCGTGACTCAATAGAAACTTGAGACATGAAAATTCCTAACAAATTTGTAATTCATCCCAACAAATCGACACATTTGACAAAAGTGGCCACTAAAGACATAGTATTCATTTGAAACCTTAAAATTTTGAAAGCAAATGTGTAAGGAAATTGACAAAAACAATTAAATATGTGGGTGTTAAATTATTTCATTCACCATTAATGCTAACATCATGATAAGAAGTAGGATTTTGGGATGAACTTAGACATTGGAACTTGGTTCTAGGAATCCAACATTCCTTGAAACTCTAAAAGTCTGATGACAATGAAACAATGAGCGGGACTAAAGTTGGGTCAAGAACAAATGCAAAACCTGAGATCCCAAGGTTTTGAGAAACACTACACCTGAAGAAAAAGCTCTAAAATCAAAAGAAAAAGGGGCAAAAGCAAAACCAAAAGAAACAACAAAAGACCCAAAGGGGTCAAAAAATAGAAAACTTAAGGAAAAGAAAACAAGAAAACAAAGGGAATAGAAAACAAATAAAGGAGGTCTCCAATTTGTTTACCTAAAAATATGGGGTATGTATGTAGGGCATAACAAATGGTGACTTTGTTGGAAAAATGCTCCTAATTATTCTAAATTATAGAACCTTTTACTTGCTCAGAGTTTGAAGTTTAAATTTATCAAAAATAATCAATAAAATGCAAATCATATAACAAAAATGATTAGCACAAAGTTCTTGAAATAAGGCTAAAATCTATAAGCGTGTGTAATTGATTTATTCCTTTCTAGAAGTAATACTAAAATGTCAATACAATAGAGCCCTCCTCAAGCTACTTGTTTATAGTTACATTTTATGCATGATACCCATAAATGGGTTTTCATCATGGTACTTGTTCAAGGTGCCATATGAATGGTTTTTACCAAAGGATGATGTTTTCTCTTTACTTCTACCTTTTCTTTTATTTCTTTTTTATTAAATTATTTTACTTTTTATCGTATTTGAATTGATTCAATGGTATTGATAATCTACTCTCCATAAACTTTGCTAAGTTTGAATCATATAATAGTACAATCATTGATGCTTCCAAACTTGATTTCTTCTTAATAAACAATCTTGAACAAACTACCTTGTTGTAATCTTGATGTTGATAATACTAATGATGAATCTACTAAAACCCAAGTGCTAGTATACTATTCTTTTAGCAATCCTTAGTAATAGCCAACTTGGCCTTACCAAAAGGTTTCATCTCCATAGGGTGTCATCATAGTCCTTAGGCAAAAATGGCTTAGGATGTAAAGGTTATTGAATAGTATGGTTTTGGATAGATGGATGAAGGATAATTTAGGTTTGATCTCAGAATTTTTAACTTTGTTGAACCTAATGGGATTATAGGTGATGGAACATGATGGATGATAGGAACTGACATCAATATATAGGAACTTTGCAAAATAGGAAGATTCTAGAGATAGGTGTCCAACTTGGCCTCATTGCCCAAAAGCGACACCTAGGGACACTTGTCCTACATTACAACATGATTTTACACTTGTCATAACATGCCTTCCCAATGTGGGGCGCTCCATCCAAGAATGGGCTATGACAGATGCTCTTACGCACCTTACAGCTGTCATAGAATCTGTCATACATGACAACACTTACAACTATAAGAGAATAAAAATAGCATATTCCTCTTACAACATGTCATAACCCCCCTTGGGTACCCAAAGTTGCCTTCCTTAAAGATGCTCTTCGGCACATGTCTTCACCTATCATAGAACCTTCTATTCTTGACTCTTACCTGTCATAGAATCTGTCATAACACTTACACATCATAACTCCTTACACACTATACAAGATGCCAACACATCGTAGAAAACCTCTACTACAATATGGGATGCTTATATCCACATGGGATGAGTTGACCATCCTAGTCACATTCCAAGTGGAGTGACAACACACCATGCCACTTCACACTAAATGACAAAATAGGATGTGCAACATAAATTACAACATAGGCAAATAAATAATCAAATAACCAATGCTAGGAATCACCAAGGTTGAGACACATTAATTCCCAACATTCTCCCACTTGTCAAACACCTTGTAAGAGCCAATAGAAATAATAGTATTTTAAGTGCTATAGGCTGAGAGGCCGATAGACTCTGAACACCATCTAAATTTATAAGTGCCCATTGGTTTCATCAATGAATCCACAATATTCTTCAAAGTATCTATCTTCTCCAATTTCACCTTCCCATCTTCCACCATGTCTCGTACAAAATGAAATTGTACACCAATATGCTTTGTTTTGGCATGGAAAGTTGGATTCTTTGCTAAGTAAATCACACTCTGACCATCACAACAGATAGTAATCTATCCTGCATCAACACCAATATCTGAACACAATCTCTTAAGCCAAATGGCTTCCTTTCAAGCATGAGTAGCTATCATATACTCTGCTTCTATCATGGACAAAGTGACCACATGTTGCCGCTTACTCATACAACTGATTACACCACCGAACATAGTAAACACACAAGCACTGGTGGATCTCCTGCTGTCAATGTCACCCGCCTAATCAGAATCCACAAATCCTTGAATACTCACAGAATGCAGAGGTCCTGTAGGATGACCATGATAACATAGGGAATACTCAAAAGTACATCGCAAATATCTGAACTCTCTTCATTGCATCCCAATGTACCCATCCAAGATTAGCCATAAACTGACTAAGGACTCGCACTACTCGGGTAATGTCTAGTCTAGTACAGATCATAGCATACATCAAACTGCCAACATCACTAGCATAAGGTACTCTACTCATCTCCTCCTTCTTAGAGGAAGACTATGGACAATCATTAATAGATAACTTGGTCCCCAAAGAAACAGGAACACTCAATGGTCTGCAATCTACCATGTTGAATCTCTCCAACATGCTCTTCACATACTTACTCTAGCTTAACCAAAGTTTTCTATTTGCTCTATCTCTTCCGATTTCTATTCCCAGAATGTACCTGGCTGCCCCTAAGTTTTTGATCTCAAATTGTGTTGACAATTGAGACTTCAAATTAGAAATCATATTCTTACCATTCCCAATTAACAACATATCTTCAACATACAATGTAATAATGAGAATGTGATTATTGTCAAATTTGTAGTACACACAATGATTTGATTTTGACCTCAAAAATCTAACTGATAACATAAAGGCATCAAATTTCACGTACCACATCCTAGGAGATTGCTTCAAACCATACAAAGACTTCTTTAACTTGCAAACCAAATGTTCTTTACCTTTTTCTATGTAATGATCTAGTTGTGACATATAAATCTCTTCCTCCAAATCACCATGAAGGTAAGTTGTCTTCACATCCATCTGCTCCACTTCTAAGTCATACGCTGTTGCAAAAGATAATAGGTTCCAAATAGATGTTAGCTTCGTAACGGGAGAGAAAATTTCAACATAATCAATTCCCTCTACTTGTGAATACCCCTTCGCAACCAATCTGGCCTTGAACTTCTCAACACTGTAATTTGCACTAAATTTCTTCTTGAACACTCATTTACAACCAACAGGTTTCCCTCCTTCAGGTGAAAGCACAAAGCACAAAGTCCCAAGTTTTATTCTTCTCCAATGAAGCCATCTCATCTTCCATGGCCTCCTTCCAGGAACCTGTATCTTTCATGCCCATAGCCTCTACCACATTTCTAGGCTCATCAGTGTTAGTAATCAAGGCAAAATCACAACTAGAATCTAGCAATGAATATCCAAACCTATCAGGTTGCTTTCTTGTTCTTGTAGACCTTTTCAAACGCTGAGGTTGAGGTTCTACTTCTTCTTCTAAATTTTAAGAGCATCTAGGGCTCTCCTCATCATCAGATCTCACATGGTCTTTTAGTTTAGTCTTCTCAGGGGTAGAAGGAAACTAAACCACATCTTCTTTCTTTTCTTTCTCTTTTGGCTATAGAACAATAGAAGGTGTTAGCTCTCTAAAAATAACACTTCTGCTATACAACACTTTTTCAGCCACAGGATCGCAAAGCTTGTACCCTTTCACACTAACACCATAGCCAATGAAGATACACCTAATAGCCTTGTTCTCCAATTTTGACCTCTTCTCCCTAGGCACATGAACATATGCCTCACAACCAAAAACACAAAGATGTCTTAATGAAGGCTTCTTACCAGACCACACCTCCATGGGTGTCTTATCAACAAGAACTGATGTAGGAGACCTATTTACCAGGTAGCAAGTAGTGGCTACAACTTCAGCCCAAAACTTTTGTTCAAGGCTAGCATCACTAAGCATACTCCTAGCCCTCTCCACCAACATCATGTTCATCCTCTCTGCAACTCCATTTTTCTAAGGGGTGTATGGAGTTGTCTTGTGTCTTTAAATCCCAAGTTCTTTATAAAACTTATCAAAATTTGCAGAACAAAACTCACCACCATTATTAGTTCTCAAACACTTAATCTTTTTACCAGTCTAATTCTCAACAAAAGCTTTAAACTCTTTGAACCGACTAAAGACTTCAGATTTGCTTCTAAGAAAATAAACCCATGTCCGTCTACAGTAGTCATTAATGAATGAAACAAAATATACAGATTTAGAGATCAAAGGAACATTCACAGGACCAAACACATTAGAATGAATAGGATCCAACACACCAGAAGACTTATGAGAACTAGAGTGAAATTGAAAATGATTTTTCTTTCCATATATACAATGTTCACAAAATTCAAATTTGAGATTACAATCATTTAACCCCTTGATGAGGTTTTTATTTTCTAGGGCTCTAAGACCCTCCTCACCAATGTGGCCATGTCTCTTATGCCATAAAATTGTCTTCTCAGTTGGAAATTTCATTTCTAAAGCATGAGCACCCTTAGATACCCAAAACGCACTACCATTAGAAGTGGAAGCAATGTATCTTTTAGCTACTCGTTCCAATGATGAAGATGAAGTGACTGAAGCTCTTTTCTTTGAAACAAAAGAACTATTGTACTATGTAGTGCATGCATCCAGCTAAAACAGAGTACCTCTCTGAGTATGCTTTGTAAGCACCATAGCACCTCTAGTCATCTTCCATCCTCCTTTCGAGAAGACAACCTGCACACCTATATCATTCAATTTACTTATAGAAAGTAGGTTTTGTGCCAAGCCTGGGATGTACATAACCCCAGAGATCCCCTTTACTCATCCATGAAGGAATCAGATTGTGACTCTTCCACGACCAACTATCTTCAGATGAGAGTCATCACCCAGGTACACTCTTCCACCATCGAACTCTTCATACATTGTAAACTAGTCTCCATGCGAGGTCATGTGAAAAGAGGCACTAGAATTAATCAGCCACACATCATCAGATACATGGATGCCTAAGGTTGCAATGAAAGCATTACCATCATCTTGTGACTTGTTAGAATCTGAATCTGAGAGATTCTTCTTCTTTTTCTTTTTCTCCTCTTTGCATTCATTTCAGAAATGGCCAGATTTAACACAGTTCCAACAAAGAGCCTTGGATGTTCCAGGAGATTTGGATCTCCCACGGGATTTGGATTTGTCCTTCTCATCTTTCTTGTCTTTCTTTTTCTTCCCTTTCTCCTTGGATCTACCACAAACCGTAAGAACCTCTTTGGTTGTTTCAGAAGACTTTCTCCACATTTCTTCAAATAATAGCAAAGACACCACTTCATCCCTTTTGAAGGTGGATGTGGTACTCCCAATAGCCATAACAAGATGGTCCCACGAGTCTGGCAAGGAACAAAGCCAGGTCATAAAATGATCCTCCTCCTCCATCTTCACACCAATGGATGTCAACTGTGCAACTAGCATGTTAAAGGCATTCAGGCGATCTGCAATGGACCCTGCATCCTCCATCCTCAGAGAATAAAGCTTCTTCCTTAGGAATAGCTTGTTCACCAGGGACTTGTCTTGATAAACATCTCCCAACTTCTTCCAAAGTTCTTTCATAGTCTTTTCCTCATGGACATTTAACAAGATAGAGTCAGCTAGAGAGACTATCACAAGACCCTTAGCCTTCTGATGCTTGATATCCCAATCAGATTGAGACATTACCATAGGTTTTACACCAGATATGGTTTCCCATAGGCCTCTATCAACAAGCATGTCTTCTATTTTAAGTTTCCACAACTTGAAATTGCTGCCATTAAACTTCTCCACCTCTACTCTTATGGATGTGCGTACCATCTCCTTCCTGCAACAAGATTACATAATACTCTACACAAACTCCCACTCAATCTAAGATCAGTACAAAAAAACCCTACCCAATAACTAGAACCAAAGGTGATCAGGCTTTGATACTAACTGAAAGGAAGCAAGGTATGTGAAACACACTTTTTACACCAACCTAATGAGGGGAATGGTATGCAAATTCTTTTAAATCCTTAGAATTGCAACAATCTTAATCATATAACATATAGATTATAGTAGAAACACAATACACAAAAAGAGAGAGACAAGATATACCATGGGGAAAACCATTTTAGGAGAAAAACCCCACACTCCAAAGCACAACTCAAATGTATTATAGTAGACAATAATAGATTACAATATAGTTTTAGAGCCAATTCTCTTTCAGGAGTCTTCAACACTCATATCTAGAGATATTCTGGTATCATAACAATGCTTGTCAATAACTATATGTGTCTCCCATCCAAGCACCTATTTATATTGAGTTTACAAGGCAAAATAGGAAGCTTCTAGAGATGGGTGTCCAACTTGGCCTCATGGCCCAAAACCCACACCTAAGGACACTTATCCTACATCACAACATGATTTTACACTTGTCATAACATGCCTTCCCAATGTTGGATGCTCCATCCAAGAATGGGCTATGACAGATGCTCTTACATATCTTACAGCTGTCATAGAATCCATCATACATGATAGCACTTACAACTGTAAGAGAATATGTCATAAACTAACTAAAAATAGCATATTCCTCTTACAACATGTCATAACCCCTCTTGGGCGACTAAAGATGCCTTCCTCAAAGATGCTCTTCGACACATCTCTTCCCCTGTCATAGAACCTTCTATTCTTGACTCATATGCATCATAGAATCTGTCATATGAATCCATCATAACACTTATGTGTCATAACTCCTACACACTACACAAGATGCCAACACATGACAGAAAACCTCTACCACAATATGGGATGCCTATATCCACATGGGATGAGTTGACCATCCTAGTCACATTCCAAGTGGAGTAACAACACACCCTGCCACTTCACACTAAATGACAAAATAGGATGTGCAACATAAATTACAACATAGGAAAATAAATAAATAAATAATCAAATAACCAATACTAGGAATTACCAAGGTTGAGATGTGCCTTAATTCCCAACAAATTTTATGGCTTTTTAATTGTCTTTTTGATGGAAAATATATTATCCCTTATGTTGGATCAATTATTGAGGCACTTTAGGTAGCCTTAATTGGACCTTAATTTATTAAGGTTACTATAGTCTATTTAATAGTTTTATGTTGTATTTAATAGTGTAAATTTTATAACGTTCCTCTTTTGTGCATGCTTTATTTTATTGAATGTTTGGGTTTTATATAATAAAGTTTTTGCATTATAATGAAATAAATCTTTAATTTAATTAATTAGATTTAATTTTTTTACTGGGGCTTTAGTTCCTACTTCTAAATTGGATCATCTCTCACTTTATCATTTAGAAGACCCTAGGGGAAACATCACCTTGTAGTAGGTACTTCCCTTAAAGCAATACACATTGGGTAACCTAACCCTAACTAGTTGCCTTCATAATCAAAGGGGTGCGAAAGGAGTTTCACACTACCCTTCCCACATATCATTCTTTCCAACCTTAGGGTGGCGTACCAAACATACGTTGCACGTGCAATGACATTAGGTGCATGTGTTTAACTTACATACATGTTGCATGTAAGTGAGCTATATGATGTTTATCATGTTGTTTTAAAAACTATTTGGTTGTGTTTCATGTCCACATGTTAAATTGTGGGCATGACAAAGGCCATCTAGAAAATTGGGTTCACAACACAACACAAATCAAGCCATACATTTTTTCACAATCTTAAAAACACAAAACACCCAAAATTTCTCATGGCTTACACAATGCAATGAAATCCAAAATAAATGATAAGTAGGGGGATTAGAATGGAACTCCCTACCTTGGGGAAAATGAACCCAATATCCTATCAAAACATAGTCAAATTTTCTTCATTTTCCTTCCAAATTATCCACACTTCTCACACTCGATACAATCCATCGCTTATCATAGTTCAAATGGCATTCATGCCAAATAAATACTTATGGCACTCATGCCAAACTATCTCTTAACAGAGTGGAATTTCTACAAGGAGGTTCCCACCTCCCTCAACCCTTCACATGGGTTGCTCTCATCCATGAGGGGAGTTACCCAATACAAACACCCTTAACCCAACAACATAACAATACTTATACAATAAAAAGGAGAAAAAGAGAATAACACCACAACACAACATTCTTGAAACACATTCATCCATTCAATACATATAATTTTAAACTACTTGTAAAAGAAGATGGAGTGCCTACCTTTAAAAACTATCCCAAGGTTGAAGTTGAGGTTGATGAAATCCTCTCAAAAGTTCTACATGTTGATAACTGAGAGGGGGGGGTGAATCAGTTATCCTAATTATTTCCCTTATTGAACTTTCTTTTTAATTGATGCAGCATAGAATCAAACACAAAAACATTAATCATGAAATAAGAAACACATGACACAGTATTTTTGACGTGGAAACCCTGTTAAGGGAGAAAACCACGGGGTGATTAACCCAAAATTATTCTCTGTTAGAAGAATAGGAAATTACAAAATGGCACTTGCCAATTAGGGCTCACTGCCCGAGCACACTGCTCACAAGAGGCCCACTGCCTACAAGAAGACACACTGTCTACAAAGTGATAAGAATCACAGTCTTGAACTGATTGGAAGCATCTGCATATGCTGGAGTTCAGTTCCGGTTAGGCTCAGTACACTGATCTGCTGCACTTCATCTTTCCTCTGTTCTTTATTCTGCTATCTTTCACATACCGGATCCTTTTTGCTACCTCTGCTCTGTTCTGGACTTATTCGCATATATCTTCACACCATCACACGCTTCACAACTGAATCCATCCTCTATATATATATCCGCACAAGTAATTTCATCACCTTTCTAGTCGGCATCCGGAACAGTCTAGTTTCTTACAAACTTTTGTTCTGTCGGCTGAATCCTTCCTCACCAAGCAATGCGGATCAAGCATATACTTGTAGATATCATTAATCATGTCGGCCAAACATGATTCATGCCTTCACAACTTCTATCATCAACAGTAACACATCCGGAAAGTAGTCTGATACTCTGTCAGTCAGTTCTTCCTCTGTTTTCACTGTCTCTCAGGAATCCGGTACTCAACTGTTCATATCTTTTTCCTTGTCCATCACCCGAGGCCAAATCCTTGGAATATACCACTCAAGGTAGTCCTCTTGGCTTCCCCAAATCCACACTGCACCAAGACACTTCCTCTGAGAGATCCGGACCAATCTGTCGGACCTTGCCACATGCTCTGTTCTTGTTCACCGGACCACAACATTGTTTATTCTGACTTCCGGTAGAGACACATCATGACTTGCGGATATGTGGGATGACCTTTGTTGCCATCAATGACAACAACCATGAATCCATATAGTGTCTCTTGCCAACAATCTCCCCCTTTGGCATTGATGGCAACACTTAGTGAAAAATGACTAAGTGTTTTCACTATGCTCCCCCTTTGCTGATGCTCTGTCTTTATATACAATTTCTGGAACTCCCCCTTAGTTGGATTCCTCATTTTTCACTGCTCCTCACTCCCCCTTTGACATCAATGGCAAAGGGTGGGGTCCGCACACCAAAATTTTCAAAAATTTTCTATACATAGCCGCATATTTACATACTCACATATACTGAAGAATGTCTGCAAAGGATGTCTGCAATTGAATCATTTCTGTAGCCCAACTTTGCTTCATTCTGTCCAAAATTGAAATGTGACCACTCAACAAAAATGCAAAAGCTTCTGCCCGCTTGAGATCTGTCGGATCTTTTGTTTGGGCGGTGGTCTGAGCATCACTGATGGCCTCATGCATAGTTTCCAACTTAGGGATTATAATCCTTCTAAGTTCTCCCATCCGGTTAGTGATGTTCTTCCTTTCCTTCTCAAGATTCTTTATTTCATTCAAGACTGCAATAGTTTGACATTCTTGATTTATTATGGAGGAAGAGAGAGGATCAAAACTTTGAGATAAGCTTTGTAGCTTGTCCTGTTCCTCTTTTATTTTCTTGTCAATTGCTGTTGTTGCCTTTGGCCAGGATATGCAAAATTTGTAGATGTCACCGCCATCCTTAAGAGCATTCTCTAAGCTCTTTATTCCAATGCTCACAATCTTCCTATCTTTAGAGATTAATTCTAATACCTCTGAAAATCTTTTATCTAAAAATTCCTTCCGGACCTTTTCTTCAGCTGATTTTTCTAGAGAATCAAAATGTGTATCAACACTGCTGACTAAGGTTTTTAGATTACTGGAAGTGGAGGCTGTCGGATCTATCTGGATTGATGGCATAATCTTTACAAGTACTCCGGAAGTAGCCTCTATCAACTCACAGTCTTCCATATGAGACTTCAGGAGTTTTTCATTTGCCTTGGCATTTGCAAATGAAGCTATCTTCATTGTTTGTACCGGAGAGAGAGAGAGTCAAAGTCGAATGGGCCTTTTAGAAGCTCCGGTTCATCAATCTCTAAAGTTTCTTTGCTCAAAAATTGTTGAACAGTTTGTGCAGTGTCTCTTGCCGGAGACAGATGTTTCTTTTCTTCTGCAGTCTTGGAACTGTCAACCTCTTTGTCTTTCACCACTGCTTCTTTCTCCTGTAATTGCTCTTCTTCTTTGGATCCGGAGACTGTAGGGGAAACCGGAGGAGAGATGCTAGCTTGTTCATGGGCCACTTCTTCTGGAGCAGAGGGTCCCAAGTCCTCAGCTGTTTCTGTACCTAAGTCCTCTACAACAGGAAGATTGAACCTTTTGAAGGCCTTCCGGAGGATCTCTTCTGTTTCTTGGGCCACTTTGTCAGTCTCACCAAGCATGAGTTGATTCATCCTGGCTTTGCTTCTGAACTCATCTTTGCAGTCCTTGAAGATAATGTTCATTGTCTTGGGATCAATTTGAGGATATAGCTGAATAGCTATCTGCTCCCGGATCTCAAGATCTTTTGCATGAGCATTGTTCTTTCTTACTTCCAATTCCTTTTCTAGGCTTTTAGGAATAAGAGATATGATCTCAATGAAAGCCTTATTATATATGTTCAGATATTTAACTGTGGCTTCCTGCAGATTCTTTTGGTCAGCCTCACTGAAGTCATCATAGGATTCAGTCATTGGTTGAAGGTTTCCATCCACCGTGACCGACTTGATTATGCTCTCTAGAGACAGAGTGGGCTTTTCAACAGATACCTCTGCCATTTCATCCTTGTCTTGGCCTGTGGAGGGCTTACCGGATCCTTTCTTCTTCTGTTTCTTTATTTCTTTTACTCCCTCATCTGACTCTGTTTCCTCTTCATCCTTTTGGCTTCCATAAGCCCTTGTGGCTTTTGTCTTGGATCTCTTACCAGATGCCTGGACTTCCGGTTTTGAACTTTTGGTTGTGGGAGGTGCAGATCTCTTTGATGATCTGGTCCGGGTGGGAGCTTCAACCGGAGCACTTTCTTTACTTTTCTCTTCTTCCTCAGCCTTCCTCCTCTTTTCCCGGCTGGCATCAAGTGCCTCCTTTGAGATGCCTAGGCCTTGAGCAATGTGCTCTACTTCTTTTCTCACCTTTCTTTTAATCTCAGGTTCCCTGAGTTCTACATGTATTTTTACACTCAGCTCCTCAAAGGTTCCAAACCTTTCTGCCTTAGGATCTTTGGGCTGACTTAGCATGTGTTGAACATGCAGCTCCACTATCTATTCATCCACTTCATACCCCATGGGCATGATCCAGACAGTCCTTGGCTCCACTGCCTCCATTAGGCACTGATCAGTGTCAACCATAAAGCACACTGAGTCTTTGTATTTTTCAACAAGAGACTGGGGAATTCTCTCTATTGCTTGCATCATGCTCTGAAAGTTTTTGAAGTATCCCCATAGAGCTGTATTTCTCGCTTTTGCATCCCCAAGTCCATGCAAATAGTCTCTTTTCTGGACTGCAACAGGTTTGTCATTCTGCCATACCCATCCACTTGTTCCGGGTAGCTCATTCATGAAGTAGAAGAATAGACAAACAATAAGAGTACCATACTTAAAGGAATTCTTCTTATCCTTCTTGATTTTCTGTATATTTTCCATTAATTGGCTTAGCAGTAGTTCGCAGAGATCATATTCTGCATTCTTTCTTAGCATTTCATAGGCAGTGTATACTGCAGTTCCGGATACAGAATTCTCCCTGCTGGAGTGATAGATCTTGTATCCTATTATCATGGATGCATATTTGATATCCGGATCCGAAATATCTTCAATGGTCATTGCCCTCTTATCAAATTTTGATCTGGTGGCCTCAGTTACAATGTTGTTCTTGACAGATTTGAGGATAGGTATCCCTCCGGAAGAGTATAGACCAGTTACTGCTCTGATTGCCTCTTTTGTGATCTTGCAGGGTCTATCCAGCCATAGAAAGTTGTCATGCATCCTGCTCAGTACATACCGGACCCATTCATCTTCTTCAAAGCAGGGGAAATGAATAAATTGCTCAAACTGTTTCTTCTGGATATCCTTATACTCTGGTTTAAGCTCAAAAGCATTATCTATCAGTTGCTTGTGATAGAGGTCTCTTAATTTGAATTCCCCAAATTCCTCAATGCTTGCATGTATGTAAACCCTAATGTCTTCAGTATGTAAAACTCCGTGAGGAACACTAGAGAAGGCTCCTAGTGGATCTACCTCCAATGATTTGTAGGGATGTTTCTTGAATGAGGGGCGAGGTCTATCAGAGATCTTAACTATGTTTGGAGTAGCCATTCTTCAAAGATTTGTAGTGAGGTAATGAAAAACGGAGAATACCTTATGCGCCTTCAGTTTGCACGGAGTGGTTGGATTGATTTCTTTATGCAATAACTTCGGCAGGAGATCCTTGGTGTGCTTGATGAACCTTGTTGCAGAGCTCCACTTTTCGCTTCTTCTTGAGTGCAGAATGAGCAAATGACTTTTGAGAAATCCCTTAAATTGCTCCGCGAACCCTAATATCTGTCTGCAATAAATGCTTCACCTACATCATTCCGGTTTGCCTTGTCTGGATAGCTTGGAGTATCCCGGATTAGTCCTGATCTGTGGATATCATCCGGATCTTTCAATCATGAATAAATCAAGGTAACATATTACAAGAACATCCCAAACACTCTGTCCAATCCACAGAACAAGATAGTACACTTCCGGATCTCTCCGGACCTTTTTGTAATCCTTTGTCATACCGGAGCATCTCCCTGAACAGGTCTTATTTGATCGATCACAGCTTCTCCATAACTCCATGCGGACCTCTGAAAACTTGACTGAAGCATCTCAAGACTCATATCTGCAAACCCTTTAATCCGCATCTTGTGCCACATTCGGCACCACTTGTTTGGCTGGGGGAACAGGATTTTCTTTGAGTCTCCCCCTGAGCCTGAGCTCACTTTTTAATTTCCGGAAGAAATATCAGCACCAGAGTCTGGTGCGGATCCAACCTCTACATTCTCTGAACTTTTCTTCACCCAAATCTTGCTCATCTGATTCCTAACTTCATCCGCATTCATCTTTTGTTTATCCTTGTCTTGATTCTGATTATACACCGGACCTGTTTTGTCCTGATACTTGTTTCTGCAGACTTTAGCATTATGACCGGACCTATTGCAGATTTGGCAAATAACATTTCTTTGCATATTTGACTGATATCCTCTTGATCTGCATTGATTAGCCATATGACCTACTCTATTGCATGTGAAGCATCTACCTTTGAATGATTTGTTTACTTGCATAATTCTGCATTCATGGGATTTGTGTCCATACCTTTTGCAGTTGAAGCACTGTCCGGAGAAGGATGAATTAATCTGATTCATTCTCATTCTGCACTGATTAGCTTTGTGACCAAAGTGGTTGCAGCTGTGGCAGTATCCATTGAAGGATGGATATCTTTGAGCATTTGGCTGTCTTACCGGAGGTCTTCTAGGCCTGCTCCTTGGATTTTCTGATCCAAGATTCTTCTGACCGGATCCGGAGCTTTCTCCTTTCTCATATCCCAAACCATACTTGTCATCTGTCCTCTTTTGACTTCCAAGAAGAACTTCAAGTTGAGCAGAACTTATCTTGAATTTCTCTTTATATTCATTTGCTGTTTGAAGGTCTCTTTTGAGAGAGGCAATTTGATCCTCAAGTTTTCCTTCATTATCTTTGGCATCTTCAAGATCAGATTCAAGATGTCTGATAATCCTGTCCATCTGGTGGCATTCTTCTAATTTTTCTTTAAGAGATTGTCTTAGATTGTCTTCAGCCTTTCTTTTTTCTTCAATCTCTTGAGTAAACTTTATAGTTCCTGATTCCATTTCATGTCTTAACATAATGACTTCTTTTGATAACTTTTCACATAACTTGGTTTGCTCAGTCAATTCTTCATTTGTATTGCTTTCTTCACTTTGTCTTGCCAACTGTTGGAGTAGCTCCTTTCTCTTTTTCATAGAGAGACTTAATTTGTCTTTTAATTCTCTCATGAATTCATCAGCCTGTTTGAGTCTTTCCTTTAATTCACTGACTTCAGAATTTGACTGTTCAAGATCCTCAAGAGCAGTCTTGAGTTGCTCCCTTAAACCATATGCATCCATTTGAAATCCCAGATCTTCCTCAAGCTGTTAGGCTCTATTTGGAGGAACTTAGCTCTGATACCAATTGTTGATAACTGAGAGGGGGGGTGAATCAGTTATCCTAATTATTTCCCTTATTGAACTTTCTTTTTAATTGATGCAGCATAGAATCAAACACAAAAACATTAATCATGAAATAAGAAACACATGACACAGTATTTTTGACGTGGAAACCCTGTTAAGGGAGAAAACCACGGGGTGATTAACCCAAAATTATTCTCTGTTAGAAGAATAGGAAATTACAAAATGGCACTTGCCAATTAGGGCTCACTGCCCGAGCACACTGCTCACAAGAGGCCCACTGCCTACAAGAAGACACACTGTCTACAAAGTGATAAGAATCACAGTCTTGAACTGATTGGAAGCATCTGCATATGCTGGAGTTCAGTTCCGGTTAGGCTCAGTACACTGATCTGCTGCACTTCATCTTTCCTCTGTTCTTTATTCTGCTATCTTTCACATACCGGATCCTTTTTGCTACCTCTGCTCTGTCCTGGACTTATTCGCATATATCTTCACACCATCACACACTTCACAACTAAATCCATCCTCTATATATATATATCCGCACAAGTAATTTCATCACCTTTCTAGTCGGCATCCGGAACAGTCTAGTTTCTTACAAACTTTTGTTCTGTCGGCTGAATCCTTCCTCACCAAGCAATGCGGATCAAGCATATACTTGTAGATATCATTAATCATGTCGGCCAAACATGATTCATGCCTTCACAACTTCTATCATCAACAGTAACACATCCGGAAAGTAGTCTGATACTCTGTCAGTCAGTTCTTCCTCTGTTTTCACTGTCTCTCAGGAATCCGGTACTCAACTGTTCATATCTTTTTCCTTGTCCATCACCGGAGGCCAAATCCTTGGAATATACCACTCAAGGTAGTCCTCTTGGCTTCCCCAAATCCGCACTGCACCAAGACACTTCCTCTGAGAGATCCGGACCAATCTGTCAGACCTTGCCACATGCTCTGTTCTTGTTCACCGGACCACAACATTGTTTATTCTGACTTCCGGTAGAGACACATCATGACTTGCGGATATGTGGGATGACCTTTGTTGCCATCAATGACAACAACCATGAATCCATATAGTGTCTCTTGCCAACACTACAATCCTTCTTCTCCAACTTCTTAAGACTCCAAAGCCAAGACTCTCCTAAAAAAGAAGTAAAAATGAAGTAAAGTCCCTTTCTCAAGTTGCAAGAGATGTATATGTAATGGGTGACATGTCACACCTCCTCCCAAATGGGGAGGTGCCACATGTCATAAATCTCATTTCCTCTCAACCAATCCTCAACTCTCAATGAGTGATTTGACTACTCATGGTTCTCACACATGTGTGAGACCCAGGGGAGAGGAGTGTACTTTTACACTGTTCTCTGAAACCATCCTAGGATTTGCTCTCACATGTCTGAAGTATGGGGATGAGTGTGTACTTGATCCAACACTCATCTTTGACTCTAGGAAGGTGGGATGGGATGGTGACAAGTCCACCATCCCCCTTCCCAAAACATACCCGTGCCACTTTTCTTCGAGTGAACTTGGAAGTGGTTAAATCCTCCCAAAAATAAAAAAAATTCAAATCCCAATAGGTCCCCAATCCGAAGGTATATGACCTAGGGGTCCAAAAACACTAAAATATACATGAAAATGATATTTTAAGACCCTTTAAAGTGGCCCCAAATACAAAATACGAGATTGAATACATAGGATGGCCACTTATCTTCTTGAACCAACTTAACATCCTACACACTAAAATAAAAATCAAATTAATATCACAAAATAAATCACATTACACTAGTCCACAAAAATTAAATACTTTACTCCCCATCATGGACTAAGGTCAAGCTTCACTCAGAATTCACATAGGGTTTTTAGATGATCTCCAAATTTCCATTGGATATGGAAGGTACCCATACAACTCAATTGCATACATCAATATGTAGAATATGCATATATAGCCAAATCAAATTGAATATGATTCTAATCACAATCATATTCTATACAAACATCTATACTTGAAACGATAATCAAAATCCATATAGACATCAAATACATATCAATTCAATTTCAATCTTCATTCAACAATATCTCCTAGTGACATCCCATATGCATCGCACTAATCTACTGAACATATATATATATATATATATATATATATATATATATATATATATATATATAATTTCAATTCACATCAACTTGTTTAATACCATAATCCATAAAACATAACTAGACAACACATAAGATCAATTAAAAAAATATCTCTATCACATAAGTCAAGCTATAAGAAAACTATCTCATAATTAGGTCATCATCACCATATGCAAGTAAATAACTAATCTAATCAAAGTAACAATGTCTACTATAGTCTATCCAAATATCATAAATCTAAAATCAACAATCTAGTGTTCAGGTATCCCAATAATAATAAGTCTGAATGTCCAGATATAAAAACCATAACATATCTAATAGTGTAACTAAGTATGCCATTTATGAAGGGGCCTTCACAAACTCCTTGGTTACACAAGATTTGTAATTCCCTCTTTTTTTTTAAAAGCTAATTGTATATCAAAAATATAGATAGAAAATTAGAATTTCATATGCAATATGTATTTCTTTCTCCTAACTCTTAGATAGAGAAATTGATATAAATAAATCTCAAGTTTCATACCTAACTTCGATCAAGCTTTCTAGTTGGAGGTCTGTGTGCTTTTTAGTTTTAATTTGGAGGTTCTTCTGAGTGTATATCTGGGTATACCTTTGTTCAATGGTAGAAACAAAAGAGAATTGTGGAAAGATGTTATAGACAAAATGAGAAATAAGATTGGCTATTGGAAGGGTAAGTGGTTTTCTTTGGCCGGAGGGATTATGCTTATCAAAGCCATTTCATCACTAGTTCCAGTATATTTGATGTCATCACTTCAACCACCAAAGGCCTCCCTATCGAACATGGAAAAGATTTGTAAACAATTTTTATGGTAGGGTTCAATGGATATTAGAAAACCCATCTGCTAGCTTGGGACAGGTGTGTACTCCAAAATCATTGGGTGCTGTTGGAATTGTTAATTTGGAACTCCATAACCTCTCCTTGGGAGCTTAGTTAGCCTAGGGGATGTATAGTAAACCCAACAAAAAATGGGCTATATTACTGCGACATAAATATCTGGATACACCAGATAAAGACAAAATTTTTATGGTGCAAGATTCTTCCAAGGGCTATTCAATGTGGCAATTCATTTCCAGATGTAGGGATGTTATTACTCCTAGTCTTTCATGGAGAGTAAACAAAGGGGATAAGGCCAACATCTGGATGGATTCTTGGAATGGGTGCCCAAAATTGTCTTGTAGAGAGGATTTGAGGGAGGCAAGAGACTATTTGGAGCAACATTGGGGGCATAAAGTTTAGGATTATTTCCTCTCTCAACCAAATTCTCTACTATAGAAAGTCAGATGGAGATGTTTTAAGGACTGCTCCTTTCCAAGTGAATAAAAAAGAATTCTATCCAACATGGACTAAGAAAGTGGATTGTTTTCCTTTCACCAAAGGAGGATGAATTGATTTGGGTAGATAGTCCCTCAGGGTAGTACTTGGTAAAACAAGGATATAAAAGTCTAATGGTAGGCCCATCATTAGACTTGCCTTCAGTTCTTTTTTGGAATGACGTTATCCTCCCCAAGGTTGGAGCCTTTTCTTGATTATCTTTACAGGGCTAGATTCTTAGAGGAGACCTATTCAAAAGCTATCCTTTTGCACAAACTTTAAATGTGTGTTATGTGGGGAAAAGGATGAAAGTGTGGATCACCTTCTTCTTCAATGTCCATTCAGTAGAGAATGCTGGTCATGGAACTGCAGAAGATTTTTTTGGGTTTTGCCACTTCCTCAGACCCTTCTCTCCCTTTTTAAGACTTGGCTGAAGCTTAATTCAGATGCAACCTTTGCATATCTTTGGGATATCTCTCCTATGATGATCATATGTCTCATATGGAAGGAAAGAAATTTCAAGATCTTTAGGAAAGCCTCATCACCATTGGCTAAAGTATGCAACAGTATTGACAAAGCCATCTTTGAGGTTGCAATGGCAAAAGTGGAAAAATCTATAAGTCAGAAAACTGTGTGGATGTCCTGGGACAGTAGTATGGTTCAATCTTGGAAATATTTGGAACCAATAAGGTTTGGAGGTTCTTCTATTGCGCTTAATATTAAAGTAGATAGGTCTAAGGTCTGATGGCAGCTGCCAAGCACTCCCTTTGTTAAGATAAATTTTGATGGGGCGAGCAGAGGTAACCCCAGCCTTTTGGGTATAGGTTGCACACTTAGGTCACAAGAAGGTAAGTTATTAGCAGCCAAAGCGAGCAAGATTCCCCTTGGGACGAACAACATGGCGGAAGTGTGGGCTTTGGTGCATGGTCTTCAGCTGGCAATCAAGGAAGGCATTAACGATTTGTGGATAGGAGACTCCCTTATTTTTAGAAATTCCTTTGAGAGGTCATCTAGTATATGGAATGTGGATTATATCTTATCTCAAGCCAAGGAGATGATCAAATCTTTTCTTAGCTTCCAAGTATCTCACTACTACAGAGAGGCTAATCAAACAACAGATTGGTTTTGTTGGAGAGTAATTTCTCCCACATAATGAAAAAGACAAAAAGGCTAAAAGAAAAAAGAGGAAACTAGAAAGTTTCTAAAATAGTCTAGATAAGACAAAGAAGGTTCTAGAAAGAAGGTTCTAGGTTAGAAAGTTCTAGAGGAAGTCTCTAGAAATAGATTATTTCTAGATAGGGAATGGAAGAACTTAGAAAGGCAAGGCATGAATGAAAGCCCTCTATAAAAAAGGCATAACGTAATGTAAGTGATCAAGCAAGTGTATGATCAAGTGATCAAGTCAAGTGCGAGTCTTGAATGCAGTAACATTCCATGTTTGTAATGTAATCATATCTTGAGTTAATGGAATTGTGCAGAAGCACATTGAGAATTGAGGGTTACATGTGTGTTTCATAGTTCTATGTATTTTGTGTCTTGTGGATGTGACATTTACCACCTACAAGTGGTATCAGAGCAGACATGATCTAGGGTTTGTTCATGAGTTTTGTTGGAGCTGCAGAAGCTAGGGTTTGCAGTGTTTGTAGGTTATCATTTGAAAGATGAGTCCGCTGCGAAGGCTAAGTAGCTGATCTGAAGAGATAAGGTAGGTGAAAATAAAGTTTATTGGAGCTGTAGGAAGTATTTCTACAAAAGAAGATCGATCAGGCCTAGATTTGTAATCGCTGCAGACTAAAGAGACACCATAGCTTGCAAGATCAGGCAGGTCCATTTGAAGGAGATCACAAGAGGCTGCTTAATGCATGAATTGCTATTTTTTTTAGGGCTGTGATTTGAAGCAATTTAGTTTGCAGGCAGTAAAGAGCCACAAAAGAGGAGCGTAAGAAGATCGCTGTCAAAGAGATCATGGAAAATCAAGGTCTTAAAGCAAAGATAAGGTTCTATAGAGGAAAGGCACATAAAGTCATCAGAGATTATAGCTGATTGTTTTGAAGAATACTAAGCCAACACCAAGGAAGGAGATTGCTACATATTTTAACAGTGACGGAAGGTCGAAGTCTCTTCATTATCTGGTGTTTGGACTTATCTGAAGTCATAGAAGAAAACAAGCCATGCTAAATGTTATGAGATGGTTTGAAAGATCAAAAGGGAGTATAAAGGCCGCTAAACAAGCATTTTCAAGCAGATCACTAGATAAAGCCGTGGAAGCCACAGCTACTTTGGCTGCCAGCAATAGAGCCGCTGAAGATTGAAGGACTTATTGAAGTTGACCATAGAAAATTACAAAAAATGAGTTCTCCATTTACACAAAGGTTTCTAGCACCCAAGCTTATTCACTGAAGTTGCTAGAGCTGTATCAGATCATGATGGAAGATCGCAGATCTAAGGTCAGTGTGTGAATTAAAAGAGTGTTATTAGAGATTATGTCAAAATCATAGATCTAAGACTAAGCGGAGATTATATTGGAAGGAGATTATGAGATGATGTTGTGATTGATAGTCGCAAAGGGTTGAAAGTATCAAATATAAATTGCTTTTAAAAGAGGTATAGAAACTATGTCACAAATTTTTCAAAATGAATCGACAGTTTTATTGTTTGATCTAAGGCAATGCAGAACACTACTATCAGAAAAGATCAAAAGTCTGTAAGTTTAATTTTTTTACTGGAGCCGTAGCTGTCCAACAAGACTATCACAGTATTTGAAGGCCTTTTAAGCTGCCAAGCATAAGAAAAAAGAGATTGCAGATGCTAAGGGATCATAGAGGCTGAATTGTAGGCATCGCCGACAATCTAGGAAAGGAGATCAAGAAGGCTCATTTGGATTTCTAAGTTGCGTGGGTTTAGGCCACAGCTAGTTGAAGATAAAAGTCAACAGATCTAAAAGCCACAGTCTTGGAAGGTTTTAAGTGTTCTTGTAACATTCACAATTCAGAATTGTCAAGCCAAAGTTGCAGTCATTCCCAGCACTTGTAAAGAAGGATGCAGAAGGTAGTCTAAAGACATTGTAGAAGGAGCAAGGTGAGTAAAGCCATCAAACAATCACAGTGAAGAACAACAATTCGAGGTAAGTTTTAATTCATTTTCAATGGGAAAAGCTAAGAGAGAAAAAAAAAAGATTGGCAAAAAGAGAAAGAAGATTGGAAAAAAGAGAAAGATGATTTGGAAAAAGAAAGATCTGAATTAATAAAAGAATTACATCAAATGACAATAGAGAAAATTGATTTAAGGTCAGAAAAGTATGAAGCTAATGTTGAATTGACTAAAGTTAAAAGAAAAAATGAAGAGTTAGAAGAAAACTTGAAACTATTTGATAAGGTTAAATAGAGGAACGAAGAATTAGAAGAAGAGATAAAAAGATTAAAAGACGAAAGTAGTTTACAAAAAGATGAAATGTCAAGATTGAAATAAGAAAACAAGCTACAAAAATATGAAATATCAAAGTTGAAAGAAGAAATGAACGTTTGAGGACAAAACCATTGGTTTGTGATGTTCCATGTGATATAAATGACTTATGTGATGAAGCTAAAGCTTGTTTAGAGAAAGAATGCAAGGTTGAAGAGATTGGATCAGAAAAATTTGCATGTTGTGATATTGATGAAAATGACAAGTTGTTTGAATCTGAAAATCAATGTAATGAAGAGAATGTTGGTTTCAAGATGATGAAAAAGATAGGATATACAGGTCAAGGATTAGGCAAGTATGCACAAGGAATGAGAGAATCAATTGATCCAATAGTAAGGACAAAATATGTAGGTCTTGGATATGGAGAAGCAAATCATGTTATAGGTACAAACAAGTTGGTTCAATCTAAGAAGAATGTGCAATGTTCTCATTGTCATAGGCAAGGGCATAGCAAGGAGATGTGTTGGGATTTATATTTGTGTAGCATTTGTGGATTGAGAAATCATTGTGAAAAGATATGTTGGAACAAAGAGTGGAAAAGTGAATCTATGATAGGATGCATGAAAATAGATTGTGGTTGGAGCATTGGATCGAGTTGGCAACAAATTACAGGCCTGTTGAAAAAGTTGTTCAAGTATAAATGTTCATATGTGAAAAATGATAGCAAACAAACAAGGTGTGAAGATTTGACATATCATGTAAAGAGGAAAGCTATAGAGAGTGAGAGGACTTCCAGTTTGTTGTTCTGAAGACTTAAAAGGTTGAAGGACTGTCGCAGTAGTGAGTTGAGAGTTGGAGATTAGTAGATCTTGAAAATAATCATGCAAGAAAAAGATTGATTGACTCAGTAGACTTGGAAGACAAGACTTGGAAGATAAATTTGGAATGATAAATATGTGGTCAAAATTAAGGGGGAGTGTTGGAGAGTAATTTCTCCCACATAATGAAAAAGACAAAAAGGCAAAGAGACAAATGAGGAAACTAGAAAGTTTCTAAAATAGTCTAGATAAGACAAACAAGATTCTAGAAAGAAGGTTCTAGGTTAGAAAGTTCTAGAGGAAGTTTCCAGAAACAGAATGTTTCCAGATAGGGAATGGAAGAACCTAGAAAGCCAAGGTAGGAATGAAAGCCCTCTATAAAAGAGGCATAATGTAATGTAAGTGATTAAGCAAGTAATGATCAAGTGATCATGAATGCAATAGCATTCGATGTAAGGAATGTATTCATGTTTTGAGTTAATGTAATGTACAACAGCACAGAGTTGTAGATTATATTTTGTGTTTGATGTTTGATGTGTTTTGTGGATGTGTAATCCACCACCATCAGGGTTGCTAATAGGGCCATTGATCAATCAACAAATGAATGGAGGATCAATTCTAAGGGACAATTCATGATCAATTACATTTCTTGTTGGATCGAGACAGACAAGGAGTGAATTTGGAAGCTTAGGTAAGATGCCAAGTCAGCTTCTTTGTGTAGGTCAATGTTGGGGTTATTCCTGTATTTGGGCTGCGTGGCATACTTCATGCCCAAGAAGCTATAATGGTTCAATTATGGTAGCTTTAAAGGAAGGTTATGCCATCTTTTAAAAGTTACTCATCCCAAGTAGGCTTAGATTTGAAAAGAATAGGGATTTATTCTTTCTTACTTGTTTCCTCAATCATTGGAGGACCGTTTGATTTTATGATGTGAGGATGATCCTTGAGTATCTGGTAAAGTTTTAAGATGAGTAGCTGAATGTCTTTTCCCTCTATCTCCATGTGCCTTCTTCTATCAAGGTTTAATTTTCATGCCCGTTGAAATGTGAGGCATTAATGAGTGAAATGATCACTCCACAGGTGAATTTATTAGGTAGGCATTGGGTCTTAGATATGCTATCCTCCGTCTTCTCTTTCAGTCATGGATGTACGAGCTCATTGAAGTATGCTGAGTTATGATGTACAATTGGGACATCAGTTGGTGGTGTCACCTCTCTTTTTATCCCTCCTGGTCATAACCACTTTGATTATTCCCTGATTGTCTCTGATGTTTCCTTCTAAGCATCTATCTTTCCCATTGGAGAGCCTGCAAGGGTGAGAAGTGAAGTGTTTTCCTTTAATAGGTTCATGGTGAATGATATCTCTCCTTTTACGCGACTACAGTTCTTTTTTTTTTGTTTTGTTTCTATTTTGGCCACCTTTTGATAATACGATCCTATGTGCTCATGGCATTATCTGATGCTGGCATATATTCAGCCTTTTGGTTGTTTGTATGTTATTGATATCAGCTTTCTGATGGGCTCTAAACTATATTATGTATCTTTGTTTTATTTATAAAATTTCAGTCTGAGGGTTCCTCTCCCCTCTTTTTCAAAAACAAAAATGTTTCATACCTAACAAAGATAATGAAAATTTAATTCTTTAATTACTATGATTAAATTATATGGGTCAAAACACAGTAATTATTAAAATAATATATTCTAGGCTACCAATAAATAATACACCAAATATATTATTTAACATGAACTTTCTCATGAGCAAATCCATCACAACTTCTAATAGCACAAGTGTTTAGGCTATTACACCATTATTCTTCTTTGTTAGGGATTCTTAGAGTACTAAAATAAGATTAGGGGTTTCAGTTATGGAAACGATGTCCCCCTGATCTATATGAAAATTGTATGCAGAACTACACATCTCAAGTTTGAAAGATACCTGTGAGTTTTACAAAGATAGAGGCAAAGTTTTAAAATACAAGACAAAGAAGGATTGTTGTCAACAACTCAAAATAGCACCAAATACCTACTTTTAAACTATACGTACTAATCCAAATAATATATTTGGTATGCCATTAATTTTTATATCTAAAAATACATACATAATAATGAATGGCATACCATTATTGTTTATCATATCTTTTAATAATAATATTAGTAAATGATTATTAGCTTTGTTGAAAGATATCTACTTGTCTTTACAATAAACCCGTTTATAATAATACACTGAACGGTTGTTAGCCATGTTGACATATATCTACTTGTCTTCATAATATACCTTTTTATAATAATATACTAAATGTCTTTATAATAAGACTTTTTATAATAATATTAGTGAATGATTGTTGGCCTTATTGAGAAATTTCTACTTATCTTTATTCTAAACCTATTAAAACAACTCACATGCTATTTACCATTAAAATATATTTAAAAAGGCAATAATACATTTAACCAAAACTAAAAACAAGCAGAGGTCATACACATCTGTCCCCACAACCAAAAAAAAAAAAAACTCTTTTAAGGAATTATATTTTAAAATCTTACACAATTGCACAAAGCAAGTTTAAATGTAAAATGATACTCTCTCGTAAAGTCAAAAAATTAAAAATAAAATAAAATAAAATGTAAAATGATTCTCTCACGTAAAGTAGAGAGGCATGGGTAAAATATAGGCTTCAAATATTGGCTTTGTACCTTTCATTTCTTGAACGCGAGCATGGAGGAAAATGAAGCCAAAGCAACGAGGTGTCACTTTGTGATGGTATAAAGTTGCAGATCTTCTTGTGAAAGCAGGTCACACCGTTTCTTCCCTTGACATGGCAAGCGGAGGTATCAACCCAACTGATGCCGACCACATTTCATCTTTACAAGAGTACAATCAGCCCCTCACAGACTTCTTTACAGCTCTTCCTTCCCAGGAGAAGGTATGCATTTGCTGAAGGGCTTTAAGAGCCAATATATATCTGTTCTATATTTCAGAATTCAGGTTGTGCTACAATACACAACCTGAGATTTCATCAATACTTAAGTATGCAAACTAATTTGTACTTATATGTCTTTTCAGGTTATATTGGTTGGCCACAGTGCTGGTGGCTTCAATTTGAGCTTTACAATGGAGCATTTTCCAGATAAAATTACTGCAGCTGTATTTGTTACTGCCTACATGCCCCTCAGCGGAACAACTCTCTCTAATATGATGAATGAGGTATAATGAATTCCCTCTCTCTACTAATTCCTGCACCACCATTCAATGACATTTCTCTAAAGCATATAATTTAACAGGTCTCATCAATAATTGGAGGCTTCGGAGACTCCACATTTTACTATGCAAATGGGAAAGAAAATCCGGCAACATCCTTCAAATTTGGCACCCAGTTTGCACGACAATTTTTATCACAGAACAGTCCTCCATGGGTAAATCACTTGAGAACAAAGACAGTTCGGTTGCAAATTTAAAAAAAAAATTGAATTGAATCATTGATTAATGAGGTAAGTTGTTATGGAATTTCAATTGATTGATAGGTTAATATGACACTAAATGCAGGATCTCATTTTGTGGGAATCGTTGGAGAAAAAGTTTCCTATTTGGCAAGATCCTCTTTTGTATACAGCTAAAAACTATGGAAGCGTTGACAGAATATACGTTGTGGCTAAGGAGGATAAGTGCATTGTGGAGGCGTTGCAGAGGAAGATGATTGAAGACAATCCTCCACAAATGGTATACGAAATTGAAGGATCTGATCACACCGTATTCTTCTCCAAGCCTCTTCGTCTGGCTGAGGTGCTCATACAAATTGCTAATACATATGTGTAAGTGAAAGCAATCACATTTTAGGGTGATGCAGATGGATATTAGTAAAGTTTGCGATGTCTAGTAATCTAGAATAAACTTGTCACACAACATGTCAAGGTTCATAATATTGTAATGGAATTTAATTTAGTTTTGTTTGTATTTTGAGGTAATGATTTAATGTATATAGAGACAAATGACATGATATTGTGTGAATTTAGGCTTAATTTCCATATATATATATATATAATTTGCTTGTTTATCATGTTTGTTTATGCACCTACCTGAATTTAGTAATTTGTTATATATTTTGACCACTATTCCATTCTAAGATAAGTCTATAGACATAGAGGTGCCCTTATAGTCATGAACTTGTCCCTACCCAATTTTAAATGCAAAATTCAAATTTAACCAATTGATGCCCTTTACCCTTTTACATTAACAACTAATTGGTGCATGTTTAAACACTCCAACTTAGCTGGAACAAATTGTTCTCTCTTAAAAGGAATTGCTTCCCTCAATATTTCATTAATCAAGTCTTGGCTTACTTAGATAACTCGGAGGTCTATGTATCCCATTTCTTTCAAAAGGCTACAATGATCCTTGGCAAAAGTTTTGCAAAGTTTAATTTTGAAATTAGTCTATTTCAACAAATATTTCAAGTTTGTTTTTCCAATGATGACTTTTCATAGTTAAATTGATTCCAAGAATTTGTATATCTCATGAATAATTTAAATTCAATTTAACCAATTGGACTTGAAAATATAAATATAATATAACTATCTATACTATTACCAGTATAATGAGTTTTCAATGAAATATCGAAAGATAAAATCTAAGCTCCTGAGTTTTATTTATTACAAGTACATCCAATTTAAAAAGTAGACAATTCAATTAAATAACCACAAGTAGTAGCACCAATTGACTCATAGTTTCCTAACTATGATGATGTAATCTCTAAAGGATCTCTACACTTGAATTCTAACATATAAAACTATCATATAACATGTATATTTCAGATGTTAAAACTCATAGAAAAAACACTAACACTTATCTGCCATTTCATCCAATGCTTATAATTAAATTCTAGATACATATTACTCAATCACCCACACTTAGTTTTGAAACCATGAAAATAAAGTAAAGTAGTAGATTGTATTCAAAACATAAATGAAATTCTAGCACAACTAGCATAAAAAGGATTAAAACATTTTACAAATTTAAACTATATGCTATATACACAACTTCCTAGTAAATAAGCATGCATCGACAATTAAATCTCATAAATTCTTAACTAAAATCATTTAAAAAATTAGAGTGTTGACCAAAAGTTCTCAAACCTAGAAACATATCTAAGATTGACACGTTTCCTCCTATCCTAAGCACATCCCAAGTACCCAAGGCTTCATTTATGTACTAAACTAGAGATTTACCACTCCTCTTTACTCTACCTGTTCAAGGTAGTCGACATAGCTACTTTCTTCATTAATTTTCCTCATATGTACTAATCTCTTAACTATTTCCTTTATGTCACTTGACATATTACGCAAGTGTTCAATAATTATAGTGGCATTATTTATTATATCGATCCTAATGCTCGGTTTTAGGGAAAATTACACAATAGATTTATCTCCTTCCTTCCTTATAGATTCTGTTTACTCTAAAAGTTCTTAAAGTCAATTACCTTGGTCTAGAATACATGTTTAAGACCTAACAAAAGATGTAAGACTAGAAAAGTACGTTAAATTTTCTTCCTTCTCTCTAATTTTTTCTTTTGACCTTTTCAATATACATCTGTAATTACCTAGCATACTTCAACTATTTATATAATTGATGCAATTGACTAACCACATTTTCTATCAATCTATCTAGAATTTCCATCAAATACATCTTTTTCAACTCTTTATTTTCTTTAATAAAAAATTGAACCCGATCCATTGCCACATCTAAGATTGATTTGGACATCGATGGCATCTACTCTATCCCTTTTTGGTTTCTATATACTCTTAAGATTTCTTTCTCTAATTTAACAATAATATAACAGTTTGATGACTTTCCCATTTTTTTAAACATCTTCACCTTCCATATGTCCTTGTCATATGCAACTTTTGTTGAAATCTCATTGATTTCCATTTCTAGATTTTACTAAAGCCTAGCTTGTTGACTCATTTATTTCATCCACTTTGTATCCTAGGCTAATATTGTTATATGTATCACATCTTATGTGGTTGATATTTGAGTTGTTTTAGTTGGGATCATTGAAGTAAGTTAAAATGATACAAAAGAAATTGATAATAGTTGTATCTATATGGATGTAGATATCATTGGAGTAGAATTGAAAATAGGGGCATCTTGTAGGGAACTAGGAGTTGGTAACATGAACTAACAAATGCATAAGTTTCAAATTTAAATGTGGAAGCAGATGGTGTTGAAATTAATGGTAGAGGTGTATGCATTTATCGAAGACCTTAAAGAGTCATGTGCATTGTGCTTCATGTATCTCTTATTTACATAATAATTAAACTCCATAAAACAATCACTATTTTGTGGTGGAGAGTGTCTTCATTTAAAGAGATTTTGTTGGTCAATACCAAGGATTTCATTTTAATTTGTAGGTTTCTACCTATGTAAGTTATATTGGTTGGCATAGTGTTGGTTTACATGGATAATTTTCCAAATAAAATTGTTTTAGTTGTGGTTGCTTTTGTGCTTATTCCCATTAATGTTGAGAGGATGTTGTATAGTCAATTAAGAATATGGAGATTAGTGTTTGCAAAAATGTGAAGCATTTTTATGGCTAGTGAGATGAAATTTTCTTTTGAGTGTATGTATGGGTTTTCTACTTTTATCCATGGTTTTAAATCATTGATGAAAATTATAAATGTAATTTTGATGTTCCTATTACTATCTTCAAACGTATAAAGGCTGGGTAAGGTATTTATTAGTAAATTATGAATGGTTGAGTTTTTACGCAATAGTAAGGAAGGTTATTGTGCTAGGTTTGTTCCCCAAAATGGTTTTCTGAAATGAGATACTACATAGTATGTGGTTTTTTAAAAAAATTTATTTAGATTGTGTATGTATTACTTCTATTATGTAGGTTTATTGGTCGTCTTTTTCCTACACTCACCTAAACAACTACATCTAATATGATCTCTCTACCAATTCCTACTTCACCAATGGTTTAAAACTTGATATACCATTTCTCTAAAAGGATATATTTTAGTAGGTTGTTCATCCATAGTTGGAATCTTTATAAACTCCACATTTTACTATGTGAATAGGAAATACAATTTGGTAACATCCCTCAAGTTTGGTAGCTAGTTTTTGCAACAATTTTTATAGAATAATCCTCCTTGGGTAAGTCACTTACAAATAGAGATAGTTTGATTGAAATTACAAACTATCATAAAATAGGATCTTAGGTTACTAATCATTACAAATAAAACATAAAATAAATGAAATGAGAATTATAAGATGTACATATTTAATACATTACACAATTTATAAATGAGGAAAACCCTTTTGGGTAAAAAACACCATAAAACACCATTCTATTATAAAAACAATTACATTTATGTGTATAAATTAATAGAAAAAACTTACAGTAATTCACTTCTCCTCACTTCCATGTGGATGATAACACCTCCTATGCATATTGATTAGTTTGACTATAATCTCCAAAAAATAAATTACTTCTCAATAAGAGAGAAGCTCTTTAAATATAGGAGGAGAGGTGGAATAAATACTTGAAATGATACTTCCCACACCTATTCAAAACTATGATTTATAAATAATTAACAATGTAATATAAGATTATGAGTTATTTAAATGGTATATGCTTTATAAATCATATCACAACCAAAAGATTTTCTAACCTTATATTATAATAATATATAAGTTATCAAGATATGACCCCAAATAAAGTTATGTTCTAAGAGTCCCCCATAATGTTAATAGGGGTAATAACCTATCAATTTCTATAAAAGAAAGAGAGTACCCTAGTAATGTAGGTCTTATTTGACAAAGATAAATATTGAATAAATATATATATGCCAAAATGAAGATCATCCATTCCAAACTACATGAAAGTCACCTTGTTATTATTTATAATCCCAAAATTTTAAATAATTATTTTAATGGGGTCTTATGAAGTTTTTATTGGATCCCAAGTCTCCTCAAATTAGCCTCCCTTAGGTTCATTACATAGTGCCCATAGGTCTTATATAATGTAATACTTTAAGAGTGGAAAAATTATAGAGAAGAATTAAAATATGCTAGTTCAAGAATTATACAATAATGTGATAACCATTAGGAGATGTCAATGTAATGCACAATCCCCCTTAACAGTAACTCCTTAAGGCCAAGCATTGATCTAAATTTGGATAATTTTATATTGCACAAAGGTTTGGTATGTGATAATTGGAATTCCATCATAGTTCTTCTTGATCATAGTATATGTATCACTTGATAATCAATCTAATAGAATTAGAGAGTAATTTTATGATAGAAAACTTTCATTGAATGAAGTTCCATCAAACTTGAATGTGCTTTATTTCTTGATGTTTGAATATGAGTCTATGGTAAGTGTAAATAAATTTGGTTTTCATATAATAAAAAGGTCATTTTAGTAGTACCCAAATCAAACTCTTCAAATAATCTCTTGAGACACATTTATTCTTTTGCAACTATTATTGTATTAAACCACTATAGATTAAAGAGCCATAGAAGGTTGTTGTTTTTAGTGTTACTCCATCTATGTGATATAACTTGCACCATATTTTGGTGATGCAGGAGCATCCGAACAAACGAGCTATCTAGCATCAACCAAAAAAAAGTGCAAGTTTAATTTTTCATTTTTGTTTGTTTGTTTGGAATTCTTATGAAATTTCTTGGCAATGTTTTCGCTTATGCGATTCACATCAAGTGAAGTCAATCTTTCGTTTCTGAATGTTCATCGAAGAGTTACAATGGAAGTTGGGTTTCAGCGTTGGCTCCCATCAAAGTTGCACAATCAAAGTTTTCCAGATCTGTAAGGGATAGGACCTCTTGGGAACGCGATTAAATGACAAAAGGTTTTCCTTGCAATAGATAATGCCTACACCAGTGAATCACCCATTCATAGTACCGTAAGTTTCTTAGTCTCGGACTCAACAAAAAAAACATAGTTCTAGTTACTCCTTGCAATCATGAAGATCTTTTGGTAGTGATTGGGTACGACATATATGGGAACTATTTTCATCTTCCAAATTTCATTGAAGAAGAGGCTATTCAGATAGTACTTAATCGAGCCATACTTAATTGCAACTTTACATCATTGCCACATTGTCACCAAAAAATATTAGATATTGCACTTCCCTTTTCAAGATAAAATATACCATACAAAGGGATTCAACGATGAATGGAAGTTCAATAATAAAGTACCATTATCATCCCTCTTCTTTGATTCAAATGGGTGCAGAATAGGTGGCAATTTAGATATCTTGATTAGCAAACTTCATCATTTGTTGAAAACACATAACAGAATGATGTAAATGGGGCTATATCATGTTGCTAGTGAGCAGTATGAAGCACCATACATTTTGAGAGACATTTAGTGGGAACTTGTGCAGTGGAGAAATTTGGTTGCTAGCATGAAAGAGTGGTTTTGATCTTTGATTGCATTCAATCAAAAAATATAAACACTCACATTTGAAGACTCGAGACATAAAAGATTACAAACATTCAGCTAAAAATGTAAATGCCTATTGATAAGAATAAAAGCATTAGTTTTCTATATTATTTTTAACTAGAGTCTATGTTATTTTGTTTTTCAAATTGATTATACATTTTTATTAAAAAAAAGGAAAAGAAAAGATGACTAGGGAATAGGAAGGGGTGATGGTGGTGGATATCAAATCCACAAGACATAAAAACACAAATCACAGAAACATGAAACACAAAAATTTATCAAACACATATTGACACACATATATTTAATCTATAACTGTGATGCTGCACCTCATGCTATTGCTTGCTTGAATCAATTACATCATGTCTCTTTTATATGGGTCTTTCATACATGTCTTGCCTTTTTAGGCTCTTTTAAACTTCATCTAGAAACAATATCCTCTAGAGCATTTCTCTTCTAGAACACTCTTCTTTCTAGAAACCTCTATCTTTTTAGACTCATCCCTCTTTCTAGACTTTTGTCTTTTTTCCTTTTTGTCTTTTCTAATAATCCAGTGGGAGAAATTACTTACTCCAACTCTCCCCCTTAATTTTGACCTCATATTTTTCATTCCCAAATTTTGTCTTTCAAGTCTGCTAATTCATTCAATCCTTTTCAAACTATCTTCAAGATCTACAGATCTTTCCAACTTTCACTAACTCTTACCAACTCTCACCAACTACTGCAGTGGTCCTTCAACTTTGATTTTCAAATGTTTAGAACTTCAATATGGAAGTCTTCTCATTATTTGTACCTTTCCACTTTGCTTGAAATCTTACAAGACCAACAAAATTTTCTTGATCTCTATCCTTGTTTACATATGAACTTCTATACTTGAACAATCTTTTCAACATGCTTGTAATTTTTTGCCAATTCAATTCAAAAATCCAACCACAATTTATTTGCATGCATCCTATCATAGATTCATTTTTCCACTCTCTATTCCAATACATCTTGTCTAAATGATTTCTCAAACCACAAATTCTACAAGGATGAATATCCCAACACATTTCCTTGCTATGTCCTTTCCTGCTACAATGAGAACAATGCATTCCTTGAACAAATTTCCTTGAACCTATAACACCTATAACATCATTTCATTTACCCGTGTATCCAAGGCTTTCATACTTTAGCCTCATTATTGGCTGAATCGGCTCTTTGATTCCTTTTCCATAGTTTCCTAAACCTTTTCCTTCATATCTCATCTTTTTCATCATCTTGAAACCAATATTTTTCTCGTTACAACTAACATGATTTGCAGATTTAAACACCTTATCATCTTCATCTATACACTCTTCATTAATATCATCACAATTTGTAAATTTTTCTAATCCATCCTCCTTGCTATCTTAAACACTTCCAAACAGATCACTTGTATCACACAAAACATCACAAACTAATAGATTTGTCTTTAGACTTTCATTCTCTTCTTTCAAGTTTTATATTTCATCTTTTTGTAACTTGCTTTCTTCTTCTAACCTCGATATTTATTCTTTTTGTAAACTATTTTCTTCTTCTAATCTATTTAGCTTCTCTTCAAGATCTTTATTCTTCTTCTTAACCTCATCAAACAATTTTGATCTTTCTTCTAATTCTTCATTCTTTATTTTAACTTTACCCAATTCAATATGAAGTTCATACATTTTTATTCATAGTCCACTTTTCTCTATTGAACCCTGTTGTAAATCTCTTAATAATTCATTTCTCTCTTTTTCCCAATGATATTTTTCTATTAGCTTTTCCCATTTCTAAAACAAATAATTTACTTACCTCAGACTATTGTCCTTGTCTTTGATTGTTGATTTCCTCTTTGTTTGGCAGCTTCATGTGCCTCACTCCTTTCGATATTGTCTTCAAACTTCTTGATTTCTTTTCTTACTTCCTTTTGGTTGTAATCGCCTTGTCTTTTTTCTTCTACTATTCTTACATGCAACTTCCTTCCTCAACTATTGACTTAATCTATAACCTCTTATCTTTTCTTTTAATAGTGACTTTTATTGAAAAGTTGTGATTTCCTTTGATTTTTTTACCATAGCTAGTTGTTGATCATGGATTCCAATTGAGTGGCTTCTTTCTCCTTTGACAATTTGTGATTTGTGAAAAATCTCCTTCGATTGTTTTCAAACTGTCTTCCTATGTTGACATCAAATCCACAAACTCACGCCTTGTTCCTCAGGCTTAAAAACATCTGCAACAACTTCAACAATTTCATAAAACCTGCAATGACTCTTCTTTACAAATCCTAATGATAACATTTTATCTCACTCAGTGAGCTTTTTCCAGATCTTGCATCAAAAATAGATCCACAACCTTGCAATGCTATAATACCTTTGATCTTCATGCAAACAAGGTAAACACAATCATTGCAAATGCTAGAATTTGCGAACACAACAAACCCTTGATGATCTTTTCATTTACTTGGCTCTAATACCACTATGATGGTGGTGGATATCAAATCCACAAGCCACATAAAAACACAAATCACAAAAACATAGAACATAGAAATTTATCAAACACATATAGACACACAAATATTTTATCCATAACCATGCTGCTGCACCTCATTCTTTTGCTTGCTTGAATCAATTACATAATGTCTCTTTTATATGGGTCTTTCATACATGTCTTGCCTTCCTAGGCCCTTCTAAACTTCATCTAGAAATAATATCATCTAGAACATTTCTCTTCTAGAACTCTCTTCTTTCTAGAAACCTTTATCTTTCTAGACTCATCTCTCTTTCTATACTTTTGTCCTTTTGCCTTTTTGTCTTTTCTAATAATGCAGTGGGAGAAATTACTTACTCCAACAAGGGACGCGACCATTGAGAAAGAATTAGATCATCATTTTCAACTGAAAAAGAAAGAAAAGGCACTGCAAATAGAGTGCAAAGAGGGTGCATAGAGGGGAAGTAGTCGTTGCTAGACAGAGAGGGCATTCGATGCCATTATTCTCATCCCTCATCGATGGAGTAAAAGAGACACCAAAAGAAGAAAACCAGCAGTAATATAGCAAAGGAGCATCGGATAGAAGGCAGCCATAGCCTACAAAAGATTTTTATGAAAGATAAAAGTTTCAACACCCATGAAATTTGTGAATGAATATGGGCAAAGGGACAGATCATGGGAGGCTAAGGAAGGGATACGTAGCCTGTGACAAAAAGAAAAAAATTGTTGTATAGATAAAACACAGTATCGTGAAAGGCAACAAGGGGCATCAGCCTAGTAAGAGAAGAAGTTTGGTTTCAGTCCACAGGGAAAGAAATAGTGGGGGAAAGAAGATCAGTTTGGAAAGGGGATGAGAGTAGCAGACAAAAGACAAGACAATAGAGTGAAATCAACTTACGGTTTAAATACTTATTGTTAGATTGATGATAGTAGCTAGCCAAGTGTTCATGAGGAATGTAGGTGAGGATTCTTTACAAAAATTGAGGTAGGATGAGTCCATGGAAGGCCATCTAATTATAGTTTGTAATTGAATAAATATATCAATGCTGGTTTTCAATCTTGACTTGATTATGTGTTGAATTAAGGAAGAGCATTGTCTGTGTGTTTGTGTGTTTAAGTTTGTGTCTTGTCGAAGTTTGTTACTTATCCATACAAGAGTAAAGATCCATACTAACATATATGGGCCTACAAGAGTAAAGAGTCAACAAGGTGAAATGTATTTCATGAACTACTTATTGATGATTATTCTAGAATGAGTTGTGTTACTTTCTTAAGAGAAAAATTAGATGCCTTTGATAAGTTTAAGGTTTTCAAAGCTATCGTTGTAAATGAAATGGATATTAAGATCAAATGTTTAAGGTCTGATAGACGAGGTGAGTTTACTTCAAATGAATTTGATCAGTTTTGTGAAGATCATGGTATTAGGAGACATCTGTCAGCTCCTAGGACCCCTCAGCAAAATGGGGTAGTGGAAAAGAAGAATAGGACTGTGCAAAAGATGGCTAGGGCAATGTTGAAGGATGCAGATCTACCTGATATGTACTAGAAGGAAGTAGTTCACACTGTTGTCTATTTGACTAATAGAGTACAGTTAAGGGTCAATAGCACTAAGACCCCTTATGAGCTATGGTATGGAAGACCTCCAACTATTAGATACTTTAGGATCTTTGGTAGAAAATGCTATATAGGAAGAGATGAAGAAGACCTAGGAAAGTTTGACTCAAGAATTGATGAAGGGATATTTCTTGGTTACTCAACCAGAAACAAGGCCTATAGATGCTACAAAAAAACATGAAGAAGACCTAGGAAAATTTGACTCAAGAATCAATGAAGGGATATTTCTTGGTTAGTCAACTAGAAGCAAGGCCTATAGATGCTACAATAAGAGATTGGGAAAGATGATTGAAAGCAAAAATGTCAAAGTAGATGAAGACTAGTATCAGATCTCACAAGAATCAGAGGACTCTGGATCTGATATCTTTCCATGCACTGAAGATGAAGTAGAACAGAAAGAGGAAAAAGAACAAGAACCAAAGAAGATACCCAAGACTCTAGCAAAGTATGTTTAGAAGAACCATTCAGTAGATCAAATCATTGGGGACAAGAATAAAGGTGTGCTGACCAGGAGAAGTTTTGCAAAATCATATTAGCAAGTGAACTTGTGTTTATTATCAAAGGCAGAACCCAAAACCTCTGCTAATGCTAGCAAAGGTGATGGATGGATAAAAGAAATGGAAAAAGAATGGGATTAGATAGAGAATAATTAGACATGGGAATTGGTCCCTAGACCAACCAACAAGAATATCATAGGAACAAAGTGGGTGTTTTGGAACAAGCTGAATGAAGAAGGTGAAGTTGTGAGAAACAAAGCAAGACTGGTGTGTAATGGGTATTCTCAAGTTGAAGCCATTGATTTTGAGGAGACACAAGCTCCAGTAGATAGGCTAGAGGTAATTAGGATGTTTCTTGCTCTTTCTACACATAAAAACTTAATGGTTTATCAGATGGATGTCAAGTCAACATTTATAAATGGTGATCTAGAGGAAGAAGTCTAAATTGAGCAACCAGATGGTTTTTAGATATCAAAAGATCCAGACATGGTGTATAGACTCAAGAAGGCCTTGTATGGTCTCAAGCAAGCACCTAGGGCTTGGTATGCTAGGTTAGATAAGTAATTACTTTAGCAAGGCTTCAAGAAAGGTACTATGAATAGAAATCTTTACATCAAGGAAGAAGGAGATATGATATTGATAGTTGCAGTATATGTTGATGACATCATCTTTGGTGGAGATGATGATATGTGTAAGCTCTATTTGCAGAGGAGATGCAAAAAGAGTTTGAGATGTCTTTCTTCCTTGGACTTCAAATTGCTTAGCTAGATGATGGTATCTTTATTTCTCAAGCTAAGTATGTTAGTGAGATGCTGAAGAAGTTTGGTATGGATGATTTAAAACTAGTAAGTACCCCTATGGTCACTAGATGTCACTTGAGCAAGGATGATGAGTCTCCAAAGGTTGATTAGACTTCCTATAGATCTATGACTAGAGGATTGTTGTAGTTGACTACTTCTAGACTGATATCATGCATGTAGTATGTGTGGTTGCTAGATATCAAGCTAATCCCAAGTAAACACATGAGAAAGTAGTGAAAAGAATATTTAGATACTTGAAGGGAACTCTAGATTATGGATTATGGTATCAAAGAGGTAATGAGTTTGATCTGAGTGCCTACACTGATGCTGATTGGGCTGGTTGTGTTGATGATAGAAGAAGTACAAGTGGTGGTGCTTTCTTTCTAAGAAGCAGATTGGTTTCATGGTAGATCAAGAAATAAGATTTAGTGTAATTATCAACTATAGAGGTAGAGTATATTGCAGCAGCATTATGCTATACACAAGTATTGTGGATGAAATAAACCCTGAAGGATATCAAGGTAGTGTATGATCAGGCTATTCCTATTTTGTGTGATAATACAAGTGTTATCAATATTTCCAAGAATCCAGTGATGCATTCTAGAACCAAGAATATAACAATCAGGTATCACTTTTTGAGAGAGAAGGTTGTAGATAAGGAAGTAAGGTTGGAATATGTTCCAACAAAGGATCAGATTGCAAATATTTTCACAAAGGCTCTTGCAAAGGATACTTTTGAGGACCTCTAGTAGAGGTTAGGGGTAATTGCCCCTCCTTCTTGTCAGATGTATAGTGGTGCATCTGTCCAGGGGGAGTGGTTCATGTTATATCTTTTTCCTTGACTGATGGTGGCTACCTCTTAGGGGGAATAGGTAGTGGTTGTTGATGATAGGGGGAGTCTATTTGTTGCAATAAGTTATGCCCTAAGGGAGAAGAAGTCTCCCTTTTTCCTTGATGTCAAAGTGAGAGAATGAGAGGTGTGTGTAGCAGGTGTGTTTCCATCAATGCCAAAGGGGGAGATTGTTACACATATGGTTCTTAAGGTTGTCATTGATGTCAACATTGTCATGAATGTGCGATGGTGTTCATGGTTGGATGTCATGTCCTAAAATATATATATTAAGATGGGAATTAGAAGTTCATGATTGGATGTCATGTCCCCATCCAACAGAGAAGATATAGTTCATGGTTGGATGTCATGTCTTATCTGGTGGGTAAAGAGAAGACATATTAAGATGGAAATTAGAAGTTCATGGTTGGATGCCAAGTTCCTAAAGCTCTTAGTCAATAGAGTGTAACATCCTGCTCTGCAACCCCAAAGGGTAAGGCCTAAAAGAGGACAAGGTTATTTTTTTTGACATAAATAGATAACATACACATGATATAGTTATCAATTCGATAGATCGACGGCATTCGTGGCCAAGCATGGCCAAATGCACAACCCATAGGAGAGCACTAAATTCATTTTAAACACCAACCCAAATGTTCCTATAACCCATTCCAAATTATAAACTGAACCCAAAAGCATCATAGTACAAGCGAATTCGATACCCACACCAAAATCCGTAAACCAAATAGGAAACATCTCATTTCTTCTCATTAATTTGCATGATTACATCTTCTCTCTTAAGATTACATGATTACATAAAAGAATATATGGTGCAATGGCATAGCCATGAGTATGATATACAAGTATAATAACATAGTCCTGAATATGATACAATGACTAAATAGGTACAACAACAGATAGGGTAACGAAGAGTGAGAACATCTCCAATCTAGTGCTCCAAACAACCTATTACTAGTCCCCAATGGCAGTGGCAACGCCTCCAAACCATGTGGACTCATACGAGACCACCCCACTGTGCTCAGAGGTAGTCACAAGGCCCAAATAGAAGTAACAAGGCAAGGGTAGACAAGATGGCCAACAGTCACATCAATTACAGAGCAGACATAGAAAATAATGCATAAAGCCAAATTCATAACATAGAGATGCTCATCAAATGTAATGTTAGGTACTACTTACGAATACCAAGGAACTAGACACTAGAGTGTAAATTAGATGGAGTATCGTCATGCATGCTCGAAGGGATGGCACCACAAGGACTCAAGTACACTACTCATACTAATGAGGAGACTCAATCATGCCTGAATCAACGCTGCACAGATGGATAACTCAATGCCCTACAGACAGATCAGCCTTCTCGTATGCATCCTTAGCATTTACAAGCACTCAAGGCCATGCATGAGGACTCAATTTCCTAGACCTAAGCTCATCTCGTTTAACCAAATGGGGCATACAAAACCAAATGAAAACAATCCAATAAAAAATAGCTGACACGGTCAGTGTCCCATCTACATCCCCAAAGTATTTAGAATAGCCAAAGAGGGCAGGGGACATGTCCCAAAGACACCACATCTAAATAATGAAAACACAATATGCTTTTAAATATTAAACATAAAATTGCAAAAAATGTGATGTACAAGCCAAAAGCTTTCGATGACAGTGAAATTTTATTGGAAACAACCCTTTGTCTGTCAGGTTGGTTGTGTAGTAAAACCATGATCCAAAACAAATCCTAACAAAGTGATGCCTCCATGGTTATAGTGTAGATATGTTACATTCATCTAAAATCATTGAAAACACCATATCACGATTGCTCATGTGAAGATTACCGAAGGAAAACATGCACCATACAAATTGGTAATCCATCACACGTTTGAGGCAAGTTTGCTCTAATAATGTGGTGCAGATCTTCCACTAGGTAGTCTACATTAAATGTTGAGAAAGTCCTCTTGACAAATATGTTACTATGCTTAGTAGGTGTATATATTTCACATGTTTTTTTTACCTGACTTTAATCCACGTATAAATTATCTTGACATATCTAGTCAGCTAGCACTATCTTTTTACTAACAGCCACATAAAGTTATACATTTTTCTCTTTTTCTTATGAGTTACAAGTAAACTCTTTTAATCAAACTCTTTGCAAAGGACACACTAGGTTTTACAACCATGTATGGATGGATGAATGTATCAATAGATGTATGATTCTTTTGCTGACACTTTCCTCATCACAAAATCTTGATATATTATCATATTATCATTTTTGGAATTCCAGAAGGATGTATTTTTCTTAAGACCATTATTGACAATGGAATATCCTATGACTACATTTTGACCTCCTACAGAAATTCATTCTAGATGCTTCTTTAGGCTAGATGCAATGTAGGAATCCTAGTTTCCCTTCCTCATTTCTCATGGATTTTTTGACATTAGGGCAGTCATTGGGCATATGATCCCTTTGGCTTAGGAGTGGCATTTGCACACTTTTCTCTTGAATTTTTTCCCCATGACTCAACCTTAAATTTAAGCATATTTCTTGTATATTTTGTTTTCATATATCTATTATTTTTCATCCACTATATCTAGTGGATAGAGATTAATACCTAATTTGTATCAGTGTCAGATTAGCAATCTTACAAATCAAGGCCTAAATATTTTGTCTAATCAAAATGCCAGTCTATGGGAATTTGAAATTATTCAAGAATTTGTAAGAATTATAATTTTGTGAAAATGCTAAATCTCAGTTTATCCTACTCAAACCAAGGATAAAATTTTTCCCTTATTTCTATTGGCTATAGAAATTTGTAGGTTTGAGAAGATAAAAGAGAAAAGACTGCTAATGCATAGAAATATTAATAATTCTTTCCATAGTTACTAGGATGAGAATCACATCTCCTTGTTGTAAACAAATTAACAATTTTCTGGTTTAATTGGAAACTCTTCCACAAACTACCATAGAAAATCATCATGCAAGTAGGTTTGAATACTGACCAAAGGATTGCCTCATTTGGAAAGCTACCACTAAATCCTTTGACGGAAACATGAAAAATATTTTAGATGACTCAAAATCATTATATGGATCTATTGTGTGGAAAGGAGTGATAGCACTTGGATTGTGCCCAAAAGAATTAGGCAAATCTAATTTTTCAAAATAATAGGCACCATGAGAGGAGGAGGTGGATAACGAATGCCATCTGGTGGCCATGGAGACATGTCCTTGAGCTCTATGGGTTATCTTTGCAGCTCTGAACAGACAAAACAAGAAACCAGTGAGCTAAACTGCAGAGTAAACCACCAAATTGCCTGCAATGGTATGGGAACTGTCATAGGCATAAACCACAGAATTTTGTGTAGAAGCTCGACTAGGAATGATCATAAGAGAATCCACTCCAGTAGTTTGAATGAACTCTCAAATAATTTGTCTAGTTAGATTATGTCGGTAATTAAATAGTGTAATGGAAAGTTAGTATTCATTCATATCATTCAACTTTTTTCTTTTTTTTTCTTTCTCTTTTAAAGGAATCTAATGCTTTTCAACAAATGTCATTAAAATAGAATTGAGATATGATCATCACAAGAATCATCCCCCCTGGAGAATGGGCATCTAGGCCCCTGTTTAAACCATAAAATCAGCTCTCTCTCCAACCACGAATCACCCCTGCTTCCTCTACTTGTAGATTGTAGAGAGGACATCCTGGTAGGTGAAATTTTCTATCCTTAATGCTTTGATGGATGTCCATACCCTACGACCTGTCCTCTCTTCCAGAGTCATAGAAGTTGGACCCCATCTTCCTCCCAGGGCACCCATACTCCCTAGTCATTCATTTGTCTCCTACCCCCAAAGACATAAATTCTCTCACCTACACCGCGTAGATACTTCCCATCTACAATTATCACTCACTAGCTCTCCCCAAGAACCATCATATATGGAATGGGAAAATAAAATAAAGAAACTGACTTTTAATAAAGTCCAGCAGGGAGGGTTGTTACATCTAACCCCCTAGGACTAGGCTTACTCCTGGAAGACTACAGACATTAAGATGTAGCCAGAGCACACACTAGCCCATGAAACATGATACTATTATAAAAATCAAGTTATCACATGCACAATTACATGCAATCAGTCCCAGTACATGGGTAAGGAATAGGCAAGGCACTCAGTCCTACAAAATATACATTAGCATAAAACAATTTTCTCCAATCAAAATAAAGAATGATGCCAACAAAACCACATCAAACAATCAATAGAAACTAAGGAGAAAAGCCTCAACCACCGCACTGACAAACTACACATGACCATAAGGGGCAATCCAAACATTACCGTTAGGTAACCAGATGCTAAGACAACAACACGGGAACATTGGACTAGCAAGGTACAGTGGCTAAGGTAGGGAACAGGGCCTGTGACTATCTTGAGTAACCACCATTTGGGATAATAAGAGAATGCTTAGGATTGAGAGTCCAGGTAGAGTCGATACTCAATACCTGCATCACTCTTATCACACGTCAAAGCACATGTGCATATAACATACAACATAGCCGAAGCAACAACATGCATGTAATTCAACATGATAACCAATCATGTCAACATCATAATAATATCAGAATCCATCAAGGATAAACAACAACCATCAATTTACACATAGATACTAGCATAAACCACACAATTTTCTCATAATTGTAGCAAAATGCACTTTCAAGACATAAATTTTTTCAATGCTCTAACTTTTATATGCAGCTATCTATAAAATGGAGCACATAAACACACATAAACATAATTTCAACCTCTGATTTCATAGCATGCATGACATCTCTTTACATATAATGCAATAGTTTGTCACTTTTCAAGGCATAATGATGTAATTTTATTCTCTACTATATTTTAATATGCAACCACATACATGACAAATTATAAAACCCATATATACATACATACTCATTCACATCACGAGGCTACATTAGGGGTTCACATGGATCTCATAGTACCATCCAAATCTAATTATAACCATGAGTCTGTAACCAATAACTATGTCCAATATCCATACCCATGTGTCTTGATGGTATTGACCCACCTAGCGAGCCCTTCCATAAAAGCCCCAATGACATATCTCTTGTTTATGTAAGGGTTTTAGCCTCCAAGTGATAGTCAAACAATAGGAAGGTAGTGAATGAAAGCTTAGGATAGCTCACACATACCCCCATCCTTAAGGGTTTCCTTGCATCTACTTCCTCGTATACACTCAAACGGGTGGATCTTACCATACCCGATGAGGAATTACATCACAATACAAGACCAGCATTCAAAAACAAAAAAGTTAATTAGTTTAGCCACCAAGAATGTGAATAAAGAGACACAAATCTCAATTCCAACAATAAGATAAGAAAAAAATGTGCATAGTGTCAACACTAAATCAAATGTAACCACAAGAGTTACATGCTAAATAAAATCATAATCTATGGCTAAACCAATACAAGCAAGATAAACTACAGTGCTAGTCCATACAAAAAAAATAAAACTCAACAATAACCTAAAGGAAGATTCATAATCTTCAAAATATACACATTACAACACTACGCAACTATCGCTAGTCACCACATGAGGAAGGAGGCAAACAAGTGTGACTGTCTTCACAGTCCTTCATGTGGGTGCGACCAACTCCTGCAACCCTCACATGGAAAAGTATTGTTCTGGAACTCCCAGGTCACATACCTCACGCAATGCAACCACGCATGGTATACGCCAAGCGGAGAAAGCATGCAATGGCCATATACTGCATGGCAATGTCCTACTCAGAGGAACATCCTGCATAGTGTGTACCCATGGAGAAAGCATGTGCAGTAACACACCAAGTGAGAGGTACACATGGCTAGGTTCCACTCGCATGCCCACCGATTAGAATCAAGGCCCTCTTGAGTGAACCCTCTATTCTATGCGAGAAACCATTCCTCTCAGCAAAAGTAGGAACACAACATATATACTACATCATCATGTATCTAGGTATGTGGCATCGTGTCCTCGATCTCGGCTCACTACCATCAGCGACACGACATCCTCATCAGCACTGTGTCGGAACACCAGTGGGGGTGGCATCATATCTAAAACAATCACATTAGGGTAAGATCATAGCTGTCATAAGTGCTCATACCACAACTAATATCATCCTCAAGAATTGTGAAGATTAGGCTAACATTGTATGAACCAAGTATCTAGTCCATTAATAAAGGGAAGTAGTGAGTACTTTCTTGGGAGGATGAAATGATCTGTAACATCCTGCCCTGCAACCCCAAAGGGTAAGGGCCAAAAGATGACAATTTTTTTTTTTTGAATAACAATTGGATAACATAACCAGATATGGTTGTCAACTCAGTATGTCAAAAATATTCATGACCAAGTATGGCAGAATGTACAACCTAAAGGAGAGGAGTAATTCACCCTCTAGCAAAACATTAATATAACTACATTCATTTAAAACATCAACCCAAATGTTCCTATAGCCCATTCCAAATGTAAACATGAATCCATAAGCATCATAGTACATGTGGATCCAATACCCATACCGGAATCCGTAAGTCAAATAAGAAACATCCCATTTCTTCTCATTAGTAAGATTTACATCATCTCTTGCAAGAGATTACAAAAGTTACTTAAAGAATATACATAACTACAATGGTATACCCATGTATAAGATACAACAATAGATAGAATAAGTAGAAGAGAGAACATCACCAACTAGTGCTCCAAAACCTGTACACCAGTCCCCAATGGTAGTGGCAATGCCTCCCAACCATGTGGACTCACAAGAGACTACATCACTGTGCTCGAAGATAGTCACAAGGCCCAAATAGAAGAATAAAGGCAATAGGGACAGGAAGGCATAGATACATTCAACCTCACTAGGGATGCCACAAGACCCAGAGTTCACATGATCACGTCATAAACACATGCCTCATAGAGAGCATAAAATTAGGCACCTGGTATTCATGCTAGTGAAGTACCACACAGATAAGGAGGGTCCACTTTCATACCAACATTTACTAACATTGCCACAATCAACTCCATACACCAAAATATGCATTACAACATAATCAATATAACAACAATTAGAATATCCTTACAAGACAAAAATCACGCAAAGTCTAGATATGTCTCCACGTGAGGTACCAATACATTATGATTCGATGATATCAAGTATCATAATAATATTATATTATGACAACCTTCTTGACAAATCACATCATGCATCAACAAGGCAACTTAAAGAAAAAAACATCTAAACTTCAAAAGACTACAACAGTAATTGTAATTTTGCCTTAAGCATGATCAACAAACATGATCAAAGCCCAAGTTGTACTCAAGACAACTAACAACACTATAACCAAGAGATCATTGTATGACGATGTGTACTCAATCATATTAATAGTAAATCTATTCTCAACCTTCTGGTTCATTAATCTGGTGGTGCAAACCCATATTCTTATAATAGTCCAGTTTATAGACAAGATAACATTTGTACTTTCCATTTGTACTAAGTCTAACGTTAATGGTCATCAGTAAGTGATTTCATGTAATGACTATATGCTTGCAAATCAACCCCTTATATTGAGGTCAACCAAGCCTTACCATGGATCATTGGATTCCACCTAAATACTTATAAGTCTACGCATAATTTCAAAGTTGAATCTCAAGATTAACCTTGACATTGTTGTCAACACAATCTAAGGCACAGTTATCAATGGGAACGCTTGCAAAATCAATGATAATGTTGTACCATTCAGACCATTTTAATATTCAACCATAAGTGTATTAATTCCAGTCACTGATATCTCACAAGGTCCATTATCAAGTCCTTAGATTTAGTTATCATCGGTAGCATGCATACAGTGTACTCTAGTTGCTAAAGCTCTCAAGTGGTTCAAACTACCTACAACATTAATAGCAACCAGCAGTCATGTAAAAAGGATCTTTACCAAGGTTCATAACAATATACAATCAGAATCAAGTAGACCATCAGTTTATAAATAATATAAACTTGGGTATATGAGTTCCATCACCAAAATTACCATATACAACTATGTACAATTTTTTTTATAACAGTAAACAATAAACATGAAACTAATTAAAGCTCTGTAGGTTAGTAGAGCCCACTGTGTCCATCACATAAGATGTTAGGTAACTACAAGGAACTTCACCTCTTATTCATATAATATAAACCATAAGAGAATTAATTGCAATTTGACTCATTCAGGAGTAGGTTGTGCATAACTTCTCTATTTTCTATGCATCAATTTTTTCAAATATAATAGCTGTAAATGCTCTAGTGAACATGTATGCAAAAGGTGGAGGCATAGACAAGGCATGATCTATTTGACATAATGCCTCAGAGAATTCAGTCTCATGGAGTGCAAAATTTGTAGGGTATGTACATAATGGATTTGTTGAATAGTCTTTAGAAACTATCAAGCAAATGCTAATGGTAGGCATAAAGCCAATTCCTAACCTTTACCTACATCCATGCTCCCTGTGCTAAGATGTGGTAGTAGAGACAAAGCACATGAACTATTTGACAAAATGACTCAATGAAAGGTGATCTCATGCAATGCAATGATTGCAGGATGTACACAAAATGGATTTGTTAAAAAGGCTTAAGAAACTTCTAAGCAATGCGATTGGCAGAGGTAAAGCTAGGTTCCACAACTGTTGTCAGCATTCTCACTGCCTGCGCCCAATTGGGAGACATGGAATAGGGTATGGACGTCTAACAAAGCATAACAGAAGGGGAATTTTTATCAGATATTTTAATTGGGAATGCTTTGGTAGACATGTATGCAAGCTTAGGAGCACAGGCAAGGCATGTGATCTATTTCACCAGCTGCCTAAAAGAAATGCATTCTTAGGACAATAGTGATTGCAGGTTGTGCACCAAAAATGGATCTGTTAAAGATTTAGGAACCTACCTGTATGTAGTCGGTAGAGGATGCAAGCCCATTCCTAGCCACCTCTATCTTGGCCACCCATCCTCCATTCTCTTCCAAACCCTCGCTTCTCCTTCCTTCATTTTTTCCCCCAAATGGAAAGCCCCCTTTTTCCAATTCATAAGAGCATCTCCAAATGAATGATCCCCCATTTTTTAATTTTTTCTCCCCTTCCTTAAGTCAACCAGGACCACCAACCCATTAATTCTATCAGTTGCCCTGAAGATATTTTTCTCACTGACTTAACCATCCTCACCAATGTCTTCAATTCGCTCACCTATCGACCAAGATATTTTCCTCTGTCAAAAACAAACTCACCCACCAATTCCCTGGAGCCATTTTATATCGCATGGTAAGAGTTAAAGAAATATGACTTCTAAAAAATCCAATGAGGAGGGTTGTTACAACCTATCCCCCCTAGGACTAGGCTTACTCCTGGAAGCCTGCAAATGCTAAGATACAACCAAAGCACACACTAGCCATGAAACTCGATGCGCTAAAAAAAAATAGGTTATCACATGCACAATTACATTCAATCAATCCCAGTACATGGGTAAGGAATGGGTAAGGCACTCATTCCTACAAAATATACATTACCATAAAACAATTTTCTCCAATCAAAATAAAGAATGATGCTAAGGGAACCACATCAAACAATCAACAAAAACCAAGGAGAAAAGCCTCAACCATTGAACTGGCAAACTACACATGACCATAAGGGGCAATCCAGACATCACCGTTAGGTAACCGTATGATAAGACAACAACACGTGAACAATGCACTAGAAGGGTATAGTGGCTAGGGTATAGGGCTTGTGACTATCTCCAGTAACCACCATCGGGGATAATAAGAGTACGGTCAAGCTTGTGAGTCCAGGAGGAGTCGATACCCAATACCTGGATCACTCTGATCACACATCAAAGAACATGTGCATATAACATACATCATAGCTGAAGCAATAGTAAGAATGTAACCCAACATGATAACAAATCATGTCAACATCATAATAATATCTAAATCCATCAAGGAAAACAAACAACCATCAATTTGCACATATATACTAGCATAAACCACACAATTTTCTCATAATTTGTAGCAAAATGCACTTTCGAGACATAAAATTTTTAATTCTCTAACTTTTCATATGCAGCCATCTATAAGATGGAGTTCACGAACACACATATATGCACATTTATAGGATTTATGACCTCCATTTTCATAATATGCATGACATCTCTTTACATATAATGCAATAGTTTGTCACATTTCAAGGCATATTGATGTAATTCTTGTTCTCTTCTATGTTTTAACATGCAACTACATACATGACAATTGTACCACCTACAAAACATACATAATCATTCTCATCACAAGGTTACATAGGGGTTCATGTGGATGCCGTAGTACCATCCATATCCAACATATCCATGAGTCCATAACTAATAACCATGTCCAATATCCATAACCATGTGTCTCGATGGCATTGACCTGCCTAGTGAGCCCTTCCATACAAGCCACAATGACATATCTCTTGTTTGTGTAAGGGTTTTAGCCTCCAAAAGATAGTCAAATAATAGGAAGGTAGTGAATTAGAGCTTAGAACAACTCACACATACCCCCATCCTCAAGGGTTTCCTTGCATCTACTTCCTTGTATACTCTCAAATGGGTGGATCTCACCATACCCAATGAGGAATCACATCACAACACAAGACCAACATTTGAAAATAGAAAAGTTAATTAGTTTAGCCACCAAAAATATAAATAAGGAAGAGTAAATCTCAATTCCAACAATGAAATAAGAAAAATGCACATAGTTTCAACAATAAATCAAATGTAACTGCAAAGTGTTACATGCCAAGAAAGAATAGAAGAATGTTGAAGAATGCCATTTTCACATGCTAATTAAACCCATATGCCATTATTCTAACATCTTGTCAACTATTGACAATTAAGAAGAGAGAAAGATAGATTTCATCTCAAGTCAAGACATTGCATGCCACCCAATATTCATCATATGTAAACATGCAAATTCTAGTAAGGAGAAGTTTAAGGCACCATTAGTATTCCAATAACTTTAATATGTTATCAAGGATGATGAATGGTAGCAACTCAAGCACATTAAGAGGTTATAAGACAAATCAACAATCATCCAACACTTACAAGAGAGCATGGAGAAATCAAACTAACCGGTCTGCATCCAAATTATTAGCTACATCCTATCATCCTTTACATCTATAATACAAGAAGGAATTACAAGAGAAATTCATGACCATTTAGGGTCATTTCATTCACTAGCAACATAAAGGAAGACACAATAAGAGCATATCCAAGAAAGGGTAATTAGGCAACCCAAGTTACCTTCAACCCACAAACATACAAGGTAGAACATTCATACCCACGTCTTATAACATGGGAGAGTGATCACTCTTAACCATGGGAAACTCTCAACCAAGGTCAACGCTCTAGTCCCATTGAGTAAGGTAAGGCCAAGGAGGCTATTTCCTCCACGATTTCTAAGCATGGGGTTGTAGCTTAACCCACTAATGACATGCTAAGGCATGAAAACAATCAAGACTATCAAAACAATATAACAAGCTCATGCCACACACACCAAACACAATGAAACATAGAAGGCTCAAGTACGCTAGAGCTCCCAGTGTGTGAACATGGGCTTTGATACCATATGTAACATACTGCCCCGCAACCCCAAAGGGTAAGGGCCAAAAGAGGAGAAGATAATTTTTTTTGACATAAATAGATAACATACACATGATATAGTTACCAATTCGATAGATCAACAGCATTCATGGCCAAGTATGGCCAAATGCACAACCCACAAGAGAGGACTAAATCACACTCCAGAGAAACATTAATAAACTATGTTCATTTTAAACACCAATCCAAATGTTCCTATAATCCATTCTAGATTATTAACATGAATCTAAAAGCATCATAGTACAAGTGGATCCGATACCCACACCAGAATCTATAAACCAAATAGGAAACATCTCATTTCTTCTCATTAATTTGTATCATTACATCTTCTCTTTTAAGAGAGTAGAATTACATAAAAGAATATATAGTGCAATGGAATAGCCATGAGTATGATATACAAGTACAATAACATAATCTTGAATATTGCACAATGACTGAATAGGTACAACAACAGATAGGGTAATGGAGAGTGAGAACATCTCCAATTTGGTGCTCCAACAACCTGTTCACCCGTCCCCAATGGTGGTGGCAATGCCTCCCAACCATGTGGACTCATACGAGACCACCCGACCATGCTCAGAGATAGTCACAAGGCCCAAACAGAAATAACAAGGTAAGGGTACTCACATCAACCACAGAGCAGAAATGGAAAACAATGCATAAAGCCAAAGTCATAACATAGAGATGCTCATCAAATGTAATGTCAGGTACTACTCACGACTACCAAGGCACTAGACACTAGAGTGTAAATCAGATGGAGTTTCGTCATGCATGATCAAAGGGATGGCACCACAAGGACTCAAGTACACTACTCATATCAATGAGGAGACTCAATCATGCCCAAATCAAAGCCCCGTAGATGGATAACTCGATGCCATGTAGGCAGATTGACCTTCTTGTATGCATCCTTATCCTTTACAAGCACTCAAGGCCATGCACGAGGACTCAATATCCTAGACCTAAGCTCATCTCGTTTAACCAAATAGGGCATACAAAACCCAATTAAAATAATCCAATAAAAATTAGGTGACACGGTGAGTGTCCCATCTGTATCCCCAAAGTATTTAGAATAGCTACGGAGGGTAGAGGACATGTCCCAAGGACACCACATCTAACTCAGTGGAAACACAATATGTTTTTAAATATTAAACACAAAATTGTAAAAAATGTGATCTACAAGCCAAAAGCTTTTGATGACAATGAAATTTTATTGAAAACAACCCTTTGTCAGTTAGGTCGGTTGTGTAATAAAACCACAATCCAAAATAAATCCAAACAAAGTGATGCCTCCACTATCATATTGTAGATATGTTACATTCATCTAAAATCATTGAAAACACCATATCATGATTGCTCATATGAAGATTACCCAAGGAACACATGCACCATACAAATTGGTAATCCATCACACGTTTGAGCCAAGTTTGCTCCAATAATGTGGTGCAGTTCTTCTACTAGGTAGTCTCCATTAAATGCTGAGAAGGTCTGCATGACAAATGTGTTCCTATGCTTAGTAGGTGTATACATTTCACATTTTTTTAACTATCTTTAATCCATGTAAAAAATACCTTGACATATCTAGTCAACTGACACTAGCTTTTTACTAATAGCCACATAAAGTTACATTTTTCTCTTTTTCTTATGAGTTACAAGTAAACTCTTTTAAGCAAACTCTTTGCAAAGTACACACTAGGTTTTGCAACCATGTATGGATGGATGAATGTATCCATAGATGTATGATTCTTTTGCTGACACTTTCCTCATCACAAAATCTTGATATATTATCATATTATCATTTTTGGAATTCTAGAATGATGTATATTTCTTAAGACAATTATTGACAATGGAATATCCTATGACTACATTTTGACCTCCTATAGAAATTCATTCTAGATGCTTCTTTAGGCTAGACGCAATGTAGGAATCCTAGTTTCCCTTCCTCAATTCTCATGGCTTTTTTGACATTAGGGAAGTCCTTGGGCATATGATCCCTTTGTCTTAGGAGTGACATTTTTACACTTTTCTCTTGAATTTTTTTCCCATGACTCAACCTCAAATTTAAGCATATTTCCTACATAATTTGTTTTCATATATTTATTATTTTTCATCCACTATATCTATTGGATAGAGATTAATACCTAATTTGTATCAATGCCAGATTAGTAATCTTACAAATCAAGGCACAAATATTTTGTCTAGTCAAAATGCCAATGTATGGGCATTTGAAATTATTCAAGAATTTGTAAGAAATATAATTTTGTGAAGACGCTAAATCTCAGTTTATCATACTCAAACCAAGAATAACATTTTTCCCTTATTTCTATTGGCTACAAAAATTTGTAGGTTTGAGAAGATAAAAGAGAAAAGACTTCTAATGCATAGAACTATTAATAATTCTTTCAATAGTTACCAGGATGAGAATCACATTTCCTTGTTGTAAACAAATTAACAATTTTCTACTTTAATTGGAAACTCTTCCACAAACGACAATCGAAAGTCATCATGCAAGTGGGTTTGAATACTGACCAAAGAATTGGCTCATTTGGAAAGCTACCATTGCATCCTTTGAAGGAAACATGAAAAATGTTTCAGATGACTCAAAATCATTATCTAGATCTGCTATGGGGAAAGGAGTGATAGCACTTGGATTGTGCCCAAAAGAATTAGGCAAATCTACTTTTTTAGAATAATAGGTGCCATGAGAGGAGAAGGTGGATAATGAATGCCATCTGGTGGCCATGGAGACAATTCCTTGAGCCCTATGGGTTATCTTTGCAGCTTCCAATAGACAAGTCAAGAAACTAATGAGTTGAACTGTAGAGCAAACCACCAAATCGCCTACAATGGTATGGTAACTGTCATAGACATAAACCATATAATTTTGTGTAGAATCTGGACCAAGAATGATGGTAAGAGAATCCACGCTAGTAGTTTGAATGAACTCTCAAAAACTTCATCTGGTTGGATTATGTCGGTAATTAAATAGTGTAATGGAAAGTTAGTGCTCATTCATATAATTCAACTTTTTTTTCTTTCTCTTTTGAGGGAATCTAACACATTTTGACAAATTGCATTGAAATAGAAATGAGATATGATCAGCATAGGAATCATCCCCCTAGAGAATGGGCGTCTGGGCCCTTATTTAAACCCTCCAATCAGCTCTCTCTCCAACCATGAATTGCCTATGCTTCCTCTACTTGTAGATTGCAGAGAGGACGTCTTGGCAAGTGAAAATTTTCTATCCTTAATGCTGTGATGGATGTCCATATGCTGCGGCATGTCCTCTCTACCATAGTCGCAGCAGTTGGACCCCATCTTTGTCCTAGGGTGCCCATACTCCCTGATCATTCATTTGTCTCCTACCCCAAAGATATAAATTCGCTCACCTACACCATGTAGATATTTCTGAGCTGCAATTATCACTCACCAACTCTCCCCAAGAGCCATCATATATGGCATGGGAAAATAAAATAAAGAAACTGACTTTTAATAAAGTCTAATAGGGAGGGTTGTTACACAAAGACTGTATTCATTAAGTATGTTTGTTGACAGTAAAGAAAACATATTAATATGGGAATTAGAAGCACTAATATGATTAGATGTGTTGTTGATGTTGGGGAGATGTTACTGATAGTCTGAAGCATACTATATGCTCTCTCCTCTTGTTCCTAAGGATGTATGTGTTGATACAAAGAAGTTTTGGCATTTAGATGTTGGTGAAAGTTTTTGCTACAAGAAGACTATTTTGAAGATTGTCTGGGAGGTTGCTATGCATTTTCATGCTTTTGATATTGTATCTCTATGGAGTAGAAGATGGCCTCATCCAGTGTCAAATCATGTATGTTCCAAGTTTCATAATCTTTGGTCTATTAGAGGAGTGTTTTACAGTTGACAGTTTGGAGATAGTGTTGTTCCTAAAGAAGGTATTCATAGTATTACAATGTTTGGCTCCACATTTCTCTACATTTGAAGATAACACCATGTAGTTTAAAACTTAAGTTAAGTATGATGTGAAGGTGCTAAATCCAAAGTTTTAGATCTTTTGTCCCTCCGTAGTGAAAGTTATGAGAGACAGAGTTCCGGTCTATGCTCTAGCAGAATTAAGTGATGATGAAGACTATTTCAAAATCTCTTCTTTCCTCTACATTGATAGATATGGCTATGTGGTTTTGAAGATATGTTCATAATAGTGTATGGGTGCATCCACATAAGTTTTAGGTGTTTTGGTACTCTGCAAGGTTAGATTCTCAATAACAGTGTGTTATAGTGTGTTTCAGATGGTAGTTTGATCTAATTATGCATGTTTTAAGGTCAGCAGCACAATCCATTTTTTGTGTGGAATTAGAGGTGTATTTGAAGGTGTTGTATGAGTCATGAAGACTCATCTAGAAGAATTTCATGAAGATATTTTTTGTTTCCAGTACTGCAAGAGGTTTTCAAGTGGTTGTGACCATTATACTTCAAATTTCATGTCTTCCTTCTTAAGGCCTTCCTATTTCAAATGAGTGATGTGTGTGGTGGTGATTCCATGAAGAACAATATTGTGAAGAATGCTTAGGACTAGACTAAGCATGTATTGGGATCCGTAAAGCATGCAGAGTAGCGTGTAATTCATGATATAGGGCTTGCCCTATGCGTGTTTCATGTTGTGTACGATCTCTGGCTGACTTGTAAAATGTAATATTCTTGTTGTATTGCCTAACATGTAATGAAATCAATGTAATGTCACGTATATTTTGTAAACCTATTTGGTCTAGGTAAGGTGTGATTGAGAAGATGAATATACGAGTGTATAAAGAATAGAATATGTATATCATATGTATTGTGATGTACAACTGAAGGAGAAAGAGAAGAAGTGTTAGAGGCTATCCTAATTCATCTTGAAGTCATTTTTGTGACATGAGGTAAGTGAAGAGTGTGCCTAATTGATCCAATCATCACAAGAAGTAGAATTGCAATCATCAAAGGTGTGAGTTTCAATGTCAGTTTTCAGGTAGTAGAAGGACTGTCATACTATAATCATTTCTAAGTTTATTCTCAAATCAGGGAGTAGTTGATTCCTTGGGTTGTAACGCCAAATCAAAGTCTATAGGGAGTTGTAGCTTCCTTGGGAGTGACCCTAAAGCCATGTTTTTTGGGAGTAGTAGCTTCCTTGGGTTGGAACCCTAAAACAAAGTCAGTAGGGAGTAGTAGCTTCCTTGGGTTGTAGCCATAAAACAAATTTATTATTTTGAGCTTCATATATTGTGAGTTGATACTCACTATGGTTTTTCCCTTCCTAGGTTTCCCATGTATATCTGGTCCTATGTGTTTATGTGCATTGTATTGATCTTTCATGTTTATGTTAATGTTGTAATGCTTAAGCTTTAATCTTCTTTAGAGGATTTGAAGTTTGTCTAGATACTTATTCACCCCCCACCCGCTCTCAGTATCCTAGTGTGTTCAACATGATTTTTCCCTTTAATCTGATAGCATTCTGGTAGCCCATGTGTACTTGTGAAATCTCTATAAAACTCATTACTTGAACCCTTCATGCATGTGTGAGTATTAATATGTACATAAAAAAGGTAGTTTTACAATACCATGGGAAGAAAAACCATGGGCCCAGAAAACAATGTGAAAAGTGTCCAAAAAGGCCAATCCCTCCTTGCTATAGCCTTCATCTATACTTGTCAAATCCTTCAAATCCAACTAGGTGGGGAAGGGTGCTTTGGGCTCAGTTATCATGAATAATATGTTTTTAATTGAAATGCTTAGGTAAATCATGAATTTGAAATAATGACTTCCTAGAAGCTAGCCATAATTCAATAGGGTTGAGTCAAATTAGGATGACATAACCAATATTTTACAAATTTTAATTTTTTAATACTAATAGGGTGCTCAATATTGGCATCCACTACAAGAATTTTACAGAGAGAAGAATATAACTAAATAGATGAGAGCTCACAATAGAATGCTCCCTAAGGAACAAGGTTTTTGTATAAATGTTTAACTCATTGGTTACCCAAGATTTGTAATTCCCTCTTTTTTGCAAAATTAATTATATATCAAAAACATAAATAAAAAATTAGAATTTTAGATGCAATACCTATTGCTTTCTCCTAACTCTTAGATAGAGAAATTGATATAATTAAATGTCAAGTTTCATAACTAACAAAGATAATGAAACTTTAATTCTTAAATAACCATGATTAAATTAAATGGGTCAAAACACAATAATTGTTAAAATAATATATTCTAGGCTAGCAATAAACAATACATCAAATATATTAGTTAACATGAACTTTCTCATGAGCGAATCCATCACAACTTATAATAGTGCAAGCAATAATTTAGGCTATTACACCATTATTCTCCTTTGTCAAGAATTCTTAGACTGCTGAAATAAGATTTTGGGGTTCATATATTTAAATGGTGTCCCCATGATCTATATGAAAATTGTATGCAGAAGTACACATCTCAAGTTTGAAAGATACTTGTGAGTTTTACAAGGATAGACGCAAAGTTTTAAAATATAAGACAAAAAAGGATTGCTATCAACAACTCAAAATAGCACCAAATACCTACTTTTAAACTATATGTACTAATCCAAATAACATATTTGATACGCCATTAATTTTAATATCTAAAAATACATACATAATAATGAATGACATACCATTATTCTTTATCATATATTTTTCTAATAATATTAGCAAATGATTATTAGCCTTATTCAAAGATATCTACTTGTCTTTCCAATAAACCCATTTATAATATACTATTGAATGGTTGTTAGCCTAATTGAAAGATATCTACTTGTCTTCACAATATACCTTTTTTTTCTTCATAATATACCTTTTTATAATAATATACTAAATGTCTTTATAATAAGACTTTTTATAATAATATCAATGAATGATTGTTGGCTTTATTAAGAAATTTCTACTTGTCTTTATTCTAAACCTATTAGAACAACTCACATGCTATTTGCCATTAAAATATATTTAAAAAGGCGATAATGCATTTAATCAAAAGTAAAGACAAGGAGAGGTCATACACCTGTCCCCACAATAAAAAAAAAAAAACACTCTTTAAGGAAATTATATTGGTGTTACACCATTCTTTTTTCTATTGTCCGTAAGCTAATTCTAAATATTAGTTATAATTTAATAAATATTCTTGCCAATGAGAAAAAATTGTAAGATCTTACACAATCCTAGAAAGCGATTTTAAACCTAAAATGATACTCACACGTAAAGTAGAGAGGCATGGGTAAAATGCAAGCTTCAAATATTGGCCTTGTACCTTTCATTTCTTGAACGCGAGCATGGAGGCAAATGAAACGAAAACAACGAGGTGTCACTTTGTGATGGTGCATGGAGCAGGTTTTGGGGGTTGGTGTTGGTATAAAGTTGCAGATCTTCTTGTGAAAGCGGGTCACACCGTCTCTTCCCTTGACATGGCAAGTGGCGGTATCGACCCAACTGATGCCGACCACATTTCATCTTTAGAAGAGTACAATCAGCCCCTCACAGACTTCTTTACAGCTCTTCCTTCGCAGGCGAAGGTATGCATTTTCTGAATAGCTTGTGATCAATATATCTGTTGTATATTTCAGAATTCAGGTTGTGCCACAATACACAACCTGAAATTTTATCAATACTAAGTATGCCAACTAATTTTTAGCTATATGTCTGTTCAGGTTATATTGGTTGGCCACAGCATTGGTGGCTTCAATTTGAGCTTTACAATGGAGCGTTTTCTGGATAAAATTGCTGCAGCTGTGTTTGTTACTACCTTCATGCCCCTCAGCAGAACAACTCTCCCCGATATGATGAATGAGGTTTAGTGAATTCCATCTCTACTAATTCCGCATCACCATTTAATAACATTTCTCTAAAAGCATATAATTTAACAGGACTCATCAATAATTGGAGGCTTCGGAGACTCCACATTTTACTATGCAAATGGGAAAGAAAATCTGGCAACATCCTTCACGTTTGGCATCCAGTTTGCACGACAATCCATATTACAGAACAGTCCTCCATGGGTAAATCACTTGAGAACAAAGACAGTTCGATTGCAAATTAAAAAAATTGAATCAAATTTTTGGTTAATATGGCACTAAATGCAGGATCTAATTTTGTGGGAGTCTCTGGAGAAAAGGTCGCCTATATGGCAAGAGCCTCTTTTGTATACAGCTAAAAACTATGGAAGCGTTGACAGAATATACGTTGTGGCTGAGGAGGATAAGTCTATTGCGGAGGCGTTGCAGAGAAAGATGATTGCAGAGAATCCTCCACAAATGGTATATGAAATTGAAGGATCTGATCATACCGTATTCTTCTCCAAGCCTCTTCGTCTGGCTGAGGTGCTCATACAAATTGCTAATACGTATGTGTAAGTGAAGCAATCACATTTTAATGTGATGCAGATGAATTTTAGTAAAGTTTGTGATATCTAGAAATCTACAATAAACTTGTCACAGGACATGTCAATGAGGAGGTTCTTAATATTGTAATGGTGAAATTTGCATACCCATGCTATTTTCTATTTAGTTGTGTTTATATTTTATATAGTGACAAATGACATGATATTGTCTGAATTTAGGCCCTCTCTCTCTTTGACCTTGTCAATATAGATCTATGATTACCTAGCATACTTCAACTACTCATATAATTGATGCAATTGACTAACCACTTCTTATATCAATTTATTTGGAATTTCCATCATATACCTCTTTTCCAACTCTGTATTTTCTTTAATAAGAAATTGAACTTGATCCATTATCACATATAAGATTGATTTGATCATTGATGGCATCTACTTTATCCCATTTTTCTTCTTATATACTCTTAAAATTTCTTTCTCTAATTTAACATTGTAATATAATGGCCTGATCATTTTCCCTTTTCCTTCAACAGCCTCTTCACCTTCCATATTCCTTTGTCATATGCAACTTTAGTTGAAATCTCATTGATTTGCATTTCTAGATTTTACTAAATCCTAGCTTGTTGACTCATTTGTTTCATCAAGTTTGTATCGTAGGCTCCTAGTGTTATCATTTACATCACATCTTATGTGGTTGATATTTAAGTTGTGGCAATTGTGATCATTGAAGTAACTTGAAATGATAACAAGTAAATTGAGTATAGTGGTATCTCTAGGGATACATGTAGATATCATTGGAGTAGAATCCAAAAAAGGGGAAACTTGTAGGGAACTAGAGGTAAGTATCATGAACTAACAAATTCTTAAGCTTCAAATATCATGAACTAGAGGTAAGAATTCAAGTATCCATTTAACAATCAATATGTTGTGGTAGAAAGTGTCCATGTAAAGAGCCTATGTTGGTCAATACCAAGGATGCCAACTAATTTTTAGGTATATTCCTATTAGGTTATATTGGTTCGCCATGGTGTTGGTTACTATGGAGCATTTTCTAGATAAAATTGGTGTCGACTTGTACATGTTGTTGTGCTCATGCCCATTAGTGTTGAAAAAATGTTGTATAGTCAATCAAGGCTATGGAAACTAGTGATTGAAAAAATGTGAAGTATTTTTATGCCTAGCAAGATCAATTCTTTTGAGTGTATGCATGGGTTTTCTATTTTAATTCATAATTTTAAAGCATTCATATAGATTGTAAATATAATTTTTGATATGCCTATTAATATCCACATATCAGTTAAGGTTGAGTAAAGGATTTATTATTAAATTATGTATGGTTGAGTTTTTATCCTATAGTAAGGAAGATTATTCTACTAATTTTGTTGCATGAAATGGTTTTATCAAGTGAAATACTACATACTATGCAATTTTCTTTTTATTTGTTATATATTATTTATGCATTACTTCTATTAGATAGGTTGATTGGTCTAAATGTTTTCCTACACTCAGCTAAACAACTATATCTGATTTGATCTCTCTATGAATTCCTACTTCACCAATAGTCTTAAAATTGAAATTCCATTTCTCTAAGAGGATATATTTTAATAGGTTGTGCATCCATAGTTAAAATCTTAATAAATTCCACCTTTTACTATATAAATGGGAAATAAATTTGGCAACATCCGTCAAGTTTGGCAACTAGTTTCTACAACAATTTTTCTCGAAGACCAATCCTCCTTGGGTAATTCACTTCAGAATAGAAATAGTTTCATTGTATATTACAAACATTTAATTAAATCATCGATTCATGAGGTAATGTATTGGGATGTTATAGAACTTTAATTAAGAGATAAATTAATGTGGCATTAAATGAAGGATCTAACATTGTCAGAATCAATAGTGAAATAGTTTCCTCCATTTCAAGAACCTCTTTTGTGTACATCTAAAAATAGTGGAAGCATTCACAAAGTATATGTTGTGTGAAGGAAGATAAGGATCTTAGTGGAGATATTGTAGATAAAGATGATTGTAGACAATCCAACATAAATGGTATACAAAATTGAAGGATTTAATTACACTATATTCTTATCAAAGCCTCTTTGTCTAGATAAGGTGCTCATACAAATTGCTAATAAATGAAATGATCTAATCACATATTAATGTGATGAAAATAGATTTTAGTAATGTTTGTGGTATCTAGAAATATATTAATAAAATTATCACATATATTATGTCAAGGTTCTTAATATTGTATACCCATGACATTTGCCATTTAGTTTTGTGTTTATTTTGAGGTAATGTCATAATACATATACATAGTGATAAATAGTATAGTATTTTGTGAAGCTTCGTTATCTATATAAACATACACATATATCAATAAATTTGGTTCTAGATTATCCATTTACACACATGCCTATAAAATCATCGAATGTACCTGTTTATCATGCCTATATATGCACCTACCTCTATTTAAATACTTGCTACCTAGATCTAATTATTATTTGATTCTAGGACAAATATATAGACATGGAGGTGACCTCACAATTATGAACATGTCCCTTTCCAATTTAAAATTTAAAATTTAAATTTAGCCAATTGGCACCCTTTACCCTTCTACCTTTTTCCCACTAAACAAACTTTTGGTGTAACTTGATGTTATGTTCTAGTATTTATAGATATTCAATGAAAACATTCTAATCATCCTCAAGCATTCAAAATTTTGTTCATTCTAGAGAGCATTAGAGTAATAAATAGCATCATTATTCAATTTGGTGCAAAAAAAAGAACAAATAATCTTCATCTTAGGCACTTGCCTATTGTTTTCAATATTGTTCAACTTAAATGGATTGATTAGGGTCTATTTCCCTCATGACTCAGTTGTATGAAAACTTAACAAGGTCTTTCTTAAAATTACCAATCCCTAAGCATTCAAGAAAAGTAGAGCAGAGTATTACATGTATTAGGCAAAGGTGTAACACAAGATTCTACAATTTTCTAGGATGACCTTAGAGTCCAAGTATAAATCTATGGATGCAAATTTTCCCTTAACTTACAAAATTGTCATATTATAGGGAAAATACCTTTCACAACATTCCAAGTGATTATACTAACATCTAGGCATTGTTTCCAAGGCCAAACAACATGTGGATTCCAAATTCTCATTCACTTAGTATCATTATTTAGTTTTCAACCTAAATATTGCATATCCATCTTATCAATTATCAAAGAACTTTATTCAATTCACATTTTCTAACTATACATTTAATTAATCTAAATTAAATATGCTTATTTACTTGTGTTAATTCTATTAACCTATATTTCACTATAAGAAAACTTTATTTCCCCTTTAAATATATATTTTATTTTTATATAAATGAAGTATGGTATGACAAACATGAGTCTCGGTGTGGGGATTAGAAGATTAAGTATTCATTAGTTTGACATCCCCATTTCCAAAGAAAATCTTCTCAAAGAGATTTAAGTGCATATTATCTCTTAAGGCTATAAATTGTTATGGAAATCTATTGTATTGTCACATTTGTATTATCTACTATCTTAACTTTAGGATTTTCTTTTATGTGAATACTCCTAAATTGAGTCCATGATGTTGGGCCAAATAGACAAGAAATGGTTCTTTAATTGTAGCCAATAATTAGTTTATGTAGTTTGTTTAATTACGATGAGAGTCATGCTGAAATCTATGCTAGTAAATAATTCTGGTAAACATTAGTATTGTTAAAACTAGGTAAACTACTACAAATGTTAGCCCCTTAAAGAGTATGCAAATTTGATTTTTATTAATGCAACATTAGATTACCCATTAAGAAATTATGTGAAACTTAAAATTAGTAAACATTGATAAATAAAATATGACACTAGATGTATGTGGAGAAACCTTTGTTGGCAAAAAAAGTCCACCATCAAAGAGAGTCACAAGTATGTAAGAGTCTTCAGTAAAAGAGTATGTATGCAACATGGTTTCTTCAGTCAATCTGATAGCATTCTGGTAGCCCATGTGTACTTGTGAAATCTCTATAAAACTAACTAATTGAACCTCTCATACATGTGTGTATATTAATAGGCACATAAGGGCATGTGTAGAAAGATGGGGGACCAAAAAGTGGCTAAAACCATCTTTTGGTCCCAACAAGATATAATATGAGTGCATTATAATGCACTTGCATTAAGGCTTAGTCACTACCAAGCCATAATGTGCTCGCATTATTTCTTTATAAGAAATAAAAACCTTGAAGCTAGTCAAATTCTCCTTATCCCTTATTTAAAATCTACATATAACTTTTATGATAAAATATAATTGAACAACCAATAAGAAAGAGTATTAAGGTATTAATATGGTCAAGCAAGAAGATAGTGTGGAATTTATGTCTATGTTAGGCATACACTAGCACTATAGTCAATACTGGAAGAAAAAGCAACAAATTAAGAGATGGAGAGATAAATATATAGACAGATAGACAAGAGGAGAGGGACAAGGAAAGATATATGGAGAGAGAGAGAGAGTGAGAAATAGATAGATAGAGGGGGGAGAGTGAGGGAGATTTGGAGAGAGGGAGAGGGAGATAGAGAGAGATAGAGAGAGAGGGATGGATAGAGGGAGAGAGGAGAGATAGAGGGAGGGAGAGATAAAGATATAGGGAGAGAGAGAGAGAGAGGGATTGATGCATAGCTCCAAGAAATTATCTCAAATCCCTGGAACTCCACAGTCACAATACTTCCTTATATCAGCAACACATTACACTATCGGTTCACTCAAGAATTCTCCCACCAATGCACCACTCACTCTGATGACTTATCATACTAATAAACTCTCCATCAGTGACACTTTTAGTTGTCACCCCGATCGGCAAGAACACATACTGTCGGCTCAAAAATATTTCATTCACCCGATGCTCTTCTTATGCCGATATCTTCGTCCACTTCAAACATACATTGCTTGACTTCCTATCACCAGTTCTCTCTCCTGATTCAACCGATCACTCTTTTCATCTAACCTTTACATCATACGAATGTACATTCAAGACACACTTTTGCAACATACAATCCTGACATGTGATTGCAGTATACACACAAATTGACACTCACATACAATAGCAATATATTCACAAACTGTTTGCGACATACAATATATGTATACATAGGAAATGTATCTCCTCAGACCATTTTGACTCACACAGGAATTGACTGCCTGATGTACTTTGCCGATATACACAGATAATAGACTTTTACATACAATTGTAGGATACACACAGAATGTACTCGGGTACATTAGCGATATACAAAGGAATTGTATATTCAACGAATGATCATAAACTTAACCTGAATGGACTTTTACACATGCATTTCATCACAGGACATATACAAGGTGATACTCAGATGCGACAGCGATATACATAGGAAATGTACCTTCATACATTTGTGATATACACAGGAGTTGTATATCCAGCGAACAACACAAAATCAACCGAGAAAGACCTTTATACATACCATTCTTCACAGGATACACACAAGATGATGCTTGCATGCAAATGTGACATACTCACACACTGTCTCTGGCATACAATGGACGGATATATATAAAATGTATATTCAAATTTCTTGCCGAATAACTTCCTCTACAACAGATTCCACAATTTCTATTCTATCATGCTCATTGAACAAAAGGAAAATAAACAAAAACTAATGTACACAACCCATTCCACTGATTTCACAGAAATCCACCAGTGGAATAGATTTAATCATGCATTTCAGCAACAGAGAAACTAAATTAAATAAAAAACAATTCTATACAGATGATATACACAGAATAATTTGATATGCAGAGTATCTACACAGAATCCAGAATCTGTAACACACTTGACAGAATTACTATTTCTTCATTCCAACTTTTCTGAACATAGGCTGTTTACAAAGATTCCTAACTTTTATAATTCTAAAGGTGGAAGAACTCCCTATTCCTCGACCACCTTCCCTATTTTATTACTGACTCCTCTCTCCTCTATTTTTGGGATTTTGCATAAAACAAGATTATAACAAAAAGCCCTAATTAATCACACGGCACCTATTTTTCATAAGACAACAAAAAATTAGATAATACGACACATTGGATTTAATCTTGCACATAACCCAACTATCTATTGTTATCCATGATGCTAAATACTAGCCTCGGGAAGAGAGATATTGAAACATGAAATGTCAACATAAAATGCTTCATTTGAAAATGACATACAAATGCTACATGGTAACATGAAATATCTAAAACATATTAAAGCCTTATTCTTCCCCCTCTTGTGCATATTTATCTTGTTGAAGGGGTGCTCCTGCATCATACTCCCTGGGAGAAGAGATCTCAAGCCCACTTGAGATCAGGGTTTGAAAGTCTGCACCATATTTTGTAATCTGATCTTCAATCATCCAAACTACCTCTGAAACAAGTTTCCCGTGCCAAGCTACCAAGTACTCCATGTACTCTTTGTCCCTTGTCTTCTTTGTCACTCTTGAGTCTAATATCTTTTTCAATTTTGGTGGATCATGCTTAGGAATATCATCATCTACTCCATGTACTCTTTGTGCCAAGCTACCAAGTACTCCATGTACTCTTTGTCCCTTGGCTTGTATGGAGTCAAATCACATACATTGAAAATGGGTGACAATCCAAGATCAGGAGGAAGTTGGATCTCATAAGCATTCTGCCCACATTTCTTCAAAATCTGACATGGTCCAATCTTCCTCTGCATTAGCTTGGTATATTTACCTTTAGGGAGCCTCTCCTTCTTTAGATTAACCCACACCAAATCTCCAACATCAAACTGTACATGCCTCTTCTTCTTATCAGCATATGTTTTGTACTTCAATGTAGTTTTTTGAAGCTAGTTCTTGACTTAAACATGCACCTCCTTAATGGCTAATGCAAAAGCTTCTCCATCTGCACTAATAGGCTCTCCTATAGGCAGATATTGCAACTACAAAATACTTCTTGGATGAATACCATATACCACCTAGAAAGGTGACTTCCCTGTAATCCTATTGACAGTGTCATTATAGGAAAATTCTACTTGTGGTAGGATATTATCCCACTTCTCTCCATGCTGCCTTGTCAAACACCTTAACAGATTTCCCAATGAACGGTTAACCACTTTAGTCTGACCATCTGTTTGAGGATGGTAGACTGATGAGAAGGATAAATTGGTTCCAAGCTTCTTCCAAAGAGTCCTCTAAAAGTGGCCAATAAATCTCACATCTCTATCTGATACTATACTCAATGGCAATCCATGTATCCTCACTATCTCTTTGAAAAACAGATCAGCAAGATATGAAGCATCACAAGTGGTTTTGCATGGCAAAAAGTGTGCCATTTTACTAAATATGTCTACGACAATAAAAACACTATCATATCCCTTCCTTGTCCTAGGCAAACCCAATACAAAGTCCATGCTTATGCTCTCCCACGGCCTAGAAGGAATGGGTAGTGGCTGATACAAACCTGCATTAGTGGATCTCCCTTTTGCCTTCTGACATATCACACATGCCCCCACAAATTTTCTCACATCTAACTGTAACTTGGGCCAATAGTAATGTCTCTTCACAAGATCAAAAGTCTTATCCAGACCAAAATGTCCTACCATGGCCCCACAATGTTTCTCTCGAATGATATTCAGTCTCATAGAACATCTGGGAATACACAACTGTCCACCCTTGAAAAGTAATCCATCTTGGATCAGAAATTTAGAGAACTCAGCATGATATTTATCACCAAAGGAAGTACATACCTGGTATATCTCTCCCAAATCTTCATCAGCATCATACATGGCCTTCAAAGAGTCAATGCCAACACTCTTCAACTGGATCTGATTGATGGTTAGAGCCCTCCTGCTCAAAGCATCTGCTACCTTATTCTTGACCCCTTTCTTGTGCTTGAGTGTGAAGGTGAAATCTTGTAAAGTCTCCACCCACTTCATATGCCTATGGTTTAGCTTCTCTTGATTGCTTATAAAACTAAGGGCCTAATTATCTGTGAACACTATGAATTCTTTTGGCATCAAGTAATGCCTCCACTTTTTGAGTGACTATACTAGAGCATACATCTCCAAATCATATGATGAGTATCTCTTCTTTGCATCATTTAGTTTTTCACTAAAAAATACAATAGGTCTACCTTCTTGACTGAGTACTGCCCCAATTGCCATGTGACTTGCATCACATTCTACCTGGAAAATCTTATTGAAGTCAGGAAGTGCAAGGACTGGCTACTCTGCCACCTTCTTCTTCAATGTTTCAAATGAATCATTCGCCTCCTTTGTCCAAGTGAATCTGCACTTCTATCCTCCTTTTACGGTGTCAAGCATGGGTGCACAAACATGACTAAACCCTTTTATAAACTTCCTATAGAAGGTTTCTAACCCATGGAAACTTCTAACATCACTCAAGGTTTTAGGAGTTGGCCAAGACAATATGGCACTTACCTTCTCTTGATCCATTTTCAGTTTGTTATGTGAGATGACAAATCCCAAGTAGATGATCTCTTCCTGCATGAACAAACACTTTCCTAAGTTGATCATTAGTTGCTCTTCATGTAACTTTTTGAGAACCAAGTCTATATGGTTGAGGTGCTCTTCCCTTTCATCACTAAAAATCAGGATGTCATCTAGATACACTATGACAAATTTTCCCATGAATTCCCTCAAGATCTCATTCATCAACCTCATAAAGGTACTAGGGGCATTGGACAAACCAAAAGGCATGACCTTCCACTCATATAACCCCTCATTGGTCTTGAATGCAGTTTTCCATTCATCTCCTGGTCTAATCCTAATCTAATGATAGCCACTCTTTAAATCTATTTTTGTGAAATATTTAGCACCCCCCAAGCAATCAAGCAAATCTTCTATCCTAGGGACTGGGAACCTATACCTGATTGTTATCTTGTTGATAGATCTTGAATCAGTACAAAGCCTCCAAGTGCCTTCCTTCTTTGGTGCTAGTACAACTGGTACTGCACATGGACTTAAGCTCTTGCCAATTAGGCCTATCTCCAACAAGTCCTCAATCTGCCTTGCTACCTCTACATTCTATTCTAGGATAAGCTTGTATGCTGCTTTGATTGGAAGTGTAGATCCTGGGATTAGATCTATGCAATGGCTGATGTCCCCTCATAGGTGGTAGGGACCTTGGCATTCCATCAGAGATGATGCCTTTGTGTTTGTCTAATAGCTCTTGAACAGCCGGATTTATGAACTTTTGCCTCTTCTCTCCCTTGACTTCTTGTTGTTGCTCCTTGTTCACCTTTAGGGATGGAATTAGAGCATATGCAACTGCTCCTTCTTCTGCTATATCTTTCATGAAATGTTTTCCTTCTACCATCATCACCTTGATTTCTTTCCCTTTTGATTCCACCTCATTTTCCATCAATGGTAGTAACTCTATCACCTTACCATCCTTGATGATTAAATATGTGTTTCTAACTCCATCATGGTGTGCTTTCAAGTCATACTGCCATGGTCTTCCAAATAGGAGATGGAAAGCATCCATCTTGGCAATGTCAAACAATAACCTATCCTTGTATGGTCCAATTTGAAACTCCACCCAAGCCTGTTCTTCCACAATTGTTTGCTGACCTTGGGTGAGCCATGAGATCTTGTATGGGCAAGAGTGTGGCAGTCTTCTAAGTTTAATCTTTTCTATCATTTGAAATGACAAAATTTTTAGTGGATCCGGAGTCAATCAGAACTTTACATGCCTTTCCTCTTGCCTTGCAAGTAGTTCTGAAGAGCGACTTCCTTTGTGGGGGTTCTTTGTCAGGCACCTTCATGGTGGTCATTGCTCTCCTCATCATCAAAGATTCTCCTTTCTTAGGGTATCCATAACTGTCAGGAGTAGTCACACTTTGAAAAGTGCTAGAGCTTGCCACACTTTGACAATCAGATTCTTGGATTAGATTTCTCTTTCTTTCTCCCATTGAACTTGTTGCCTTTCCTGGACATCTTCTAGCTATATGGCCTTCTTGATTGCAATTGTAACATCTGATAAGTCCTCTGCTCTAAGATCTCCCTCTGAATGATGGTCTTCTGCCCCTAAAGTTTCCTCTTTGATTGTAACTTCCCCCTTGGGTTTGACTATTGTCTCCTTTGTTGCTCTCTTGGTTTGATTCACCTTAGAATCCAAATCCATTTCCTCTGCCTCTGAAAGGACTTCTTCCTCCCCTCTGTTGTCTCCCTCTTCCTCTACTATTTTGTTCTTGTCTTCTCTTGAATTTCTCTTCCACCTTGAGTGCCAGTTGATAGCACTTTTGGACTGTCTCTAGGTTATGCAGATTTATGTCTTCTTCTATGGAAAACCTCAATCCATTGAGGTACCTTGCCACCTTCTCTTCTTCATTCTCCTTTACCTTTGTTTTGACATATAGTTTCATCATCTCTTCTATGTATGAACTGACATCTAATTCTTTCTACTTGAAGTTTTGTTTCCTTTTATGTAATTGGATGTTGTAATCCAATGGAACATAGGCCTCCTTCACTAAAGCTAACATCTTCTTCCATGTTGCAACTCTACTCTTTCCCTCTTTCACCTTGTCATCTTGGATGAAATTCCACCAAGTTAGTGTAGCCCCTTTCATTTTGGATTGAGCCATCTTCACCCTTTGTTGGTCTGGTATTTCCTCAGTCTCAAAGAAGTTATTCAAGGAGTCTACCCACTCCATCACTGAATCAGGTTCCATTTTTCCTGCAAACACTGGCAGGTCTTTTTTCATATACATGGTCCTTCTCTCCATGGACTTGAGGGCATTAAGTAAGGGTCTCTGGTGTGCATGAACCTCTATCTCTTCCTACTTCGGGGATCTCCTCTTCATCCCTATCTTCTCGCTTACCAGAATCTTCTTCCCCTTTCTCTACTCTGTCCCTCAACTTCTCTACCTCTTCTTTCAAAGCCTGATTCTAAGCCTGAGCTGGTCTACTCTCTGCCATTTGCTTTCTCACTAAGGCCGCCAACTCAGCGTTGGTCATCTTTGTTGGGTACTCTTGAGACCCCTCATCGTCTAACATCTTGTCTTCTTCTTCTACCTAAAGGATACTCCTTGGCTCTGATACCACTTGATGCAGAGCTCCAAGCAATTATCTCAAATTCCCCAAAACTCCACAGTCATGATACTTCCTTCTATCAGCAACACATTACACTATCGGTTCACTCAAGAATTCTCCACGATGCACACTCACTCCGATGACTTATCGTATCGATAAACTCTCCATCGGTGACACTTTCAGTTGTCACCCCGATCGGCAAGAACACATACTATCAGCTCAAAAATATTTCATTCACCCGATGCTCTTCTTACGCTGATATCTTTGTCCACTTCAAACATACATTGCTTGACTTCCTATTGCCGGTTCTCTCTCCCAGTTCAACCGTCGCTTCTTTGCATCTAACCCTTTACACCGTACGAATGTATATTCAAGACATGCTTTTTGCAACATACAATCCTGACATGCAATTGTAGTATACACACAAACTGACACTCACATACAATAGAAATATATTCACAAACTATCTGCGACATACAATATACGTATACACAAGAAATGTATCTCCTCAGACCATTTCGACTCACACAAGAATTGACTGCCTGATGTACTTTAGCGATATACACAGATAACAGACTTTTACATACAGTTGCAGGATACACACAGAATGTACTCGGGTACATTAGCAATATACAAAGGAATTGTATATTCAACGAATGATCATAAACTTAACCTGAATGGACTTTTACACATGCATTTCATCACAGGACATATACAAGGTGATACTCAGATGCGACAATGATATACACAGGAAATGTATCTTCATATATTTGTGATATACACAGGAGTTGTATATCCAGCGAACAACACAAACTCAACCGAGAAAGACCTTTATACATACCATTCTTCACAGGATACACACAAGATGACGCTTGCATGCAAATGTGACATACTCACACACTGTCTCTGGCATACAATGGACGGATATATATAAAATGTATATTCAAATTTCTTGCCGAATAACTTCCTCTACAATGGATTCCGCAATTTCTATTCTGTCATGCCCATTGAACAAAAGGAAAATAAACAAAAACTAATGTACACAACCCATTCCACTGATTTCACAGAAATCCACTAGTGGAATGGATTAATCGTGCATTTTGGCAACAGAGAAACTAAATTAAATAAAAAACAATTCTATACAGATAATATACACTGAATAATTTGAAATGCAGAGTATTTACATAGAATCCAAAATTTGTAACACACTTGACAGAATTACTATTTCTTCATTCCAACTTTCTGAACACAAGTTGTTTTACAAAGATTCCTAACTTTTATAATTCTAAAGGTGGAAGAACTCCCTATTCCTCGACCACCTTCCCTATTTTGTTACCGACTCCTCTCTCCTCTGTTTTTGGGATTTTGCATAAAACAAGATTATAACAAAAAGCCCTAATTAATCACACGGCACCTATTTTGCATAAGACAACAAAACATCAGATAATATGACACATTTGATTTAATCCTGCACATAACCCAACTGTCTGCTATTATCCATGATGCTAAATATTGGCCTCGGGAAGAGAGATATTGAAACATGAAATGTCAACACAAAATGCTTCATTTGAAAATGACATACAAATGCAACATGGTAACATGAAATATCTAAAACATATTAAAGCCTTATTCTTCCCCTCTTGTGCATATTTATCTTGTTGAAGGGGTGCTACTGCACCAGGGATATTGGGAGATATAGATAGAGAGAGGTGGAAGATAGAGAGGGAGAGATAGATAGATAGAGAGGGGAGAGGGAGAGGGAGAGGGAGAGTGAGAGGAAGAGATAGAGATAGAGAGGGAGAGGGAGAGGGAGAGATAGAGAGGGATAGGGAGAGGGAGAGATATATATAGATAGAGAGATAGAGAAAGGGAGGATAGAGATATGTAGGGAGAGTCTCTTTCTACCTATCCTATATCTCTCTATATCTATCCTCCCTATATCTCTATCTCTCTATCCTCCCTATATCTCTATCTCTCTATCCTCCCTCTATCTCTCTATCCTTCCTCTATCTACCTATATATTTTTAACTCTCTCTCTATCTATCTCTCTCTCTCATTAGAGTTATTCATTATCATATTTCTGCATTCATTGGATCTATGACCATACCTCTTACACTTGAAGCATTGACCGAAGAAGGATGGACCACTTTGATTTACTTTGCTTCTGCACTGAGTAGCTCTATGACCAAATTTATTGCAATTGAAACAATTTCCATTGAAAGATGGATATCTTTGAGCATTAGTTTGTCTTATTGAAGGTCTTCTAGGTTTGTTTCTCCCATTCCTTGATTAAGAATTTCTTTGTCTGGATCCGAAGCTTTCACCTTTCTCATATCCAAGACCATGCTTATCATTAGCCTTCTTCTGACTCTCATGTAACACTTCAAGTTTAGTTGAGCTTATCTTGAACTTCTCCTTGTATTCATTTGCAATTTCTAGGTCATGTCTGAGAGTGACCAATTTGCCTTTCAAGTTCCTCCTCATTTTATCTATATTCTTGTAGATTAGATTTTAGGTGGCCAATTGTTCTGTCCATTCTTCAACATTCTTCTATTCTTTCCTTTAGAGTTTGATTTGGGTCTTCTTCAGTCTTCTTCCTTTCCTCAATTTCTTTGGTTAGCCTCATCACCCAAAATCCCATCTCATGTTTTAGAACAGAACCTTCTTTTGTCATCTTCTCACATTCCTTTGTCTTTTCTTCCAAAGCCTCATTCATGCCATTTTCTTCAATAAGATTAGCTAGCTGATGAAGTAGCTCCTTGCTCTTCTCATTGATTTCTTAATTTTTCTTTTATTTTTTAGCAACTCAATGCAATCATTAGCATCCTTAAGGTTCGCTTTTAGGTCATCTACATTTGCTTTGGACTGATCAAGATCTTCTAAAGCGAAATGAAGTTGTTCTTTGAGTGAACCCATTGAAACTCCTTCCCAGATCTTCCTCAAGTTGTTAAGCTTCTTCCAAGGAACCTTGTTCTGATACCAATTGTTGGAATTAGGGAAGAAAACTGACAGGGGGGTGAATCAGTTGTCTTCACAATTTAAAACTTTCTAGAATTAATTCTTATCTACCACTTATTAACAAATTAATGATATAACCATGAAGTATGAATCAATGACATATGAGCAGAAACACAAATAACAGACTTGACACCAATATTTTTAAGGTGGAAACCCGGTTAAGGGAAAACCATGGTGGGGGTTAATCACAAGAATTATACTCTATTTAAAAGTAGTACAAATGGGGAAGGCACATACCTTTGAGCTCACTACCCAGAGATCACTGCTCAAAGAGGCTCACTGCCTATAGGAATGATCACAAGAAGTTTACAGAATGTTTGAACTGATGAATAGCATCTACTAATGTAAGAATTCAGTTTTGGTTAACTACAAAATACTGATCTTATACACTTCATCCTTACTTCTACCCTGTTTACTGTTCTACCATGGTCTAGTCCTTAGATCTCTTCTCTTTCGCACTTCTTTATGCCTTTTCACACTTACTCCTTCCTCATATCACTCCACACTCCAAAAGACTCAAATCCATCGGCTATATATATCCGCATCAAGAGATTTAATCAACTGTAGTCATCTTCAAGGAAACTTAGAACTTTTATTAAGAACTCTGCTCTGTCAGCTGAATCCATGCACAAATAACAACACAGACCAAAAAATTGTGTTCTCAAATCATCAATCATGTCGGCCAATACCACTTATTGTTACTAATTGCTTATCCAACAATTTTTTGTATCCGGACCAAGATTAAGTACTAGGTCAGCTTGCTCTTCTTCTGACTGTGCTAACTAACTAGACCCTGATACTTAGATGCTTATATATTTTGAATTCTTCATCACTGGAGGCTAAGATTCTAGATTTAGATAGTCCTGACAATCCTTATCACTCCCTTAGATCCATAGCACACTATGATTTACCACTGGAGAGATCTAGACCAAGATACCGGACCCTGTCACATGCTCTGTTTCTAACATCCAGACTTAGACAAATCCTCACTCTTACTTCCGGTATGAACAAATCATGTAATGTAGATGTGTAGGAAAGACTTAGTTGCCATCATTGACAACACCTGTCATGCATAGTAGTGTCTCTTGTCAACAGATATATCTCCCCCATATCTGTCTCCCCCTCTCTATAGATACTCATGTTCATTTTATCATGGTGTTACTATTTGTTCCTAATTCCTAAGCATACATACAAATGGCTTCCTTTACAAATGGATTCAACATACTAAGCATACCTCCATGGCTTGTAGTCTCATGGAATGCAATGATTGAAGGATATGCACAAAATGGATTTGGAGAAAAGGCTTTATAAACTTTCAAGTAAATGCAATTGGCAAATGTAAAGACAAATTCTTCAACCTTTACCAACACCCTCCCTGCCTGTGCCAAAATGAGATATTTCGAACACAGTATGGACATCCATCAAAACATCTTGAGGATATGGAAATTTTTGTCAGATGTTGTAGTTACAACTTCCCTAGGAGACATGAATGCAAAATGTTGAAGCATATAAAGGCACATGAACTATTCGATAGAACACCTCAAAGAGATGTGGTCTCATGGAATGCAATAATTGCAGGATATGTACAAAATGGATTTGTTGAAAAGGATTTAGAAACTTTCAATTAAATACAATTGCCAGGTGTAAATCCAAATGCATCAACCTTTGGCATCACCCTCCCTACCTATGCCAAAATGAGATATTTGGAATAGGGTATGGAAATCATCAAAGCATGAAGGATATGGGAATTTTGTCAGATGTTGTAGTTACAAATACCCTAGGAGATAGGAATGAAAAATGTGGAAGCATAGACAAGGGCACATGAACTATTCAAAAAAAAAACCTCAAAGAGATGTCATCTCATGGAATACTATGATTACATGATATGCACAAAATGTTTTTTTTTAATAGGCCTTACAAACTTTCAAGAAAATGCAATTGGGTGGGTGTAAAACCAAATTCCACAACCTTTGCTAGCATACTCCTTGCCTGCACACCAAAATGGGATCTTTGGAATAGGGTATGGCTATCCATCAAGCATGAAGGATATGGGAATTTTGTCAAATGTTACAGTTGCAACTACCCTAGGAGACATGAATGTAAAATGTGGAAGCATACACAAGGCACATGGCATAATGCCTCAAAGAAATGTGGTCTCGTCAAAATGCCATGATTGTAGGATATGCAACAAAATAGATTTGTTGAAAAGGCTTTAGAAACTTTCAAGAAAATGCAATTGGCTATTGTAAAGCCAAATTCCTTAACCTTTGCTACCATCCTCCCTGCCTTTGCCAAAATGAGATCTTTGGAATAGGGTATGGACATCCATCAAAACATCAAAGATATGGGAATTTTGTCAGATGTTGTAGTTGCAACCAAGAATTTTTTAGTGGTGAATCTTCACCAATTGGCGAATAGATCAAATCTGGAAATTCAAATTTGGTGAGTATATTGCAACTAACGAAGGGCTAAATCATCCGATTTTACAAAAAAATATTTTTTCTTGGTTAAATCACCTGAGAATTATTTTTTTAAACCAATAAATTAAATTGTTTTGTCAAATAAATTATGCATCATTAGAGCTAATTCACAGAATAATTGTTAATATAATTATAAATCTTAATTGGATTCACGATTAATATTATATTCTTGTCATTACTTTTCGAGGTAATATCACCATTATTAATAAATTATCCTATGTACTTTAGGGCTAATTTCTCTTTGAATATGTCATTGACTCATTACCATTGATTATCATTTTAATCAAATAGTTGTAGTTGAATTCCATGACCCTTTTAGGCCTGTGCCTTTTAAAAGGCTTGTTGGGGCCTAAAATTTGTTTTGGGCCACACGATTAGATTATGATCGTGTGGTCCGAAACAAATTTTGGGGCTCAACAAGCCTTTTAAAAGGCACATGTTAAGAGGGTCACGGAATTCAATAACATTCATCTGATCAAAATTATAATCAATGGCAAGAATTTAGTTTTACTTTAGTCTTTTTTTAAAGTGAAATATTCAAAAAATAATTAATCCAATGCATTTTGGATAGTGAATTTCTGTTGCCCCCTCGACCTCCACAAGGGGGTGTTTCCCCCTTGACCCCCTCAAGGAGTGCTACCCTCAATGACCCCACCAGTGGCTACTACCCCTGGGCCCCTACTTAAAAAAAAAAAAAAAAAGAATATATGTGGGATTGCGTCAACCAAACATGAAATTTGTTAAAGGAGGGATTCACCATTATAATTAATTTATTTAGTAATTATTTGCTAAGATTCACCATTGGTTTTATTTCTTTTAGTGAGTTTTCACTAGGATTTGCCACAATTTTACAATTTTTTTAATAATGTGCATAGATTCACTAGGAAAATTAATAGTTCTTTAAAAAAAAGGAAAGATTCATTAGGAAAATTATAGCACCTAGCTAGATTCGCCAGGACTTTATAGGTTTTTTTAGGGGGGTTCCTCAAAGTTATCCTTGGTTGCAACTGCCCTGTGAGACATGTATTCAAAATGTGGAAGCATACATAAGGACGTGAACTCTTTTATAGAACACGTCAAATAAATGTGGTCTCATGGAATGCCATGATTGTAGGATATGCACAAAATAGATTTGTTGAAAAGGATTTAGAGAGGGAGAGAGGGAGAGAGAGAGATAGAGAGAGGGAGAGAGAGAGAGAGAGAGAGAGAGAGAGAGAGAGAGAGAGAGAGAGAGAGAGAGAGAGAGAGAGAGAGAGAGAGAGAGAGAGAGAGAGAGAGAGAGAGAGAGAGAGAGAGAGAGAGAGAGAGAGAGAGAGAGAGAGAGAGAGAGAGAGAGAGAGAGAGAGAGAGAGAGAGAGAGAGAGAGAGAGAGTGAGAGAGAGAGAGAGAGAGAGAGAGAGAGAGAGAGAGAGAGAGAGAGAGAGAGAGAGAGAGAGAGAGAGAGAGAGAGAGAGAGAGAGAGAGAGAGAGAGAGAGAGAGAGAGATCTAGGGAGAAAAGGAGGGAGAAATAGAGGAGAGGGAGACATAGAAAGAGGTAGGGGAGGTGAAGAAATAGAGATAGAGATAGAGAAAGACATAGAGAGATAGAGAGAGGGATACATAAAGAGATAGATAGGGAGAGGGAGAGGGAGATCTAGGGAGAGAGATAGAAAGAGATAGAGGGAGAGATAAGATATAGAGAGGGAAGACATAGAGAGATAGAGAGAGAGAGAGGGAGGGAGAGGGAGAGGGAAAGGTAAAGGGAGAAGGAGAGGGAGAGGGAGAGAGGTCAAGGGCCTAAGAGAAAAAGAGGCTAACCTAAAGAAATATAATACAAGAATCAAAGGTGGAGGTCAAGAGGTTAAAGGACCAAATAAAGAGCTCAAATAGTTAGTGGATCCCCTTGACCACATCAAGGTCTTGTGAAGATCTTATTGCAAGGCCAAAATGGAGGCCATATCATCTAAGCCTTGTGAATGAGAAGAGCCAAATTTCTTAGAACTAGTGAATGAGAAGAGCCAAGAAGAAACTATATTCAACATGTGGTTCTTAGCTCCTTTTATCAAAGAGGTTCAATTTGTTTTCAAGTCATTGATAGAGCTAGAGGCCCTTGTACAAACATCTATGGCCCAACCATAGGAGGTATCCTATGGATGCACCATTGAACTACAGTTCCACTTTAGACTCTTATAGAAGATCAATTTGCCCTTGGACAAAGAGTGGGAGATGTTCTAGATTTTCCTTAGGTTGACCTACTTCCATTTATGAGCATGGATATCATTGTTGCAACCTACAATCATTTGCTAAAAGTAAATTTAACACACATGATTTGTACCCTTGGTATTAATTTGATTGACTTGTATATCCACCATGAAATATTCTGCCCTATTCATATACCTATTCATTGATCCTAGGTGAATTAATATTATTGCAAGTGCAATCTCTCTATAATTGTGTGTCGATCAAGATATGTGTTTAATGCTAATCTATTGTTCTTGGTTAAGATGTATGTGGTATGATTTGACTGAAGATCTATGACCTTAGTACTATATGAATTAAATTGAGACACAAAGGTCTATTATGTACAAATGTAATTTCTATAATTGGGGTTTTTCCTTTTAGCTGATTTTAGACACCTATAGCCAAATGAGAGAGAGAGAGAGGGGGGGGAGACCAAGAGATATATAGAGAGAAGGAGAAATATAGAGAGATATATGGGGGACATGGGGAGAGGGAGATAGATTGATACTTGGATGTTCCGTAAGCATGCCAAACTTATCCTACATGTAAATATTCACCTCTGGTTGATCTTAAATTGCTTTGCAAAAATTGGAACAAATCGAAGGAATTTTGAGGATCCCTTTTCTCATCCAAAGGAACAAACCTTATACTCATCTTTCCATTAGGCTTAGGCCTTAAGTCCATCGAGTATCCTATGTAGCTTTCTGGCAATTCAAAGATGACAGGATCTTCTGTTCCAACTGTTACTCACATTTTCCACTCCTTATGGAATGCTCCATCACTTACAAGTCATCTTCATTTTGGACTCTCTCAACCATCTTGATTTGTACTATGGGTGCTTCCCATTCATAAATTTCATTTGATTGCACTAAACTAGAGGTGGTGGATTGTTCTTGGGTCAAGAAACTATGAATTCTCTTGGTAAATTTTTTGGAACATTTGTTGATTCATTGTCTATTGAATTGACTTCTTCTTGAGCGTTTGTCTCTATTGGTAGTATTAATGGCATATAAGAGTCTTTCAAGGGTGGTGAGTGTCTTATAGGATTCACTCTCTTTTTGTGTTTCAAGAACATACGACTCACTCGGTAGTGTCAGAAGACTGTAACTTTCAGATGGATCTTCCTCAGGATCTAAGAAAGCATGTAGGTGCAACATCCTTAAATCTAATGTATCTGTCTCAAATTTTGGTCCCTTGGTCTGATGGGGTTTTATCCTATGTAGGGGAAAACCTTATAAATTGGTTCCTCCTTTGACACATTGATCGTGAGAATTTCAAAAGGAAATTGAAGGGGTCACTCTTTTTCTAACCAGCTCCATGATTTTTGTTGTCATTTCCTTAGGGACTATCTCTTTCTATTTTGGTGGTGTCTCTTTTTCCAACATTTTCACCTCTATATTGTTTATTGTTTTCATAGAAGGTTTATTTCCTTTAAATGCAAATCAATTGTGGCATTAAGTAAGGGAACAAAATTTGTTTGTTGGAATCTCATAGTCAATGGGGATCCCAAATTTTTTGTTCGATGTGTTTGTCTTGATCATACTAAAGGGTTATGGATCCCCTTTCACAAGATAAACCTTTTTGAGGTATAAGAATTAGACTTCTTGGAATAAGGTGGATGGAACAACTTTCCTCATGTGTATCCATGATCTTCCAAGTAGCAATTATACCCTATGTCCTTATCGATGACATAGAACATTGTTGGAAAATTTTGTTTTCATCCCTAGAGACACTATGAATGTGATTTTTCCTATGATAACAACCTTTATATTATTTTACCCTCTTAATGTATCTCGAGATGCAGTGATGTTAGTGTGACCATAACGCATCCTTTCCAAAAGGTAAAATGGGGCTATATTCACCACAACCCCATCATAATTAAATTTTGCTTAATGCATGTGTCATAAATCCACACCTATAAAATATAACATAGGATCTCCTTTCTTAGTCATCTCTTCCTCAGAAGGCATTTGCTTCATGTTGAAGAAGAATCCAGGGTCCTTCAATTTGGCATTAGGTGTAATTATGTCGAAGTCAACTTGGTTGATTTGTTCACTAGGTGGAGGTTTGATTTGATCCAAATATTTAACCCTATTGCTTTTAAAATCGCAGAGTGGTAGAAAGGAGAGTTATTGATAAGATTAATGAATAGGATGTGCGTATAAGTTTTCTCCAAATCTTCAATCAACTCATATGGTCTGATAGGAGTAGGTATTGGTTCTACCACTGACACTACTCCTTCATGAATTTATTTTTTATCATTGCCAATTTCTTCTTCTTCTTCATGCAATATTTCAACTAGGCCTTACATCTTAGACTCTCCTTTAGGTCCCAGTTGTGTCGGTATGTTTGCATCAGTATTTTTGGTCGCATTGTCTTGGTTGTTTGTTTCTATATTTCTATGCACGAGAAACAAAACTTGGTAGATTCTCATATCTACATTATGTGGAGCTATGGATGTTTGTGTTTGTTTTGAACCTTTATTTGTTATCTGGTGTCAGTTCCTATAGATTTGAGAACATCTCTATGAATAGGCATTGTTGGTCTTCCAATAACCTTTCCATGAATCTATTAAACTCTCTGCATGACTCTATGCTATGCCCCTTAGTCCTATGGAAAGAACATAATTTATTATATTCAAAGAGAGTCCATTCATATTTACCATCATTTCCATTTCCATTTTAGTACCATGATTGCTAATTATCCCTTGGATAATATGCATTGTTTCAGGGATGATCTATTGCGTTAACATTCATGAGATAATAATCTCTCCCATTTTAGGCGTTCGTCACTTTCTTAATAAGGGGTTGATCTATTACCCCATCAGTAGTTACATTTCTATTATTTTTTATAATCTTAATGGTAGATGCATTATTTCCTCCATTATCATTGACTAACTAACCATTTGATCCATAAGTTCTCCGACCACTATCAATGGTTGCTTGATCTATTCGCAAGGCACTTTCCAAAGCTTCCTCATACGATTTGTATATTAAGACAATTTGTATACTTCCTCTCTTGTGTCTCTATTCAAAGCATTCAAGAAGAGGTCACACAATTCATAGTGATCCATATTTGGAGCACTTGTCAATGAGTAAAAAACTTGTCTCCACCGAGTGATGAAATGTGCCACTAATTCATTTGATTCCGGTTTCATCATGAGAAATTCTTGAATTCCTTATTTCATGAGTTTGTTCATGTCAAAATCCATGGTGAACTCTCCTATTATCTACTAAAATGAGTGTATCTAAGCCTCTGGTAGATGTTAATACTAGTCCAAGGCTATCCCTTCTAATGTTTTTTCAGAAATATCTTCGTAACAACCCCATCCCAAGGGAGGAGTTCTCTTATAGATATGGTATACACCTTCATATGTGAATTAGGATCTCATCCTCATTTGAACTTAGGGAGATCTAGAAAAGGTCACAATAATGTCATGCTTCTTATGATAAAGTCAAGTGGTTCTTTTAGATATTCCAGGTATGTTCCCAAAAAGGCACTTTGTGACTATGGGGTTGATAACATCAACCCCATGGTTGGATTTTGATATCCCAATGCCATAGCTTGATTTTCTTGACTACCCTGAACTATTTGAATGTTTTACATTGGTAGAATCCTAATCAGGAATGTGTCTTCATTTCCATTTCAAGAGTAGTAGTTCAAATAGGGTGGTTTTGAGATGCCCCTGGTCTTGCTCAACCGTAGTGTTTTCATGTGATTTTTGTCATCTTTCTGGAACGGGTTGCTCTTCTTCAAGAGTCCTAATTCATTTTACTAATGTTGCAATGAGATCCGTAGGTATAGGGTCTCTTGGAACTTCTTCATTTCTCATAATCTCACTTCATATTTTTTCATGATTTAGCACTCTTGCTTGTTCTTGCAAGGCATTCTCACGTTGTTCTTTTTGCAAGGTGACATGTAAGGCCTCTTGAGCTTCCTTCACCTCTTGTAAGTGTTTTTTTAGTTGCCTTACTTCATCATCTAGGTGAGTGCTTGAATTTCTTGTCTAAGGTTGGTCCACTTGATAGATCTCTAACCTCACTTGTACTCTTCATGCCTTTTGAGGCATAGGTTGAATTACCAAGTTGTGCTATGGGATTGTTAAAAGTTAGAAAACACCTTGGTTCTCTTCTATCATCTTCATAGTATGAGTCTTAATAGTCATAAAAAATTGAGACTGGTACATTTGGGTCAAGTGCCACATACCTATCGAAAGAGGGAGTTTTTGGCTCCTTAGAGGGAAAATTTCAAAAGTTTAAATAAGATTGAAAGAAAGATTTCAGGACTTTTTGACTAGTCTCTGCAAAGAATAAGAGTATTTTTCTTTTAGTTCACTGGTCCTGGAGCCTTTCTTAGGGGTTGTTTGCTATGTTATGCTCAATGACCATTATTTTGGAGATAGGAATATGACCCAAAGGGTCACTAGTTACTAATCTCCTATTTGGGTTTCTGAGATTCCAATGTCTAGATGCTTGTTTGTTGTAATCATTTATAAGTCTAATGCACTAGAATCTTTCCTCTCCTGCTTGAAGGATTTGTTGGATCCGTTGTCTTTGTTCAAATAACCTAATCCTATGTTCTTTTTCCTGAATTATTGGTTGTTCTTGTTGAGGCCTAGGGTGGATAGCTTCGATCTCCTCTAAGTCTAGGGCACATTCATAGGCCTGAACAAAGAGAGTTGGTTTAAGTTTACCACAAGTTGACTTTGTGTTTGACTTAGTATGAATCCCTAAGTTTTTCTTGATTTTTTCTTGATTTTTTTAATAGGTTGACCTCATGATGGAATCAAGGGGTTTTGTGCTTGCTTGTTTTTTTCTTTCTTGTTTTTCTATTGTTTTTGGTGTTTTTAACGTTTTTGTATGAATGCAATCTAAATGTATGCAAAATGATATTTTTTCTTTTCTGTAATTTTTTAAAAGAAATTGAACTAATTAATCTAGGAAATCAAGTATGAATGCAACCAATTATGAATTTACCTAATGTAATTGAACTATTTTTTATGCTTTTCTGAAGGTCTTTTTCAACTATTCTAAGGAATGAAAGTGTAGAATTATATATCTAATCTAACAATACAATGTACATTAAACAAACTAATTAAATGTCAAGGAAATTACAACAATTAAATTACTATTTCTAAGAGCATGATTTTAATTATTTAATTGCTATGAAATCATAAAAGATCCTGAAACCGAAGGCAGATGAGCCTGGCATATCCTCAAAGATCCTTTTGGAAGCCTTTCCTTCCTCTACAGCATTAGGGTACTCCTCTTGGTTACATGGATTGGATGGCAATTGATTGAACGAGAGCTTGCGAAAACTTTAGTTGAGCTACGAGAGCTTGGATTGAAGCACTTGGGATTAAAAAATGGCTAGTGCAATGATGTTGTATGAAGCCTTTTGAAAATCTTGGGGCAAAGTAACAAAAACAAAGTCTCATAAGTCCTGCAACGAGCATGAATACACTACTGGAGAGCAAAAGATAAGAAAAAACATGATTGCAATAATGAATTTATCTCCCTTTGAGCTTGGGGTAGGGGTGTATTTATAGGTTGGATTGAAGAATAATTGGTGGGATTGATTGGGAATTTAACTCCCTTGATTGGAGAGTCAACTTAATTGATTTCTCAGTGAACTAGGTTGATGAGGTAGTAAAGTAAGCTTGAAATCTTATCACAGGAGAAGAAATGGAGTTAGCATGAGAGAGAGGAGTTAAGAATAGTCCAACTAAGCTAAATTTGCATGATTAGAGTTGATTGAGAAGCTAAGAATAGATGACTCTAAGTTAGGCTCAGAATTCCATGCAAAATTGGAGAAAAAATGAAGCCTTTTCGAGCTCAAACTCAAAGTAAATTGATGGATGAAAACATAAAAAGGTCACCAATTTTACGAAGTTGGTCACTTGGGGGCGACTAGGGTTAGACAAGGTTTTGGGTGAAAACAGAGTCATGGAGAATGATTCTAGAAGGCTTAAGAAGACATCTGGCAACTTTGTTTTATCAAAAAGATACCAGAAAGGTGGGTCACCCATATTACCAATGTGTTCCCTTGGGGGGGTGACCCAAAAATAATAGGGGGCGACCAGCTCAGGTTGAAAGGTGAATAGAAACTAGGGTTGCGTATGAAATTAGTATGTTGACTCAAGGTCTCTAGAGGTTATAAAAAAGATGAAATAGGTCAACAAGACATAGTTTCCCTAGGATACAACACTCATAGGTTTTGTGATAGGGTCAAAAATTGAAGAAGATATAGAGTTGACAAAGGAAGAATCAAGAAATGAAAAAATTTCATAAGCTAACAAGGGGATAACAAAGGAAGAAAGAAGAAGGGAAATCCAATCCACATGTCATCAAGAGGAATGATTGCTGAGAGGTCATATATACACACTTACATGTACATGTTTAAGATCACAACTCATCATAGGATTACCATGTAGGTCCATGCATCTTTTTGGTACTTACAAGAACACCCCAAGCTTCAAAGTTATTCCCTAAATCCCTCCCCTATGGACTTGAGGTCCAGGGGCATTCTTTGCAAAAGAAAATCCTACATACCTAGTTCCAAATGGGATTGAAGTCACATGTAGTTCTCATCACCAATCAATCTCTCAATCAACATAAACATAGGTTCTTATAGGTCCAAGGTTTCTATTGTTACTTGGATTTGCACCTTGTGTTGGAGAGGTTTAATAATCTTCAACAATCTAGTGAAACAATGAGATAACCTCCAGGTGTGGGACCCTACTAGGAGGCCAAATCTCCAAAGAGAGGCTAGTTCCTTTGCTGAACAAGAGATTCAGCTATTCCTAAGACTAAACTTAATCTATCCACCATTGATGAAAAGAGAAAGAGAGACAAAACTGCAAATCAATGGAGTTGATACTTCAGGTTTGAATATAAAAGCTCTCACAAAACTAAGAAAATACACAAAATAAAGAAATACAACTGATCATTTACACAAATCTAACAAATTCCTAGTAGACCTATAAAGAAATGAACAAGATTGAGAGGAAATAAACATTCACAAACAATCGGTTCTAAATTACACAGATCTAAAACAACAGAAAAGGTAAAACACAATGTGTATTTCAATAAAAGGCACGGTTACAGCAGAGGAGGGCTCTATTTGGAATATAGAAGAATTAAACTCCAACTATTTTCCAAACCTCATTATATCTTACAAACATGAATATATAGCATTTGAATTACATTGACCTCAGTCATTTCTCAATAAATTCACCCCTATGGGCCTATCAGAAAATATCCCTACAAAAGGAATGTCTGCTTGCAAGAATTCAATGTAGAAAATATTTGCAAGAATTCAATGTAGAAAATATCTTGAATCATGCAATAGTTGGGAGATATTTTTCCTCTTCAATGCACCAGCTGATTCATCACCTCCAACAATTAATGCAAAATATCTAAAAAGAGTAGTTGAGTAGATCAGATTCTGCATCAATGGCTGATGAGGAAATCAAATAGATTTTCCCTCCTAAAATCTCCTTATACAGATATTTTACAACACTTTAAAAATATCTACATTTAAATATTTAATGTTTACAATACATTACAGCTCTGTTTCACTGATTTCTGGATATTTCGAGCCTATATTTTGCCCTATCAGCAAAATATACTTATTACAAACCATTTTGTCTTGCTTTCTACATTTTCTTATCTTCAGTCGACAACTTTGTACTTTCTAAACTATGGCTTGTTTCTTCATTTTGCCCTTATTGACAAAAATCCACTTTGTCTAACTCTTTCTGGCTCATCTTTTTCATCTCCATTTTTTCCTTATCGGCAAAAATCATCTTTTTTGAACCATTCCTGGCTATATATTGCCTTATCGGTAAAATGTTCAAACTTTGAACTTTGCTTTTTTGTCTCTTCTCTTTCTTATCAGCAAAATATCATTTTGTCAAACCTGGATTTCTTTTGCCCTATCAGCAAAAGTGTTTTATCAACGAACTCCTCTTCTTTCATCACTTTTTGCCCTTGTCGGCAAAATCATCTTTTGTTGAACCATTGTGTGTTACTATTTGCCTTATCAACAAACAACCATTTTGTGAACTTTGGTCTCTTTACTCGCAAAAGTTCATTTTTCTGAACCTCGCCTTGCTCCATCCTTTGCCTTATCAGCGAAATGGTCCATCGGCAAACTGAAAGATTTTCAAACTTTTAGAAAGTTCACGATTTTCTAACTTTGCCAATAAAGGCATCCTTTTGTTCTTCTTTGCCTTTGTCATGCCCACATATCACATCCTAGCAAAACACATTGATTAAACATAAAAATCTGATTATTACATAACTCATTGATAATATTATAACTCTATTTTGGAATTAGTAAAAACAAGGGTTCAAAATTTCTAAATAAATATACAATATGTACCATCATCATTTATTATCATAACCAAAAATTACAATCATAATGATTCATTAATGAACATTTATATAATGAAAATGATCTACTTTACGTTCATTCCAAATAGTAATCAACTGAGCATTACCTTTACTTACCGTAGTGTGGCCCAAAGAGGCTCCAAAGTTTGAAAACCTAGCTTTGATACCAAATGTCAATAACTCTATCATCATATGATACTAGATAAGGTATAGGTGACCTTACAGCCTTAGCCAATTTTCATGCTTCCTATTTTGCCTTATTGGAAAAATTTCCAACTTTCAAACCTGGCCTTCTTTGTCAGCAAAATACTCCGTCGGCGAACCGTGGAGATTCAAAACCTTTGGAAAGTTCATGCCTTTTGAATTTTTCCAACAAAGGCCTTGTCTTCTTTCCTCTACCTTCATTTATCGGGAAACTGCCCTGTCGGTGAACTTGAAGATTTTTGAAGTTTTGGAAAGCTCATGATTTTCTCACTTTGCCGACAAAGACAATCCTTTATTCTCCTTCTTGCCTTAGAAAATTTTGAAGAAGCCAGCTCCCTTTCCTTCAATCGGCAAATTGCCCAAGTGGAAAACTTGTGAAACATTGAACTCTTGAAGAGTTCATAAAACCTGAATTTTGCCAATATAGGGGGAAGAGCTACTCCATGCCTTAGCCATTTTTTGTTATTTCAGGAAACTAGAATTTCATCGGGATGAAGACCAAAAGGAGGTAAAAAATTAAGGCAAGGACTTCAAATTTTTTTGGTTTTTTTGGGTTTTTTGCAACGATTATACTGATAAATTTTTAGGGATTTTTACAAGGTAGAGCATTGGAATTTGAAGGTTTTAAGGCTTACAAAGTGAAGTTTCAACAAGGATTTGAAGTTGGGCTATTTGACTCTGAGCAGGGGAAAATAGGTCAACATTTTGGTGACTTCTCAGAGATGTTTTCCTGCTAAACAAATAGACCGGTGACCTTAAGCATCCATTGGGCATGGAGTCTTAAAGGGACTATAGTAGGTCAAAATAACTAAAACCCTACCTTTCAAAACAATAGAGAAAAGGGAAACAAGGCCTACATTCTCCTACTAACAATGTATCCTATGCAAGAGCACTTAGGGAAAGTAAAACTAAAACTAAAATAAACCTATTCTAATCCTAAACTAACCAACCAGAAAAATAACTTAAACAAAGCCATTAACTGGTTCCTGAAAGTAACTGTGTTTTATTAACAATTTGCAATGCTTTCACATCTTGTAGACAACTAACAAGATCTAGAAAAAGAGTGGGCATGAAAAAAACTGATGAAATACCACTATGAGAGTAAAATCAAACTCACCTACCCACATGAACTAATTATTGATGCAGCTGCTGGGAGGTGAGTAAGTGGGCTGATTTCTCTGTTCTTGATGCTCAGCTTCATGCTTAAGATTGAGCATGACAACCGGTGATTCCTCATGATAGGTCTCCAGCTGGGCCAAATGCCTTATAGGGCATCCCCTTGAAATTGTATGCAGGCCATCACTGCTGCATTCATGCTCATGCTCTGATTCTACAACCTTTTGGTGCTGGTCTAGATGTAGTGGCTCTTGTGACTCAAATGGAAGAATGACTGCCTCCTCCCTATGAACAAGATGCTCATGATTTTATGAACTAGGCTCAAGAAATGAGCCCTGTACATGCTCAATGGAGAATTCTCCTCCATCAAGGAGTTGATATCCTTGTTGGATAATCAAGAACAAATCTTCAATTTGTTCTTGCCCATGTTCAATCTTCACATTGTCATCTTCAATAAAATATGGGAGCTCCTCAAATAGGTTTGTATTATCAGCCTCTACACTTTTCATCATATGGTTTCCTACTTACTTCTCTTCATTAGCTGGAACCTCATGGTTATGCTTTTCTACACATGCCAACAACTCGCCATTATTTTCATTCTCCCCATTTTGCTCCAGAACTACAACCAATGTTGGCATTTGCATGTCATCTTTGTCTTCATTGCACCTGGGGAGTTCATGAAACAAGGTGGTGTCATCAAATTCTGGAGCCACTGTAGCAATCTCCTCCTTAATGTCCTCAATTGACTACAATTCCACTGGATTCTGCTCAAGATGTCTCTGTAGCTGAAGGTGTTGGAATAGGTCTGGACAACTGAGAGGGGGTGAATCAGTTGTTGCTCTATTTAATCTTTTACAACTTAAAATTAAATCAATGATATAAACTTTCTGGCATTAGATAATAGAATATGAGAAGAAAACATGAATGACACATTTGCCACCAAGATTTTGACATGGAAACCCAGTTAAGGGAAAAGCCACAGTGGGGGTTAACCCACAAAAATTAATACCCTGTTAAAAGTATTTTACGAATGGAAATGCACATGCATTCAGGCTCACTGCACTGAGCTCACTGCTCAAGTTTGGAGGGTCACTGCCTACAGAAAAGTTTACAAGAGATTTACAGAGATTTTGAATTGGTAAGATGCACCTGCCAATGCTAGAGATTAGCTCCAGTTAAGTGCAAATACTAACTTTGTACACTTCATCTTTATTCTGCTCTTCTCTCTATTCTACCTTCATTTGGATATTAGATTTCTGCTCCTTTTTACACTTTCTTAGTCATTGCAACACATACCCCCACAATATCCACAATTATCAGCTATATATATCCTTATCATGAATTGCAATCACTTGCTAGTCGGCAACAATAAACAACACTTAGAACCTTTTAAGAATGTTCTGCTCTGTCGGCTAGATCCATACACCAGTATTGATGTGTATCAAAAATAACACATGTAGATCATCATACATGCCAACCACTAACATTACATCTCATACACAGCTTAACAAAACACTTCTATTAGGTCCGCACAAGGATTTATCATAAGTCTTCTTGTTCTTTATTGAATTGTTCTGTCATAACAAGACTTGGTATTTAGATGCTCATAACTTTTGATCCCTTTATCATTGGAAGCTAAAAAATTGGATTTAGATTGTCATGGTGTAACTCTACACTTCTTCAAATCTGTAACACATAATGATTAACTGGAGAGATCCACTGACCAAAATACTGGACTCTACTATATGCTCTATTTCAGGCTCCCAAACTTAGATTATCATTCTGACTTCCGGTATGATTAGACACTACACTACGGATGTGTGGAAAAATCTTAGTTTCCATCAATGACAACACCTATCAATGCTAAGAAGTGTCTCTTGCCAACTGAAGGTTCTCCCCATGCGATCGTTGCATTTCATCTTTGTTTGCTTGATCAGATGCATGAGAAAAAGCTTCAAAAGAACCAAAATCTAGAAGATTCAACCCTTTATTTAAATCAACATTACTCACAAGTGTAAGAGGTTTAAACAATTCCACCTCTGTGAGCATAGGATCAATAAACTGGTCCTCATTAGTTTCTTTTTCTTCCATCTCCACCTTTGGCTTATCCCACCGACTAGCCCGGTAGACAACAGGTTCATCCTTGAAAAGTGAAATAGTGTCAAGGATAGAGCCCTGAATATTTCCTGGATGGAAGAGGGTTCTTGGAAAATTTGTTCCTAGGGAGTAATAAACTAGGTTTGCATAGGAATAGGGTCTTGTGGAGGGAGAGGGCCTCTAAAACTTGGGATTTTGAAACTAGAAAGTGGTTTTGGAGGCTCAAAGGAATTTCCCTTCCTAAAGCTTGGGATCTGGAATTTACGGGTTACTTCTACTACAGGCTGAACTTGGGTAGAAGGGAAGGGTTGCCTGAAGTTGGGAATGGATGGAACTGATTGGGCTATTTTTCACATCTCTAGCTCTTGAGCTGCAATCCTCATAGTGAGGTTTTCTTGAAAAAAACTTTTTTGTGCCTCTTGCTATGGCTAGGCCTAATAAGCAAGTGCCTCTTGCTATTAATTATACTCCACTACTCCTTGAATCTGATCCAACCTCCTTTCAAGGTCCCTTGCTATGTTTATGAGACTCATATTGTCAAAATCATAGTCCAATTGAGGCAGGAGAGGAGGGCAATCATATTGATTAAGGATGAAGTGGCTTTCTTGGTGTTGAAAATAAGCATCACTAGACTGCCAAGAAGGTTGAGTAGGGGTAGGTGGGAGGTAAGCACTATAAGGAAGCTAATTTTATGCTAAAATAGGACAATACGATGCAAAACTAGAGGCACCTTGGGGCTGAAATTATTGGTATGGAGGCATATAATTTGCATTTTGGCTGCGTGGAGGGGAGTAACCATAGTTTCCATAAAAATTTGACATTTTGAAGCATTAAGAATTAAAAAAAAAATCAAACAATCATGAAAAATAAGAGCAAATAGGTTTTCCCTATAGAGAAATATGCTCATACCAGGGTGTCGCCAGGTGATTGAAATGCTTCTAAAAGCATGTTAAACTAGGAATACCATCGAAATCTGGATTCTTTGGAGCTCTTTAGGTTATTGGGCTACTTTCACCATCAGATTTGATCAGTAGAGTCACCATGGTGTTGGAGAGGCTGCCTTAAATGACAAGATACATTGAAGAGCACACCAAAACTCTTCAATGGATGATATAGATCATCAAATGTCCCACTGGGCATGCCAGAAACTATTGTCACTTGGATTTGCACCCTATGTTGGAGAGGTTTAATGGTCTTCAACAATCTAGTGAAACATTGAGATGACCTCCAGGTGTGGGACCTTACAAGGAGGCCAAATCTATAGAGAGAGGGTAGTTCCTTTGCTAAATAAGAGATTTAGTTATTCTTAAGACTAAACCTAATCTATCCACCAATGATGAAAAGGGAAAGAGAGACAAAACTGTAAATTAATGGAGGTGATACACCAGATTCGAATATAAAAGCTCTCATAGAACTGAGAAAATGAACAAAATAAAGCAATGCAATTAATTATTTACACAAATCTACCAAATTCCTAGCAGAGGTAAAGAAATGAACAAGATTGAGAGGAAATAAACATTCACAGACAATTAGTTCTAAATTACACAAAGCTAAAATAGTAGAAAAAGTAAAACACAGTGTGTATTTCAACAAAAGGAATAGTTACAACAGAGGAGGGCTCTATTTGGAATATAGAAGAATGAAAATCCAACTATTTTCTAACCCTCATTACATCTTACAAACATGCATATATAGCATTTGAATTACATTGACCTCAATCATTTCTCAATAAAATTAACCCCTATGGGCCTGTCAAAAAATATCCCTGCAAAAGGAATGTCTACCTACAAGAATTCAATGCAGAAAATATCTTGGATCATGGAGTAGCTAGGAGATATTTTGCCTCCTCAATGCATCAGTTGATTCATCGCTTGCAACAATTAATGCAAAATATCTAAAAAGAGTAGCTGAGCATATCAGATTCTACATTAATGGTTGATGAGGAAATCAAATAGATTTTCCCTCAAAAAAATCTCCTTATACAGAGCTTTTACAACACTTTAAATATATACGATCAAATATTTAAAGTTTACAATATATTACAGCTTTGTTTCACTGATATCTACATATTTCAAGCCTATATTTTGCCCTATTGACAAAATCTACTTATTACAAACCATTTTGTCTTGCTTTCTGGATTTTCTTATCTTCAGTTGGCAAATTTGTCCTTTTCTGAACTATGGCTTGTTTCTTCATTTTGCCCATATTGACAAAAATCTACTTTTTCTAACTCTTTCTGGCTCATCTTTTTCATCTCCATTTTTTCCTTATCGGCAAAAATCATCCTTTTAGAGCCATTCCTGGCTATATACTACCTTATCAGAAAAAATGTTCAAACTTTGAACTTTGCTTTGTTGTCCCTTTTATTGCTTATCAAAAAAATATCATTTTGCCAAACTTGGCTATCTTTTGCCCTATCGGCAAAAGTGTTTTATTACAAACTCCTCTTCTTTCATCACTTTTTTCCCTTGTCGACAAAATAAACTTTTGTTGAACCATTGTTCCTTGCTTTTTTCCTTATCGGTAAAAGGCTATTTTTGCAAACTTTGGTCTCTTTATCAGCAAAAGTTCCTTTTACCGAACCTCACCTTGCTCCATCCCTTGCCTTATCGGTGAAATGCTCTATCGGATAACCAAAGGATTTTCAAACTTTTGGAAAGTTCGTGATTTTCTAACATTGCTGATAAAGGCATCCTTTTGCTTTTCTTTGCCTTGGCCAATTTTCATGCTTCCTATTTTGCCTTATCGGCAAAATCTCCAACTTTCGAACTAGGGCTTCTTTGTTGGCAAAACTTCATTTTTCTAAACTATTTCCCTTAGTAGTTGTTTCACTCTCCCTTTGCCTTCTTTAATAAGAAAATGCTTCGTCAGTGAATCGCAGAGATTTTGAACCTTTGGAAAGTTTGCGCCTTTTGAATTTTGCCACCAAAGGCCTTTATCTTCTTTCCTCTGCCTTCTTTTATCAGGAAACCGCCATGTCGGTGAACTTGAAGATTTTTGAACTTTTGAAAAGTTCCCAATTTTCTCACTTTGCCAACAAAGACAATCCTTTATTCTCCTTCTTGCCTTAGAAAATTTTGAAGAAGTCAGCTCCCTTTTGTTCAATTGGTAAATTGCCTAAGCGGCAAACTTGTAAAAAATCAAACTCTTGAAGGGTTCATAAAACCTAATTTTTTTTCGATAAAGGGGGAAGAGCTACTCCATGCCTTAGCCATTTTTTGTTAGTTCAAGAAACTGGAATTTCACTGATAAAGGCTAAAAGGGGGTCAAAATTAAGGCAAGGACTTCAAATTTTCTAGGTTTTTTTGGGGTTTTTCTAAGGATTCTCTTTATAAATTTTTAGAGATTTTTACAACGTAGAACACTAGAATTTGAAGGTTTCAAGGCTTATACAGTTGAGTTTCAACAAGATTTTGAAGTTGGGCTATTTGACTCTGGGCAGGGGAAAATAGGTCAACAGTTTGCTAACCTACTCAAATAACTTTCCACTTAGAAGTGAAACAGATTGAAAACTATAATAGGAAAACCATAAAAAAGAATTGAAACCCATGCCAATATAATAATCTACTATTTACCAATACCCATACTAAAACAAAGTCATAGCTCAATAAGTTTCATATACTACTATTGCATTACCTAACAAGGTTCCTTTTAATGATTCCCATAAATGGTAATGCTTAATAGTAGGTAAAGGATCACAACTAGGTTCCTTGTATAGCAATCCTACACTACAATCTACCACCTAAGGACACCAAGATCTCACGTATAGGCCTCTCCTTCAATAGTATTGTAATTCAACATCAAAACCTTACAAGTTCATCTCCTTAACATAGGGGCAAGGTTTACTACCTACCAACCTATAATTATTTGTGTTTGGACAATCATATTATGACCAATATCATATATATATATATATATATATATATATATATATATATATATACTTACCAAGTTAAAGTATTTACACCAAGCTGCTAGAAGAAGTGACTTAGATTAGTTCTTTACAACCCCTTTTACGTTTCCTGTAATGCCCCTCGCTTTTGGCTTGTGTTAGATGTTATTTCTATCATTACTTTTGTCAGTCTAGAACAGTTGATAGTTTTTATTTCATAATTTCAGTTTGAGACATTTGGACTAGTGTGTATTGATTTATGCTTTCATTAATCTTGATGGACTATGTTCGAGGGATGTATTGAAACATGTGCTATGAGTTTTTGATGATACTATGTTACTTCAGTTATGATGAGATGGACATACTTAGTGACGGTTAGAAGATATTATGTTTATGTTTCTGATTATAGTCTTGTGTTGGAGCAGGGACGGTGTAGTACTGCTCGGATCGAGCACCCTACTGCGCCGTGATTCTCTGTCTCGGTGTGTGTGATATATATATATATAATATATATATATATATATTTATTTACAGTTGATCATATATAACCCATTGGTTTTCACGCAGGTTGCAGGTACCGGGCCTCGACTCCACCTGATTTAGCAGGTCTGAGCGGGCCCTAGACCAGGGATAAGGTGACGGAGATAACATGAGGTTTTACCACTAGGTCAATTCCAGTCCTTGTCATAGTTTGGTGTTCTTGTCGTCAATTTTAGCGTCCTTGTAGTAAGTCTTGTGTTCTTGTCATCCTCTTGGGTCCATGCCATAGTCTCGTGTTGTTGTTTTCAGTCGAGCTTTGTTATTATGCTCTTGTATGGTTGAATAGATGTTGGTAATTTATTATTAATCTAATATGCTTCTATTATGAGTTCGGCATAATAATTATTTGACCTAGAGCTAAGATTGATATCTTAGCTAGATTCTTCCGTAGAATAGAATCAATGATCTGACCAAGAATAATTATGGGGTGAATTTGGAGTTATGAGTATTTATTTATAGTTATTTTGTGGCAGAGTATGGGATTATGTGATTTAAATACCATGGGTTGGCAGATTTGAGTACGTTGACTTGTGAATTTCCCCATTATTGGCAAAATTTTAAAATCCTCCAGAGTAGTGGGTTATTGGGGTAACGGATGCATGTCCGTGGCAATTTATGAGGGAAACCATTTTTATTCTGGGGGTGGTTCTGCTTGAAAAAAAAAAAAAAGAGAAAAGAGGGAGAGAAAAGAACGAGATCAGAGGAAGAGCGGAAGGATTGGAAGAAATTTTGAAGAAGGATTAAATCCGAAATGTGCTTGTCTCTCTCTGGAAATCTACCATTGTTGAAGCATGTGTGTTATATTTTACTGCAGTATGTTTGCTGTGTGTGGAACTTGCATTTAATTGTTCTAGTGTGTCAGTGAGGTCGAAGGTTGCCCAATCTTGTGAATGTTTTTTTCCCCCTTCGCGATGTATTCTTCTGTTCAGCCTTGGTATTAATCCTTTTGTAATCATTGCTAAATCATCTATAACCCTGCACTGAAATTTCAACAGTAAGGAATAGATGTCTCATTTTTAAGGTGTCATTACCTGTTGCCCATTCGTTTCTGCATATTCTTCTCACCGGCAGAAGTGAGTTATCCGGAAGGAAGAGTATCCCTGTTGCACATCCGTTTTGTCTGCCCTTGCAAACTGCTACTACTGTTGCTTCTCTTCTTTTGTTTGAGGTGGCTACGTGAATTAGGTTGTTTGCATGTGAGGTTTGGGACACTCCACCCTCCTTCAGAAGGTCCTTGCTTTCTTTGTTCCAAGTTTTCTTGCATAGGAAGCAATACCTTGCTCCAGAAATGGAGTGATATTCAGGCCCTGTACTGCAGTCAATATCACAAAATTATATTGCACCACTCCGTTATGTCTTAGGGCTAAGTTAGCCTAGCTCTCAGCTACTATTGTACACCAGTAATCCAAGTATGTATTACTTACCTATGCCTATAACACGCGCGTTTGATTGTATTTCTCCCCTAGATAAACTGCTTGTAGAAATTCAGGTTGTTGTTTCTGTGGTAGCTTCTGTCCCCACCTTGATTCATGATCGTCTTGTATGATCACGGCACTGTGCATTGATGCAACCATTACGTTGAAATTTTATCAGTTTGCCTAGCATCTTCATCGATTCATTTCTCCTTGTCTATGAATGATTACTTCTTATGTGTTCTAAGCAATTATGGGCGTGAGCTGTCATTAGGTTGTCAGTCCTTGAGCATCGCTGTTCTTTCTTTTGGCAATGATCTGTATTAGCAAGTCTCACTCCTCCTTAGACTGGCCGACTGGGTCTTGAGTAGAGACATGAGCCGTGCCCTGTTAGTTTCCTTCCTTGACTTCTGCAGATGCTGATTGTAACTCTTTCTTGCTAATCAGATCAATCTCCTTACTGCGTGATAACTGTGTGTCTCCTGGGTTGGTTCTCGTATCTGTGTAGCCTCTGCAGTGGTCCATCGACTCCTGAGGGATGGGAACTGGCCCTGTATTCCGTTCATCATGGAGTCGTCGAAGGGGTAGCTTGTTCGCGTTGCCTTTCGTGTTTGAGGTCGCAGCTGCAGCATTTAGCAAATTTTGATAGTTTGTTTCATGTAGGTTCTGGTTGTCATGAAATATGGCAGCGGGTGTAATGTTGGTTGTGGTTGGCAACCTTTCCTTAGGCGTATAGCTGCGTGTTAGTTTTGTGTCTGTAGACAACCCTTTGGATGTCTCTGCTTATAGCGTGATCGTTGCCCAGCCGTTAGTCCGATGCCGTAGGAAGCAAACCTGTTCTTCTATTTTGATAGGAAGGGTCGTCATTAGTGGTCGATTATCTGTGTACTTGAAGTCAGTAGTAGTGATTTCGTTTAGAGTCGCAGTTATATCATTTCTTATATCATTTCGTATAGTGATGTTTTTTCGCAGGAAGTTGAGTCGATTGTTGAGTCAAGGGAATCCGCTCTTGTAGGCCTAACTCATATGTCTAGTTGTGAACTTTAAGTGAGTAGTATGTTAGGAATTGTTTTAAGGGCCACGGTTATCTGATCAAAACCATTGTTAAGCTAGTGGTTTATAGCAGGCTTAGTGGTGTTTTTAGTTAGCCTAGGTGATACAAGTTTAAATTTTAGGAAATTAATTAGTTTCCTCTTGGGACAAGATTAGGTTCCATTATAGCCTTGTAGGCAAATTTCCTTGTTAGAAGTTTTAATGCTTGAGTAGTGTTTTTTTTTGCTTCCAATTCAAGGTTGTAGACTTTTATAGAATGCTAATCTTTAATTTATTTAGCTTTGGTTAGAAGAGTCCCTATTAATGGTTGTTGTTTGGGGCTATCTAATTTCGTTGGGTAGGATTTACATGCTGTCCAATTTAACTAGGGCAAATCTATAGTGTTACTATTTAGTTTCTTAAGCACAGCTATATTCGTGTCATATTCAGAGTGGGTGAATGAAGTTAGTTAATTCTGTCAATAGATAAATGTTTTCTTTTCTTTTTCCTTGTAAAGTTAAGTTATTCCTTTTGGGACCTCAATATTTTCTCGTTCGAGGTATTAGTTTGCGAAAATCTTACATCATTAACCATGTAGATTAGTAGGGTAGAGTAGAATTTCATTATGAACTAATTTAGTATTATTGATTATATCTTATGAAGATGCGAATAAGTTTTGTTTGGTTTCGATTGTCTTAATTCTTGAGTAAACTGTAGTTATACTGTAATCGTTAAGGAATCAAGGGAAAAATTATCATTTTTGAATATCAATGTGGGGTTCTTGTTTATCAAATCACATGTCTAGACCGTGGTTAAAGTGTTAAATGTAATCATTTCTTATTCATGGAATGAAAACTCTTTGAGTATAGCTTGTAATATTGTATTTACCCTTATGGTGTTGTGGTTTTATTATGTTAACCTTGTCCGGTGATGGTGGGGAGTTACCCTTAGAACTAAATTGGTTATTTTTGTCAGCTTATGCTAAGAATGTTTTGAGTATCTACCCCCTTGTCGTTCTTGCATTATATCATGGTCGTGGAACCTAGTCTCCCGAACAGGAAAGGTGATGTAATAACCGGTGAAGAACTTAGTCACCGACTCCAGAGGTCTTATCTTTCTAGTCTCCGTCCATGATTCTTGTGTCTTACTGTTTATGGGGTCTGGTTGAGCTTGAGTAGGGTAATGGGGATTGTGTGTTGTGACCAGTGACTGGACTGTGTTATAATCTGGGTTGTTATGTAACTTTTATCCTTGCATGTTGTGGTTGACTGTGGGTCAGAGGATGCTAAGGGAGTGGCTTCCATGGTGGGGCCGGCGCCTAGCGAGAGGTCGCCTGGGTAACCCCATGGAAGTAGTAAACAAGTGGAAACTTAATAATGAATCTAGGAGGGTTGGGTAGTGATTCACCTAACAAGTTAATTAATGTGACCTCGCCCACCTTTGAGTGCTCTCAAAGGCCAAGGGTGGGATGAGAAGGCCTGGTTGGCAAGGCCGACCTCCTCGTCTTCTTGAGAGGACATGTCGGTTCCGCATGTGTCACCCTATGGGGCCGACACCTAGTGGGAGGCTGCCAGGGTAACCATAGATGGGGGCCAGCTTCTGGTGAGAGATAGCCTGGGTAACCCATGTTAGGGCCATGCGATGACACTCTCCTTATGCAGCTCTGTTATGTTCTTCTTTCCATTTTGGTACCTCTGGAGTGTGGTCTTGGCTTCATGTTTGATCTTGTCTGACGTTTGGCTTGTCTGGTTGAACACTATCAGTTCTGTGCAGTCCGTTCTTTTGAGGTCTTCTTGGAGTCTGTTATTGTGTTCTTGAGTGCAGCCTTGATCTAGTGGTAATCCTCTTGTTATCTCCTAGCTCGGCGGGGTGGACCTCAGGGTTCCACATGGTTGGGAGGTAGAGCTATCCTTTGGTTTCTTGGAGATTCATTTTGAGCCTTGTGCGGAGATGTTCCAGCTTCTGGTGGCTTCTATTCTGCAGCAATGTTGTTTACCTTCTTTGTACTACTTTGTAAATCGACAAGCTCGATCATGTAATCTGGCAACCTTGTAATTTGAAATCTTGTACTCTTGCAATCTTGTATTCTTATCACATTGTAATCTTGTAATCATGCAATTTGGATCTGAGGCTATGTATTTCAAATCATACTGATGTGGTGGAGGTTATATGGATAGTTATCTTTATAGATGGATGGTTATCACTCTCTTTGTTTTATTTTATTTCCTAATGTTGTTATGTTGCCCTAGAGTGGTTAGATGAACACTTTTCTATTTACTGCATTGTACTTTTTTGTGTTTTAAAAAAAAAAAAATAGTTCTATTTCCGCTTGGGTTTATCTAACACTCTAGGGTTGCACGAGGGGCATTACATTTGGTATCAGAGCCAAGTTTCAAACATTGGGTACCCTGGTTGTAATTGAGCCTATTATGTAACCTTGTGCTTGTACTCTGTAGAATAATTTTAGTCTTATGATAAATCTTTTAATGTAATTAATGCCTTTGGTGTTGTAGGTAGATGCCTAGAGGTAGGGGCCGAGGTCGAGGCAGAGGTAGGGGTCGTGGGAGAGGTGGTGGCGATACACCTCCTCCCAGTTCTCCTCAGTCGAGTGCCCATGAAGGTGGGGGTCAGAACATAGGGGGTCAGGATCATCCTGATGGAGCTCAGTTGAGACAGATTCTTGAGGAGGCCCTGGCCCATTTAGGCCCTAGACAGGAGGGCAGGCAACCCCGAGGGGAGCAGGAGGTAGACCAGAGGGGTCCTAGAGAGAGAGAGAGGTCTCCTAGACCTACGGAGTTGTCAGCTGAGCAGGAGGCCACCCTAGCCAGCCACATGAGGGATTTACTAAGAGCATGCCCTCCCCTCTTTGATGGAGCTGGTAGTGGACTAGAGGCAGAGACTTGGTTATTGGACTTAGGCAGGTGTTTCGCCATGCATCCGTATGGCAGCAACACCAAAGCCAGGTGTGCTATTCTGCATCTTCGAGGGTTTGCTTTGACCTGGTGGCGGCTAGAGGAGCAGAAGTTGCATTTGGATATTAGCACTGTGTCTTGGGAGCTATTCTTAGAGAGATTCAGAGCCCGTTTTCTTTCTGACCACTGGAGGCAGCATCGAGCAGACGAGTTTCACGAGCTGAGGCAGTTGGCCATGACGGTTGAGCAGTATGAGCGTAGATTTTATGAGCTCAAACAGTATGCAGGTATTGGGGATGACGAGTCCATGTTGGTGCAGCACTTCATCAGGGGCTTGAATGCCCAGATTAGTGGAGGGGTTCGTGTATTCGAACCTAAGACTATGGAGGTTGCTGGGGAGAAAGCTCGGATAGTAGAGGAGAATCTGGCTATGGCACTTGGTGGGCATACGGGAGTGCACATTGGCAGTGCACCATCTTCAGGATATGGTTCTCGAGGTGGTCACACTCAGGCATCAGGTTCCCATGCACCCTCAAAGGGTGGCCGGCAGCAGCAGTATTCGCAGTCAAAGCCGAAGAGCTCACATCTTCAGTAAGGTAACAGATTTTAGAAAATGAAAGATAGATCTTGGCAGCGCAATAAGCAGAACCATTTTGATCAGCCAGCTCAGAGTACGCAGTCCGCAGTGAGTAGAGGCAACGTCCAGCAGTCTAGTGCTTTCAGGGGTGATGGTGGTTTTGGTAGAGGCACCGGGTGTTTCTCTTGTGGCCAGCAGGGTCATATTGCTAGGCAGTGCCTGCAGAAGGGTGCATCAGGGTTTGGACACAGACCGGTGGCATCTGAGCTGACGGTTGGTGATGCAGGTAGGTCTCATCGAGTCTTTGCAGCGGTAGATGATCGACAGGCAGAACATCAGGGCACCGTGGTGGAGGCCTCTGGTCACATGCGAGGTATTGATTTTTCTGTTTTATTTGATTCCGGTGCATCTGATTCGTTTATATCTCCTTCTCTTGTGGAGCGTTGTGGCTTAGATGCGATAAAGCAGGCTAATAGGTGGCAGGTTGAGTTGGCTTCCGGGGCTAAAATAGCAGTGGAGTCCCTAGTTTCTAGGTGTGAATTGACGATTGGCTCTTTATCTACTTCTGTGGACCTTCGTATTCTACCCCTAGGTTCATATGACTTAGTGTTGGGGATGGACTGGTTGGAGACTCATCAGGCAGTGATAGATTGCCGGCATAAGTCTGTTAGATGTGTGGATGATTCTGGTGCTGAGGTCGAGGTGGTAGGAGTTCAGAGACCCATCTCCCTATGTATGATCTCCGCTATGCAACTTAAGAGATGCATGCGTTAGGGATGTTAGCTTTTTGCAGTGACGGTTAATGATTTGGAGTTGGAGGAGAGTTGAGAGGCATCTCTTGACGATCACCCACTCTTGAGGGAGTTTGTGGATGTGTTTCCTTCTGACATTCCTGGGATGCCACCTAAGCATGACATCGATTTCAGGATTGATCTGGTTCCCGGTGCAGAGCCTATCTCACGAGCTCCATATGGGATGACCACTCAGGAGCTCAAAGAGCTTCGTCTGCAGTTGGAAGAGTTGTTAGCCAAAGGGTTCATAAGACCTAGTGTTTCTCCTTGGGGAGCACCTGTGATCTTTGTCAAAAAGAAGGATGGATCTCTGCGGCTATGTATCAATTACCGACAGCTCAATAAAGTTACCGTGAGGAATAGGTATCCCTTGCCTCGGATCGATGATTTGTTTGATCAGATTAAAGGAGCAAAGGTATTCTCTAAGATTGACCTTAAGTCAGGATATCACCAGTTGCGGATATTTGAGGCAGATGTTCACAAAATAGCATTTCGTACCCGTTATGGACATTATGAGTTCACCGTGGTACCATTCGGGTTGACGAATGCACCCTCTGTTTTCATGAGCTTGATGAATGGTGTTTTCTGTACTTATCTTGACTGATTTGTCCTTGTGTTTCTTGATGATATACTGATTTATTCTAGGACTATGGAGGAACATGAGGAGCATTTGCGACAGGTGTTGCAGTGTCTGAGGGAAAATCAGCTCTATGCCAATTTATCGAAGTGTGAGTTCTTTCAGACGGAGGTTAAGTATTTGGGTCATGTCATCTCTAGAGAGGGTATTGCGGTGGATCCCTTGAAGATCCAAGCTATTATGGACTGGCCTGCACCCACTAATGTCTCTGAGGTTCGTAGCTTTATGGGATTAGCAGGCTACTATCGTCGGTTTGTGATGGGATTCTCAAGGGTTGCTCATCCTATTACTTCTCTTCAAAGGAAAGGGAAGAAGTTTGTTTGGTCAGAGCAATGTCAGGCAGCTTTTCAGACTCTTAAGGAGCAGTTGACCAGTGCACCGATATTAGCAGTTCCCGATCCTGATAGAGAATTTGTTGTTTGTACTGATGCTTCCTTGGAAGGTTTGGGGGCAGTTCTAATGCAGGATGGTTGCGTGATTGCCTATGAGTCTCGCAAACTCAAGGATCATGAATTGAACTATCCTACTTATGACCTGGAGTTAGCAGCAGTCGTGCATACCTTGGTGAGATGGAGGCACTTTCTATTAGGACATCGGTTTGAGCTGCATAGTGATCATCGTAGTTTACAGTATATTTTCACGCAGCCAAACTTGAATGCGAGACAGAGGCGTTGGATGGAGTTTCTGTGTGAGTATGACTTCGAGGTTAGATATATTCAGGGCAAGGAGAATGTGGTAGCAGACGCTCTTAGTCGTCGGAGGCACGAGATTTCAGCGGTTTCTCTTACAGTTGATCTGAGAGGTCAGATTCTCGCTGCTCTTCCGGCAGATAATTGGTGCTAGGAGGTGAGGTCCGAGTTTGAGTCTAGCAGACCTTTAGAGGCTAGATTCTCTGGTTACTCGTTTGAGTCAGATGGTCTTTTGCGACATTTGGGTCATATCTATGTTCCTAGTTCTGAGGGTATTCGTACCCTAGTTTTGTCTGAGGCACATCGGGCACCCTACTCTGCTCATCCAGGTGTCAAGAAGATGTATGCAGACCTGCGTCAGCTGTACTTTTGAAGTGGCATGAAGCGGGATATTGCTGACTTTGTGGCGAGATGTCTTGAGTGTCAAAGGGTGAAGGCAGAGCACCAACACCCTACAGGTCTTTTGCAGCCTCATTTGGTTCCAGAGTGGAAGTGGGATATTATTTTGATAGACTTCATTGTTGGTTTGCCAATTTCCTCTCGATGACACGATGCTATTATGGTCACTGTGGATAGGTTGACGAAGGTAGCTCACTTCTCTCCTGTCCGTGCATCTTACAATGCTTCTACGGTGGCCAGAGTGTTCATGGAGGACATTGTCAGACTTCATGGGATTCCTCGTAGGATCATCTCCGACAGGGATCCAGTGTTCACTTCCGCCCTTTGGACTTCCTTGCAGCATGCCTTGGGAACACAGCTGAACTTTAGTTCAGCTTACCATCCTGAGACTGATGGTCAGACCGAGAGGGTTAATCATGTTCTCGAGGATATGTTGAGGATGTACGTGATGGATCGGCAGAGCCGTTGGGAGGATTACCTTTACCTGGTGGAGTTTGCTTATAATAATGGATATCATAGTTCTATCGGCATGTCTCCATTTCAGGCTTTGTATGGCCGTCCGTGTAGGACCCCTTTGAGTTGGGATCGTCTTGAGGATAGAGTTCTTCTGGGTCCTGATATGCTTAGAGACATGGAGCAGCAGGTGGAGAGGATTAGAGAGCATTTGGTGGCAGCTCAGGACAGACAGAAAAAGTATGCCGATGCTCATAGGATCGATCGTCAGTTTTCAGTTGGGGATCGGGTGTTCTTGCGTGTGCATCCGCGAAAGAGTCCAATCCGCTATGGAAAGGGTTCTAAGCTAGCGCCACGCCTTGTAGGACCTTTTGAGGTGTTGGAGAGGATTGGTCCTATTGCTTATCGACTTGCTTTGCCGCCTAGCCTTTCACGCATCCATGATGTGTTTCATGTTTCAGTACTTAGACCTTACTTTCCAAATATTGCTCACGTTCTTGTTTGGACTGCTCTACAGGTAGAGGACGGGCAGCTGGCTTTGGAGCCCGTAGGCATTCTTCAGTACAGGAGACTTGCTCTCAGGGGCAGAGACGTGGAGCAGGTCAGGGTCCAGTGGGACCCTAATGATGAGACCTCTGCTACCTGGGAGGATGCTACCAGGATGAGGGAGTTATATCCTCACTTATTTGCAGGCTTCCAGGAGTAAGCCTAGCTCTAGGGGGAGGATGTAATGCCCCTCACTTTTGGCTTGTGTTAGATGTTATTTCTATCATTACTTTTGTCAGTCTAGAACAGTTGATAGTTTTTATTTCATAATTTCAGTTTGAGACATTTGGACTAGTGTGTATTGATTTATGCTTTCATTAATCTTGATGGACTATGTTCGAGGGATGTATTGAAACATGTGCTATGAGTTTTTGATGATACTATGTTACTTCAGTTATGATGAGATGGACATACTTAGTGACGGTTAGAAGATATTATGTTTATGTTTCTGATTATAGTCTTGTGTTGGAGCAGGGATGGTGTAGTACTGCTCGGATCGAGCACCCTACTGCGCCGCGATTCTCTGTCTCGGTGTGTGTGATATATATATATATTTACAGTTGATCATATATAACCCATTGGTTTTCACGTAGGTTGCAGGTACCAGACCTCGACTCCACCTGATTTAGCAGGTCTGAGCAGGCCCTACACCAGGGATAAGGTGATGGAGATAACATGAGGTTTTACCACTAGGTCAATTCCAGTCCTTGTCATAGTTTGGTGTTCTTGTCGTCAATTTTGGCATCCTTGTAGTAAGTCTTGTGTTCTTGTCGTCCTCTTGGGTCCATGCCATAGTCTCGTGTTGTGGTTTTCAGTCGAGCTTTGTTATTATGCTCTTGTATGGTTGAATAGATGTTGGTAATTTATTATTAATCTAATATGCTTCTATTATGAGTTCGGCATAATAATTATTTGACCTAAAGCTAAGATTGATATCTTAGCTAGATTCTTCCGTAGAATAGAATCAATGATCTGACCAAGAATAATTATGGGGTGAATTTGGAGTTATGAGTATTTATTTATAGTTATTTTGTGGCAGAGTATGGGATTATGTGATTTAAATACCATGGGTTGGCAGATTTGAGTACGCTGACTTGTGAATTTCCCCATTATTGGCAAAATTTTAAAATCCTCCAGAGTAGTGGGTTATTGGGGTAACGGATGCATGTCCGTGGCAATTTATGAGGGAAACCATTTTTATTCTGGGGGTGGTTCTGCTTGAAAAAAAAAAAAAAAAGAGAAAAGAGGGAGAGAAAAGAACGAGATCAGAGGAAGAGCGGAAGGATTGGAAGAAATTTTGAAGAAGGATTAAATCCGATATGTGCTTGTCTCTCTCTGGAAATCTACCATTGTTGAAGCATGTGTGTTATATTTTACTGTAGTATGTTTGCTATGTGTGGAACTTGCATTTAATTGTTCTAGTGTGTCAGTGAGGTCGAAGGTTGCCCAATCTTGTGAATGTTTTTTTTCCCCCTTCACGATGTATTCTTCTGTTCAGCCTTGGTATTAATCCTTTTGTAATCATTGCTAAATCATCTATAACCCTGCACTGAAATTTCAACAGTAAGGAATAGATGTCTCATTTTTAAGGTGTCATTACCTATTGCCCATTCGTTTCTGCATATTCTTCTCACCGGCAGAAGTGAGTTATCCAGAAGGAAGAGTATCCCTGTTGCACATCCGTTTTGTCTGCCCTTGCAAACTGCTACTACTGTTGCTTCTCTTCTTTTGTTTTAGGTGGCTAGGTGAATTAGGTTGTTTGCATGTGAGGTTTGGGACACTCCACCCTCCTTCAGAAGGTCCTTGCTTTCTTTGTTCCAAGTTTTCTTGCATAGGAAGCAATACCTTGCTCCAGAAATGAAGTGATATTCAGGCCCTGTACTGCAGTCAATATCACAAAATTATATTGCACCACTCCGTTATGTCTTAGGGCTAAGTTAGCCTAGCTCTCAGCTACTATTGTACACCAGTAATCCAGGTATGTATTACTTACCTATGCCTGTAACACGCGCATTTGATTGTATTTCTCCCCTAGATAAACTGCTTGTAGAAATTCAGGTTGTTGTTTCTGTGGTAGCTTCTGTCCCCACCTTGATTCATGATTGTCTTGTATGATCACGGCACTGTGCGTTGATGTAGCCATTACGTTGAAATTTTATCAGTTTGCCTAGCATCTTCATCGATTCATTTCTCCTTGTCTATGAATGATTACTTCTTGTGTGTTCTAAGCAATTATGGGCGTGAGCTGTCATTAGGTTGTCAATCCTTGAGCATCGCTATTCTTTCTTTTGGCAATGATCTGTATTAGCAAGTCTCGCTCCTCCTTAGGCTGGCCGACTGGGTCTTGAGTAGAGACATGAGCCGTGCCCTGTTAGTTTCCTTCCTTGACTTCTGCAGATGCTGATTGTAACTCTTTCTTGCTAATCAGATCAATCTCCTTACTGCGTGATAACTGTGTGTCTCCTGGGTTGGTTCTCGTATCTGTGTAGCCTCTGCAGTGGTCCGTCGACTCCTGAGGGATGGCAGCTGGCCCTGTATTCCGTTCATCATGGAGTCGTCGAAGGGGTAGCTTGTTCGCGTTGCCTTTCGTGTTTGAGGTCGCAGCTGCAGCATTTAGCAAATTTTGATAGTTTGTTTCATGTAGGTTCTGGTTGTCGTGAAATCTGGTAGTGGGTGTAACATTGGTTGTGGTTGGCAACCTTTCCTTGGGCGTATAGCTGCGTGTTAGTTTTGTGTCTGTAGACGGCCCTTTGGATGTCTCTGCTTATAGCGTGATCGTTGCCCAGCCGTTAGTCCGGTGCCGTAGGAAGCGAACCTGTTCTTCTATTTTGATAGGAAGGATCGTCATTAGTGGTCGATTATCTGTGTACTTGAAGTCAGTAGTAGTGATTTCATTTAGAGTCGCAGTTATATCATTTCTTATATCATTTCCTATAGTGATGTTTTTTCGCAGGAAGTTGAGTCGATTGTTGAGTCAAGGGAATCCGCTCTTGTAGGCCTAACTCATATGTCTAGTTTTGAACTTTAAGTGAGTAGTATGTTAGGAATTGTTTTAAGGGCCACGGTTATCTGATCAAAACCGTTGTTAAGCTAGTGGTTTATAGCAGGCTTAGTGGTGTTTTTAGTTAGCCTAGGTGATACAAGTTTAAATTTTAGGAAATTAATTAGTTTCCTCTTGGGACAAGATTAGGTTCCATTATAGCCTTGTAGGCAAATTTCCTTGTTAGAAGTTTTAATGCTTGAGTAGTGTTTTTTTTTGCTTCCAATTCAAGGTTGTAGACTTTTATAGAATGCTAATCTTTAATTTATTTAGCTTTGGTTAGAAGAGTCCCTATTAATGGTTGTTGTTTGGGGCTATCTAATTTTGTTGGGTAGGATTTACATGCTGTCCAATTTAACTAGGGCAAATCTATAGTGTTACTATTTAGTTTCTTAAGCACAGCTATATTCGTGTCATATTCAGAGTGGGTGAATGAAGTTAGTTAATTCTGTCAATAGATAAATGTTTTCTTTTCTTTTTCCTTGTAAAGTTAAGTTATTCCTTTTGGGATCTCAATATTTTCTCGTTCGAGGTATTAGTTTACGGAAATCTTACATCATTAACCATGTAGATTAGTAGGGTAGAGTAGAATTTCATTATGAACTAATTTAGTATTATTGATTATATCTTATGAAGATGCGAATAAGTTTTGTTTGGTTTCGATTGTCTTATTTCTTGAGTAAACTGTAGTTATACTGTAATCATTAAGGAATCAAGGGAAAAATTATCATTCTTGAATATCAATGTGGGGTTCTTGTTTATCAAATCACATGTAAAGACCGTGGTTAAAGTGTTAAATGTAATCATTTCTTATTCATGGAATGAAAACTCTTTGAGTATAGCTTGTAATATTGTATTTACCCTTATGGTGTTGTGGTTTTATTATGTTAACCTTGTCCGGTGATGGTGGGGAGTTACCCTTAGAACTAAATTGGTTATTTTTGTCAGCTTATGCTAAGAATGTTTTGAGTATCTACCCCCTTGTCGTTCTTGCATTATATCATGGTCGTGGAACCTAGTCTCCCGAACAGGAAAGGTGATGTAATAACCGGTGAAGAACTTAGTCACCGACTCCAGAGGTCTTATCTTTCTAGTCTCCGTCCATGATTCTTGTGTCTTACTGTTTATGGGGTCTGGTTGAGCTTGAGTAGGGTAATGGGGATTTTGTGTTGTGACCAGTGACTGGACTGTGTTATAATCTGGGTTGTTATGTAACTTTTATCCTTGCATGTTGTGGTTGACTATGGGTCGGAGGATGCTAAGGGAGTGGCTTCCATGGTGGGGCCGACGCCTAGCGAGAGGTCACCTGGGTAACCCCATGGAAGTAGTAAACAAGTGGAAACTTAATAATGAATCTAGGAGGGTTGGGTAGTGATTCACCTAACAAGTTAATTAATGTGACCTCGCCCACCTTTGAGTGCTCTCAAAGGCCAAGGGTGGGATGAGAAGGCCTGGTTGGCAAGGCGGACCTCCTCGTCTTCTTGAGAGGACATGTCAATTTCGCATGTGTCACCCTATGGGGCCGGCACCTAGTGGGAGGCTGCCAGGGTAACCATAGATGGGGGCCGGCTTCTGGTGAGAGATAGCCTGGGTAACCCATGTTAGGGCCATGCGATGACACTCTCCTTATGCAGCTCTGTTATGTTCTTCTTTCCATTTTGGTACCTCTGGAGTGTGGTCTTGGCTTCATGTTTGATCTTGTCTGACGTTTGGCTTGTCTGGTTGAACACTGTCAGTTCTGTGCAGTCTGTTCTTTTGAGGTCTTCTTGGAGTCTATTATTGTGTTCTTGAGTGCAGCCTTGATCTAGTGGTAATCCTCTTGTTATCTCCTAGCTCGGCGGGGTGGACCTCAGGGTTCCACATGGTTGGGAGGTAGAGCTATCCTTTGGTTTCTTGGAGATTCATTTTGAGCCTTGTGCGGAGATGTTCCAGCTTCTGGTGGCTTCTATTCTGCAGCAATGTTGTTTACCTTCTTTGTACTACTTTGTAAATCGACAAGCTCGATCATGTAATCTAGCAACCTTGTAATTTGAAATCTTGTACTCTTGTAATCTTGTATTCTTATCACCTTGTAATCTTGTAATCATGCAATTTGGATCTGAGGCTATGTATTTCAAATCATACTGATGTGGTGGAGGTTATCTGGATAGTTATCTTTATAGATGGATGGTTATCACTCTCATGGTTTTATTTTATTTCCTAATGCTGTTATGTTGCCCTAGAGTGGTTAGATGAACACTTTTCTATTTACTGCATTGTACTTTTTTGTGTTTTAAAAAAAAAAAAATAGTTATGTTTCCGCTTGGGTTTATCTAACACTCTAGGGTTGCACGAGGGGCATTACATTTCCCACTAGGTATAAAATGCTACCTTATTAATGTCAACATATAAGTTAATTATCTATCTTCCATGCTAACACTAATATGATCTAGAGTTGATTATGTCTATACATTTGACCCAACAGACCTTAGTTCCTACTTATACCCCGGTTATCAAATGAAGGTCAAGTACGATTATTACCTAATTCTATTCCAACACTTACTAATATTTCCAGAATCAACCATACATATAAAATATGCATAACAACATAATCAATATAAAATAAAACATTCATCATAGAGCACATGACATCAACAAACATTTAATATCTTCACCATGTAACAAATATGCAAAGTCTCGATAGGTTCCATGTGATGTCTTACTATAATATGAATCAATGATACCAAGCATCATAATCATGGTATATTATGATATCTCTCTTAATTAGAGCACATCATGCATCAACAAGACCATGTAAAAGATATCAAAACTTCAAAATACTTACAACCATAATTATAAACTTTCTTTAATCATGAACATTACCAATTCCTACCCAAGATTATCATTCGGTATATCAAGAATGTCATGCCACATCTGATATGCTAATGATAATGCCATACATTTATCTATCACTCACAACCATGGGTCATGGAGACATCACCCCATAATAAAGTACATGATAGACTGTGTTGGTTATACACTAGTCGATATAGTATCATCTCATTCTATTATAAGTGACCTCACAAATATCACTAGAAGAGAGGTATATAATTGTCTGTCATAATTCAATGTATTGGTTCCGTGTAATACATCATAGGGAAAGGAAATCTCATTACTCAACTATTCAAGACAACTACATATATTTAAACATTTCATTACTCTTCATTATTAGTAATAGTAGCATGCCCAAGGTCAATCTGTGCATGTGTCCTAGTATGACAAACATTCCATTACGTAATCTAATTTATTGATACTAGAGTCAGCTACTTGTGATAATATCAAAGAGCAATGACCCATATGACTATGTTGTTTGATCCAATAGAAATTATACTTGGCATTCACATCCATTTGCATGTTACTATTCACATGTATTACGTAGTCAATCACAACACTCAAACTGATGTCGAGATACCTTAAGAATTTCAGGATTGCACAAGACTTGTGAGTTGATTAACAATTATCTTGATGCTATCAAGGTACCACACCACATATATAAATTTTTCTTCTTACCAACCTCGTTATGCTTAATAGTGATTATAATTAGGTCTTAGCTATCATAAATTTGTTGAGTATTCCTCATGCATAGGGATAAAAGGAATTTCATGAGAAATTACCATTATCATTCCCTCGCGTAGGTAGGTATGTAATATATGTTGAATTTATATAGGGTAGAGAACAATACGATAGAAAACCTTAAGAGGGTATGCATTTATGGTATCAAAATTGGTTAACCAAAATGTCTCAAAGAAAAGTGATATCATGGGATGCCTTGTTTGTAGGGAATGTTCGAAACGGTTTATTAAAAACCCAAGTCCTATAAATAATTGCATTTGGCAAGTGTAAGAATAGACTCCAAAATACCAAAGCTCTTCTTGCTACAATATTCATATGCAAAAATCAACTTAGATTGCTTAGATTAATTATCTTAAGCTATGGGAACAAATAACTTAGAGTTCAATACTGTTTTAGAGAACATATTACAGAGAAGTATACTTAACTCTATGCACAATGTCGAAGATATCTCAGGTTTAGGCATTGGAGTAGCTCTGTCAAACTTCTCCAGCTGAGATCGATGATCAAACACCAGTTTTGATGGAAGTCTTGAGCTCTCACCTTAAGCTTCCACACATACAATTAGAACAACATTGTTGCAGCACAAGTAAGCCAGGAGGAGTTGCCATGGCTCTATAAGATCTTAAACGTCTCGACTTCTCCCTTATAGAACTCTCTTATTTTTCTCCCACCTCTTATTTGCTGCCCCAAGAATAAAGTGTGTCCCACCTCTCTCATTTTCAACTTTGTCGAAAGAAATCTATGCCCTTTTCTCTCTGCCAGGGCGCCCATGCTGATGCCATTACTCTGTCTCCCCCATAGAAAATGGTCTCCCTCCCATTTATTCCCCCATTGGCCACTTTAAAGATAGATCTTCCAGTTTTATTTATTTTTATTATTGTGTTCTTTGCCACGTATTTTCTACGCCAGGTCTCTCTCCATGGAGGATATGACAAAAACATAAATAAAAAATTAGAATTTCATGTGCAATACCTATTGCTTTCTCCTAACTTTTATATAGATAAATTGATATAATTAAATGTCAAGTTTCATAACTAACAATGATAATGATAATGAAACTTTAATTTTGAAATTACTATGATTAAATTATATGGGTTAACACACAATAGTTATTAAAATAATATATTCTAGGCTACCAATAAATAATACATCAAATATATTATTTAACATGAATTTTCTTATGATCAAACCCATTGCAACTTCTAATAGTGCAAGTGGTAATTTAAGCTATTACATCATTATTCTCCTTTATCAAAAACTCTTAAGAGTGCTAAAATAAGGTTTGAGGGTTCATTTATTGAAATGGTGTCCCCTTAATCTATATGAAAGTTGTATGCATAAGTACACAACTCAAGTTTGTAACATACTTGTGAGTTTTATGAGAATAGATGCAAAGTTTAGAGTGCAAGACATAAGGATTGCTATCAACAACTCAAAATAGCACCAAATACCCATTGTTAAACTATACACACTAATGCAGATACCATATTTAGTACACCATTAATTTTTATATCTAAAAATATATACATGATCATGAATGACATACTATTATTCTTTATCATATCTTTTTATAATAATATTACTAACTGATTGTTAAGCTTGTTGAAAGATATCTACTTGACTTTGTAATAAATCCATTTATAATAATACTATTGAATGGTTGTTAGCTTTATTAAAAGATATCTACTTGTCTTTTTATAGTAATATGTTAAATGTCCTTATAATAAGACTTTTTATATTTTTATAATAATATTAGTGAATGATTGATGTCCTTATTGAGACATTAGAACAACTCACATGCAATTTACCAATAATATTTAAAAAGGCTATAATACATATAACGGAAACTAAAAACAAGCAGAGGTCATACACCTGTCTCCACAACCAAAAAAAAAACACTCTTTTTGGGAATTATATTGGTGTTACACCATTCTTCTTTCTATTGTCCGCAAACTAATTCTAAATTTCAGTTATAATTTAATAAATATTCTTGCCAATGAGAAAAAATTGTAAAATCTTCCGCAATCGCACAAAGCAAATGAAACACATCTGTCCCAACCCCCCCCCCACAAAAAAAAAACTCTTTTAGGGAATTATATTGGTGTTACACCATTCTTTTTTTCTATTCTCCGTAAGCTAATTCTAAATTTTAGTTATAATTTAATAAATATTCTTGCCAACGAGGAAAAATTATAAGATCTTACGCAATCGTAGAAAGCAATTTTAAATCTAAGATGATACTCACAGAGTCACACGTAAAGTAGAGAGGCATGGGTAAAATGCAGGCTTCAAATATTGGCCTTGTACCTTTCATTTCTTGAACGTGAACATGGAGGCAAATGAAGTGAAAGCAATGAGGTGTCACTTTGTGATGGTGCATGGAGCAGGGTTTGGGGGTTGGTGTTGGTATAAAGTTGCAGATCTTCTTGTGAAAGCGGGTCACACCGTCTCTTCCCTTGACATGGCAAGTGGCGGTATCGACCCAATTGATGCCGACCACATTTCATCTTTAGAAGAGTACAATCAGCCCCTCACGGACTTCTTTACAGCTCTTCCTTCCCAGGAGAAGGTATGCATTTGCTGAATAGATTTAAGAGCCGTTCACGTTGTGATCAATATATCTATTGCATATTTCAGAATTCAGGTTGTGCCACAATACACAACCTGAAATTTCATCAATACTTAAGTATGCCAACTAATTTGTAGCTATATGTCTGTTCAAGTTATATTGGTTGGCCACAGCGCTGGTGGCTTCAATTTGAGCTTTACAATGGACCGTTTTCTAGATAAAATTGCTACAGCTGTATTTGTTACTGCCTTCATTTCCCTCAGCGGGACAACGCTCTCTGATATGATGAATGAGGTATAATGAATTCTCGCTCTCTACTAATTCCTGCACCATCATTCAATGACATTTCTCTGAAAGCATACAATTTAACAGGTCTCGTCAATAATTGGAGGCTTCGGAGACTCCACACTTTACTATGCAAATGGGAAAGAAAATCCGGCAACATCCTTCAAATTTGGCACCCAGTTTGCATGACAATTTTTATCACAGAACAGTCCTCCTTGGGTAAAACACTTGAGAACAAAGACAGTTCGGTTGCAATTAAAAAAAATTGAATTGAATTATTGGTTAATGAGGTCAGTTGCAATTAAAAAAAATTGAATTGAATTACTGGTTAATTGGGTAAGTTGTTATGGAATTTCAATTGATTGATAGGTTAATATGGAACTAAATGCAAGATCTAATTTTGTGGGAATCTCTGGAGAAAAAGTTTCCAATTTGGTTACCTTGTAGTCATGAACTCGCTCATTCCCAATTTAAAATTTAAAGTTCAAATTTGGCGAATTGATGCCCTTTACCCTTCTACCTTGAACCAACTTATTGATGTGTGTTTCAACACACCAACTTAGTTGGAACAGATTGTTCCCTCTTGAAAGGAATTGTTTTCATCAATATTTCTATAATTAGGTCTTGGCTTACTTGGACAACTCAAAGGTCTATGCATTCCATTTCTTTCAAAAGGTCACAATAATCCTAGGCAAAAAATCTACAAGGTTTAGTTTCAGTCATCTCTTTCAACAAGTATTTCAAGTTTCTTTTTACAACAACAAATTTTCATAGTTAAATTGATTTTAAATTTTTATATCCCACAAATAATTCAAATTCAATTTAACCAAGTGGACTTGAAAATATAAATATAAGATAACTATCTATACCATTCCCACTCTAATGAGTTTTCAATGAAATATCAAAAGAGTAAAAAGTTAAAAGGGAAAATCTAAACCTGAGTTTTATTTAGTACAATTACATCCAATTAACAAAGTGCATAATTCAATCAAATAATCATAAGTAGTAGCACCAATTGAGACATAGTTGCGTAACTATGATGATACAATCTTCAAAGGATCTTTACACTTGAATTTTAACATATAAAACCATCATATAACATGTAGATTCTGGATGTTAAAATTCATACACAAAACACTAACGGTTATCTACTATTTCATCTAATTCTTATAATTAAACTATAGATACATATCACTCAATCCCCCAAACTTAGTTTTGAATCCATGAAAATAAAGTAAACTAGTAGATTGTATTCACAACATAAATAAAATTCTAGCACAAATAGCATAAAAATAATTACAACATTTTACAAGTTCAAATCTCATGCTATATACATAAATAACTAGTAAATAAGCATGCATGGGCAATTAAACCTCACAAAGTCTTAACTAATATCATTTAAAACATAACAGTATTGACCAAAAAAATTTCAAATCCGACAACATATCTAAACTTGACATGTATCTTCTTATCCCCAACACATCCCAAGTACTCGAGTCTTCATTTATGTACTAAACTAGATATTTACATCAATCCTCTCTACTCTACATGATTGGTAGTGGACACAGATATTTTATTCATTAATGATCCACGTATATACCAATGTATTGACTATTTCTTTTATATCACTTGACACATTATGCAGGTGTTCATAAAAAATTATAGTGGCACTCTTTAGGAAAGAAACCATCATAGATTTACCTCCTTCCTTTCCTATAGATTCCATTTGTTCTAAAAATTTCATCTTAAAGTCATTTACCTTGGTCTAGAAAAAATCTTTATGACCTACCACAAGATTTAAGACCAACAAAGCCCATTACCTTTTCTTCCTTCTCTCTAATTTTTCCTTTGACCTTGCCAATATACATATGTGATTACCTATCATGCTTCAACTACTCATAATTGATGCAATTGACTAACCACTTCTTCTATCAATTTATTTGGAATTTCTATCATATACCTCTTCTTCAACTCTTTATTTTCTTTAATAAAAATTTGAACCAGATCCATTATCACATCTAAGATTGATTTTATCATTGATGACATCTACATTATCCCTTTTTGCTTCTTATATACTCTTAACATTTTTTTCTCTAATTTAAAATTAATGTAACGACTTGATGACTTTCCATTTTTCTTCAAAACCCTCTTCACCTTCCATATTTCTTTGTCATATGTAACTTTAGTTTAAATCTCATCGGTTTGCATTTCTAGATTTTGCTAAAGCCTAGCTTGTTGACTGATTTGCTTCACCCAGTTTGGCTCCTAGTGTTATCATTTGTATCGCATCTTATGTGGTTGATATTTGAGCTGCAGTATTTGTGACCATTTAAGTGATTTGAAATGATACCATGTAAATTAGGGTAAGTGCAAGAAGATGGGGGGCCAAAAAGGGGTCTTAAGTGGCCACTTTTTTTCTGAAATCAGGAAATACTGGCCTTGGATGAGAAATTGAGCATAGTTACACTCAAAATTTAGAGATGCAACCAAAACAATGTTCGTAGTGCTCCGAGTCTACTTTCTAAACTACTATTTTGTTTTGAAAATGGCATAGATTAAGGGGTTCAAAAGAGGGAGCCACAGAAATTGGTGTTGTTTCTGTCAAAAAAACATAACATAGCATGTTTTGTGGCTCCCTCAAAAGGTCAACTTTTTTTTGGTATTTTTAAAATCGCTTCGGTGAGAAATTAGCTAATAGCATGTAGTTTATGCCCGATTTTTCTGATAATTTTTTGATGAATATTTGATTTTTTACTAATTTTTAAAGTGGACACATCCTAAAAAATAGAATTTTGGCCGTGCTACCCCTATAAATTTTGAAAACTAATTGAAAATCATTTTTTTATTTTTTTAATATTTGTAGAATGGAGTCTAGTTTCTAAATATGTAATTTTTTTGAAATTTGAATGAATAGTTATTTTACAATGAAAAAAAGACCAAACAGTGGTTTTTGCATAAAAACGGACACACAAACAAAAGAAATTAAAGATGAAAGGCTTAACATTGTTAAAATGTGAAAAAAATCACATCGTCAAATAGCTAAGAGAAAGCCTAACATTACCCATGTGTTCGATTTGTTCAACCTTGAAACACGTGCAAATCTGATGGTTAGCACGAACGAAATTATGTGAAATTTTGAAGAATACAGAAAAACACGTCTGTGACTGTTCATAAGGCACTCCAAGCCTTTGGGTTGGAAATCCAAAGCAAATCCCAAGCCCAAGGCTTGGGATTCCCAAAGCAAGAAATAACGCGAGCGCGTTATAACGCGCTCGCGTTATTTATTGCCTTACATTTTTCCCGCAAAACTGTCTTTTCCCATGTTCGACATAACGCGAGCGCGTTATAACGCGCTCGCGTTATGTCCCACTCAAATTTTTTTACACTCAAGGCTATTCATCATGAGGGTTAAGGCATAAAGGATAGAGTTGAAAGGTTTACGGATAAGGGATTAGCGTTTAAGGTATAGTATCGAGCCCGTTGAGGGTCTAGGAATAGGGATAGCGTTTAAGGTTTAGGGATGAGGGATGACAGATTACGGTTGAGGGTCGAGGGATCAAAGTTAAGGGTTGAGGGATTAGGGTTTGACATTAAGGGTTGAGGGTTGAGGTTCAAGGGTCAAGGGTTTAGGGATAGGGTTTAGGGTCGAGGGATTAGGGTTAAAGTAGAGTGTGGAGGGTGTAAGGATTAGGGATAGGGTTGGAGGGTTTAGGGATAAGGGATTAGGGTTTAAGGTATAGTATCAAGTCTGTTGAGAGTTTAGGAATAGGGATAGCATTTAGGGATTAGGGATGAGGGATTATAGTTGAGGGATGATGGATTAGGGTTGAGGGTTGAGGGATTAGGGTTTAGGGATAAGGTTTAGGGTTGAGGGTTTAGGATTAGGGTTTAGGGTTGACGGATTAGCATTTAATGTCAAGGTTAGGGTTAGAGTGTTGAGGGTAGAGGGATTAGGGATAGGGTTTAGGGTTTAAGGTTTAAGGATTGAGGGTTGAGGCTTTAGGGATGAGGGTTTAAGGCTTAAGATATAGTGTCAAGTGTTGAGGGTGTAGGGATAGGGTTTAAGTTTTAAGGGTTAAGGGTTGAGGGATATGGATTAGGGTTTAAGGTATAGTGTTGAGGGTCGAGGGATCAGAGTTAAGGGTTGAGGGATTAGGGTTTGACGTTGAGGGTTGAGGGTTGAGGTTCGAGGGTCAAGGGTTTAGGGATAGGGTTGAGGGTCGAGGAATTAGGGTTAAAGTAGAGTGTGGATGGTATAAGGATTAGGGATAGGGTTGGAGGGTTTATGGATAAGGGATTAGGGTTTAAGGTATAGTATCGATTCTGTTGAGGGTGTAGGAATAGGGATAGCATTTAGGGTTTAGGGATGAAGGATTAGAGTTGGGGGATGACAGATTAGGGTTGAGGGTTGAGGGATTAGGGTTTAGGGATAAGGTTTAGGGTTGAGGGATGAGGGATTAGGGTTTAAGGTATAGTGTTGAGGGTTTAGGGATAGGGTTTAGGGTTGAGGGATTAGGATTTGACGTTGAGGGTTGAGGGTTGAGGTTCGAGGGTCAAGGGTTTAGGGATAGGGTTGAGGGTCGAGGAATTAGGGTTAAAGTAGAGTGTGGAGGGATGACGGATGATAGATTAGGGTTGAGGGTTGAGGGATTAGGGTTTGATGTTGAGGGTTGAGGGTTTAGGGTTAGGGTTGAGAGATGAGGGATCAGAGTTAAGGGTTGAGGGATTAGGGTTTGACGTTGAGGGCTGAGGTTCGAGGGTCAAGGGTTTAGGGATAGGGTTGAGGTTGAAGGGATTAGGGTTTAGGGACAAGGTTTAGGGTTAGGGTTGAGGGATTAGGGTTTAAGGTATAGTGTTGAGGGTTTAGGGATAGGGTAGGGTTGAGGGATTAGAGTGAAGGGTTGAGGGATTAGAATTTGGCGTTGAGGGTTTAGGGTTTAGGATCAGGGTTGAAGGTCGAGGGATTAGAGTTAAGGGTTGAGGGATTAGGGTTTGATGTTGAGGGTTGAGGGTTGAGGTTCGAGGGTCAAGGGTTTAGGGATAGGGTTGAGGGTCGAGGAATTAGGGTTAAAGTAGAGTGTGGAGGGATGACGGATGATAGATTAGGGTTGAGGGTTGAGGGATTAGGGTTTGATGTTGAGGGTTGAGGGTTTAGGGTTAGGGTTGAGAGATGAGGGATCAGAGTTAAGGGTTGAGGGATTAGGGTTTGACGTCGAGGGCTGAGGTTCGAGGGTCAAGGGTTTAGGGATAGGGTTGAGGTTGAAGGGATTAGGGTTTAGGGACAAGGTTTAGGGTTAGGGTTGAGGGATTAGGGTTTAAGGTATAGTGTTGAGGGTTTAGGGATAGGGTTTAGGGTTGAGGGATTAGAGTGAAGGGTTGAGGGATTAGAATTTGGCGTTGAGGGTTTAGGGTTTAAGGTATAGTGTTGAGGGTTTAGGGATAGGGTTTAGGGTTGAGGGATTAGGGTTTGACGTTGAGGGTTGAGGGTTGAGGTTCGAGGGTCAAGGGTTTAGGGATAGGGTTGAGGGTCAAGGAATTAGGGTTAAAGTAGAGTGTGGAGGGATGACGGATGATAGATTAGGGTTGAGGGTTGAGGGATTAGGGTTTGATGTTGAGGGTTGAGGGTTTAGGGTTAGGGTTGAGAGATGAGGGATCAGAGTTAAGGGTTGAGGGATTAGGGTTTGACGTCGAGGGCTGAGGTTCGAGGGTCAAGGGTTTAGGGATAGGGTTGAGGTTGAAGGGATTAGGGTTTAGGGACAAGGTTTAGGGTTAGGGTTGAGGGATTAGGGTTTAAGGTATAGTGTTGAGGGTTTAGGGATAGGGTTTAGGGTTGAGGGATTAGAGTGAAGGGTTGAGGGATTAGAATTTGGCGTTGAGGGTTTAGGGTTTAGGATCAGGGTTGAAGGTCGAGGGATTAGAGTTAAGGGTTGAGGGATTAGGGTTTGATGTTGAGGGTTGAGGGTTGAGGTTCGAGGGTCAAGGGTTTAGGGATAGGGTTGAGGGTCGAGGAATTAGGGTTAAAGTAGAGTGTGGAGGGATGACGGATGATAGATTAGGGTTGAGGGTTGAGGGATTAGGGTTTGATGTTAAGGGTTGAGGGTTTAGGGTTAGGGTTGAGAGATGAGGGATCAGAGTTAAGGGTTGAGGGATTAGGGTTTGACGTCGAGGGCTGAGGTTCGAGGGTCAAGGGTTTAGGGATAGGGTTGAGGTTGAAGGGATTAGGGTTTAGGGACAAGGTTTAGGGTTAGGGTTGAGGGATTAGGGTTTAAGGTATAGTGTTGAGGGTTTAGGGATAGGGTTTAGGGTTGAGGGATTAGAGTGAAGGGTTGAGGGATTAGAATTTGGCGTTGAGGGTTTAGGGTTTAAGGTATAGTGTTGAGGGTTTAGGGATAGGGTTTAGGGTTGAGGGATTAGTGTTTGACGTTGAGGGTTGAGGGTTGAGGTTCGAGGGTCAAGGGTTTAGGGATAGGGTTGAGGGTCGAGGAATTAGGGTTAAAGTAGAGTGTGGAGGGATGACGGATGATAGATTAGGGTTGAGGGTTGAGGGATTAGGGTTTGATGTTGAGGGTTGAGGGTTTAGGGTTAGGGTTGAGAGATGAGGGATCAGAGTTAAGGGTTGAGGGATTAGGGTTTGACGTCGAGGGCTGAGGTTCGAGGCTCAAGGGTTTAGGGATAGGGTTGAGGTTGAAGGGATTAGGGTTTAGGGACAAGGTTTAGGGTTAGGGTTGAGGGATTAGGGTTTAAGGTATAGTGTTGAGGGTTTAGGGATAGGGTTTAGGGTTGAGGGATTAGAGTGAAGGGTTGAGGGATTAGAATTTGGCGTTGAGGGTTTAGGGTTTAGGATCAGGGTTGAAGGTCGAGGGATTAGAGTTAAGGGTTGAGGGATTAGGGTTTGACGTTGAGGGTTGAGGGTTGAGGTTCGAGGGTCAAGGGTTTAGGGATAGGGTTGAGGGTCGAGGAATTAGGGTTAAAGTAGAGTGTGGAGGGATGACGGATGATAGATTAGGGTTGAGGGTTGAGGGATTAGGGTTTGATGTTGAGGGTTGAGGGTTTAGGGTTAGGGTTGAGAGATGAGGGATCAGAGTTAAGGGTTGAGGGATTAGGGTTTGACGTCGAGGGCTGAGGTTTGAGGGTCAAGGGTTTAGGGATAGGGTTGAGGTTGAAGGGATTAGGGTTTAGGGACAAGGTTTAGGGTTAGGGTTGAGGGATTAGGGTTTAAGGTATAGTGTTGAGGGTTTAGGGATAGGGTTTAGGGTTGAGGGATTAGAGTGAAGGGTTGAGGGATTAGAATTTGGCGTTGAGGGTTTAGGGTTTAAGGTATAGTGTTGAGGGTTTAGGGATAGGGTTTAGGGTTGAGGGATTAGGGTTTGACGTTGAGGGTTGAGGGTTGAGGTTCGAGGGTCAAGGGTTTAGGGATAGGGTTGAGGGTCGAGGAATTAGGGTTAAAGTAGAGTGTGGAGGGATGACGGATGATAGATTAGGGTTGAGGGTTGAGGGATTAGGGTTTGATGTTGAGGGTTGAGGGTTTAGGGTTAGGGTTGAGAGATGAGGGATCAGAGTTAAGGGTTGAGGGATTAGGGTTTGACGTCGAGGGCTGAGGTTCGAGGCTCAAGGGTTTAGGGATAGGGTTGAGGTTGAAGGGATTAGGGTTTAGGGACAAGGTTTAGGGTTAGGGTTGAGGGATTAGGGTTTAAGGTATAGTGTTGAGGGTTTAGGGATAGGGTTTAGGGTTGAGGGATTAGAGTGAAGGGTTGAGGGATTAGAATTTGGCGTTGAGGGCTTAGGGTTTAAGGTATAGTGTTGAGGGTTTAGGGATAGGGTTTAGGGTTGAGGGATTAGGGTTTGACGTTGAGGGTTGAGGGTTGAGGTTCGAGGGTCAAGGGTTTAGGGATAGGGTTGAGGGTCGAGGAATTAGGGTTAAAGTAGAGTGTGGAGGGATGACGGATGATAGATTAGGGTTGAGGGTTGAGGGATTAGGGTTTGATGTTGAGGGTTGAGGGTTTAGGGTTAGGGTTGAGAGATGAGGGATCAGAGTTAAGGGTTGAGGGATTAGGGTTTGACGTCGAGGGCTGAGGTTCGAGGGTCAAGGGTTTAGGGATAGGGTTGAGGTTGAAGGGATTAGGGTTTAGGGACAAGGTTTAGGGTTAGGGTTGAGGGATTAGGGTTTAAGGTATAGTGTTGAGGGTTTAGGGATAGGGTTTAGGGTTGAGGGATTAGAGTGAAGGGTTGAGGGATTAGAATTTGGCGTTGAGGGTTTAGGGTTTAAGGTATAGTGTTGAGGGTTTAGGGATAGGGTTTAGGGTTGAGGGATTAGGGTTTGACGTTGAGGGTTGAGGGTTGAGGTTCGAGGGTCAAGGGTTTAGGGATAGGGTTGAGGGTCGAGGAATTAGGGTTAAAGTAGAGTGTGGAGGGATGACGGATGATAGATTAGGGTTGAGGGTTGAGGGATTAGGGTTTGATGTTGAGGGTTGAGGGTTTAGGGTTAGGGTTGAGAGATGAGGGATCAGAGTTAAGGGTTGAGGGATTAGGGTTTGACGTCGAGGGCTGAGGTTCGAGGCTCAAGGGTTTAGGGATAGGGTTGAGGTTGAAGGGATTAGGGTTTAGGGACAAGGTTTAGGGTTAGGGTTGAGGGATTAGGGTTTAAGGTATAGTGTTGAGGGTTTAGGGATAGGGTTTAGGGTTGAGGGATTAGAGTGAAGGGTTGAGGGATTAGAATTTGGCGTTGAGGGTTTAGGGTTTAGGATCAGGGTTGAAGGTCGAGGGATTAGAGTTAAGGGTTGAGGGATTAGGGTTTGACGTTGAGGGTTGAGGGTTGAGGTTCGAGGGTCAAGGGTTTAGGGATAGGGTTGAGGGTCGAGGAATTAGGGTTAAAGTAGAGTGTGGAGGGATGACGGATGATAGATTAGGGTTGAGGGTTGAGGGATTAGGGTTTGATGTTGAGGGTTGAGGGTTTAGGGTTAGGGTTGAGAGATGAGGGATCAGAGTTAAGGGTTGAGGGATTAGGGTTTGACGTCGAGGGCTGAGGTTCGAGGGTCAAGGGTTTAGGGATAGGGTTGAGGTTGAAGGGATTAGGGTTTAGGGACAAGGTTTAGGGTTAGGGTTGAGGGATTAGGGTTTAAGGTATAGTGTTGAGGGTTTAGGGATAGGGTTTAGGGTTGAGGGATTAGAGTGAAGGGTTGAGGGATTAGAATTTGGCGTTGAGGGTTTAGGGTTTAAGGTATAGTGTTGAGGGTTTAGGGATAGGGTTTAGGGTTGAGGGATTAGGGTTTGACGTTGAGGGTTGAGGGTTGAGGTTCGAGGGTCAAGGGTTTAGGGATAGGGTTGAGGGTCGAGGAATTAGGGTTAAAGTAGAGTGTGGAGGGATGACGGATGATAGATTAGGGTTGAGGGTTGAGGGATTAGGGTTTGATGTTGAGGGTTGAGGGTTTAGGGTTAGGGTTGGGAGATGAGGGATCAGAGTTAAGGGTTGAGGGATTAGGGTTTGACATCGAGGGCTGAGGTTCGAGGCTCAAGGGTTTAGGGATAGGGTTGAGGTTGAAGGGATTAGGGTTTAGGGACAAGGTTTAGGGTTAGGGTTGAGGGATTAGGGTTTAAGGTATAGTGTTGAGGGTTTAGGGATAGGGTTTAGGGTTGAGGGATTAGAGTGAAGGGTTGAGGGATTAGAATTTGGCGTTGAGGGTTTAGGGTTTAAGGTATAGTGTTGAGGGTTTAGGGATAGGGTTTAGGGTTGAGGGATTAGGGTTTGACGTTGAGGGTTGAGGGTTGAGGTTCGAGGGTCAAGGGTTTAGGGATAGGGTTGAGGGTCGAGGAATTAGGGTTAAAGTAGAGTGTGGAGGGATGACGGATGATAGATTAGGGTTGAGGGTTGAGGGATTAGGGTTTGATGTTGAGGGTTGAGGGTTTAGGGTTAGGGTTGAGAGATGAGGGATCAGAGTTAAGGGTTGAGGGATTAGGGTTTGACGTCGAGGGCTGAGGTTCGAGGGTCAAGGGTTTAGGGATAGGGTTGAGGTTGAAGGGATTAGGGTTTAGGGACAAGGTTTAGGGTTAGGGTTGAGGGATTAGGGTTTAAGGTATAGTGTTGAGGGTTTAGGGATAGGGTTTAGGGTTGAGGGATTAGAGTGAAGGGTTGAGGGATTAGAATTTGGCGTTGAGGGTTTAGGGTTTAAGGTATAGTGTTGAGGGTTTAGGGATAGGGTTTAGGGTTGAGGGATTAGGGTTTGACGTTGAGGGTTGAGGGTTGAGGTTCGAGGGTCAAGGGTTTAGGGATAGGGTTGAGGGTCGAGGAATTAGGGTTAAAGTAGAGTGTGGAGGGATGACGGATGATAGATTAGGGTTGATGGTTGAGGGATTAGGGTTTGATGTTGAGGGTTGAGGGTTTAGGGTTAGGGTTGAGAGATGAGGGATCAGAGTTAAGGTTTGAGGGATTAGGGTTTGATGTCGAGGGCTGAGGTTCGAGGCTCAAGGGTTTAGGGATAGGGTTGAGGTTGAAGGGATTAGGGTTTAGGGACAAGGTTTAGGGTTAGGGTTGAGGGATTAGGGTTTAAGGTATAGTGTTGAGGGTTTAGGGATAGGGTTTAGGGTTGAGGGATTAGAGTGAAGGGTTGAGGGATTAGAATTTGGCGTTGAGGGTTTAGGGTTTAGGATCAGGGTTGAAGGTCGAGGGATTAGAGTTAAGGGTTGAGGGATTAGGGTTTGATGTTAAGGGTTAAGGTTCGAGGGTTTGATGTTGAGGGTTGAGGTACATTTCGGTGTGACATTTAAATTGTCTTGCCGATATACACTGTAAAGGTTATTTTGTGGACTTTCAAGGATTTTTTCACCTGTGTTAATGTTCAACTTGTTTCGCTCTGCATCAAGGGATTACGGTTTGACGTTGAGGGCTGAGGTTCGAGGGTCAAGGGTTTAGGGATAGGGTTGAGGTTGAAGGGATTAGGGTTTAGGGACAAGGTTGAGGTTGAGGGATTAGGATTTGACATTGAGGGTTGAGGGTCAAGGGATCAGAGTTGAGGGTTTAGGGTTTAGAGATCTATAGGAGGACAAAACGCGAGCGCGTTATAGCGCGAGCGCGTTATAACGCGAGCGCGTTTTGTAATTCTACTAAAACGGTAAAAAAGTGGTTACCCCCGTGATCCAGGCCCACATGCTCTGTTTTCTTACTGATTCTGCGCGTGCTCCGACAAAAAAGAAGTGCTTTCATGCTATTGGGAAGTTCACATGCACATTTGACACATTGTACCACCTTTGCATGATCTTTCCACCACCTTTTCTGCTTTGCCAACTTGAGAAGGAGGAAATAACATAGTTTTCAAACCAAATTTGATATATATCTATACAAGTTTCAATTTTTGTAGTATTGCAATGTTAATTTTGATTCAATTTTAAGAATTTAACATTGAAAAGGAAGCAAGTGGTGAAAAACTCAAATTGTTGAGGAGTTTGATGCAAGAAGATAAAAACACTACATAATTGGGTACTCTCTCCATTCAAATCTTCATTTTTTAGGTATGTCAAGTCTTTACATGCATGTTCTTTACATTTTCCTTATTTCGGATTGAATTACTTTATCATGCATTATCATACATGTTTAAAATAGACACATTTCCAATCAAGAAAGCAACCTACAATCTCACATGATGCCATGTATATTTTCTACACTTGGGCTCTTTAATAATTATGTGTAATAAACAAACCTTAGTTCATACCATGATGTCAAACTATACAAGAATAAATCCTTACAACATAAAAAAAAATACAATCCCACTATTATCATGTATTCATTTCTTAGGAACTAATATTGGTCTCTTTATCATGCTACAGACAAATTCTCCGTCATGCCGAGGAAACGATCAAGAATTAAACCAACACAGGAAGAGATAGAAGCTAAGAATGCAAAGAAAGCAATGGCTATGAGGGAACTTTGTGAGAAGAGGAAATTGGACACGATAAATGAAGACATACCAATTGAAGAGGAACCACAACCATCACAAAGAGATATGGTATTGGCGGCACAAAGAGAACGAATGCAAAAACTTCGTGGTACGAGAGATTTAAATACCATAGTTGGAGACACATCCTTTATCGCAAGACAACATGTAGGGACACCATCTACCACATCTCAAGTTGAGAGTACATCATCACTCACATGTGATGAAGGAGGTACGCCATCGTTCCCACCTCAACCTCAAGGTATGTCATCTATTCCATCTTCGATCGAAGGTATGCCATCTAACCCATCTCATTTAAATATTGATGAAATTCCTAATGTTGAGATGAATTTACCTAACTTGACACCACCTAGAATTTTGCATAGAAAGCCAAAGTATTTGATTGATATTGATGAGAATATTTTGCAGCCAATGGAAGGTAAGATTCCAAAACGCACTTGTAGAAGATATGCTAATAAGATTTGGAGATTGTTCTTTGAAAAGTTAAATGAGACTGCAAGATGTCAACTATTCGTTGAAATGATGCGAAGTATAAAGTATAGGTCTATCATGAAGATTCTTGGGTTGAGAACATCAGAGGCTTCAAGTGAAAAATCTATTGTCGAGAATCTAATGAGTGCGTATGAGAGTGTGGGTAACACCTCACGCACAAAAGATAGTAATGCAACACGGCGTGTGATTACATCGACTATAGTAAGTAGTCAAACGAGGAAAGCTCGTCTTATTAGAAAGACAAGTCAAAAATTGAGAATTAATAGGAAAACTTTATCAAGAGCCGTTGGAAGACGCCAAAGAATTGAGGACACTAATGCCAATGAATTATGGGCGTTCTCGGGGAGACTACCACGAAAAGATAAACCAATTGTTGAAGCATTGAGGTCACTAATTGAAGACTTTTGGAAGAATTACACAAGGGTATCTCCGAATCAAAGGGATGTGGTAAGAAGGAGAATTGGTAGTCAGAACCGCGAGCCACATCCAAAGCATTTTTTGGATGAGACTCAAACACAGTTTTATGGTAAATTTCTAGAGAAGTATCCTCAAATTAAAATTTGTCAAAGATATTTTGAAATGCTAAAACCTTTCTATGTTAAGATAAATCACACACGCACTACTTGTTGTTGTAGATTACATATTGAATTTTCTAACCATTTTGATGCTTATAGGTCTATATGTTTAGATATGCATACTAACAATGATTTGCAGGGTTGTGCCATATGTGCCCCACCAACATCTTCAAGAGATTTCATATCAAGAATTTTATGTGAAAGAGAGGAAGGTCAAATATTCTACAAGAAATTATGCTTGGATGGCACATGTCATCGTTGCGGTGGCTTGCAACATTTGCCAATATGTGAACATATGGAAATAACACATGCGGTTGGAAATGAACTAGTAGAATTTGGCAAGTATAAAACAGTGGCATACAATACAAAAGATGGTAAAGAAGCAAAGAGGTGTGAATTAGTTATTGAAAAGATTCCAGTGTATCAGTTTATGCCTATATTTCGTGACAGCATAGTGTATGAGTATGCAAGACATGCCCATAGAGCTCGATGGTTGGACTTGCAATTCAAGTTATGCAAGGACACATTTCCAGTTGGTAGCATTGTTTCAGTCGTTGACTTTGCAGAGAACTACAGTCTACAGCCACAGCGTGAGGTGCAATCACAATATTACAACTCCACACAGGTTTCTATATTTGTGCACATCGCATTCATTCATGCGAATGATAGTACAGAGGATGACAGAAAGATCATAAGGGAGTATCATTTCTATATTAGTGATGATCACACGCATTCTACGGAGTTCGTGCAAGGTTGCTTTCAGGTGTTCTATAATGATTTGGCTAGAAGGGGCATATCGTTCAGTCAGCATATCATATGGTCGGATAATTGTGCATCACAATTCAAGAACTCGCAGAATTTCTATTGGCTGAGTAGGAGGCATAATTTTACAGGTATTCAACATATGTGGAACTTTTGTGAGGCCGGGCATGGAAAGGGGGAGCATGATGGTGCAGGAGCATGTATCAAAAGAGCCATAGCACGAGAAGAGTTAAAGTATAAAGACAATGCAAAGTTGACAGATGCAAAATCGATTGTCGAGTGGTGTAATGCTTCCATGGGTCCAGGTAATGAAGGTAAGTCTTTAGTTCGTAGATTTTTTTGGTTGATAGATGATACTAACATTGCACCATATGAGGATTGTTGTACACTGACAGGATCAAATGAGATGCACTCTTTCAGAAGTTCAATTGCAGGTTCATGGAGTATCCATACACGAAAGATGTCATGCTTTTGTTCTTCCTGTACAATTCAAGTCTGGGATGAGTGCGAGTCAAAGGAGTGGGTTGACGAATGGCAGTTAAGTTATCTTAGCCCACTTGACACGTATCGACCCCCGACAGCACTGGAACTAACACAGATGGAATCGTCAGTTGACTTTGACCACATATCAGATTTAGTTCAACCAGGTAATATAGGGCACATATATGCATCTAATTTCATCTAGTTCAACCAGGTAATGTCATCTTACTTTGTAGTGTTTTTGTAATGTTGACTAATTTCATCTAATTTGCTACACATATCAATGTAGGACACGTATATGCAGTTATTGCAGATGAAGATAATGAAGAGGGAACAGATTATTACTTATGCCGTTGTGTTGAGGCCAAAAAGAAATTGGAGGCCCCTGTTACAGATGGAGAAAACATCGAATACCCTACAGGATCAGTGGTTATTACTGGAACATGGCTTAGAAGGTACCCACATAAGAGTGTTAATATTTGGCTATTTCAGGACTTTGACATGCATCGAAAGATTCTTCATTACTCGAACCTTGTCGTGGCATCCAATGTTCATTTGATAAAGTATCGGGGTAGACCTTTGAACAAAATATTGTGGAAGGTGCGTGAGTCTGACCATGAAGCAATACTTGACACAATAAAGAGTAGAGCAGATCCAGATGGTTCATTGGATTAATTTGTAAGTATTCACATTGATTTTGTAAAGTTATGTTACATTGAGTTGTAAGTATGCACATTAATTTGTAAGGTTTGTCTTTTTTTATTTCCTCCTGCATTTTTACACATATGTACACATTTTTCCATCATCATGTTATGCATTTTTGGTGTCCTGCTCCTGATGCGACCAAACTCATAACTCACCCTACTAGACACCATTTGATGATCTCTCCAACACTCTGGATCCAGGGCGCCCAATCATGATGATGACCTATATACCATTCTCCCAAGGTGCTCATAATGAATGAATGATAAGGAGCGCCTTGACCTCTATAATCAAGGTGATTTTAAGTCACTTTGAGTCATTTGGGGTCAGTTTGAGTCTTTGAGTCATGTTGCAAAAAAGTGTCAATGTTGTCAAGTTGCACAAAGCAACCTTTGCATTTTTGGTGTCTTGCTCGTGATGCGACCAAACTGACTATTCCAACGCATCCGAATGGGTACATTTATGCTAGCCATGGTCCTATTTCTCACCCAGACATGTCGAAACAGTCGGAGCTACATTGTACCGACGATATCCCTGAAGAGTCCAAAGTGCAAAAAGGCAGCAATCTTTGACGAGATGTTACTTGAAAATCATGTCACTTAGAAACATTTCGTCTGAGGCAATGGGATCACGTAGAGTGCCTCTACAATAACCTCTCTCGATTTTTTATAGCTCTGAGGCATTTGCCCGTGGTGAAAGGTTTTCTGTTGCCCCAAAAATCGTCAGAAGGAGGCAGTGTAAAGTTGCAAAGGGGTGTAACTTTCGTCCTGCTCCTGATGCGACCAAACTGACTGTTCCAACGCGTCTGAATGGGTACATTTATGCTAGGCATGGTCCTATTTCTCACCCAAACATGTCGAAACAGTCGGAGCTACATTGTACCGACGATATCCCTGAAGAGTCCAAAGTGCAAAAAGGCAGCAATCTTTGACAAGATGTTACTCAAAAATCGTGTCACTTAGAAACATTCCATCTGAGGCAACGGGATCACGTAGAGTGCCTCTACAATAACCTCTCTCGGTTTTTTATAGCTCTGAGGCATTTGCCCGTGGTGAAAGGTTTTATGCTGCCCCAAAAATCGTCAGAAGGAGGCAGTGTAAAGTTGCAAAGGGGTGTAACTTTCGTCCTGCTCCTGATGCGACCAAACTGACTGTTCCAACGCGTCCGAATGGGTACATTTATGCTAGGCATGGTCCTATTTCTCACCCAAACATGTCGAAACAGTCGGAGCTACATTGTACCGACGATATCCCTGAAGAGTCCAAAGTGCAAAAAGGCAGCAATCTTTGACGAGATGTTACTCGAAAATCGTGTCACTTAGAAACATTCCGTCTGAGGCAACGGGATCACGTAGAGTGCCTCTACAATAACCTCTCTCAGTTTTTTATAGCTCTGAGGCATTTGCCCGTGGTGAAAGGTTTTATGCTGCCCCAAAAATCGTCAGAAGGAGGCAGTGTAAAGTTGCAAAGGGGTGTAACTTTCGTCCTGCTCCTGATGCGACCAAACTGACTGTTCCAACGCGTCCGAATGGGTACATTTATGCTAGGCATGGTCCTATTTCTCACCCAAACATGTCGAAACAGTCGGAGCTACATTGTACCGACGATATCCCTGAAGAGTCCAAAGTGCAAAAAGGCAGCAATCTTTGACGAGATGTTACTCGAAAATCGTGTCACTTAGAAACATTCCGTCTAAGGCAACGGGATCACGTAGAGTGCCTCTACAATAACCTCTCTCGGTTTTTTATAGCTCTGAGGCATTTGCCCGTGGTGAAAGGTTTTCTGTTGCCCCAAAAATCGTCAGAAGGAGGCAGTGTAAAGTTGCAAAGGGGTGTAACTTTCGTCCTGCTCCTGATGCGACCAAACTGACTGTTCCAACGCGTCCGAATGGGTACATTTATACTAGACATGGTCCTATTTCTCACCCAAACATGTCGAAACAGTCGGAGCTACATTGTACCGACGATATACCTGAAGAGTCCAAAGTGCAAAAAGGCAGCAATCTTTGACGAGATGTTACTCAAAAATTGTGTCACTTAGAAACATTCCGTCTAAGGCAACGGGATCACGTAGAGTGCCTCTACAATAACCTCTCTCGGTTTTTTATAGCTCTGAGGCATTTGCCCGTGGTGAAAGGTTTTCTGTTGCCCTAAAAATCGTCAGAAGGAGGCAGTGTAAAGTTGCAAAGGGGTGTAACTTTCGTCCTGCTCCTGATGCGACCAAACTGACTGTTCCAACGCGTCCAAATGGGTACATTTATGCTAGGTATGGTCCTATTTCTCACCCAAACATGTCGAAACAGTCGGAGCTACATTGTACCGACGATATCCATGAAGAGTCCAAAGTGCAAAAAGGCAGCAATCTTTGACGAGATGTTACTCGAAAATCGTGTCACTTAGAAACATTCTGTCTGAGGCAACGGGATCACGTAGAGTGCCTCTACAATAACCTCTCTCGGTTTTTTATAGCTCTGAGGCATTTGCCCGTGGTGAAAGGTTTTCTGTTGCCCCAAAAATCGTCAGAAGGAGGCAGTGTAAAGTTGCAAAGGGGTGTAACTTTCGTCCTGCTCCTGATGCGACCAAACTGACTGTTCCAACGCGTCCGAATGGGTACATTTATGCTAGGCATGGTCCTATTTCTCACCCAAACATGTCGAAACAGTCGGAGCTACATTGTACCGACGATATCCCTGAAGAGTCCAAAGTGCAAAAAGGCAGCAATCTTTGACGAGATGTTACTCAAAAACCGTGTCACTTAGAAACATTCCGTCTGAGGCAACGGGATCACGTAGAGTGCCTCTACAATAACCTCTCTCAGTTTTTTATAGCTCTGAGGCATTTGCCCGTGGTGAAAGGTTTTCTGCTGCCCCAAAAATCGTCAGAAGGAGGCAGTGTATTAAGTCAGGATGAAAGCCTATTCACTCTAGGCGCCTGTTTTTGACCAAATCACACATGCGCCTTGAACAACTCTGTCTTCAAGGCACTTTTCTCTAATCTCTGTAACTCTCCAAATCCACTAAGGCGCAAATTTTACCTCTTGGGCTCAAGATATAGGTTCTTCATCCAAGGCGCCAGAATGGTCCAAAGGCGCATTTCACCTCTAACCTCACCTCTGACCTTACTTGGAGGCGCTAAACCTCATCTCATTGCTCTCCTCCATTACAAGCGCTCACTTACCTCAATCTTGGGCGCATACCAACATCCCAACATCCAAATCACCTAGGCGCTCAAAACCTTCAAGACTCAAGGTGCATTTTATGATCAAACAAGGTATCTCCTGAACAAGGCGCTCATAGTCTCATCAGGGCGTTAATCATCATCATGAGCACTCATATTGTTCTAGGCGCACAGTTATCTCTGGAATGCTCAAGGCGCACATACCCTTCTCTAGGCTAGTTTACACTTATTCAAGGCGCTCATTCCAAACTTACATGAACTACTCATTACAAGACGCACAAACTAGATGATCCTAGGGCATAAGGGCGCTCATAGGAGTTGTTATGTGTCATTTTGGCCAAGGTTTTCTGGAGCAGTGAAGACATTAGGAAGGGGATGATCGTTTGGATAGTTTTGAATGCTTTATTTCTCCTTGTTTAAACTAGGCGCTCACTGAGGATTGGAGTAGCCTTTGCACCCTCACATCACGTTAATCGGCGTTTCAGAGGCAATCATAGTATAGGAAGATTTGCGCCTTGAAGAAGAGAGTTATCTGGTGAGTGCTTAGGAGTTCTGGCGCCTAGGGGAAAGGTCTAGGTAGAGCGCCTTCAGACTTTCACAGTGAAGTGCCTTAAGGAGTTGGATGATGTTTTTGCCTAGAGTGGAGATGATGTTTTTAGCGCCTTAAGGATGATGATGGAGCGCTTTGGAGTCAGGTTAGTCTGGAGCACCTTAAGAAGGTAAAGCACTTCAAATGTAAACACAAGTGTTTTGAGCACCCTAATGAGAAGTTGTCTTGGCACCATAAGTTGTTCAAACGAAGATATGCGCCTTGGATAGTTGCAAAGACCTAATTTAGCGCCCAAGGTTGGAAGACTCTTTGTGAGCGCCCAGTGTTTGAAAGCTCTTTGTGTTTGGTGCATTAAAATGAATTTGGCACCTAAATAGTATTGAAACACTCAACTGAGCGCCTAAAGCCCATGAGAGAAGTGATATGCGCCTTGATAGGAATATCATGGAAGATGAGTTTACTGAATGGCGCCTTGAATGACTTGGTTGATTAAGTGTTTTAGCACCTAGATATGGGATGAATCATTGAGCGCCTTTGGTTGAGATGATGTCAGCACCTTTGAGATTATAACACCTTGGAGTCAAGTTCGAAGGAGCACCTTGAGAAGGTAAAACACTTCAAATGTTTTCAAGGAATTGGAGAAGTCACTTAGTGCCTAGAATGAATTCCAGAGCAAGAGGGTTGGAGCGCCTTGAGCTTCAAGTCAGATATGCGCCTAGACCTCTACCCTTTAGCAAGTTGAAGCCCTCTGAGCCTTGACAACGTGAGAATGCCTTATAGTGAATATGCACCTTGGGCAAGGTTGAATACAAAGTTGAGGAGTATATCATAATGAGTAAGTGCACTGTAGGGTTAGATGATAAAGACTAGTGCCTTGAGTGTCTTGGTCAAAATTTTGACGTGAGAAGTCTTGCAAGATCAAACCCTGGAGTGCGCCTTAGAGAGAACCTATTGATCCTTTGCTTTGACAAGATTTGGGCGCCAGAATGATCCTTAATAAATGGAATGTATCTACACCAATTTTGCGCCTTTAGGGAAGTGATGGTGGCCAGAATGATCCTTAATCTCATGTTTGTGCGCCTAGGTCTAGAAGCAAGATTTGAGCGCCTTAGGATAGGGTTTTTTGCACCTTGTCTTGGAGAGTGAATTTGCGCCTTGGATGATGTTGAAGCGCCTTGGGATGAAATGTGCCCAAACTTATAGAGGGCCTTCAGTGAGGGAGTTGAAGAGAGTGCTTAGAGGAAGGATAGCCTTAAGATCAAACTAAGTACTTAGAAACCTAAGATTAGCGCCTTATTTGAAGTTATACACCTATTCTGGCGCCAGAGAGTGAGTTTGAGTGTGAAGAAGTGAATGTCTGCGCCTTGAAGGGGATACAAAGGGAAGATGATGCACCTTGATGGGTTGATGATGGAAATTTGCGTTTTGGAGCTAAATGTGCGCCTTGAAGGAGATAGTGCATAGAGGTACAATGAATCTTCCGGAGAACATGGATAGACAACTAAGTCTCCAACTTGAGTCTTCTAAGTGAATTGGATAATGAAGAGAGTCTAGTCATTTTGGGCGCTAGTATCAGGATGAATCATCCAAAATGGGTGCCTAGAACTAGAAGGCGCCAATGCATGAGTTCAAGGATCCTCCATTGGAGCGCCTAGCCCAGATGGCTATAGATTGAAAGTTTTAAAGCTAAGTGATGTCTCTTACATGAATTCCTAGCCCAGGTGCATGTGTTGGGAAAAACTCTTTGGCTCTGGCGCCTAGAATTGGGAGCTTTGTAAGATGCACCAATTGATGAAACATTTCCATTTTGCGCCTAGAATAGAACTCTCTCACATAGTTGAAATTGACTTGATAGAAGGAGATAAGTCTTAAGGACTAGTTTGGTGCCTCACTTGCCTATCTCACCTTTGAAATGTGCTTTGGTTGATGATCATCATTGATGGAACCTAGTGAAATGTAAAGCTATTTGCATCTCCAGAGGATCAAAATTGGATTAGGAGATCATCCTTGCAGTTGAGATTGACAGAGAAGTGTTAAAGGAATCACTTCAAATGGGTGCCTAAGCTAGTTGAGGCGCATATCAATTCCACTGTAACTCCAGACTGACGCTTAGGATCCAGTCATCTCCTAAGGCGCAGTTCCATTCACCCATGACCTCGCTTGGCGTCTAAAACTTGGAAACTCCTTTGGAAAGCTCCTGTTGCGCCTAGAAGATGAGTTTGGGATATCAACTTGCAAAAGGCTTAGAAACTCTTCAAAGATGTTAGGCACAATCCCATGGCACTGGAGCTCAGTTTTGGCGCCTTCAAGGAATAGCACATGAAGGAACTTGGGAGGTCAGGTGCTTGTAAAAGGGAACACCTTGGAACATCTTCCAGGGGTTGAAGTAGTAAGAAAACATCAAGTGAGTCTAGGCGCACTCCCTTGTGTGAACAGTTTAGCTCTGGCGCCTAGCCACAGAGTGAGCCAGAAGAAGTAGTTTGGACATTAGAAGATAGGCGCTCATTCTATAATGAAGCATTCCACCTTCCTAATCAACAAAGACTTGCAAGAATTGACAAAGGAAGCTAAGGCGCACCTTCTACTTGTTTCCACCTCCAGAATGCGCCTAACCTTGAAAGGGGGTTCAAAGATGTTTGTTAGACCTTTTCACTCAAGGCACTCACCTTAGGCGCACTTTCTAAGTCCTTGTCACCTCAAGGAAACACCTAGTTTGGAAGGCGCTTGCCCTGTTCTCCACTCCTTTCAATTGGCGCCTAGAACACAGAATGCATGAAAGGAGCGCCTAGACTCCAGAGGGCTGATTTGGGCGCCTAGCATTTAAAACACTTTCATAATGATGATGTTTTGGCGCCTACTCTTGGAAACAATCCAGAGCATCCATAAACTCTAATTGGCACCTAATGTTGACAAGGCACAACTTCAGGAGGAGGTCACCTCAACTTGGCGCCCAAGTCAGAAAAACCTGTAAATCCTTCAAATATGCGCCTACCTTGTGAGGTGATGAGTTGAACATTCCAAATCTTCAAATGTTGCTCAAATAAGGAAGACATTGTAACATCAAGGCTTCAAGGCCTGTCCTTGTATTTCCATTGAATGAGTTGTACTTCATGCTATTGAAAGCATTTTCCATGTAATAAGACATTGCAAGTTGATTGAATCAAGTAACAAGACAAGTACCCAACTCTAATGTTGTTTCATTCAAATAGTTATCTTGATGTATATCTTTATGTTATTGAAGTAGTTGATGAATTGTTAGCAAGTAAAAGTGTTTAAGTAAGGAAAATTTTTCGTAGAACTAGTTGGGTATCTTACACTTACACCATGCCTATCCATCAAACATCACAATGCAATCAAAATCCTAACAACATGCCCATGATCCAAGATCAAGTGCAATCATGCAAAGATATTATCAATCACAAGCCTATTAAGAATGAACTAGAGTCTTCTAGTACCATACTTTTCCATCAAACACCATCATGTAATCCATGGCCTATCAAGCCTATCAAAGAAAATGTAAACATCCTATGTAATACAATCAGACTTTAAATATTTGAAGTAGCCATCTACAAATATCCATTCAAAAGTGGATTTATAATGCAAGTATGGACGCCATCAATAAAAAAGATTTGTATTAACCAAATATCCATATACGCATACATCAATATCTGTCGATATAAGTATAACATATATACAAAATAGCCATATAGGCTTACAAGAATGCCATATAGGCATACAATGTCAACTATGTACAATACAAAATATATGTCCACAAATGCCATATAGGCATACAACAGAGGAACACAATAAAAAGTCATTCCCCTCTAGCTGGTGAAGAGAATAAATCACGAGCAGCCTTTGATCTTCTAGGGGATGGAGACATGCATGTGGGTGGTCTACTACGAACCCGAGGGCTACTTCTCCTATTTAGTTCTTCCTGCACCTTTACCTGTTACAAAAAAAAGTATAGATATTAATATATAGAAATTACATGTTATAAAAAAATGAAACATTTAACAAAATAATCACTTACCGCTAACATATAATCTGTCTGCTCGCTTGCCTCAGTAGCAGGAAAAGGCCCTGGTGATGTCATGTCCTATAGAAACCATCCAGATAGAAATTAAACTTCAAATCAATAATCTTTTGATTTTTCAAAAATAGACAACTATAACAATGAATGTAAATTGAAATTTACTAATCTGCCTCATACCCCTGTCAATGCCATAGAGCTATGAATCGCAGAGGCCACACCCTGCTCCATTGCCCTATGAACATGGGGAGGTGTATCCGCAGCCTGCATCATCTGGAAATAAAACAACATTATTCAATTACGAAAACTATAATAGTGATGCAAATCATGGCTCCTAACATACACACACGCTCATCTAAACATGGAAGTACACACAATAAAACACACAAATCACATACAAAAATTTAGTAAGTACAATTCATTCATTAAACTATTTATTTTATTACCTCCGTAAAGCTTTGAAGTCCACCACCGCTGGCAGGTGTTGCCATGAAATCTACAGTGTTAACCTATTCAACATCCAAAATCAGAAATTAGAATACCATTCATATAACGATGCTATTCACATGTAATATTTATAATTGTTTACTAGTTACATACCTCGACAGTAGATGATCTAGTGAAAAATGTAGGTGGAGAACCACTGAAAACTGCATCGACGCTATGACCCTGAAATTTCATTAAAATCATCAATTTAAATTAGTTAATCTTGTATTTCAAAAATAAAATTTAATAAATTAAATTCAATAAACTTGCTAATATTTACCTGAGTATCAAGGCCGAAAGTCTCACTCAGGAGGGTATCTGTCATCGCCATCTGCTCAGCTGCAGATGTAGCCTGTGCACCTGCGTCCTGACTGTCCATGGGGTCATAACCACAGGCTGACTCGCAAGCCTGGCAAGTATGCGGTGGGACCCTACTCCTCGCACTATCTCCCAACCCACTCTGTGTTGCAGGATCGGCATGCTCTATGATGCTCTGGGTCAAGGCACTAATCGACCTCAGTGTATCGACCTCAACACTCTCCTTCACAATGGAAGGAATAGAAACATGCTCGTGGGCTGGTCTGCTGATTACTCGTCTCACTACCCGCTGTGGGTCAAGACGTGCCCCTGGTCTATCCTGTGTTGAGCCCCCACCTCTACCCTGGAAGTCCCGCATATCAAAATAGTTTGGCACTTTATTGAGGACAAACTCGGAGTAGAGTTTCCTCAAAAAGTATTGCGGGACCTCATTGTTATTGCATGGAGGATGGTCAAAAACCATCCACCACCTCTGCCCGAAATTGTCCCTTATCGCTTGGTTGTTGCACCAATGGATAGGGAACCTCTTGCATGTAATGGGTGGAGGTTGATTTGTTTGTGGGTTTGTGAAAATTGAACACAAGTCTACTTTTGTAATTTGTAATTTTTTGACATCTTGATATGACAATTTATCTGCATAGTAATCTCTAAACTCTCTCTTTTTATCGGTCCAACTAGTTATTTGCTTGCTAATTGAATTTACATTTGATAACATAGACTCAAGAGATTCGGCAAGCGTGGACCTATGCAAGGTTGAAGTGGAAGGATCTTTCAACCTTGCAATTATATCTTCAATTTGTTTTTTATTGTTTTCAATTTCCCCCATTATATTATCTTGTGTTCCAGGGGCATGTCGAGGAATGAATGGAGGAGGTTGTTGTTCTGCAGGTATTTCTTCCTCAAGATTTTGTGGATTTTGAGGAGGAGGAGGAGGTGCATTAACATTTCCTACAATTAATAAAATATGCATCAAAAATCAACACAAAACCTACCTATTTAGGAAGAAATTCAAACAAAAAAACAAAGATAACTCACCCCTTTGGCGTGCTCGACGTCGCGGCGGCATTTTGGCGATGAATCGACAAATCTATTGTGTTGAATGGTGTTTTGTAGAACGCGAGCGCGTTTTTGAAGGGTTTTAAGCCGCGGCGGAGGAAAAACTCACAACGAAATAAGATAAAATGAAATGACAGCGTTTTTTTTATATATATAAAGCGCTTTATAACGCGAGCGCGTTATAACGCGAGCGCGTTATAACGCGCTCGCGTTATGGCTCGGCAATGACGAGCCTTAGGCTTGTCATTGCCAAGCCATAACGCGAGCGCATTATAACGCGAGCGCGTTATAACGCGCTCGCGTTATGCCTAAATTTTTTTTGAAAATTTTTTGGCCACTTTTTGGCCCCCCATCTTTTTGCACTTACCCATTAAGAATAGTGGTATCTTTAGGGATGTAGATATCATTGTCCAGTAGAATATGAAATTGGGGAATCTTGTAGGGAACTATAGGTAGGTAACATGAACTAACAAATGCATAAGTTTTAAAATAAAACATGGACATAGATAGTGTTGAAACTAATGGGAGAGGTGTATACATTTATCACAAACCTTAAAGAGTCATGTGCCTTATGAATAATGTATCTCTTGTTTACATAAGAATTTAAGTATCCATTAAACAATCAATGTGTTGTGGTAGAGAGTGTCCATGTAAAGAGCCTATGTTGGTCAATACCAAGGATGCCAACTAATTTGTAGGTATATGCCTATTTAAGTTATATTGGTTAGCCATAGTGTTGGATACTATGAAGCATTTTCTACATAAAATTGATGTCATTGTAGTTGTTGTTCTCATGCCCATTAGTGTTGAAATAATGTTGTATAGTCATTTAAGGTTATGGAGACTAGTGATTGGAAAAATGTGAAGTACTCTTTTGGCTAGCAAGATCAACTTTTTTTAGCATATGCATTGGTTTTCTATTTTCATCCATGCTTTTTGTATGCAAAAAAATGGATCAAAGGTATAAAAAAGATAAATGACAACAACCCAATACCTTCTATTAGAATGCATAGGACAACTAAGAGGGGGGGTGAATCAGTTGTGTATTAAAACATTAAACCTTCAATCCTTTTCCAATCATCAACCTCTTATTATGCATTACTAGAATGTAAACATATTAAGTATCAATGCAAACACATTCAAACATATAAGAACACTAGATTTATGTGGAAAACCCAGGAAGGGAAAAACCACGGTGAGGATTAGCTCACATATATATGAATAGCAACACCAAAAACAAATAGGCTCACTGCCCAGAAGAAAGGTTCACTGCCAAACGAAAGGGTCACTGCCAGAAGGACTCACTATCTAGAAGAGAGAAGAATAGAAGAGAACTATTATAGAGAGATTCACTATCTCAAAGCAAAAGGAGAAATCCACCAATGCAACTTTATGCCATCCGCAACCTTTAGCTCACTACCTCCAGCAACTTTAAGCAAACTGAAATGTAGACACCTTCTACTCACTGCATCTGAGAGTCATAGGCATTTAATCTTGCACTGAATTCACCATCCTTGATTCACATTCACATCATCTTCTCTACATAGCTCCACACAAACTTCATCATTCATTTATATCAGCCACAACCTAAAATAGTCTCAATTAGGTCAACCTTATGAAACATGCAACACCAAATAGGTTGACACTAAACACTTCTGCAGTTGTAATAAGTGAAAGTGGGCCATGCCAAGGGTTAACTAGGACTCAAATCTGTATCATCATGTTGCTTATCATATCCATAATCCATGAGTTACCTCTGCAAATAGTGCTAATAAGCCAAGTCAGCCAAACCTAAACAAACACATCATACACGCTTCTCCAAGACCAAAAAACTCATGCAGACCACAAAGAAGTATTCCACAGCATCCAAACATCTTCTCAAAAAATTCAAGCATTATCATAATCTTTTGTAACATTGCCACAACCACCTGAAACAAAGAACGTCTTCATTCTGCACATCAGGATGGACTTCCATTGAACATCAACACAAGAAATGAACTTGCAGAGCACCCCAACACTAGAAACTTCAAGGGAGGATAGATACATGCAATATAAGGACATTTCCAGATCTGCAAGACAAGAAACTGTAAAGCAAAGATATCGGAGCAACCTCATTTCTCCCAAACCACCTTCTTCACAATCAAACACTCTATCAAACACATCTTCCATTGTTGCACAATCTAGAACCTAAAACTCTTGATAGAACACCTCTAAACACCTCTGATTAACACTTCCAAACCACACAAGTATATCTTCAACTAGAAAGAAATGTGGAGCATAACACTGAACATACCTATGTCACACTACACCTCTTTTTATTCAAATTTTCTCAAAAGCACTTGGAAACCAAGTGATCCATCTACTAGATGTTGACATCAATGACAACACTAGTAAGCTTCCAACAATCTCCCAATTGGTCATTGGTGGCAACACCAACTTTTTGAAAAACCATCAATAACAAAAAAAATCAATTAGCAGCTCTACAACCTATAGTACTCTCCATAACTGAAGCAACTCTTACTCTTCACACATCTTTCTGCACAATGGTTTTTCAATCACTTCAACTCTCTCCACCTTTGACATCAATGGAAAAGGGTAACACTAGAAATCATTTGTTCTTTCTCTCCTACTTTTACTTTTCTACACTCTCCCCCTTAAGGGCATAATATATGCTCCATTTGATTGCACCAACTAGCTCTCCCTGAGAGGTAGCTTACAACATCAGTCCAAGACTAGGAATGTATCTTGAAATGCTTCCTAGATAGATGCACACTCTTATGCATCTAGTTAAAAGAAGGAGGGCCAATAACCCCTAACTTCTACTGAAGATACTCAAAAGTATCCTTAGGAAGACCCTATGTAAAGATATCTGCAACTTGATTCTTGGTAGGCACATACTCCAATTGCACCTCATTCTCTGCAACCTTCTCTCTTAGGAAGTGATACCAGATTGAGATATGTTTTATTTTGAATGCATTACAGGATTCTTTGAAATTTTGATAGAACTTCTATTATCACATAAGTTGGGAATAGGTTCATCATATGACAGTTTGATATCCTTCAATGTTTGCTTCATCCACAACACCTATGTGTAGCAAGATGCTACTACAATGTACTCTACCTTTGCAGCAGATAGTGACACTGAATCTTGCTTCTTGCTTGTTGGTGTGAACCACCTCCCAAAAGTAGAATCTACATAATAAACCTTCACAAAGAGATCAATATTTCACCAAATGAGTGAATAATTAAAATGAGATGCAAGAATATTGTACAGAACCTTCCTTATAAAGACAAGGAGAGAAAGCTAATAGATAACCAACAACAACTACTAAATAATTAAATGCACTAATAAAATAATACCTAATAATGTTGGATGCATAAGTAAAACTTAAGCAAGGTAAATGGTAAAAACTCATTTACTCAAACACCACTCCCCCTTAAGTGCAACTTAGGGAGATTATAATGCAATATGATCAAGATGCAATATGGGTCCTGGCTACACAACCATGTTAGGTACCCATTTACAATAAAAAATGCAATGCAATGTAATCTCTCACAAACTAAAGAAAAGGAGAAAACCCTGTGGGAAAAAACTCCTCTCAAAAAGAGAAAATAAAAATAAGATGATGCATGGAGGACTCACTAGTACCCCACAAGGACTACATACATCATGTATATACGATCAAGAATCCCCCCATAGGAAGAAAAAGAGAGACATTATATCCCCCCATAATGAAGAAGCTCCAATACCGATGAAGTATGCCTGGAAACAAAAGATGATCTAATGCCTAGAAGAAACACCTCTCCCCTTAGGAAGAAACAAGTCCACTAAATGATGAAGAATCCACTCCATGTCCAACTGAAAGGAAGAGAAAGGAAGTCTCCAAATAGAAATCTCTGAAGACTAAGGAGGAGTCTCTATGCTTGAATAATCCACCACATAATCATGATAAGAAATAGCCAAGTGAAGGAGAAAACTCATCAATATCACTCTCCAAAGAAGATGTAGATGTATCAATAGCCATGCTAGAACTATCATCAAAGTGGAGAAAAATCCCCTCAAGTATGTCTCCCAAATCTGGAAGATGAGACTCCACAAACAAGTCTAAAATACTTGCTAAATACTCACCCACAAAGCAAGATCTGGAACACTATGATCAACCTACTCAAGAGAAGGACCCGAATCTAAAGAAGTGGGAGATGGAGGAGGAGGAAGTTCAACACTAGTTTCAAGAACAGCAAGATTCAACTGACCAAACTTCTCCTCACAAACATGATTCACCCTTGATGGAAGGGTATGAACATCATCTAAAGGAATATCATCACCAGGAACAAAATGAGAAAAATAATACAAGTGAGTTGTATGATCCACAACACCTGTAGAAATGATCTCTCTAGTCTCCATGACTCTAATGTATACATGGTTAGGAGTGAACTCAACTATCTTACCTTGTGCACCATGAGTAATTTGATAAACTGAAAGGAGATTAGTGGTCAAGGAGGGTACACAAAGAACATCATTAAAAGATCCTTCACCCATATCAATAGAACCTTTCCCACAAACCTTCATGTATGTATTGTTACCCATCAAAATATTGGATGAACTACAAGGCTCAAAAGAAGAGAACATATCCAAAGAAGATGCCATATGATGAGATGCACTTGAATCAAGAAGCCATCTCCTATTTTTAGGAATAGTGGAAGCCAAGAGTGCTTTACCTCTCATCCCATTAGCAAATCCTACATTCCCTGACTGTGTAGTTGAAGATACCATCAAATGTGATGCAAAAGGAGAAGAAGGAGAAGAAGACTCTGATGAGGGTAGAAGAATGTTGTTCTTCTGAAGAAGGTGAGTAAGCTCATCAATCTTGTTAGTATAACACCTATGCTCATCATGTCCAAATTTCTTGCAATAATCACATTTGATCTTCTTCTTTTGTGATGGTTCCTCTTTAGAAGACATCTTGGTCTTAGGACTAGGCTATGAAGGAGGATATTTAACTTTCTCTTTAGACTTAGAATCCTTATTCTATTTCTTGTCCTCGCCACTTGAAGCCTTAGGATATTTTGTAAGAAGTGCTTGAGCCCTCATAAGCATCAATGTGCCCATTTGTGCCAACTTCGCTTGTTCCCTTGTGAATTGCGCTACAAAACCATTAAGATAAGATATTTTGTGTGCACTACCTAGAGCATCCATGGTAGCATAAAATGAAGAAACAAATATAGAATAATCAAGACCTAACTTAGAGAGAGTAGATAGAATCAACTGCCCATCATCCTTTTTAACCCCACATTTAGACAACTGCAATCTGAGAAAATTAAGCTTTCTGAAAAAGTCTTGGATATTGTCAAAATGTCTAGTGTCAAGATTCATTAGTTCATTCTCCAAATGAAATTTCCTCATCTTATCTGGCTTACCAAAAATATTCTCTAAGGTAGTTAAAATATCATTAGGATGCGTACAAGATAACACATGATATCTCAAGTCGGGAGAAATGGACATAATGAGAGTACCAAGAGCTTCATCTCTTCGATCAAACCATTTCCTCTTTTCTACAACACTTGTGGGTTCAAGATGTTCGTCAAAAGTAATCCTTTGCAATTTTAGTTTCAACAACAAAATCTCCATATCAGATTTCCACTTAAGGTAATTTGTTGTAGTTAGAAGTTCTACTTTAGGCAAACCCTTGATGAAACAAGAGAATGAAGAAACTATTCTTCACAATATAAACAACCAACCCCTTATGTTCACAATAAATGAAACAAAACCAAGATCTGACTTCGATGGACAAAAAGAAAATCAAATAGTAAAACAATTGAAAGATACATATACCATTGTGAAGTAGACGAAAAAGCTTTCTGTCAATATCTAGTTTGCAGAAAACGGCCTCCATTTGTAAAAGATATGCAAAAATGAAAAAAGGCCTATGAAGGCACTTTGAAAGCACCAGCAAGCACCTAAGGGCTCAATTTTGGTTGCCCATGTGACCACATCCTTGAGAGGAGGCAACAATTTGGGCCTCTAGGAGTGATATTAGTGATAAATTAGGGGGCAAGCCGCACCAAAAAAAAGCAAACTCCACCAAGTCACCAAGTTGAGCACAAGGCACCAAGCTATGCGAGAGGGAGACTATCCACTACCTTGTGAGCCTTGCTCACAACCAAGAAGAGGGGAACTGGCTATTTCAATAGCCAAATATAGTGTTACGCCACAAAAGTGGGACAAAAGTCCCTACAAACTGCTCAAAGACTTTATCCATGGACCCACCCTTATGCTACCACGGAGATAAAAAAGACCTAACAAATATTTTTTCTGAGACTATACATATGTTAAAGTCTTTATGCCACCTTCAAATAGGGGGAAATTTTGCCTTTGAACAGAGGAATACACACGCTGCCTTTACATAGAGATATCATGTGCCTTGTGTAATCCATCTACAGCTTGCAAAGAATCAATATCATTATCATTCTGCCGCATAGTTCTAGTCTGTCATGACCCTTGATGTGAACTACTAGATATAATACTAGATGTTGCACAAGCTACTCTCAACAGAATTGAACAAGAATGTCAATGCATGGGATTTTGTCCTAGTAGAAATAGTTGAAATTCAAAATTCTTAGATATAATAAAGAAGATCCATCACTTTCTCTGGTGTATGAAACACCTTCAAAAAGTTGAGGTTTTCAACCACTAAACATGGGCAAGTTTTTACAAGGTAGATGGTGCTTTGAATTTTCACCCTCTGCACAATATTGTAGGGACAAAATACATAGATTTGAAAATGCTACTACAACAACAAAAAATAAGAGCACAAATCTAAAAACTCTAGGATGTTAGAAATGAAAGCACAACTACTTCATGGAAATCTGATTTGTATTATGTTTAATGATATTTTCTTGGTGCATTATCAATGGAGATTGTAACATAGAAAAGAGACTATCTAACACAAAAAAAAAATCAAATCAAAAAACTAAACACACAACACAGTGTTTAACGTGGAGAAAACCCTTTATGGTAAAAAACTCCACATAGGAAAGAGGCCCAAGTTTGTATTAATTTGAAAATGATTGTACAATACAACAACTCTACCAATCTTCCCTTCAGTCTTCAACCTGACAGCATTTCGGCAACACCTGAGTACTTTTAAATCTATATTGCAATAACAAATACAAAGGAAAATACATATAGAAGTGCTCTCACACCTCCCTAAGCATTCACTTTCTCTCTCCTAAGAATCCCCCACATGCAAACATTAAATATTGTCATACATGCAACCTCCACTTGTCAAAAGATGCCCATGCAAAGTTGGGTGCCCAAGGTCAAGAATAGTATCTTATGACATGTTATAACCATCATAGATACCACCAAAGTGTATCTTCCCAAGATGGGTGTCTAGGGCTAAACATAGCAACTTACAACTAATGAATATCTATCATATGCATCATAGTGTCATAGAATCTTATGACAACTTGTAGTTGTCATAGATTCTTTACATGCACCCACCAAACATTATGACGTGTGTCATATGTATATACTAAAAATAGTAGATTCTCCCAAGGTGCACCTATACTCATTTACACATGAGTTTTACAATCTCCAACCATAAATATCACTCCTTAATTATCTCTGGTGAATCCAGAATTACCACTGTAGGTGAAATTAACTCATTCCCTTATGGGTAATTACAAATTACAAATAATAAATGGAATAAATACAATATTGGGATTTACAAGATTAATGGCACCTTATCCCAACATTCTCCCACTTGACATTATATATTATAAATCAACCCATAGGAAATCAAATGTAAATAATTAGGCACTAGGATCAAGGCCCGTGGCCTCTCTACACCACATGAACTTCTCTGTGATCACAAGTTTGGTCAATGAATCTACAACATTCTCCTAAGTGTCTATCTTCTTCAGCTCAATCTGTCCATTCACAACCAATTCTTGAAAAAATACTAAATAGCAACATGCTTAGCCTGAGCATGGTACATAGGATTCTTTGCCAAATAGATAGCACTCTGGCTATCACAACCAATATGAATGATCTTGCAATCAAAACCAATACCTGTACACAGTCTTCTCAACCAAACTACCTTCTTAAAAACATGAGTAGTAGCCATATACTCTGCTTCTATTGTGGAGAAAGCAATTGTGGGCTGCCTCTTACTCATCCAACTCACTGCTCCTCAAAATAGAGTAAACACATAGCCACTAGTGGACCTTCGACTATCCAAGTAACCTGCCCAATCTGAATCAACAAATCCATGTATGTCCAAAGTTTTATTAGCATTATCAATACCAGAATAAACCAAACATTGATTAGTAGTACCTGCAAGATATTTAAACACCCTCTTCATATAATTCCAATGATGTCTACCAGGGTTAGACATAAATCTGCTCAAAACTCTGACTACTTGGGCAATATCTGGCCTAGTGCAAACCATTGCATACATCAAACTCCCTATAGCACTAGCATATGGCATATTAAACATATCCTCAATGTCATCCTCATTCTTTGGACACATATCTAATGAAATCCTAGTACCAATGGATAAAGGAAATCTAACTAGGTTACAATCCTACATACTAAATCTCTGCAAAATGGTATTCACATACTTACTCTATGATAACCAAAGCCTTATGTTACCTCTATCACTCTTGATCTCCATTCCCAAAATATACCTAGTAGCACAAAGACCCTTCATATCAAATGCACCTAAAATTTGAGCTTTAAGCTCACTGATCATACCCTTTGTATTGCTGAAAAATAATATGTCATCAACATACAATGCAATTATCAGTATAGACTCATCAATACAGTGAATGTAAACACAATGATCCTCTTCACTCCTAACAAAACCCAATTTCAATACAAATGAATCAAACTTTTGATATCACATTCTGGGGGACTATTTCAAACCATAGAGAGATCTCTTCAACTTGCAAACCCAATGTTCTTTTCCTTTTACCTCAAAACCTATAAATTATTGCATATAAATTTCTTCCTCAAGATCTCCATGCAACAACATGGTCTTAACATCCATTTTCTCAATCTCCCAATCATAAGCTGCATCAATGGATAAAAGAAATCTAATAGAAGTCAATTTAGCAACATGAGAGAAAATATCATCAAAATCAACTCCCTCTCTCTGGGAGTAGCCCTTGGCTACCAGACTAGCCTTGTACTTCTCCAATGAATTGTCTGCTCCAAACTTCCTCTTGAAGACTCATTTGCAACCTATGGCCTTTCTTTCTTTGGACAAATGAACAAGATCCCAGGTGTTACAAGAGTCTAAAGTCATCATCTCCTCTTGCATGGCTAACTACCAAGACTCACTATCATCTGCAAGAATATTTTTCCTGTAGGATCTAGGCTCATCATCAGTACTCAATAAAGCAAATATACAACAAAAATTTGGTGGGCTATACCTATCAACTGGATTCCATTGTCTTGTGGATCTCCTCAAGGGTGGAGTAAGAGTCTCAACTTTTTCTTATGCATTACCATCTACACCAACTTCTTCTGTAACAACAAATTCATTTTCATCAAAACTACTTGAATCTTCTTCTTCTTCACCCTCCAATCCATCATTATGTTCTTCCTGAGGTGCATCTTCCTACTCTAAATAAAAGTGTGATAGATCTTTACCTTATCCTTTTTTTTTGGCTTCTCAGGTTCAGAAATAGCTCTAAGTTCCTTGAAAATAACATCTGTAGAGAAAATAATTTTTCTGGTTAGAGGATCCCAAAGCTTATAGCCCTTAACATTCTCACCATATCTAACAGAGATGCATTTATGTGATTTTGGATCCAACTTAGATCATTTTTCCTTCGGCACATGAACAAAAGCCTCATAGCCCAAAACCCTTAAATGTGAAATGGAAGGTTTATTACCTGTCCACACTTTATAAGGTGTCGAATCAAGAGCCTTACAAGGAGATCTATTAGTCAAGTAGAAAGCAATACCCACAACCTCTGTCCAAAAGCATTTATCCAACTATAAATCACTCAACATACTTCTAGCTCTCTCCGTGATTGTTCAATTCATCCTTTCTGCAACACCATTCTTCTATAGTGTATATAGAGTTGTCTTTTGTTTGAGTATACCTGCATGCTTGTAAAACTCATCAAATTCCTTAGAGCAATATTCCCCTCCATTGTCAAATCTTAATATTTTTATCCTTAATCCTTATTGGCTTTCAACTAAGACTTCAAATTCTTTAAACTTAGAGAAATCTTCAGATTTGTTTTTCATAAAATAAATCCATGTGAATCTGGATACATCATCAATGAAAGTGACAAAATAATAAGATTTTCTGATAGAGTCATTATCTACAGGTCCAAACACATTTGTATGAATAATCTCTAACTTATCTTTTGCTCTATTTCTTCTTAAAGGAAATGATTTTTTGTTTTGTTTACCAAACACACAATGCTCACAGAAATCAAAGTGCTCATCAGAATAAGAGAGACTGTCCAACATTTTTTAATTCTGAATAGTTTCAAAACATCATTACTTGTGTGGCCTAATCTATGATGCCACAACATACAAGTGTTTTTAGAAGCCTCAGAAACATAAGAGGCATTACAAACTATAGTGGCTTCTAGCCTAAACAAGTTTCCCAATCTCTTTCCCTTCACTACCACCAAGTTTCCTCTCACCAATCTGCAACCATGCTTGCCAAATGTTACATGCATTCCCAAATCATTCAACTTTGAAACTGAAATCAGATTTCTAATTAATCTAGGAAGATGCAAAACACCAGGGAGGGTTTTAATCCTCCCATCACTAAAACACAACAATACCTTGTCTTTCCCAACTATCGGATATGTAGAGTTGTCCCCAAGGTACACATTACCTCCATCATACTCTTCATATGTGGAAAACCATTCCTTATGTAGGGTTATATGAAATGAGCATCCTGAGTCAACCAACCAATGACTATGTTTTTGGGTTTTTACACTCCTTCACATGTCACCTTTTTCTGCATTTCCAACACTTAACTTTGTTCTTCTTCCCAGGAGTCTTAGATCAGCCCTTAGACTTGTCCTTAGCCCCTTTCTGATCTCCTTTTAGTCCTCTTTCCTTAGACCTTCCCCTGACACTGAGAGCATCCCATGAACTATCCGAACTCTTCTTCATCAATTCCTGTGCCAGTAAAACTGCAACAAGAGCATCCAACTTTGGATCCGTGAGGTTAGCAGTGATAGCAAGTATAATATTCTCCCAAGACTCAGGTAAAGAACAAAGAAGTAAAATACATTTATCTTCCTCATTAACCTCAACATCTATAGATACAAGCTACTCAACAACAAATTAAATGAATTTAAATGCTCTGCAACCAATTCACCCTCTTTCATTTTCATAGAAAATAATTTATGCTTCAAGTAATGTTTGTTTTCCATACTCTTGGCTTAATAGATTTGACCCAACCATTTCCACAAGCTATGTGTAGTCTCTTCCCTTACGACATTCAACAAGATAGAGTCAACAAGACACAAATGGATAGTTCCCTGTGCCTTCTTATCCATCCTTGCCCATTCATCCGGAGAGACATCACTAGTTTTCTTCTCTTTTTGAATAGCCAACCACTAGTTTCTTTCTTCTAGCAAATCTTCTATTTTCAACATCCACAACTCATACCCCATTTTGTTGAACTTCTCAATGTCCAATCCAGAGGTTGATGCAATGGTGGATGCAGCCATAATAACAACACAAGATATGAAAAACAAATGCAACCAAATCTCCCACTACGGATACACGGCCTTCACACTACCACCCAAGAGTCAAAGTTGTCCAGGCTCTTATACCAATTGTTATAAATGAAAGCACAACTACTTCATGGAAATCTAATTTGTATTATGTTTAATGATCTTGATGAAGGGGGTAGTCACAAAACACACAAAAGAAATGGAACAAAAAAAATAGAATATTTCTTTATTGATTTGGACAACTCATTACATTATAGAAGCTCAATTACAATCAAAGGAATCAATCCTCCACAGGCTGCAACACACTACAGCTACACACCACCAAGCTCTGGAATCTTTTACCTTCTGCAACCCCAAATCAGCTAGGGTTTATGGTTTCCCTCCTATTCTTGATTCTACACTTTCCCCATTAACACTACTACAACCTAGGGTTCCCAAAATAGTCATAAATAGCACTTTTTGGTGGCCTCCAGATAAATTTCAAAATTTTGAACTCCCTCCAAAACTAGGTCAACTTTAGGGAAGCATAACTTTTGATCCGGGTGTCCAATTGACGAACTGTTTTAAGCACCGAAAAGGTTGCGATGTGAACTATCATGCCAGAGACACATAAATAGATTTTTTGTCAACTTTTTGGGACATTATGGGATGTTTTAGTGCCTCATATCTCATTTTAGAAATTTTTAGGGGCTTTTCAAAAAATAGAAACTTTAATATCTTTTAGCTCACAAATGATCTTTGCCTGATTCCTTCGCCAAAGGTCTTATATTTCTATTATGTAACTTTCTGTAAGTTTCTACTTCAATCCATACCCAAATGCAAACTTTCCTAAAATGGCAGGTAACCTTTCCAAAACTGGCAGTTTGCTATTTTTAGCAGTTTTAGAAAAACTGAAAGTCCTACATCATTATTCAGGATATTATGGAACCAGAAACACTAATTATGGAAAGAAATGAAAACAACTACAATGATTTTGAATTAACTTCTTTTTGGGTGATGCAAAATTACCCTTACACCACTGGATGCTCTTCCATCAAACACCCAAGGTAATTTGAGAAGTGACCCTATCACATCTCAGATGTTTGTTTGAGGAAAACCCAAATGGTCAACCTCTACCCTAGACAACCAAGAAGAATCTTCAATAGGCCTTCCTTTCCATTTCACCAGATATTCTTCATATTGCCTATTTCGAGTACTTCTTCCCACACAGCTTTCCAATATCTCTTATATCTCCTTCGTTGAAGTAGATGCCAGAATACTCCACTATTATTATGTTGTTCCATCCTCTGTGCCACCCTCATGATATTCTATTAAATCAACAATGTTGAACACAGGGGAAATATTAATCCCACTCGATAGCTCTACCTCATGCATTTCCTGAATCATGTTTCTTCAAAATTCTACATGGTCCAAATTTCTTCATTTTCAAATTATTGTATGTTCCAATTGGGAACCTTTCTTTTCTCAAGTGAACCATGACTTCATCTCTTACCTAGAATTCCTTATATCTCCTCTTCTGATCCGCCTTAGCCTTGTACTGAATATTCATCTTATTAATGTGCTTTCTCACCTCTTCGTGCAAATTCTTCAGATGTTCTGCAAAGTCTTCAGCTTCAGCACTTGTGATTTCTCCTTTGTCTAGATTCCTTAACTCTAAAGCATTTCTTGAACTATTCCCATATACAATCTGGAATGGTGATTTACCAGTACTCCTATTGATAGAATTGTTGTAAGCAAATTCTGTCTGTGGTAAAATAAAATCCCATCCCTTGGGCTTATCTCCTACTAAGCATCATAGCAGGTTACCCAAATTCCTATTCACCACTTCAATCTGTCCATCAGTCTGTGAATGGTGTTTAGAACTAAAATTTAAATCTATCTTCAACTTCTTCCACAATATCCTCCAGAAATAACCAACAAACTTGGTATCTTGATCTGAAACTATGTTTTTTGGTAGACCATGTAATCTCACCACCTCCTTGAAAAATAACTCTGCAATATGAATAGCATCGTTAGTCTTCTTGTAAGGAATAAAATGTGCCATCTTCAAGAATCTATCCACCACCACAAAAATGGAATCATGTACTCTTTGTGTCCTTGGTAAACCAAGAACAAAATCCATACTAATATCATCCCATGGCTTCTCTGGTACAGGTAGTGGCTGATATAGACCTGTATTCTGACTTGCTTCTTTCACCATCTAACATACTCTACAACTCTGCACAAATTTCCTCACATCCTGCTGCAACTTTGGCCAATAATAATTTTCACCAACAATAGTAATGGTCTTATCTTGACCAAAGTGTCCATCCAATCCTCCACTATGCTTCTCCTTAATAAAGTTCTCTCTCATGGAACTCCTCAGAATGCACAACTAGCTTCCTTTAAACAACATGCCATCTTGGATTATGAAATCCAACCATTTTGTCCTGTCAAAAGTAACAGGTTCCAAACAAGCTTTCCAAGCCTCTGTAAAATCTAGATCTTTAAGATACAAACTTTTGAGCTCATCGAACCCAACAACCTCTGTCTTCATTTTTGTTAGCAATTTTTTCCTTGTGCTCAAGGCATCTGCAACTCTATTGGACTTCCCACTCCTGTGCTTTAAAACAAAAGTATAGCTCTGCAAAAACTCAACCCATTTTAAGTGCCTTTAATTTAACTTTCCTTGACTATTAAAATATTGCAAAGCCTGATGATCAGTATATAAAACAAATTCCTTTGGCAACAAATAATGTCTCCATTTCTTCAAAGCCTAAACTATTGCATAAAACTCCTGATCATAAACAAAATATTTTTTCTTGGCATCATTAAGCTTCTCACTAAAATAGGCAATGGGCTTACCTTATTAACACAAAACAACTCCTATAGCACTACCACTAGCATCACAATCTACCTGAAATACCTTATTGAAATCTGGAAGTGCCAAAACAAGTTGCTCTGTGACTTTCTACTTCAATGTATCAAAGCTTTTGTCTGCTCCTTTAGTCCATTTAAACTCTTTTCTATCCCCTCTCATTGTCTCAAATAGGGTGCACAAGTTTTACTAAAATTCCTAATAAACTTTCTATAAAAACTTGCTAAACCATGAAAAGATCTTACCTTGAAAGCACTCCTTGGCATAGGCCATTCAATGATAGCCCTCACCTTCTCTGGGTCCATCTTAAGACCTTCCTTTTAGACAACAAATCACAGGTATACCAACTCTTTCTTTGCAAAACTACATTTCTTTAGATTAATCAACTTCTCTTCTCTTAGCTTCTCTAAAACTCTTCTGATATGCATCATCTATGCTCATATCAAGTCTTACTGAAAATTAAAATATCATCCAAATAAACAATAACCAAACTTCCCAAAAAATTCTTTCAATACCTCATTCATGAGTTGCATGTGTGTGCTCAATGCATTAGTTAGCCCAAATGGCATGACTAACCACTCATACAAACCTTCTTTGGTTTTGAAGGCTATCTTCCACTCGTCTCCTTCTCTGATACGGATCTGGGGATACCCACTCTTCAGGTAAATCTTCCTGAAGTACTTGGCTCCACTCAAATAGTCCATTATGTCATCCATTCTGGGTAATGGGAATTTGCACTTGATCGTGATCTTATTGATGGTTCAAGAATCTATACACATTCTCCATTCTCCATCTTTCTTTGGTGCTAGTACTGCAAGTACCGCACATGGACTTAGGCTCTCTCTTATCAGTCCCTTCCTTAACAGCTCTTGAACTTGTCTATTTAGCTCTTCACTCTCTACAGGAGTCATTCTGTGGGCTACCTTATTCGGCAAACTAGCTCCTGGTATCAAATCCATTTGGTGACTTATCTTCCTTATCGGTGGTAAACCTTCTGGTACATTATTAGAGATAATATCCTAAAATTCTTCTAACATATCTGAGACTTCTGCTGGTACATCTTCACATTTCTCTTGACTAATCTTAGGAATCAATGCAAAGCAATGATGTTCATGCTTCATACCCTCCAAAAAAATTCTACCATCTACCAAGCAAATTCTGGCAGTACTACATACCTTTTCTTCCACCTCCTTCAAGGGCTTCAACTTATGATGAACCCCATCCTTTGTTAGAGAATATGTGTTTGCACGACCATCATGGACACCACTCCTATCATACCGCCATGGCTTCCCCAACAACATATGACATTCATCCATCGGTATGATATCACATAGCACCTCATCATGGTAATCCCCAATCTTGAACTTCACTAAACACTGCTCATTGACCAAAGCTTTGTGGTCCTTCTGCAACCATGCAATCCGATATGGATGTGGATGCTTTCTTCTTGTCAACTTCAACTTGTCAACCATCTCCTCTGAAACAAGATTGTCAGTACTTCCACTATCAATAATAATGTCACAACACTTACCTTCACATTTGCACCTTATGCAGAATAAACTCTTCCTCTGATTGCATTCTTTCTCCTCATTCAACAAAGTTCTTCTAACAACTAGGGTTTCTCCTCTTTCAGCATCTTTAGCACACTTAGATTGTGTATCTTCATCTACATGTGCAACTTGTGCATTACCTTTAGGTCTTCTATTTGTCCTTCCTTGATGTTACAGACACTCGTATGCTTGATGCCCTTCTTCTCCACATTGGAAACAGGTTCCTCTGAAACCTCCTCTTCCAGGTCCTTGCCCAGGTCTACCTCTTCCTCTTCCTCTTTGCTCACCATTATTTTGGTCACGAGGGCAGTAGGCATTATCCGCTCTCTAATTTTGACTGGTGCCAACTTCTTCACTTTTATTTTGATCTTCATTATGGCCTCCATAGGGTCTTCCACCTTGACCTCTTCCCCTTTGCTTTCTATTGAATCTTTTAATCAACTTATCTTTCACCTTTAGGGAAACCTGGTATGCATCTTCTATGGTGGTCATTCTGACCAGGCTCAACTCCTCTTGAATTCTCGGTCTCAACCCATTAATGTAACGGGATACCTTCTCCTTGTTGGGCTCTGCATGGCCTATCCTGATAGTAATTTTATAAAACTCTTATGTATACTCCTTAACAGACTCATTACCTTGCTTCAGTCCTTGGAGCTTCTTCAGCAACTTTATTTCATAGTCCATAGGAATGAACTACTTCTTCAGTTTCTCCACCATCTGATCCCATCTGGTGATTTTTCCTTTTCCTCTTCTATTCCTCTCTAATTGGACCTCCTTCCACCAAATACTGGCATAGCCCTTCAACTTTGTTTTTACAAACTTGACCCGATCTAGGTCCCCCACATCTTCATACTTGAAACACTCTTCCATGTCATTGATCCAATCAATAAGCTATTCTGGATTCAAATATCCAAAATATGTAGACACTTTAATCCTAGGCCTCATTCCAATCTTAGAAATAGCCCTCAGCAACCTAACTTCTACAAAATCTCCTGCAGCTTCTTGTTCTTCCTCAGATAACTCTTCTTTAGCTTCATCTTCACTTTCTTCTCTTGTTCTCGGCTCAAACCCTCTTCATAGCTCCTCTTGCAATGCATCGATTTGCCTTTGCAAGGCTCTAAAACCCTCTTCTGTCAAAGCATTCCTCCCAATACAATTTCTTCGTGGAGGCATCTTAATCTCCGCAGCAAACCCACAACCTCAAGTATTGGTGCAAACTGTCTCATAGTCGGTGATCTGTCTACACACTCAGGAATCCTTGCTCTGATACCACTTGATGGAGGGGGAAGTCAAAAAATACACAACAACAGAAATGGAACACAGAAAATAGAATATTTCTTTAATGATTTGGACAACTCATTATATTATAGAAGCTCAAATACAAATAGAGGAATCAATCCTCCATAGGCTACAACAGACTACACCTACACACCAACAAGCTCTGGAATCTTCTACCTTCTGCAACCCCAAATCATCTAGGGTTTCTATTTTCCTACCTATTCTTGACTCTACACTTTCCCCCTTAACACTACTACCACCCAGGGTTCCAAAAATAGTCATAAATAGCACTTTTTGATAGACTCCAACTAAATTTTAAAATTTGCAACTCCCTTCAAAAGTAGGTCAACTTCCGGTAAGCATAACTTTTGATACGGGTGTCTGATTGATGAACCGTTTTAAGCACCAGAAAGCTCATGATGTGAACTATCATTCCAGAAATATCTAAATGTATTTCTATCAACTTTTTGAGATGTTATGGGATGTTTTAGTGCCTCATATCTCATTTCAAAAAATTTCAGGGGCTTTTCAAAAAATAGAAACTTTAATATCTTTTAGCTCACAAATGATCTTTACCTAATTCCTTCACCAAAGGTCTTATATTTCCATTATGTAACTTTTTGTAAGTTTTTATTTTAATCCATACCCAAATGCAAACTTTCCTAAAATGGCAGGTAACCTTTCCAAAACTGGCAGTTTGCTATTTTTAGTAGTTTTAGAAAATTAAAAGTCCTACATCATTATTCTGGATATTATGGAACCAAAAACACTAATTATGGAAAGAAATGAAAACAACTACAATGATTTTAAATGAACTTATTTTTGGGTGATACAAGATTGCCCTTACACCACTGGATGCTCCTGCATCAGACACCAAGGGTAATTTGAGAAGTGACCCTATCACGTCTCAGATGTTTGTGTGAGGAAAACCCAAACGGTCAACCACTGCCTTAGACAACCAAGAAGAATCTTCAACAGGTCTTCCTTTCCATTTCACCAGATATTCTTCATATTACCTATTCCGAGTACTTTTTCCCACACAGCTATCCAAGATCTCTTCTATCTCCTCCTTTGAAGTAGATGCCGAAATACTCCACTATTCTTCCATTGTTCCATCCTCTATGCCACCCTTATGATATTTTGTTAAATCAGTAATGTTGAACATAGGGGAAATATTAATCACACTCAGCAGCTCTACCTCATGCATTTCCTGAATCATGTTTCTTCAAAATTCTACATGGTCCAAATTTCTTCATTTTCAAATTATTGTATGTTCCAATTGGGAAACTTTCTTTTCTCAAGTCAACCATGACTTCATCTGCTACCTAGAATTCCTTATATCTCCTCTTCTGATTTGCCTTAGCCTTGTAATGAATATTCATCTTATTAATGTGCTTTCTCACCTGTTCATGCAAATTCTTCAAATGTTCTACAAAGTCTTCAGCTTCAGTACTTATCTTTTCTCCTTTGTCTAAAATCTTTAACTCTGAAGCATTTCTTGGACTATTCCCATATACAATCTGGAATGGTGATTTACCAGTACTCCTATTGACAGAATTGCTGTAAGCAAATTCTGCCTGTGGTAAAATCAAATCCCATCCCTTGGGCTTATCTCCTACTAAGCATTGTAGTAGGTTACCCAAACTCCTATTCACCACTTCAGTCTATCCATCAGTTTGTCGATGGTGTGTAAAACTGAACTTCAAATCTATCTTCAACTTCTTTCACAGTGTCCTCCAGAGATAACCAAAAAACTTGGTATCTTGATCTGAAACTATGCTCTTTGATAGACCATGTAATCTCACCACCTCCCTAAAAAATAACTCTGCAATATGAGCAGCATCATTAGTCTTCTTGCAAGGAATAAAATGTGCCATCTTCAAGAATCTGTCCACCACCACAAAAATGGAATCATGTCCTCTCTGTGTCCTTGGTAAACCAAGAACAAAATCAATACTAATATCATCCCATGGCTTCTCTGGTACAAGTAGTGGCTGATATAGACCTGTATTCTAACTTGCTCCTTTTGCCATCTTACATACTCTACAACTCTGCACAAATTTCCTCACATCCTGTTGTAACTATGGCCAATAATAATTTTTACCAACAATAGCAATGGTCTTATCTCAACCAAAGTGTCCAACCAATCCTCCATTATGCTTCTCCTTAATCAAGTTCTCTCTCATGGAACTCCTCAGAATGCACAACTGGCTTCCTTTAAACAACATGCCATCTTGGATTATGAAATCCAACCATTTTGTCCTGTCCAAAGTAATAGGTTCCAAACAAGCTTTCCAGGCTTCTACAAAATCTAGATCTTTAGGATACAAACTTTTGAGCTCATCGAACCCAACAACCTCTATCTTCATTTCTGTCAGCAAATTTTGCCTTCTGCTCAAGGCATCTACAACTCTATTGGATTTCCCACTCCTGTGCTTCAAAACAAAAGTATAGCTCTGCAAAAACTCAAACTATTTTAAGTGCCTTTGATTTAACTTTCCTTGACTATTAAGATACTGCAAAGCCTAATGATTAGTATATAAAACAAACTCCTTTGGCAACAAATAATGTCTCTATTTCTTTAAAGCCTGAACTATTGCATAAAACTCCTGATCATAAGCAGAATACTTTTTTCTTCGCATCATTAAGCTTCTCACTAAAATAGGCAATGGGCTTATCTTCTTGACTCAAAACAGCTCCTATAGCACTACCACTAGCATCACAATCTACCTGAAATACCTTATTGAAATCTGGAAGTGCCAAAACAGGTTGCTCTATGACTTTCTGCTTCAATATATCAAAGCTTTTGTCTACTCCTTTAGTCCATTTAAACTCTTTTCTATCCCCTCTCATTGTCTCAGTTAGGGGTACACAAATGCTACTAAAATTCTTGATAAACTTACTATAAAAACTTGCCAAACCATGAAAAGATCTTACCTCGGAAGCACTCCTTGGCATAGGCCATTCAATGATAGCCCTCACCTTCTCTAGGTCCATCTTAAGACCTTCCTCTGAGACAACAAATCCAAGGTATACCAAATCTTTCTTTGCAAAACTGCATTTCTTCAGATTAATCAACTTCTCTTCTCTTAGCTTCTCTAAAGGGTGGGTGCAAAAAGTGGCCAACTATTTTTTTTAAATAGTAAAAACACGCTCGCATTATGGCTTGGTGTTGCCAAGCCTACACCAAGCCATAACACGCTCACATTATAATGCGCTCATGTTATAACGCGATCGTGTTATGTGTTGTTTTTATATAAAAAGAAGCAGCATTCTATTTCATTATTTCACAGCAAATTACAAGAAACGTACGGCTTGAAAAAAGAAAGGAGCGCGCTCGCATTATTTGAGGTCCAAACGTTAGCTATTTCTCGTCGATTCATCATCAAAATCCCACCACAACGTTGGGGAAATCGAAGAAGTAAGTTTTATTTGCTTTCTTGTGTGAATTTGTTGCTAAATAGGTAGGTTAAAATAGTTTTTGATGTAAATTTCTTAAATTTACAGGAGTTGATAATGCACCTCCTCCTCCTCCTGAAAATCCACAAAATCGTCCAGCAAATGAACAACAAATACCTACTGAAGAAGAACCCCAACCACAAACACCTCTATTTATTCCTGAATATGTCACTGAAACACAAGAAAATCTAATGGGGCAAATTGAAAGTAATAAGAAACAAATTGAGGACATAATTGCAAGGTTGAAAGAACCTACAACTTCAACCTTGCATAGATCCACACTTGCTCAATCTCTTGAATCTATGTTATCAAATGTAGATTCAATAAGCAAGCAAATCACTAGTTGGACAGAAAAGAGGAGAGAATTTAGAGAGTATTATGCTGACAAATTATCATATGACCAAGTGAAAAAGGAACAAATTACAAAACTTGACTTGTGTTCTATTTTCACAGACCCACAAACAAATGAATCTCTACCCCTTGCATGCAAGAGGTTCCTTATCCATTGGTGTAACAACCAAGCGATAAGGGACAATTTTGCACAAAGGTGGTGGATGGTTTTTGACCATCCTCCATGCAACAATAATGAGGTTTCGCAATACTTTTTGAGGAAACTCTACTGCGAGTTTGTCAAAAATAAAGTGCCAAATTATTTTGATATGCGGGAGTTCCAGGGCAAAGGTAGGGGTCAGTACAAGATAGACCAGGGGCACGTGTCGACCCACAGCGGCCAGTGAGATGAGAACTTGTTAGACCAACCAATGAGCACGTTTCTATCCCTTCCATTGTGAAGAAGAGTGTTGAGGTCGAGGCACTTCAGTCCATTAGTGCCTTGACCCAGAGCATCTTACAGCATGCTAGTCTTGCAGCACAGCATGGGCCGGGGGAGAGTTCGAGTACGGTTCCACCCCATACTTGTCAGACTTGTGGGTCAGCATGTGGTTATGACCCCACAGATAGTCATGACGCAGGTGCACAAGCTACATCTGCAGCTGAGCAGATGGTGATGATAGAACCCCTCGTGAGTGAGACTTTTAGGCTTGATACTCAGGTAAATCTTAGCAAGTTCATTGAATTTAATTTATTAAATTTTATTTTTTTAATGCAAGATTAACTAATTTAGTTTGATGATTTTAATGAAATTTCAGGGTCATAGCGTTGATGTAGTTTTTAATGGTTCTCCACCTACATATTACACTACATCATCTACTGTCGGGGTATGTAACTAGTAAACAATTTTAAATATTACATGTGAATAGAATTATTATATGAATGGTATTTTAATATCTGATTTTGGATGTTGAATAAGTTAATATTAGAGATTTCACAGCAACACCTGCCAGCGGTGGTGGACTTCAAAGCTTCACAGAAGTAATAAAATAAATAGTTTAATGAATGAATTGTACTTACTAGATTTTTGTATGTGACTTGTGTGCTTTATTGTGTGTACTTCCATGTTTAGGTGAATGTGTGTGTATGTTAGGAGCCATGATTTGGATCAATATTATAGTTTTTGTAATTGAATAATGTTATTTTATTTCCAGATGATGCAGGCTACGGAGACACCTCCCAATGTTCATAGGGCAATGAAGCATGGTGTGACCTCTACGATTCATAGCTCCATGCCATTGACAGGGGTATGAGGCAGATTAGTAAATTTCAATTTACATTCATTGTTATAGTTGTTTATTTTTAAAAAATTAAAAGATTATTGATTTGAAGTTTAATTTCTATCTGGATGGTTTCTATAGGACATGACATCACCACAACCTAATCCTGCTGCTAAGGCAAGTGAGGAGACAGATTATATGGTAGCGGTAAGTGATTATTTTGTTAAATGTTTCATTTTTTATAACATGTAATTTCTATATATTAATGTCTATACTTTTTATTGTAATAGCTACAGATGCATGAAGAACTAAAGAGGAGGAGCAACCCTCGGGTTCGTAGTAGACCACCCACATATGTGTCTCCATCCCCTAGAAGATCAAAGTCTGCCTGTGATCTATTCTCTTCACCAACCAGAGGGAAATGACTTTTTATTGTGTTCCTTTGTTGTATGTGTAATGCCCCTAACTGTCTCATACTCACAAACATAAGTGTCAAACTGAAAATAATTTTTTTTTTTAACAAAAACCTTAAAGAGTTACATTATTATTATTTTAACTATTAACAGAAAAAGAAAGTATACATATAAATCCACACTACAAGAGTTAGTAATTTTTTTTTTCATACTGAAAATAAGTTCTCAACCTTCTGGTAAATATATATTTTTTAAATAAAACAAAAGCATTACTTTTAGCCCTTTTTGTTAATATTTAATGGTCTTGTGTTAATAAATACTTACTTAAAAAGTTATTTCCCTTCCTTTAGAATTAATTCAAGAAAATGTTTAAGGATCAGAAATTTTTCTTTGTTACTTTCTTAATTTATTTAGTGTTAATTCTATTTTTTTTGGTTTTGTTATTTAGACACATACACGTTCAAAAAAAAAGAAAACTAGGCGTATATGATTAGTGTAGAGTTGTGAGGAGAGGTGGTGAGGAAACAACTGTTAACTTGTTTGTGAATGTGTTGAAACATTCGGCAAAAAAAAAAATTACTAACTCTTGTAGTGTGGATTTATATGTATACTTTCTTTTTCTGTTAATAGTTAAAATAATAATAATGTAACTCTTTAAGGTTTTTATTAAAAAAAAAAAATTGTTTTCTGTTTGACACATATGTTTGTGAGTATGAGACAGTTAGGGGCATTACATAGGTATCCGAGCCCCAGGTTCGCTACACTGGGAACTTTGGGAAATTTTAGCATAGTGATCCATCACAAGAATAGTTCAGGCCTAAATGGTTTTACTATGACTCAAGTTGATTAGAAACCTTTTATGTCTTGATTGCATGAGAGAATGTTAGTTACACATGGTTGAGTTAATAATTCACTGCAGTATCCTAATTTCTCTTGCCATCGTTTCTTATATGATTTAGTTGCTAGGATTTCTAAGTAAAAGATGTGATTTAGTAGTGAATTCTCTATGAAGTATCATATCTCATTTAATAAAATATGTCTGGTGTTTGCTCGATGTATAGTTCTTGCATTATAGGGAGTATAGATGTATGTCAATGGCGTTGACCTCTACATTGATATTAGTTAGTTAATCTATGTAGCTTACCAATAAATTCCTACCTCCTAGCTATAGACTTCACAATTACATCTTGGATTTAAGTATAGTATGGAGACGCATGTGTGTTGTATTGTGAATGCATGTTATTTATGACTAGAAGGGGTAACACTATTGATGTGATAAAATTATTTGGAATCTCACAACATTTAAATTTGATAGTGATAGATTTGAATATTGATTAACACTATTGATGTGATAAAATTATTTGGAATCTCACAACATTTAAATTTGGTAGTGATAGATTTGAATATTGATTAAGAAATGGAAATTTGTTTTTGCATTAGTTATTATATGGTAAAACAGATACCAACAGATTTTCTTATTTTATATTATTCTTTTATTCACTTGACTATATATAGGTAATGCTAATATGTTTAACATTATTATGAATAAATTGTGTTCATGAACTTAGGAGGGTTTTAACTAGGCTTAGTGATGCCTTTGATAACTTATAGAAATTTAATTGATAATTAATGTATACCATTATTAATGCCCATGTAATTGGTTTTGGTAGAGCTTCTAGTTGCCTTGAAGGAGTTTTTCTATGCCTCTTAGACTTATTGGGTATTGCATTATGACCTATCAAATATTCTTGAAAACCAATACCAACTACATAATAAATTGCTTGTGAAAATTTGGTTTTAACATCAAGTAACAACTAGAAAAGAAATGTGTTTCCTGTACTATGTTGTGAATGTTAGTCATCATCTAAGTAATTATCTTAGGAGAGGTTGTGATGTTGTAATATTGTAAATTGTATGCGTGTGTAATGATAATATGTGTTGTGATGAATGTTGCAATCAAACCTCAAGTATGTGACTTAGGGTATGTCTATTTGTGATATTTGTACATGTGTGTTGATAACCCTTTTGACCTAGCAGAGAATTGTTAAAGAAATATGTATTGAAGTGAGTTATATGGGATGTGTGAGTCACCCTCTATGTTCTTCTATGATGAGATGTTTTAGTGTCACCCCATTCAAGGGCATTCCCTCATGTCCACTTAGAAGTACAGTCCCTCTTCTCTGCCACTATTGAACCACATTGGTTGGTACGTGTGGTAAACTCTTTCCTTTCTATTGTTCTATGGGTAGAGGATGAACCCTAATGTGCCTTGAGCCTACACTCATTCCTGGTACAGAGACTTGGCAGTTCTTATGACTTGAGCACTATGGACACTATTGGTATTGGGTAATTGATGTCATAATGGATTTCTCGCATATGGGGAGCTACTATTAGTTATCGGATACCAGCACTACATTGGATACATATATTGTTATAGCATTTGACATTGAGATTTTAGATTGGTTGTGAACAAAAGGGATTGGTAACTTCGGATATCATCACATATGTGTTATCAGGATGTTCAGAGAGTTGATAGTCATGGACTAAGATGAGTGTGACATGATAATTTAGATGGCAGATCGATAAAATGGCAATTTGTGTGTAATGAGATAATGGAAGTTAATACTTGTTTACAAGGATAACATGACTTTTGATTCAGCTACCAGTATAAGTATGAGGTATCTTGTTCTCTACTTGGGGTAAATGCATATAACTTTATACATGCATGATATCTTAGACATATGGTACATGCATGCCATACAGGCTTGTGGGTTCTCTTTGTGAGGTGGATATCAAATCTTATAGACGACTCATTTGTGGCATATGTTAGTGGACCTTGCTATGATGACAGGATTTTGGGTTGTGTGGGGCAGGTGCTTATTCATGGGGATTCTTCATGCAACATATGATCAGTCTATTTCAGATTGTGGGACACACTTATTATGACATGGTAAATTCTTCATAGATTTTTATGTGGTTTGAGAACCACCATATTATTCTGTGGTTTGAGAACCACCATGCTATTCTGTGGTTTGAGAACCAGCATAGTATTCTTTGGTTTGAGAACCACCATGTGCTATTCTGTGGTTTGAGAACCACCATATTATTATGTGGTTTGAGACCACCATGATATTGCATGTTATTATCTTATGTGGTTTGAGACCACTGTACAATTCCCCTCCTCCCCTTAGGCGACCTTGTTGCAAGGTTGCATGGTGTCCGTAATATATAAATTTCAAAGAGATTGTTGGAATATTTATTTATGTGTTGAATATTTTGCTTGCAAGCCAGTAGTGTTTTATTACCTTGGGCTAATTGGCCATTTTTATGTTTGAGTTAGTCATTTTGCCTCAATGACGCATTCTTAGATAAACTTGGGATAATGCAATGATTGTCATTTGATCTTCTCTTCTTCTATGACACATTATATTTGTTTTATTCTACTTTATTGAGGTTTAATCTATGAATTTGCTTTACTTCTTTAAATTTTCTCATTTGAGGCACTTTAATATTGCAACTGCTGGTATGTGTGGAGTGCTGTAATTATTGTTTACTGTCGTATCCTAGAGGGATCACTGACAGGTTGTATAGGGGAGTAGATGGCCTGGGGAATCTTGTTCATACTGAGTTATGTATGGAGGGCTCCTAGAGAGGACCCTAAGACCATCCTTCATGATTTCCTACTTGGCACAGTGGTATTCTACATGGCATGGTTATTCATTGGCATGGTTATTCATTGTTATCTGGCACTATGGCATGGATGATATTGGCTTCCTTAGGAGGTGAGATTATATGATGTTATGCTAAATTGGATATTGACACAGTGATTACTACATAGCATGGTTATTAATTAATTGGTTATTAGCTCCATGGCACTATGAAATTACTCAGTGGTATATAGATTTTGTCCTCCTTGTAATACCCATTCTTGATGAGACTTGCGGTGTGAGTAATGTGATATCTTTATGATGAGTATAGCTTGATCCATATGAGTATGGTCCTTTTTGTGTTTTTCAGTTAGAAGAGGTATATGATGTGAAAATATTCTATTTGAACCATGTGTTATATGTGGAGTTAAGTATTGTGTGAAATATGTGTGTGTCACTGAATGTTGTCAAGCATTAGGTTGTAGAAATTATTGACTAGAATGGGATATGGTGATTTGATTTAATTCCTTAGTTATAAATTGATAATCATGATAATAGATATGAATTAAGGACATGTTTAATTGTTTAACAAGAGGTATGTGGATTAACTTGCTTTTTCTTCAAATAGCTATGGAATATCTCATCCAATATGGCGTGGCACCTAGAGAAAAAATAGTTTGTTTATATATATATATATATATATAATTTTATTTTCCTTATTCTTGCAAGGATTCACACAATAAGGGATTTTGTTTAAGGAAGATCTCTAATGTTCTCAGCTAATGCAGGTGGTGGCGTTCAGCCAGTTTTCTCAACCTTTGCCTGATGAGTTTCAAAATAGGAGATACATTTATTTACAACCTACAGCTCTTACATTAGTTCAGACTAATTATTTGTAGAGATGATACCCCTCTCTCTCAAATTCAAATGACCATATTTTATTGCAAAATTTGCTTCTGTATTTCTTGCTATCTATAGGTTCGTTTTATCGTTTGATTTGGGGATCTCATGAATCATCATCTTAACTCCTTTGAGTGTTTTCCTCTTGGGTTTAAATAGAAGGATACAGGGTATCATCTCTACAAATAATTAGTTTGAACTAATGTAAGAGCTATAGGTTTTAAATAAATGTATCTCCTATTTTGGAAATCATCAGGCAAAGGTTGAGAAAACTGGTTGAATGCCACCACCTGCATTAGCTGAGAACATTAGAGATCTTCCTTAAACAAAATCCCTTATTGTGTGAATCCCTGCAAGAATATGGAAAATAAAATTATATATATATATATAAACTATTTTTTCTCTAGGTGTCACGCCATACTGGATGAGATATTCCATAGCTATTTGAAGACAAAGCAAGTCTAAAAGTGTACTATGGGTCAACGGGATTAGCATTGGGCTTTGTTGCTATCTCTGTCATAGATCAAGTTTCCTTAGCCTTTGTGAGATATGAATATCAACCCAGGGGAGGTGCTATAGACTCCTGTAAATGTCAAGGTATTATTAGGCCAGAAGCTACAGATTATACCTAAAGAAGAAGAAAAAATTATATATATATATATATATATACTTAAACTTTAAACTATCTTTGGTCTCGGCTATGTTACTCTGGTAAAAAAGCTAAACCGCACCCTATTCTTCCATTCGATCAAGCATCCTTCACTATTAGGAGCCCTCTCTCAGTCTGGCCACCACCGCCGCCTCCTCTAAGAAAACCCCAATTGCAAGCCAAAAAATAGAACAATGAAAATAAGAATAGAGGATATTAGGGTTTCGGAAGGGGCGTGCCCTAATTAGGGCATGCTCATCCGCACAAGTAGTAGGGACGTGTCTATCCCTCACAAAACTAAATTTCTTTTAATCCCTCCAACTCGTATCTTTTATCTTATACTATAAGTAATCTTTTAAAGGAAACCTCTTTTGCAGTTGGTGGTTATTATTATTATTATTATTATTATTATTTTATAATGTAATGCCTTTAAATTCTAATGGTGGTGTTCTTTGATAATGAGTTAATTTAAGGCCGTAATATATTTTATTTAAAATTTTCATGACTGCCAGCGTTATATTTATTTCCATAATAATCTTTCAAGTTTCTTTCTTTGTTCAATTATTTGGTGTTCTTCAAGTAAATAGAAAAAATGAGAAGAATTTTGAAGGTGTAATGATAATAGGATCAATTAATTTCTTAAGGAAATATCTTTACTTTATTTTCCTTATCGTTGTTCCTCTCTATTAATTTTAATGTAGCTCAGATAGGTGTTCTAGTCTTGGGTGGTGATTACGAGGCTAGAAACACAACTGGAATAATTATCTCCATACCTAGAAAATTAATTTCTCGAGAGACTTCTAGACATTAAGGTTTGTTAGAGTCTAATTAATCTTAGCCATTAATTAAGATTAAATCATGGCCATTGGTTTTTAATGAGAGGATTATAAAAGAGGATCAATGGGCATTTGGAAAACACGGATCTGAAAAACATTTGCAGCGATAGCAAATAAATTGATTTGCAGTGAGAGCAAGGGCGCAGTGATAGCGTTGGAGAGCAGCAGTGGAATTGCCAGAGAAGAAAATTATTTTCGAAGAAGGAAAATATTTCTGGATAATAAAATATTGCCAGAGCAATTTCAGCAGGAGCAATTGAGGGAAGGAAAATTACCAGAAAGAAAATTGCCGGAGCTCTGCCAATAAGAGGCAAGCAAATTTGTATCTCTTGATTTTCTACAGTTGAATAAAATTCTTATGTGCTGACTGGTTTTCCCTTCAGAGTTTTTCTAGGGACAATTTGTCCAAAAATATTGTGTTCATTTTGTTTTTCTATCTCTGTGATTATTTGTGAAGTTGCAGCTGTATTATTTTTTAATATTTGCTGTGAATTAATTTTTTAGCAGTCAAATAATCTATATAAGATAGGAAATTAATAATCAGCAGCTGCAATAGATTTTTCACATGGTATTAGAGCAGATCTGAGGGCAAAAAAAAAGCTCAGTACAGGCACAGGGAGAAAGAAAAAAATAATAAATAAAAAATCTAGGGTTTATAAAACCTAGTTTGACCTATTCAAAATTATTATTATTATTTTCTTTTGAGATGGCCTCAGCAAGTTTATGAGATCAGGACAGATTGGATGGAGCCTCAAATTTCGGTGTCTGAAAAGCCAGAATTTCTTTATTGCTGGAAGAGAATGGTATCAAGGAATATGCGACCACTGTTGTCCCTGTACCTACAAATGCAACATAGCTCTTAGCATATAAGAAGGAAGATGCCAAGGCGAGGAGGTTGATTCTTGATGATGTTAAGGATCATATTGTTCCGCATATTGCATAGTTAGATACAGTGAAAACGATGTGGGATGCCATTTTGAATCTGTACCAAAATGCTACCGCTAACCGAAAGTTGATTCTCAGAGAAAAGTTGAGGAATACCCGGATGAACAAGGGAGAAGATGTTACAAGTTACCTCACCAGGCTTAGACTTGTTAAGGATGAATTGGCAGCTGTTGGAGACAAACCAAATGATGACGAGCTAGTACGAACAGTCCTAAATGGGTTTTCTAAGTAGTGGGATGTCTTTGTTCAAGTTATTAATGGACGAGACACCTTACCGAGTTGGGATCGACTATGGAGTGACTTCACTCAGGAGGAGCTTAGACTAAGTGTTGTCAGTGGAACCAACAGTAATAGTCAGAAAAGTGAGGTACAACAGGAAAACGTTGCCCTAGCAGGAAAAGTGAAAGCGAAGAAGGGGTCTGGCAAAGGATCAAATCCAAAAAGTGATAAGGACTTGTCTAAGATCAAATGTTATGGTTGTCACGAGTTCGGCCACTATGTCAGCGATTGCCCACAAAGGAAGAAAAATGAAAAGAAAGGAAAGAAGCAGACGGTAGCTTCAGCAAGTGTAGATGAGCTTTCTAATAGAATGGAGGATGAGTTTGCACTCATAGCTTGCCTAACTAGCTCAACCTCACAGGGTGTTTGGTATATAGACAGTGGGGTGTCATTTCATATGACAGGAGTTAGGGAGTACTTCTCTAGCTACAAGGAGGACATCAGATTCCATATTCAGATGGGGAACAAGTCCAAGTGCAATCCAGTTGGGAGAGGGACTGTTCTATTTCAGAGGGAGAATGGCAAGCCTATTTCCATTCATGATGTGTTGCATGTGCCAGGCTTGGGCATGAATCTAATTTCCATATCTGTCCTTCAAGATAAAAGGTACAATGTACTCTTTAGAGAGGCGCATGTTTTAATCAAGCATAAGGATTGGAAATCACCCATAGCTATTGAAGTTAGGAGCGCCGACTTTATAGGTTGCAGTTTGATACTCCTAATGCACTAGTGAGCAGCGGTAATCATAGAGATCAAGGAGAGCTATGGCATAGGAGGATGGGCCATACACATCATGGAGCACTTAAATTGCTTTGTGAGATAGTGACAGGTGTTCCAAAGGTGAGCACAGAGCATGATGATGTATGTAAGGGATGTGTGTTGAGGAAGTTTATGAAAGCAGTTTTTCCAAGGAGTGACACCAGATCCAAGGGGGTTCTTGATCTAGTACATTTAGATATATGTGGACCAATGTCAATGAAGTCTCTCAGAGGATATGAGTACTTTGTTACTTTTATTGATGATTTATCCAGGAAGACCTAGATATACTTCTTGAAGACCAAGGATGAGGTCTTCAGTCACTTCCAGGAGTTCAAAGATCTTGTGGAGAATTTGACAGGTAGGAAGGTAAAGGTTCTTCGGTCAGACAATGGAGGTGAGTACAAAGGGAAAGAGTTCCAGGAGTTCTGTACCAAAGAAGGAATCAAGAGAGAGTGGACCGTTCCTTACAACCCGCAGTAGAATGGGGTTGTTGAGAGGAAGAATCGTTCTATATCGGAGGCAGCAAGGGCTATGTTGTATGACCAAGATATGCCACGTTACTTATGGGCAGAGGCATGCAGTACAGCAGTAGACATCCAGAACAGGGTTCCACATAAGGTATTGGCAAGATGACACCAGAGGAGGCATTCTCAGGGAAGAAGCCAGATGTTAGTCACTTCAGGGTATTTGGGAGTTTGGCATTTTGTCACATTCCAAGACCGACACGTTCCAAGTTAGATCAGACTGCAGAGAGAGGGTACTTTGTGGGGTACAGCGAGACCTCAAAGGCATATCGGATATTTATTCCAAGGACCAGGAGGATTATAGTTAGGCGTGATGTCAAATTCATGGAGGACAAGGCATATAGGAGGTCCAGAGATTTGCCAGCAGATGATCAGAATGAGCAACCAATAGAAGCTCCAAGGATTGTTCAACCAGAATAGGTGCAGCGAAGCACGAGTACAGTTACTAGTACAAGCACAAGCTTAGGTGTTGAGAGTTCGCAAAGTATGGAGCAACAGATATAGCAAATCCAAGAGATGCATCAAGAAGATATGGAGTTTGATATTTCATCCTCTATAGTTGACAGGAGGAACCGTGAGGTTCAACCGACACATAGGGATACTCAAGAGTTTGTGGGATCTCCTAGGATGAGTAGTAGACAGCGGAAACAACCAGCCAGGTATGACTATGTGGCATTGGTTAGTCAGTTGGTAGATAGTGAGCCTTCCAGCTATCAGGAGGCTGCACAACAATAGGTGTGGTAAGATGCGATGGTTGAGGAATATACCTCAATAGTGCAGAACGATGTGTGGGAGGTTGTGCCTAGACCGACAGATAGGGCAGTGGTTGGATCATGTTGGATCTATAAGATTAAGCATGGTGTAGATGGTAGCATCAAGAAATACAAGGCAAGGTTCATGGCCAAAGGGTTCTCTCAGAAGGAGGGAATAGACTATAAGGAGACATTCACTCCAGTGGCTAGGTATACTTCAATACGAGTCGTAATCTCACTTGTAGCACATATGGGATGGCAGATCCATCAAATGGATGTCAAGACGACATTTCTTAATGGTGAATTGGTAGAGGAGGTATACATAGAACAACCAGAGGGCTTTGTAGCACACAGTAGCGAAACCCACGTGTGCAGATTGAAGAGAGCTTTATATGGACTCAAGCAGGCTCCCAGGGCGTGGTACGAGCGCATTGATAGATACAGGGAATAGGCTTTGTGAAGAGTGAGGCAGATGCTAACCTATACTACTTGGTGGTTGGGGGTGAAATTCTCATTCTTGTTCTATATGTGGATGACTTGTTTTTAACAGGTTCACTGGGGCTGATAGAGGAGGGCAAGAGGGACCTTGTAGCAGAGTTCAAGATGAAGGATTTGGGGCTTATCCAATACTTTCTAGGCATGGAAGTGTGGCAGACAGATGGAGAGATTTTCCTTGGACAAGGGAAATACTGCATTGAAATCTTAAAGAGGGTTGAGATGCAAGATTGCAGAGCCATGTCTACACCTATGATCACGAATTGGAAGAAGGTAGACTCATCCAAGGAAAAGGATGTAGAACCCACCTTATACAGGCAGTTGATTGGATCTCTCATGTATTTGGCCAACACTAGGCCAGATATATCCTTTGCAGTAAACTCTCTCAGTCAGTTCATGGTTGAGCCAAAGAGATTGCATTGGACAGCGGCAAAGCATGTGTTGCGGTATTTGTGTGATACAATTGAGTATGGGATCAGATATGCTCGAGGTGATGGTATCAGGTTGATAGGCTATACTGATGCAGATTGGGTAGGTAGTATAGTGGATAGGAAAAGCACTTCAGGGTGCTGCTTTAGTTTGGGATCAGGAGTTGTCTCTTGGTACAGTAGGAAGCAAAAGTCTGTGGCTCTGAGTTCTGTAGAAGTAGAATACATAGCAGCTAGCATGGCAACGTGTGAGGCTATATGGCTTCGAAAGTTGCTAGTAGCCTTATTTGGTCAGAGGATTGAGACTACGGTGATACACTGTGATAATCAGAGTTGCATCAGATTATCTAAGAATCTAGTGTTTCATGATAGGTCTAAGCATATAGACATCAGGTATCATTTCATTAGGGATTGTGTACAGCAGAGGATTGTTCAGCTACAGTATATACCTACAAATCAGCAGATAGCAGACATTTTGACAAAGGCATTGGGGAAGGCGAAATTCATCTTCTTCAGAGATAAGTTGGGTGTTATGCAGAACACCTTCCTCGCTAAGAGGGAGTGTTAATTTTAATGTAGCTCAGATTGGTGTTCTAGTCCCGGGTGGTGATTACGAGGCTAGAAACACAACTGGAATAATTATCTCCATACCTAGAAAATTGATTTCTCGAGAGACTTCTAGACATTAGGGTTTGTTAGAGTCTAATTAATCTTAGCCATTGATTGAGATTAAATCCTGGCCATTGGTTTTCAATGAGAGGATTATAAAAGAGGATCAATGGGCATTTGGAGAACACGGATCTGAAAAACATTTGCAGCGATAGCAAATAAATTGAATTGCAGTGAGAGCAAGGGCATAGTGATAGCGTTGGAGAGCAGCAGTGGAATTGCCAGAGAAGAAAATTATTTCCAGAAAAGGAAAATATTTCTAGATAATAAAATATTGCCGGAGCAATTTCAGCAGGAGCAATTGAGGGAAGGAAAATTACCAGAAAGAAAATTGCCGGAGCTCTGCAAGTAAGAGGCAAGCAAATTTGTATCTCTTGATTTTCTGCAGTTGAATAAAATTCTTATGTGCTGACTGGTTTTCCCTTCAGGGTTTTTCCAGGGACAATCCAAAAATATTGTGTTCATTTTGTTTTTCTATCTCCGTGAGTATTTGTGAAGTTGCAGCTGTATTATTTTTTAATATTTATTGTGAATTAATTTTTCGGCAGTCAAATAATCTATATAAGATAGGAAATTAATAATCAGTAGCTGCAATTAAATTTTTCACACTCTCATTAGTAGAATTGTAAAAGTTAAAGACATCCATATGAGCGTAGTGATATAATGGATTATTTGCTTCTTTCATGATATAAGGATTTATTTTAACCTATACTAGTAATATATGTTTAAGTAATGTCTTATGTTGAATTACTTTAACTCCCATGATATTTGTACCCATCCTGTCGTATTGATAACAGATATTTATTTTTATTTACTTTTTCTTCCTTGAGAATCAATTATGAAGATTTTTCAAACATCCTTTTGGGGTAGGTGAATAATCGGTTGCTTTGTATATTTTTGTGAATTTTTACTTCATAATTATTTTGGTATTTTAAAAAAAAAAATGTATGCTAATGTTTAATTAGGTCTCAGATTTATTAAAAAAGCAATTAAAAAGATAATATTTATGATAGTTGAGGAAGTAATAAAATGAAGTTAAAATTTTCTAACAAGAATTTTACCATTTTTTTAATTCTTATAAAAGAATGAATTCATGGTTTTTCAAAGAATGACTTTCTTAAGAAGGAGAATATATTATATGCATTTAAATAAAAATACTATATTAGTCAAAAGTCCTATTTTTTTCATGCTGAAAATAAGTTCTCAACCTTCTGTAAATATATTTTTTTTAAATAAAACAAAAGCATTACTTTTAGCCCTTGTTAATATTTAATGTTATTGGGTTAATAAATACTTACTTAAAAAGTTACTTCCCTTCCTTTAGAATTAATTCAAGAAAATGTTTAAGGATCAGAAATTTTTCTTTGTTACTTTCTTAATTTATTTAGTGTTAATTCTATTTTTTTTGGGTTTGTTATTTAGACACATACACGTTCAAAAAAAAGAAAACTAGGCGTATATGATTAGTGTAGAGTTGTGAGGAGAGGTGGTGAGGAAACAACTGTTAACTTGTTTGTGAATGTGTTGAAACATTCGGCAAAAAAAAATAAAAATTACTAACTCTTGTAGTGTGGATTTATATGTATACTTTCTTTTTCTGTTAATAGTTAAAAAAGGTAGCTTTGAAGTATTTTTGAAGATTAATTGGTGCCCATTTTTGGGATTACAGATTCTACATAATGATCCTAGAATGTTATATTAACAATGATATTGATGATGGTTTGACACAAATATAACTACATTACAGTGATAAAACTAGGTCAATGTGGTTCACATAAGTAGAATCATTCTTATTTATCCTTTTCTAGTGTTACTAATCGTATTATCAATTCAAAAATCTTTAACATACTCCTTGAATATGAACTAACTAAAATGAACAATTCATACAACAAATGTGTATGATGAGATCTCTTACTCTTAGCAAAATTTCTCAAAGAAAAATAACAAAATGCAAGATAAAATTATACTAGTGAACATTTATTCGTATAATGTAATTCAAAAAGAGTGTCAACATAAAATTGTAGAACATGGATTTCTCTTTATTTCCTCGAAAATGGAATTACATCAAATTTAGAGCTCCTTCTCACTATTTTTGCATTTCTTACAATGATATTGCACCCCCATTTTATAAGACTAGACAAGCATGATGCCCTATTAGATGACTGACACTTGTCCATAAAAGATGAACTACAGATAAGACCCACATGAATAGCCCATGATCTCTCCAAGTTGTTGCAACTGATGGGGAATTCAATTGGACATTTACTTGCCATAGGCCAAGATGATGTGGTTGCTAGAGCTCACAATGTAGAAAATGGGGGTGATTCAGAAGTGACATTTGAGGTTTGGTAGCTTGAAGTCAGGGGACCCCTTAACTACACACTGAGCCTAAAGATCAATGGTCACCACACCTTGCATTTTTTTAGGGACACCTAAAGAGACACAATAGACTACCAGGGTCTATGGGAGATTGACCTGTCATTTGCAATTGGTAGTTGTGGAGATATCTCAAGCTATGAAAGCTTGGTACCGATGAACTACCCATCCTCCCAAAGTAGTGGAAGTTGGTTAATGGGTAGTGGGAGAACTGAGTCCACTAACTACTTATTGTTATTCCATGTGAAGAAATACTTTGAGTGAACCCGCAATCTCTATACATCTTCTTTCTACTAGATAGACTAATGTAACAACTAACTACAATGAGCAAAAGATGATTAGGCATCTCCTAAACAACATTAATTGACATCTAAAACTCAAAATAATACTAATCAGAAATAAGAACCATCTAAACAACTTTATCAAACCTAACAACCAACTACCTTGTTTGAAAATTTTGACTACTTATATAGCCCAAAATGTCACTAGTGACATGCATGATCTTTCTTTAAATAAATCTCATAATAATCGACATGACCTTTAGAAAGTCTTATCAATTTAGAATCCATGCCTAGTTAAGCATATCAAAATGATACTTCAAATCTATTGCTAGATATGATTGCAGGCTACAAAAAGGACTAATTGATCAACAAATGAGCTAGGTAAAGAAAAACATGCTTTATGTCATATCTCCATGACCTTACCCATATTGGAGATCCACTTTTCAAATTCTTTTTCAGAGGTCCTATAATGCTCCAAAATTCTTTTCAACTTGTTTTGATTTGTTATATATCTAGCATCTAGTGCTATCCTAACATCCCTAACAAAGTTTTTAAAACTTTACTCCAACTTTAATAACTTTTCAATTTTAGTATTACATAAAGTTGGATCAACCTTGTCATCTTGAAATAGTGACTTGATAAGTTTTGGCATATTTTAAAAAAAATCTCCTTCTATGTCCATCAATTTAATGTTACTACTGCCATCTTGGATAGGTGGTAACTCATGCTCCTCCGAAGACTTTAAGTTAATCATTTTTCTCTTAAGGCTATTCCAAGTCAGTTGTGGAAAGATGAGACATCATTCAACAATTCAACTACCTCATATGTGCTAGCAACAATAGTAGGATCACTTGGATCATATTTTGCATTGCTATGGACATGCTTGATTTGTAATACCTTGGCTATCTATTCACTAAAATTTGAATCACAAAAAGGCTTTGTTGATACTTTTTCTCAATAGCTTTAATCAAATTATGAAAAGATTTCCATTCATTATCAACTCTATTAATGATACATAAAATACTATGATGAAATAGACTGCTTACCAGTCCAACTAGATTTTGTCTTGCCTCTACCCTTATCCTAGTTTCATACTTCTTAGCCCATTTGAGCTCTTCCTTCAGGCTTTTAATTCTTAGCATCATAGTTGTCTTATCTTGATCAAACATTCCTTCTGAGGGAGAAGGTGCTTGCATAAATTCTCAATCATACAGGGGATATGTGCCAACTTAGATTTCATCTTGTTATATTCATAATGCAATCTAATGTGGTCATCCTACAACTTATTAAAATCAGCTTGGAAGTTCTTCGCTATTCTTCGCTACTGCATCACCGAATAAGGCAGTATGCACAACTAAAGAAGTAACTTGTGGAGCAGTTGTCTCCCAATCTTTTAACAATAATATTTCCACTTAATTGTTCAAGATTATGAGAAACTTGAGTTTTTTATATGTTTCATACTTTGGGCTAAAACTAAACTCAATGTAGAAATCTTTTTCTTATTCCTCTCCCTCAAATACATGACACTCTGCATTATCACTTTTGATGGTATTGAGGGTTATTGTAGAAGAAATATCTAGGATTTAGGTAGTAATAAGAAAGCACTCTCTTTTACTAACCTTCTCCCCTCCTCTGGGGTGATGTTTCAAATATTAATTTCTAGTTGCTTTCTTATTTTCTATGCTACATTTTCTTGGTCACATTTTGTCTCATTCTGACCTTCATCTTCTTTCCTCTGTATGTCATCGTGTATTCTCATTTTCATAACTAGCATCTTGAATTGATTAGACTTAACAAATTCATCATCTAAGAGGAAAAATTCACAACCAAGGGCTCTTACTGTTGTTATATGGAGCCTAATTAGACTCAGAGGTTAAATTTACCCCACTTTTATCAGTGCAGTTTCCCCCCAAATTATTTAATGGGGTCAAAGGGCAGTGCCCCTTGTGGGGGTTTGGGGGTAGCACCCCCCAAGATGGGGACAAGGGGTTGACAGAAAAAAAAACCCTATTTTTGTAACCGACATAAGCTTGATAAAAGTAGCTAAGGGTTAGGGTTTCCATGGATATTGTATTGTAGCATCTGCAACGATATTGAGTTGCAAGGATTGTTGGTTGTAATCGGTTTGATTTATTGGATAATAATATTGGACTCTCTGTTGGTGATGTAGCCTGAGTTTGGGTCAACCACATTAAAACTTGTCTCTCGTTGTTATTATTTATGTGTATTTTCATTCTTCTGTTTAATCTTTATTTTCATTTATTAATTGATATCTTCTACATGCAATTCACAACATGTGGTATCAGAGCGGGTTGTGTTTGATTATCGTCTGCAGGAAGGTCTCACGGTTGAGTGGGAGCAATGGTGGATGAGGGTAAATTGAAGGTAGATAAATTCAATGGAAAGAACTATCAATTATGGAAGATACAGATGGAGGATTATCTTTATTCAAAGGATTTATGGAGACTATTGGAAGGAATAGCCAAGAAACCGACAGCAATGACTGATGAGGATTGGAATCTTCTTGACAGAAAAGCACTGAGAACCATTCGGTTGTGCCTGGCACCATCTATGGCGTTCAATATAACAGAAGCGACAACAACAAGTGAATTGATGAAAGTTTTGGCTAAATTGTATGAAAAACCCTCAACCTCAAATAAAATATTTCTCATGAAGCATTTGTTTAATCTGAAAATGATTGAAAGTGGATCTGTGATAGATCATTTAAATGAATTTAATACGATTACCAGTCAGTTAACTTCTATAAAAATGAAATTTGATAAAGAGGCAAGGACTCTCTTGGTTTTATGTTCTTTGCCAAAAAGTTTAAATAGTTTAGTAATGGCTGTAAGTACACTAGTAGAAAAACAGAAATAAATGACTACAAAAACTACCAAAAATTGGTCATATGATTATTAGTTTGGTCACATGACCATTGGTAGTTTATTGCCGGTCATTTATCTCGCGACCAAATTTATGACTAAACAAATTTTAGTCATTAATTTAGTCATAAAATTTAGTAGTATATCTAGTCATCAATTTGGTAGTATATTTAGTAATTTGGTAGTATATTTAATCATCAATTTAGTAGTATATTTAGTCACGTGACCATTGGTAGTTCATTGCCGGTCATTTATCTCACAACCAAATTTATGACTAAACAAATTCTAGTCATTAATTTGGTAATATATTTAATCAACAATTCGGTAGTATATTTGATAATTTGGTAGTATATTTAATCATCAATTTGGTAGTACGTATATTTAGTCATTGTAATCATTTAATTATTGATTGTTGTTAATTGGTCATTTATTTAGTCATGGTAGTCATTTTTATTTACTGGTTTCCATTAATTGGTAATAAATTTAGTCATGATATGAATAATTTATTAAATACCATAAATTTTATAATGCAGAAAAAACATATTATTAAATTTGAATTAAAACATAAAAGCAAATGAATTTGGAAAACTATATATTTTATGATACTTAAGAAAATGAAACAAGACAAAGCAAAGTGGCAATAAATTTTTTTTTTTTGTATTGGAACACTACAAGAAAAGAATTACAAATAATAAAAAAGCAGTGCAAGGCTGCCATAATAAAAAACTAGTTCAGCAGCCACATTAGATACAATAGCAAAACAATGGAAAGACAGATTGGACCAATGAAGCCCTTCACATCTTTTGACACTTAGAAAAGAGATGTTGCCACTGAGCATTCCATGAGACATAATTTATTTTGACATTCTATTAACCAGTTCAGATACTTTGACTGTAGCCTTGGTGCATTCCATATTGTCCTTCACATAAGCCATTGAGGTGTTACCTGTGTATTCAAACAACCCTGAACCACTGTGAACAATATCTGAATGACAACCTGAAAATGCTACTTAAAGGCCCCTGTAACAGTGACCCTACAACAACAAGAAAACACACCATTCCCTGTAACCTTCCATAACATAGTCCCAGACAATTGAAGTAAAAGCGGCACTTGAAATAGTGAAATCCAACCAATCAACAACATGCTGAAAATGACAACCTAGTCCAAACAATTTTAAAAAAAAATATATATATATATATATATATATATATAAAAGAACAAGCATATAAGTTATAGACAGGATTCCCTTATTTTCTTTATTTAGTTTCTTCAATTAGGCAATGTAGATCACATTACAAAATCGACTTTTATGCACCAAAAAAAATATACTCACATTTGAAAACTCAGTCCGATGTACCACATATCTCAATCAGTTTCGTCTTGTCCACTTTTAGCTGCATCTGGCATCGAATACTAAGTTATTTCCTTAGAAACCAAGTTCCATATCATAAGGTGTGGGTGTGGATAGGCGTTGCCATGGATAACCATGAGGTCAAACTTGAGAAACTTGAGAGAAGACCGACTAGTGGTCATTATTATAGCATTGCCATATTTGTGATGGAAAAAACAATGTAAAAAAGGCAGGCGTTTTTTAAAAGTCACTCACAAAAACAAAAAGTTTCTATCCATTAACATATCCCTTCATTTACATTGATCATAGTATAAATTTATAAAGAATGACTCAAACAATTGTTATTGGTCTAACAATAAGCTTGAAAAATGCAAGTACTAACAGACCTTATTCCTTCTTGCACATAAGTAAAATGCCACTGCAGTGAACACTGGACGACCAAAACCAGCACTTGATCGCCGAGACTCTGGTAGAGCAGAGGCATATCTTTCTTTGTATATGTATGAGGTTAATGTTAATGCCCAAATTGCATATTCAATCATGATTTTCAGCTGGCAAGATTCGGTGATCAAATGCTAACCCACACTTTTTAGGGCACAAGTATAGCTACATAGAATATCATTTAGTACGCCCTTTTGGGCCTTTCCCTAATGAAAACATCATGCCCATCCTCACAATTTCCCTAAGTCACATAGAGCACGCTATAAGCCTTTGAACTATAAATTTCAAAAGATCGGAAATTCAAGGAAACAAAGCATTTGGGTGCTGAAAACTGAGTCAAGTAAATATAGAACTTACAAAGATAAAGCTCTTTGAGCAGACCCAATCAATCTAAGACATCCAAACTGAATTCCAAGTTCTCGGATGTCCAACTTTGGCCTGCAATAAAACTTAAAATACATACTCATCATCAGTTTCAACCAATAAAAAAAAGCAGGAAAAGAATAGCTATCAGATGTTACAGCCAGGCCATTGCAAGACAATTTTCACCACAAATTGGAAGTATGGGAAGAAAAAAACTTAACAACAATAGGACCAAGAATCATCAAAAAGGGATATTTAAATCCTTACTAGGGTCCTTCAGATTCCTGAAACTAAGAAACATGTTCAAAACGTGTTTGTTGAAAATGCTTTAGAAACGTTTACAAAAATGCAAACCATCATCCTGGCGCTTTAAACAATCCAGTCAACTCAACTATGCACCTGTAACAAAATTAGCAAAGCTTAGCTGACACTTCTCACACTACAAGGCATAGTAAAATCTTTCAATATGGTTATTTACCTGCAGGCCTAGATTTCCAAGTTCAATCCTGTAGTGCAGCCAAGCTCTGTTGCCAATGGAAACAAGTTATAGAAGAAAGTTTACCGTAACTAGCACAAGTTCAATTACAAGTTTCTCAAACAAGTTATAGAAGAAAGTTTACTACACCAAAATACTGTAGACATTAGTTTGCAGAAAACTTCTGGTAAATATGTGGAAGTATACAAATTGATGAATAATAAATATCCATACCCGGAATTAAAGCTCCCATTTTGGCACAAGCAGGAAGGATGCTAACAAAGGTTGCAGAATCTGGCTTTACACCTACCAGCTGCATTTTTCTAAATGCCTCCAAGGCCTTGTCAACGAACCCATTTTGTGCATATCCTGCAACAACTGCATTCTGGGTGCACATATTGATCAACTAATCGAAGTTTGACAAAATTAATTTTTTATTACAAACAATTAAAATTTTAGCAAGTTGTATATCACAACCATAGCAAACAAAATTTAGACATGGAAATTTCAGATTTTGATTGGCTGAATCACAGAATTTTAATCGCAAGTTAAAATTTGAGCCTGCACTATAGTTCACTAAAAATGCAGTTGGCGAGTGTAAATCCAGATTCTATAACCTCTGTTAGCATCCTTCCTGCTTGTACTAAAATGGAAGCTTTAAAACAGGGTGTGGATATTCATCAATTTGTATACTTCCAAATATTTACCAGGCCACTAGCAACTACAACATCTGACAAAAAACCCTTTTCCATAATTTTTTATGGATGTCCATAGCCTGTTCCAAAGCTCTTATCTTGGCACAAGGCATGTGAACTGTTTGACAAAATGCCTCAAAGAGATTCGATCTCATGGAATGTTATGATTGCAGAAAATGCAGAAAATGGGTTTGCTGAAAATGCGTTGGAAGCTTTTAAACAAATGCAACTGGCAAGTGCAAAGCCAAAATGCACTACCTTTGCCAGTGTCCCCCTAGCTTGTGCCAAAATGGGATCTGTAGAGCAGCGTATGGATATCCGTCAAAGCATAAATGAAAGCGGATTTTTGTCAGATGTCGTAGTCGCAAGCGCCCCGGTAGATATAACAGTAATTAATAACAATGAAACAACAATAGCATATAGCATCTGAGACAAAAAAACCCTTGGGCACACGGTTGAAGTCCACAAAGCAACAAATAACTTTACAATGTTGCCAGCAAATGGCTTGACAGATAACCAAGAAAATGAAAATGTAATCATCTAGAGTTCTCTCCTAAAGCTTGCATGTCCCCTTGCTTTAAACTTTCAATGCTTCAAGTACTTGAAGAGCTGCATGTTCAAAAGTTTGGAATAGAATTTGGAAGAGCATGTTGCTAATCACGATAGTAATATAACTGTTCAAGACAGAACTGACACCTTGCTTATGAAAGGATGATAATGTGTTGCAACAAATAACTGGTAAATTCTGAGGAAACAATCTCATCTAACACACTGATCTGTTTTTAATTGTGATAGATGAAGCAGAGCTTGGGCAATGTTGTATATATTAGCTTAATGTAAGCACTTTCTTACACAAAATATGGCGAGTGGTAGCAGATTCAATGCACTCCTTTTTGTGGTTTGTTGTGCATGCAGTCTTTCAATGAGAGGAGACAGTCATAGCCAAACCCGATTTGGCAGGAAGTCTTTTCCTTCAGACATCATTTTTGGACTTGGATCTGCCTCTTATCAAGTTCTCATTTCACTAATACTGTTATGCATTTTGGGTTATGAATTCACGGGCTTGTGTAATGTGCCGTACCCTTTTGTATATTTTTAAAATCTTTTTATGTGTTATTTTATTTTTATTTTTGTGTTCTTATAGACTAGACAGAAGAATGCAGAAGGGGTTTTCAGTTTTCTTGCAGATGTGTTGCTGGAGCATACAATATAGAGCATGGAATGCAAACCCAGAAAAAGTACAATAGATATGTAGAAACTAACAAATACCCAGATAGTAAAATAGCCAATAAACAATTACTATCACATACCCATGTTGAGATTCACAACTTCATACAACTGCTGGAGCCGGACCAGCAACTGGGTATAGCTGAAAATGCTTCAAATCTCCATAAAATTGAAAGTACTGGTTATTACAATGGATTATAATGATATTAGAGTTCTAGACACCTCCAATAGAGAAGAAATGAAGCTGCAACAAATAACAAATGAGTCACCAAAGACCCACGTCCTCCAAGGGCATTGTACAGCTAGCTGTGTTGATGTGTTTTTCTTGCACATGCAAACTCAGAATAAAATACTAAGTATTCTATCCTCTCTTGAATAAAGTCTCTCGAATGCTAAACAATGTGATCAATTGAAACAACTCCAAGGTTCCTTGATCGTGTTTTTTTGCTATGGATAGACTCAGTAGTTGATGTGATCATGCTGGTAATCACAAAGGGACTTACGTTGAATGTGCACCTTACTCCACTCAAACATGTACTCTTTCCTTGTGAAATGGAACTTCTTCTAACTGTCTATGAAAGAAAATGAAAAAAGGCAAGGGTTGAGAAAGCTAATCTAAGGACAATGAAGTGATGGATCATGTCAAGATAGACAAATTCCTCATATAACCCAACTCTGCTTCGCCATGAGGACCAACAACTACACAAAGTTCGGTGCAATCTTCTAAGGTAACTCAAGGATTTTCAAATTGCGAAGCATTCATCCAAACACCCACAGCTGGCATAGCTTGAACAATCTTCACAACCGAACTAAAGCATGTAAAGGTTCAGGCTAACTTTGCAAAGTGAGTTGCCATCGACAATCCACAAAAAGTATGAACCATTAAGGAATTCATCAAATATCTTAACATATTAGCATTACATCAATGAACTTCTAATATAACTCTACTTGGAAACATCTCTCCATCACATCCAAGAAAATAGAAACCATGTTAACATCCCACAATCACACAAATCACCATGCAAGGCAACAATGAGCTTGTATTGATTTAGGAAGTACTTTACAACAATTTCGCATGTCTCTTCAACGATTTTGAAGAATTTCCTCTATTCTACTCCTACAGAACTCTAATTCTAATATCTCCTCTTCCTCCTCTATATCCTTTACAAATGAGAGAAGTGAGCCTTATATAGAGCTCAAGAATTAGAATGAATGGCTCAGATTAATTTAGCAATCAACGGCCAAGATTGAGACAACAAGGCAGTTTGTTACAAAATTTGCTATTTTTAGAATATGAAAGAGGCAATGAAGGCACGTTTTCCAATGTGATAGACATCTTTGGAGCATCTTTATGGTGGGCCCTTTTGAATGAATGACATGGCAAAATGTGATTGGCTTGATGATGTGTACGTGCCACCTCAGCATCTTGGAATGAACTAGTGTGATTCACTTCATGTTCACTTTACTTAGAATATTTTCTTCTTGTTGTCTTTATGTAACTCACGGATCGCTTTGATGATCATGCTCATCTCTCATCTTGTGATGTTGTTGTGCTTGTGCAGGATCATGCCTCTGGACAGTTGCATGGACTCATGGAGTAGACTAGTGCCTGATGAGAGTTCTTCTTGTCTGGCACATGATATGTGAGCTTCTGGATGATGACCTCCTTCAAGATGTGCGTGGTGAAGTGACAACCTTCCACTGATCCTCGTCTCGAACGGATGATGCTCTTGATGATGAACTACACTTATAACCTTGATCATCTTAGACAAACTCCCCTTTCGCATGGCGTTGATGTCTTCCTCATGCAGACATATGAAGTCTTCGAAGTAAGATAAACTTGATGTTGAAGCTCTTCTCCATGTGATGATGATGACAAATTTGAGCAACTTTCCTCCGCCTTCCAAACTTCTCATGTATGAGCTCTCACCATTCACCTCCTTGGATCCTTCATCACCTACAAGAAGAAACACATCAAATTAAGACTTGATATGAAGGATTTTTAATAACAAATTACATTCATCTTATGCATGTGGGATAAAAAAAAATGACATCTCAAAGCATCCATCACTTGTCAAAATCAAATTTGGAAAGCTATACTTTAAATTCACTCAACCATTCACCTCTCTTCTTGGCCGACCTACCTGAGCGGGTTCGAAAGGCATGTCTGGACTGTGGAACGTGAAATTCCATGCTTGAGTGTCTAGGCCGACCTTCTTGGGCGGGTTTAGAGGTGATAGGCAGAGAGTACTTGTAAATGACATGACATTGTCTAGGCAAAGTGCTCAAGACCGCCTAGCATGGGCGGGATTGGAGATTGTGTGTGGAATATGCACTGTGGAGGACATGTAGTCCAAGCAAAGGGGTCAAAGCCGCCTAGGAAGGGCGGGCTGGAGGATGACCTTTGGATTTTTCAACTTAAACAACTTTGCACTTGCTCATTTCACCTTTGACATGTTCATCTTCATTATTACATTGATTTATGCTTGCAAATATATGGTTTTCACCCCTGAGCGGCTTTAGGAGTGTTGTCTGGAGGATGTCATGTGGAAGGAGATGAAGTTATCCAGACATAGAGCTCAAGGCTGCCTAGCATGGGCGGCTTGGGAGGTAGTGTAGGGATTTTATACTTAAACTTCATTCAATGTTCATTTCCTCCTTTTGATGGCCTTCCTCTCCAATTTGCAAACCTTGCTTGAATTTCATCATTTCTCAGTGCCTTGTGCTTGAAAACCTTCTAAACTTAACCATTTTCTCCTAGGGCGGATTTGAGGGTTCTGTCTAGACAAATGCATGTGTAAGAAGCTAAGTCCGTGACGTTGAATCCATGACCTTGTGCCAAGGCCGCCCAGTCTGGGCGGGTTTGGAGGTGAGGCATGGAATTTTCATCAAAATCTTAGTTTTTGACTCCATCATCACTTCCTAACTCCCTTCAAGCGGCAAAAACTCATGAAAACATCCTAACTTTCCCTAGGCGGGTTTGAGGGTGTTGTCTAGACAAGCTATCCTGATGGTGAAGACACTGTCCAAGAGGACCTTGTGAGGCCACCCAGTCTGGGCGGGTTTGGACATGGAGTGAGGAATTTCTTGCCTTAGTCAAATTTTGGATTTCTTGAATGGAAGTATATTGAAAATATGTTTAAGTATAAGTCAGATATTTAAGTATTGAGTTTCTTATACTTTAAATATTTATCAATGTACTTCCAGGGTGTTTGAGATAGGTCCTAGATCCATAGGACTTAGCATGCAGATTCTAGATTTCTGAGGATCCACCAGATTTCATACTTAGTCATTTTTTCAAGATTTTCAGGATATCAGACTTAGTCATTTTCAGGGTCTCAGTGACATGCATCAGGATGAAGGCATATAGACCTCTTGGCAAGAAACTGTCGAAACATGGGCAAAACAACACTACCAAAACCCTACAAGCTCAGAGCAAAACTAAACTTTAAAGCAAAACGAAGCGAGAAAGGAAAAAAAAGAGGGGGTCCCCATTTGCAATGGGGCGATGTGTGATTACATCACGACAGGCTGCAAGTAAGATATGCAATAAAAACCACTGGAATCTCTTTGAATCTGGTCTGAGAATGATCAGCAATAGTTCCCACAACAGGGCGACCAATATAGAGGAAGATATATGTCAAAACTCACACCAAATAGCTGCTAGAAATGGTACGGCCATGCATAAGGAGGTACGGCCAGCAATGCAACAAATATCAGCTCCAAAGCCTCAACAAAATATGCTCTAAACAGCCATGAAATCAGTCATTCAAATCTGCATAGACAATCTTCTCAAAATTTGCAAATGATATGAACAATGAATCCACAAATCTCATTACACGAACTCCATTCCAGCACAAATGTGAATGCTGAATACATCCACCAACATAGGCACCGTTGGGTGGTATTGCACACCTGTAGAATGCCGTTACTAGAGGGAGTTTTAGTTCCCAATAGCCTCTGGTTCGAATTCTCTTCAAACCCTCTCAGGGAAAACCTTAGCAAAGCAAATAGCCAACAAAATTATATATTCAAGCATATCTCAAATGAGGCACTTTTCCCTCTTTTAAAACTCTTCAAGAGGGGCATTTCACTTTGGAGGGAAATATTTCTTTTAATTTCACTTTTAATATTTCCCAATGTGAGCTCCAAAAAATGACATAAGTGACTTCTAAATATTTCATTGTTTCATCACTTAACCAATTAAACCCAAAGTCCAATATTAAATATTAATATTAATTTATGGACTTTAAAACAGAAGCCCAAACTATGTCGGAATTCAGTGACCTATAGCTCGGCAGAAAGGTCTCGACGAGACGCATCCAATCCCACTCTGAAAATCTCGTTCCGGTGCCAATCCCGAAAATGGGGACATTACAGTCTGCTCTTCCCAAAGATTGCTTGTCCTCAAGCAATGCCAATACACCCTCCAAGCAACAGACTGAACCCATCTGAAACCAAAAATGATCCCAAGGTCCCAAGTTATTCCCAGCATAGAAACACCACGTCGACGCTGCGCCACTCTGATAAAACCTTCACCATGCAGAGAGTGGTGAAGCAACTGTAGACATCAAAAATTGACCTATGATCTATTTCCTAATTCCTCTCTTCACATGAAATTTAATTAATTAATTAAATTTCCATTTATCTTTAATCCACCCTTAATTCCCTAAAGTTTAATTAATTTTAATTAATTAATTAAATCTTTTTACCTTTTACCATATCCCGTGAATAATAAATTAAAATTAATTTATTATTTACTAAACCTAAAATCCTCCTATAAATAATAAATTAAGATTAATAAACTTAATTTATTATTTACGGTTCACATAACCAAAAACTCGTTATTTACCTACCTTTTCCTATTCAACCGATCAAACCACTTTTGAAACAGTCCCCAAAACTTTATAAAAATCAAACTCATTTTCATTTATTATCCCGACAACATTTACAGTGGAGTTATGCAAAAATCGTGAGCAACCACATTTAAACGAATTCGGTAACATTTTTTTTTTGTGGTTTCAATAATTTATCATTATCTTCCTATTGCATTTGATATTAGGTTTTAGGGTTTTAATTGTAAAGTCTTTTCAATAAAATCTATATCTGGTGCAAACAATGGTGAACCTGACGTGAACCCCTCCTTAATAAATCATTTTGCAAATGCTTTTGGGTGAGATCGTGTAGGTGTTATCTTCATAATTGGAGGTTCTGGTATTAATTCTGGTTATACTTAATTTGTTAATAACCATCATTTCTTTGAAGAATCTTCATTTTTTTGTTGCACTTCACTTACAATACTTACTCTGAGTACATGCTGTTTTAAAGAAGATCAGTTCATAAATACCTCGTATTTCATATCAGAAGGTGTTTAACGCTCAAATTTGTCTTCAACGCTACTGTCGGTTGTTCCTATCTGTGTCTTCCTCGAATCTTTGTTGACTGTTCCTATCACCGTTTCCCTCGAACCTTCGTTGGCTATTCTTATCAGTATATTCATTGACTGTTCCTATCGGCCTATTCCTTGATTGTGATACAAATGGTCCAGCATACCGCATCTCTGTCCTTGGTTTTTCTTTCAACGTCAATAATGATTTTTGCAATCTTTATTTCTACAGGAAATACCTACACTTTATATCTCAGCCAATCACAGATTTAAAATTGCCAAAATCATAGTTACAAAGAACGTTGGACGGTTGCTAGACGGTTATGGCTATTGGAAATTTTCCTAAACTCCTTCATTGTTATTAGCTGTGTATTCCTTGAACCCCTTTGAGGACTTGCGCCACTAAGAAAGGTTGTCTCACGCCGCAAATCATTATCTTTCTATTGAACTTATTTCTTGCAAATACTCTTCAAAAATTTCTATGGGTATATAAGTAACGCCCAATTCCACAACTCTATAAGGCTTTTCACAAGGAGTTTATCCTTTAGGGCTGTGTTGTATACCTCCCCAAAAATAATATTCCTTCCACATCTGTATGCTAAATTCCTTCAATAATTTTTTCAAGAAACGTAGAAGAGAATTGATGAGCAAGTCCTTGACTCAAATCATAGACATTAACACAACTTTCTATTTTTCCTCTGCCATACCTGCAATGCAACAAGATTACATGCAAATTTGTGAGATTGAATGAAAATAAAATTGGTCTCTATACTTGTCGGCTGTTCCTGTCAACATCTTGGCGTTTTCCTTGAACCGCTTTGTTATACATGCAAATGCAGTGTCAAGTTTTGTTGTGCATTATCATGTCTCACACTGTAAACAATAATTCACACCAGAAGGTTTTCTAAATGCGTTTGTTGTTCCTAGACATATTTCTTGAATCTCATATATGAGCAAATATTAGTATTATGGTTGTGATAGTGTAATATGATTCATGATGAGTCCTTCTAATCGCTGACTTGTGCACATAAGTCGTCAGTTTTAAAATACATCCCATAAATCCTTCGGTGAGTGGAATGGCAAATACAGATGGAATACTTGGGAATAGTTAAATGACATGTGATTGTAGCAAATATGTTCGAAATATTAATGCTTGTAACATTTAGTTTTGTTGTGGTATTTTATTGAAAGCTAATTGTCAACGTAAATTTAACTTTTGGTCAAAACCACATGTGAACAAATTCAAAATAAATCGCCAATAGCGGAGTTTGCAAATCGCCAGAGTGCCATTTTCTAGCCCTAGGAGGCTGTTTTATTAAAACTTGCATAACTTATTCAATTTTAATCGGATTTTCACATTTTTGCAGGCATCTGAAAGAGGATTCAGAGACATTTCTTACAGATTCATAACTAATTTACAGGGTCATTTGTCTTGTCTTAACATTTTCATTGCAACTTTACGCCTGTCAAAGACAAATTTTTGCAAACTACTAATCAGTGTGTTGCAGGTTCGATTGCCAAAGAATCTAATCTTGAAACATCGTGTCTTCTTTTCATAGATTAGATCACATCATAAGCAAGGGTTAAAATTAACAAGTGTTTGCCATGTCTTGTGGCTTGCAATTATGTCATTGAATGCGTATGCTCTTCTCTTGCGCCATTCGGTGATCTTGAGAATCAAAAGCATTCCTTTGACATTTTGTATAACCACCCACACATTTGGATTTGGAATTAAAATGAACCCCATGCAAGTGTGAGGCAAAGATGTTGTGTATGCTCTCTCCTTGCGTTTCAATCTGGGAGATTAAAAACAACGTGTTTCCTTGCTTTTGTCATCCTTAGAGTGGGCCTGCTCTTGAGACACATCCGCAAGGAGAACTCATTTGCGACCCCAAGCGGTACTTTCATCCGGCCTGCTATATAAATTGAGGATAAGGTGAAAGCCAAGTCTAACCGGTATTAGCGCTTACCGTACAGTGCTAGCTTGAAAGGAGGCGTACCTTTGTGTATATTAAACTCCTAGTAGGGTTAGTCAAAGCCTTTAGTGGCTTGTTGGACGCTCGTAAGGTGCCAGTCCCCCGGATATTCACTAGAACCCTTTTGTTTAGTGGCCAAAAACCCTCTACTTGTTGATATAGGAGGAAACTCTGATAGTCGTCCCACATTTTCGAGGCTTATGGCAGAGATAGCGAGGTACCTCAGGATCTGCGCATCCTAGGACCTGGAACTTGGTGTGCCTAAGAAGTGAGTGCACTATAAGGAGGAGCCCATGCCCCAAGTTCATGGAACTATACACCATAAGTAGGCACGGCTGGGTAAAACCAAGTGGGAACTGAACAAGTATTGTCCTTTCCAAGCCTAGGATCGTGCATGTTTACAAGTGTTTGCAAAACATCAAGGTGTCATAAAAAACAACCAATCAAATTGTTGTGTGTCTTATATGATTGTGTGTGCCTGATCATCATCATCACTACAACTTGTCTCCTATATCATCAACCAGAATTGAGAACCTATCATCCTTCCGTGTCACATCTCAAGTGGAACCTTGTCACTTTGAATCCTAAGAAGCTCTTTAAACTGATCCACCCATTTTCCCACCTAGTCCAATCCTTATTCGTCAAAATGGTTGTGACCATCAAAAACTCTAGGACAACTCCAAAACCAAAACTCACACTCTGCGAAGGCCCACCTAGATATATTAATGATGAGAGTTTGATAGATCATGATGCATATTTCGATACCCATGAACCATATATCTCACCATTTTGGCCTCCACCAACATCACTATCATCTAAAGAATATGAGGAAATACAAGAGCCTCGACATATCTATGATGATCATTATCCACAATTCAATTCTTATCATCTCAACACAACCCAAGATTTTCCATCCATGACCTCGACCTCACAAAACTATAATCCTACCCAGGTCTCAACTTCGACATCCATTAATCTGCAAGTCCTTCAGCTACAACAACAACTTGTCCAATTCCAACAACAACTCGCTCAATCACAACAACAAGAGGCAGATCTTAAATTTCAATTGGCACAACTATCACAATTATCTAGCACATCAACACCCCATCTCTATGAGTCATCTCCATCTACCTCTTATGAATCTTTATCACAACCAATCTACCACTCATATCAACCCAACACATCCATACCTCAAACCTATTCAACAATAACTTTACCTCAAACCTCACATGTCCAGATCTCTACCCATGCTTCATCTTCACACATACCAAGTTCCCTTACCTTATATCTTCAACAACAAAGCCAAGAAAAACAAGCCCTCCTTCAACAACAACAAATCTTAGCCCAAAAACCACAACCTTCATTTAACACATCATCCACCATACCTTTATCCATGCAACAACAACAAATTCCATCTAATTTCAATCCTAATCCATTGGTCCCCCAGCCTTCTCATTCATCAATCCCTTTGTTACCTTCACCACCATCATCCACACAACATCAACAAATTCAACCTAAATTCTATGAGTCACCCCCATCATCATGCGAACCTAGTCCCTCCACATCAACCAATCTCGTGAATATTCCTCAATATCCATCTCAAAATCCTCCACAACATGAGCATGAATTCACAAATCTTCTTAATGATACTCTTGACAAGGGAGACACCATCTCAAGTTTGGAATCGTACACCAATCCTTCCACTAGTCCTCCTCATCCATCCATCCCTATGGAACCTGAGCCCAATCCCATGATCTATCAACCTAAACCCAATCCAAGTCTTGATCCTATCATAGCCAATCATATCATCTCCCCAGCTAACCCAGATCCCAATCCTATTATATCCAATCCTCTTGTCCATCCACCCAATCCTAATCCCACTCCTATCATACCTAATCCCATTATCCTTCCATTAAATTCTACGCCTACACCATCTACCATTATTCTCCATCCATTATATTGTCCATCCACCCATGTACTAATGAAGGATGTGATCCGTTGGATACTCGCAAGGAATCAACTATCACCCTCATGCCATCAAATGCCTATTCTTGAAAGTATGCAAGAACCTTCAAATGTTCTCGAAGATCCACTTATTATAAGCCCAATTCATTCTCCACCATACATTGAATCTATCCAAGAAACCTCCATTCCTATCCAAACTCAAGATTTATGTCAAGAGTCAACTCTAAAGCATGATCATCCTTGCTCCTTACCAAATCAAGATCAAAGCTCTTCCATTCAACCTATTCATAACCTATATATTTTTTATGATCAAGATATTATCTATGATCAAGAGCTTCTCACTTCCTCCACTCACGGTCCCAATACTATCCATGTTCAAGAAACCTCCACCACTCATATCCATCATCCCACAATATCCACTTCCCTTGATGAGACACTTGGTCCCCACAAGCACATAGATAATCAAACAAATACATTGAATCTTCATGAGCATAATCAAGATCCTATTTCTCCTTCACCATCTCATAATGATATCATTTCAAATCCACCATCATGTCCTATTATTCTTACTACATTCCTAAATGAATGTTCTTCCCTAGGAGAACATCAACCTATATCTGCCAACTCACCCTCCTCATCCAATAAGGAACGCATGTCTTGTATCCTCAAAAATAAGCATCCCATTGCGCATCGTATGTTCCAAAACATGAACTATCAAGGTAAAGGCTTAGGCCTTCACGAACAAGGTATTTTGGAACCCATCCATGTCAAAGTCCCTCCATGCTTATATGGTATTGGTTATACACCCCAAGGTAAGCAATATCAAGATGTTGGTACCACATTTCCGCCTCCTAAATCCACTCCATCTAAGCCCAAACTAGGTGCACTTCATCGTACCCATAATACATATGTTTCCATTCCTCCTCCATTATCCTACAAACCCAAAAAGCATGTGACCATTCATCTTTCTCCATCCATTTTACCTCCACTTCTACCAACTCCTAACATCCCTCCATCCACTTTACCTTCACTCCTTCCAACTCCTAATATTCCCATCCTCCAATCTCCTTATCACTTTAACCACAAATCCATTCATACATCCCGTTCCCATAAATCCCCTACAATTCCTAATCATGATCAACAAATGCACACATTGAATAAACATGGGGCTATCCTAAACACCCCTATGGGATTCAAAAATAAAAATTTGGATGCCTCCACCCATAAAGCCAAAAATCCCAATAATTCTCATGCCATATGGCACAAATGCGAAGATTCAAAGCAAAATCAAAATTAAAAAATGCTACCCAAGTCCACATCTCAAAAAGATAATTTCAAAACCAAAATGGTTTGGGTCCCCAAGCAATAAGTACCTAGTTCAAATGGATCATCCACAATTCTAAAATCCCAAATATCCCGCTCCCTATCACAAAATCCTAGAATTCATAAGTCTATTTGGGTTCCTAAAGACCTAAATAGGAAAATCCCTAAGATAACATCTCCATTACTCCCAAAATCCCCCTTCCAAGCTTCAAAATCCATTTCAGTGTGTACAACCGTTGGTCTTGGTTCCCTTCCACTCCACAACATTCCCACATACATCCATCCTCCCATCTCCCATCTACTATCCTACTTATCTCTTCCATCATAATCCTATGGTCCATGCTTTTGCATAAGTCCTTCATATCTATCTATTTATCTCCATCCTCATCCACTATCATTACACCATCGTCCACATCATCCTCTCCTATCCCCTATCATTCCACCATCGTCCACATCATACTCTCCTATCCCCTATCATTCCTTGCATGAACCTTTCATAATCCACGTCAAAATCCATTCCCTCTCATGCAATTCCCTACCAACATCTATGAGAATAATGACATTTGACATGGTCTGTGAGTTATCCATCTTGGGACATTTCTATGGGAACAAACTCTTGAGTCCCCCATCTGTTCCATCCAACTATCCCCTACCAAAAAAAAAAAAAAAATTAAAATAGTAAAGAGAAACCATTTCGTCAAATGGTGAAAACCTAGTAAACAGGCGCCTTGGATAAGTACCATGATGAAAACCTGGCAAACAGGCGTCATGCGTAGGTGATTATCTATGTGCTTTACACTTGGGGGCATGTTGTCTAATCTATCCCATCGCATATATCCTATCTTATCCATCATATCTATCATACCTTCCTCATTGCACTATCCATCTATATTCCCTTCCTCTTGATCTTGATAAGAGTAGGGGCAAAATGTTAAAAAATGCTTTTGGACACCTCTTGTCATACTCTAAATTCCATCCATATGTTTCCAAAAATATCCTCCGTACATCCATCTACACCTCAGTCCATTCATCCCTTTCAACCATTATCCCTATCATGCATCCTAATCAGCATCACCCCACTGAATCCTAAGGCATAATATAGAGAAGGGGGCAGGTTATTCCTATGTGACGTAATCCTTTGAGATCACATCCTCAGTTCCTTTCATCCATGTTCAGTTCAATTCATCCATCTATCATATATTTCCCATTCATTGTCCTTCTATCCCCAATCCCATATTCCTACCTATTGCCGATTCTTTTATCCATCCATGCTCCTACCTTTATCCTATCGCCCATCCTCTTACCCATTCATCCATTCCTTTTATCTATCGCATTCACTATTGTTCATCCCCATTCATTATTGATCCTTGCCTTGTGGTTTGGTTTTCCCTTGTCATTGGTATCTATCCAAAGGCTATCTGCACACAATCCCATGCTAAAAATCCAAAAAAATCATACCATTTGAAACGCCAAAAAAAAATCACAACATTCCCAAAATACAAAAAAAATCAATTCTCCATTCATCAAATCAATCAATCCATCCCCTCAAACAATCAAATCAATCACACACAAGTATCCTTCCATACCAGTCAATGTCAATCAATCAAGTCAAATTATCTAATCACATCCATGGTCTTGTTCCTAGCCTTGTTGCGACCCTGATCAATCATCATCATCAATGGGATATATCGTTCCCAATCCTAGTGTTGTTCTCGGGATATATCGTTCCCCTATCAACAACACAATCCTCGCGTTGTTCTCGAGATAAATCATTCCCACATCAACAACGCTATCAATCAAATCCTTGCATTGTTCTCGGGATAAATCATTCCCACATCAACAATGCTATCTATCGATCATTATCATTATCAACATCAATCAATCCAATCGATCATCATTTTTTTTTTTAGCTTGACATGGGCAACACCTTGTTTGTTTTTGAATCATTTGTGTCTACTTGCTTGCTTGCCTGTGTGTGTCATCATTTCATGTTGCATTTGAATCACATCATTCTAGCTAATATTCATATCTTGTGTCTATTGGAATAGCTTTTTGCATTATCTTTTGCATCTAAGGTCATATAATACCTTTTGTGCATTCAGACTTAAATGCTCTAAGTTTACTTCCTCATACGTTAGACAAGGTTGTATTTCGCTGGGGCACAGGACACATCGTCACCTTGGTCTTTATACCTTGGTGCATAATGTCAGGTGCTATATCAAACATCAGGTTGCTCCAAGTTTAATCAGCATAACTCCCCATCCTCCCCTTCGTTTCCTTTTTCAAGAGCCTATCCACCTCCTTCGTCCCTGCATATCCTCCTGAGGGGGCATTATCTCATTATCTACCAATGCTTCATTTTTATGAGCCCCATATAAGCCCCAGCCTACCCAAGATCCAAATCTAAACTTATGTTTTAATCTTCTTTGAAATGACATTGCTTCACAACATCATCTCAAAGAGGGGCAAAATGTAGACATCAAAAATTGACCTATGATCTATTTCCTAATTCCTCTCTTCACATGAAATTTAATTAATTTTAATTAATTAATTAAATTTCCATTTATCTTTAATCCACCCTTAATTCCCTAAAGTTTAATTAATTTTAATTAATTAATTAAATCTTTTTACCTTTTACCATATCCCGTGAATAATAAATTAAAATTAATTTATTATTTACGGTTCACATAACCAAAAACTCGTTATTTACCTACCTTTTCCTATTCAACCGATCAAACCACTTTTGAAACCGTCCCCAAAACTTTATAAAAATCAAACTCATTTTCATTTATTATCCCGACAACATTTACAGTGGAGTTATGCAAAAATCGTGAGCAACCACATTTAAACGAATTCGGTAACATTTATTTTTTTGTGGTTTCAATAATTTATCATTATCTTCCTATTGCATTTGATATTAGGTTTTAGGGTTTTAATTGTAAAGTCTTTTCAATAAAATCTATATCTGGTGCAAACAGCAACACCTCAGAATCCAACTGAACTGTCATGCCAAACCTATCACCACCTGGATCCCAACACATTAGAACCTCACATCCATCAATCATGAAGAGGAAATTAACCCTCGAAGTGTCTGAACCACAACATTCCCCTCCATCCTTTGCAAAACTCCTATGGACGTACTGACTACACAACATAACTGCTGGAAGATATGAAACTGCTCCTCTCAGAACGAGGGAATGAATAAACTCTCCTCCATCACCGCTATAAAGACTAAATATGCCATCATGCTTACTGACACTGCAACCTCTCAAAAGCCATGTCTCTAATGGAAATTTAGGAGACCAAGAAGCTGCAAACTCTGTCTGATACATATCACCATGATGGTAATCTGATCTCTGACTCTGCAAATAATCCTCTGAATGTATCTGATTCAGCCACCTGCAATCTCTAGTTCCATCACCTGTAGATGGCCACCCTTCATCCCACAAGGGATGATATAAATCCCGAGTCAATCCACACTTACGGATCATCAGGTCATTTGTGTGTGGACTAAAGGAGAAATGATGAGCACTCTTCACTATGTAGTCAAGATAAAAAGCACCTGCCTGTGTCAAAGGTTGACCATCATAGTTATGAGGAACACACTCCTCATCACTCGAATTAGAAGATGGCTCATGTCTCTGATCCTGAATAGCTAATGGGGTAGATACTCTGCAAGTCCTCTCCGCATACCCAATAGCAAAGTCCTGATCTGAAAGCAATTGGAGGTACTCCGATTTAATCCACTCCATGGTATGCTGGATAGTTTGCAAATCAGATGTAGATGTGCCCACTACTACCCCTATCTACCTCTCCTTGAATTGTGCCGTCCAAAAGAGATCCTCCACAAACTTGTGGGTACTGTCAATATAGGTTAAGGTTTGAACAACCTTACCCTTAGAAACCCTCAGCTGATCTCTCCATCCTTGCGGCTCAATAAGTTGTCTATCACAATCAGCTGCATAGGATGCAAACTCTGATTTGCTTCCAAGAGAGGGAAACAAATCAATGTGAGAATCGATCACACCACTGGGTGATGCCCTGTATATCTCGAGTGAAAATGATGTAGTGTGGTGATCTGTCACACAACTCACTAGAAATTTCACTACTACACCACAAGAGCCATCAATCGTCTACTCTGCATCACCTGAAATGGGACTAACCTCAGGAGAACCTGGTGCATCATGTGGTTCTTTGCAACTCTCAACCAATGCACTCATCCCATCTGTAATAACTGCCCCTGTAACTGTGATGGGTGTAACCACATCCTCATCCTGCTCACAACCATAATCCGTGGATAAATGCTCCTCACCCACTATTGCCAGAGAAACCTGAACTGTATCTGTAGATGGTGAAGATTGTGCCAAGCTCAACTCCACGGTAAGCTCATCTATCTGCGTCTTCGACTCTTGAAGGGTCGTTTGAGCATTCTTCAAAGAGTCCACGGTGACCTCAAGCTCATAGGTGAGCTCATCGACCTCCTCTTCCTTTCCCTTTAGAGCATCATGATAAATATCGTCAAGCTTGAGAAGATGATCTCTATCTGATAATAGTTGTAGGTAATTATTCTTCATGATTCCAACTGCATCTCTAAGTGCCTGAAATTCAGCAAGGGAAGGTCCTCTGTCATCGTGTTCCTCCATCTCAAGAGTACTCCAACTATAGGTTGCTAACATCTGTCTAGAAACATCAAAATGTTCCAAGGCTGTAGCAATCATATGGTCATTAACCTTCAATTGCCCAGTCAAATGGTGATGCCCCTGTGACGACCCATCTACACACAAATCTTTCAATTTGCAAACAGCACTATGGAAAGAGGTTGAATCATCATCACTCACCAACTGGTAAGCATCCTCATGTGTGCTATCAACCCTGCACACTTCCTCAACAAAGGTACTGCTGTTATGTACCTCATGGGATGGCTCCAATGACATGATAGAAGCTGCAGATTGAACATAATCATTGCGCACTGCTACCTCCAATGTAGATACATCCTCAACCAAAGAGCTAACCTGGGACCCACCATCAACAAGTAAATTTTCTGATTTGTTCTCTTCTAAGGTCTGATTTGCGAAATCAAACTTGCTACAGCTTGAATCTGCATCACATCCAAGCTGAGTGTCACACTCTGTCTCAAATTCTGAATCTTCTCCCAGATCCCACACCTGGTTATTTTTCCCAAGTGCAATGCTACAACCGGAAACAACTCTATCATCCAACTCCAAAGGTGGATTGTCATAGGTCATATCACCACCCATCCCAAGTAATGGGTTATCAGCAGTCACCACAAATTTATTCTTGCAATCAGATTCATGCAAGGGAAATGAACTGCTGTTATGACAAATACTAAAATCAGAGCCTTCATACCTATCGTCAGTGACTCCAATGCTGTCCCAAATCACCTGTACCTCTTCCTTATCATCCTCAACAGTGAACTGTGGATCTAATTCAACAAAGCCACGAGGTCTCTGTTCAGGATCAGCTACATGCAATGTGAAATCAGATTTGTTCTCAAAATCAAGAACACCACCTATATCATCAGTCCCTATTTGATAAGCATCCTCATGGGTGCTATCAACTAACTCTTCTGAAAGGTCACTTGGTTCTTCAAGTTGCAAGGGAAATGAATCATTTTCTTCATTACTCTGGTCAAAGGTTACGGCAACATCAAATTTGTCACCCATGGCTGATTTAAAATCTTTATCTGCATACCTTTCACCCATGTCCTTTGAGGACTTAAAACTTTCAGCATCAATGCTCTCAGGTTCACTTGCAAAGTCACCTTCTAGCAATCTATCAATCATTTTTAACTCATTCTCAGAAGTAGTGACTTCAAGATCTTCATCAACGCGAGGCCCAACTTCACACATTTCTGTTGTATTCTCCTCCAAATCAGCAAGCTCCTCTTTGCATGTCTTGATTAGTGATATTGTTTTCATCATACAAAGGCTTAGACTCATTTTTTCTAGCTATTAGGTTTCCATCTTCTTTGCTCTTATCATGATTTGGCTGTAATAAACAGGTGGTAGGAGTTTCTATTTTACATTCCTTGTTGTTCCCATCTCCATGGTTTCTGTCCACATTATTGTTCTTTTTTCTGTCATTGTTGTTGTTGCTATCAATATCAAGTTTCCTATGGCGAAAATTGGTTATCTCCTGATTCAATTGAGGAGATTGTTGTTCCATCATCTGTTTCAATTGATTAGAATGTTGTCGTATCATTCTCAGATCCTCTCTGAGTCCTTCCCGATCTTCATCATCCATTTCCTCCAAAATGCTGCATAAAACCCTCATTGACTGCAGAAGGTGTTCAAGTTTCCTACAAGTACTAACCCTGTCCATGTCTCTGAATACTCATGCAAGTGTTGATCACCCACATGCAAAGCCAAACTGTATGTCTTATACTTTCATCTGCCTATCTAAACCTGACCTCACAGGATGGCAAGATCTTTAGCTCTGATACCACTGTAATGTGCCGTACCCGTTTGTATATTTTTAATATCTTTTTACGTGTTATTTTATTTTTATTTTTGTGTTCTTATAGACTAGACAAAAGAATGCAGAAGGGGTTTTCAGTTTTGCTGCAGATGTGTTGCCGTAGCATACAATATAGAGCATGGAATGCAAACCCAGAAAAAATACAATAGATATGTAGAAACTAACAGATACCCAGATAGTAAAATAGCCAATAAACAATTACTATCACATACCCATGTTGAGATTCATAACTTCATACAACTGCTGGAGCCGGACCAGCAAATGGGTATAGCTGAAAATGGTTCAAATCTCCATAAGATTAAGAGTATTGGTTATTACAATAGATTACAATGATATTAGAGTTCTAAACGCCTCCAATAGAGAAGAAATGAAGCTGCAACAAATAACAAATGAGTCACCAAAGACCCACGTCCTACAAGGGCATTGTACGACTGGCTGCAAATAAGATATGCAATAAAAACCATTGAAATCTCTTTGAATCTGGTCTGAGAATGATCAGCAATAGTTCCCACAACAGGGCGACCAATATAGAGGAAAATATATGTCAAAACTCACACCAAATAGCTGCTAGAAATGGTACGGCCATTCATAAGGAGGTACAGCCAGCAATGCAACAAATATCAGCTCCAACCCCTCAACAAAATATGCTCTAAACAGCCATGAAATCAGTCATTCAAATCTGCATAGACAATCTTCTCAAAATCTGCAAATGATATGAACAATGAATTCACAAATCTCATTACATGAACTCCATTCCGGCACAAATGTGAATGTTCAATACATCCACCAACATAGGCACCGTTGGGTGGTATTGCACACCTGTAGAATGCCGTTACTAGAGGGAGTTTTCGTTCCCAATAGCCTATGGTTCAAATTCTCTTCAAACCCTCTCAGGGAAAACCCTAGCAGACCAAATAGCCAACAAAATCATATATTCAAGCATATTTCAAATGAGGCACTTTTCCCTCTTTTAAAACTCTCCAAGTGGGGCGTTTCACTTTGGAGGGAAACATTTCTTTTAATTTCACTTTTAATATTTCCCAATGTGAGCGCTCAAAAAAATGACATAAGTGACTTTTAAATATTTCATTATTTCATCACTTAACCAATTAAACCCAAAGTCCAATATTAAATATTAATATTAATTTACGGACTTTAAAACAGGGGCCCAAACTATGTCGGATTTCAGTGATCTATAGCTCACCGAAAAGGTCTCGACGAGACGCATCCAACCCCACTCTGAAAATCCCATTCCGGTGCCAATCCCGAAAATAGGGACATTACAGCTTGTAAGTTTTTATGCCATTAGTTTACAGGCTTGTGTTTACAAGCACTGGTTTTCTGAAGGTTTCATTTGGTTTATACTCTACAGTATGAAGGAACAACTAAAGAGGATGGAAGGGGAGTAAGTATTTGGGATACATTTTCACACAAACTAGGTTATTATATATCTTGGGTACCATAATAAGTTTGGTAATATTTGTTATCACCACTTCTGATTTGTCTAACCTAGCTATGCTTTTTTCTTTTAGGTAAAACTGTTGATGGCAGCAATGGTGATGCTGCAAACGATCAGTACCACCGTTATAAGGTTTGTAATAGTCTGTTAATTATGTCAAGGCTGTGTTAAGCAAAATAGATCTAAATGGCTGGACTATAAAACATTTTAGGAGGACGTCAAACATTTGGTGGATTTGGGACTTAACCCGTATAGATTTTCCATTGCCTGGCCTCGCATCCACCCAAGTACGTAAAGAAAAAGATGCTTCAATGCATCTCAATATGGTTTCTTTCTAGGTGGTCCTTAAATAATTTCCACCATTTTTCTTGCGCAGAGGGCAGGGGAATTGTTAACAAAAAGGGAATAGCTTATTACAATAATCTCATCGATGAGCTTCTGAAAAATGGTATGGGTGTTGAGGAAAAGTCTGAAGATGATATTTCTATATACATAAAAAAATGTGCAATGTCGATGCCATGGTACTAAAATCACAAGGGTGAAATTTCAGATATAGAGCCATTAGTGACAATATTCCATTGGGACCTTCCATAGATTCTTTAGGACGAGTATGAAGGATTCCTAAGATATCACAGAAAATGGTATACATGAACAGGTTTCTCTTAATTTACAAATCAATTGTGAGATGAATTGTAAAGTTTATTTAATCTGTAAAGTTCGTATGATAATTCATTAACAAAAACATTTCAAAAAATAGCATCCAAAATCATATAAAACTATTAACAATGAAGACAGCTTCTCAAAATACCTTCATGCCCACTTTTTCATCCTTCTTAGCCATTTCAAAAGCTTTATGATTGATCTCAATTGAGGCGATTTTGCCAATATCTATGAAATCTTTTGTGGGAACACATAATGGCATGCCAATCTGTAGCTGCAATCACCACATATGGCTTTATACAAACCAAAAACAATACAACAATCTTTTACATGCATAAGTCATAACATCGAAAAGACTAGGTTTAGATACTGACCCTTGCAATGCCTTCAAGAATATCAACACCAACAATTATAGGATCCTTCTTGTTAAAAATACAATTTGGCAAAATGCTCAGTACACAGGGGAAAACAACATCTTCTGCAGCCTCCTTTTTCCTTTCTTCCTTAAGATTGTCCATATATGCTTTAAACTGATCAAACAGATGATAAATAATGTCTGCTGCAAATATCTTGACACCAACTTGATAAATAATAGATTGTGACAGTCATAAAAGATGTGTATGCAAAATGAAGTAGCAACCAGAACGTATGGGAATTAATAGAAAAAATGCCTCTTTGATTGGAAATTGAACCATGATTTTCAGACTGCTGATTCAAAGGAAGGGAGACCTATAGACCATCCAGCTCAGCTCCTAGACCTAGACTGGTAATGCTCTTTGCACATTTCTTTTGTACTCGAGGAAATAAAAAAAGAAGGTTTTGTGACAGAAAGAGATTGTGGGTTTCATGTACTTAAACAAGGCAATGGAAAATTGTGCTAGATATCTACAGGTGTGTGCCAGTCTTAAAGTTTTGGATTTGTATACTAAAGACAGTCAAATATTTTATCTGACAATGTGACTTAAGAATGACTGCATTATTTCCTAGAATAAACAATGTGGAAGCTTTAATTGTATTACCACAGTAGAAGAAAGAAAGAAAGACTTGGGATTTCAAAATTCATCAAAGTTCACTGATGCAATTCATCAAAATTCTGGAGCACTAGAGTTTAGTTAATATATACCTTTCCAGAAGACATGGCTAGTTCTCCTAATTGTTTCCATTTTGATTCACTCTGTGCTTCAACAGCGATTGCCTACATGATATCATAAAAGTTAAATTCAACCAAAAATCAATACAAACACAGCAAAAGAAAATCATTATAGAAATTCAAGGAATTAACTAGCTCTAATCTCCCATTTATTTTCAATGTTCATCATAATAAAATAAGTTTAATGAAGTAATGTACATAATGCTTCATAGTTCATCCACACTGCTAGCTCATGTCGAAATCACTGTATCTTCTTCCACCAAAGCATAAGTACAATAACAACCACTCTAAGGATTCTTAGACTTCATAGTTTCTGTTAAGAACTATAGAATCTTATAAATACAACTCTAACAAACAACAGTTTCACATGGCACATAGAATGAAATATTTTTACCCCTATATAATCTTCCAAGAGTAGCAATATGAAAATCCCTTGAATGTATTTAGATAAAAAATAGCTAGGCAGTGATCATTAAACAACCATAAGTCCAATCAACCCCATCAGTAATGTATGATATTCATGTATTTAGTGTCAAATTATATAGTGACTTATACCAAGTATCATCAGCACAAATGAAAGTTCAAGCTAACCTTTGCTACTTCAATTCTTCCAAGTTGTACCGCCAGATCAAATTTGTAGTCCGGGTCTATAGACACTTCAAGTGCCTCCTCTAACATGCCTCGTGACTCCAAAAACTGACCCACACTTTTAACGACAGAGAATCAATTTTAATCAGCCAGATTCAACAAGAAAAACTTCCAAGTTTGAGACTCTTTCTTTCAACTATTGTTTCTAATTGTGAAAAAGAATAGAGGATTGTATATACGTGTCAATTAGCAAAACATCAGAATACATAACTAGACATCCTTTGCTGTTTCGGCTTATACTTTCAGAACATTAAGTTCAAAAACTACCTGTTGAGATGCTCCCGAGGAATTGTGGGTAAAACCTCATTAGCCCTATCAAGGTCGCCCCGCATAACGAGTGTCTTATACTCTATCAAACTAAGAAGTAATTATGTATAGCCCATAACACTGAAAAAACACAGCACAGAGCAATGTGAACAATGGGATTTTTAATTTAAAATCTTCTGAATGCACTTAACATAAAAACCTTGAAAGTGCACTCACTTGAACTCTTTGTCAATAAGATACACCCGACTCTGACTGGAAAGATACCCTAACAAATACATAGGCCAATCTAAGTGGAACATGGTTGTTACCTGCAATTTGTAAGCACAGTCAAACAAGTCTACTGGATATTAATAATAATAAATATTAAATGAGGCTACCTGATGAAGAACACCAAACATCTGTCTCTTAGGTAATGTTGTGTGGCCAAATGGTAGGAATAGAACCCTATTAACTTTCTAGTGGCACATTGGTGTTCTTGATGTTCGTAGATGCCTCACATAAAGTAGAGAATGCAAATACTTTGTGTAGCTTGTTGGAGGCAACGGTCAAGCAGATGTATGTAGAATATCATTTAATTTGTCATCTACAACATAACCACATGTCTAACCACAAGGAGACTTCTTCAAGTGAGGTACCCAACAATTATTTGGAGCCCTTCTACTGCCCATTGCACTGATTTTAATAGTTGAAGGCATGCAAAAGTTAAAACATCAAAAAATTTATCTACAACCACAACCACACTTTGGTGTTTAGGTTGATTCAAGAGCACACCTAAGGAAAGGAACTTGTACAATGGAGGGTTGCACAATTCCTCACAAATGGAGGAGAAGGTCATGAGGACAGTCTTTCGTGATGTGTTTGCAGAGAGCACAAAAGAGATACTCAAAGTAACTTCCAAACTTATGGTTTATGAATTTCTGATTTGCTAATTTTTTTTAATTTTCTATTAATTTGAACTTTTTATTTTCAAAATTTTGGCTGATACTCTTTGGTTGATGGGGATGAAATGCCAATTAGTCATCTCTATGAGACCATGGACAAGGCCAAGGAGACAATATAGCATTATGATGGTGGAAATGAGAAAATATGAAGTCATTTGGCGAATAATTGATTGTAGATGGATCGACCAACTCCACTAGCCAATACATGCCATGGCGTACCCACTTAAACCCCATTTTTTTCATTTTTGATTCTTTTGAGGCCAGTGAAGAGGTTATGGCACACCTCACCACATGCATTAAGAGAGAATCACACCCACCGAAAAGCCTTGAATATGCAATTCTAGATTTTGATGCTGCTTGCTTTGTATTTAATGTATGTGCTGCAACTTTAGATGGCAGGGGTCTTACAAATTTGCAGAAGCAAATTTTTAAAGATTTAACCAAATGTGATGAAAAAGTGAACAGTGTTGATCAGGGTAAATCTTTGTTTGCATTGCAGATGAGTAAAACCAGGATAATTTGTACTTTTGCAATTTCTATTAACCTACTTTGGCCATTACAGCTTTGAAGCTCAGCTAGTAAAGACACTGATGAATCATGTGATTAAGACATTGGATAGGGTGCGGTTGGAAGTTGCCAAGCAGCCACTGGGAATGGACAGTGTGAAGTATGCTCTCATTCAGAAATTAAATCTGAATTCAAAGTAAGAGGTTGTTAAAGCTGGAATTTGTGATATTGGTGGTGAACACAGTTGCAAAGGCTCTATACAATCAACTTTATGGTGATTTTGATGCTGCTTGCTTTGAATTTAATATCCATGCCATTGCTGTAGATGCCACAGGTCTTACAAATTTGCAGAAGCAAATTCTTAAGGAATTAACCAATATGATGAATAAGCGGACAATATTGATCAGGGCAAATCTTTGTTCACATTTGCAGAGGAGTAGAACAAGGATAATTAGTACTTTTGCAATTTCTATTGACCTACTCTGGCCATTGCAGCTTTGAAGGTCAGCTAGTAAAGACAGTGGTGAATGATGTGATTAAAACACTGGACAGAGTGCCATTCGAAGGTTCCAGGCAACCAGTGGGAATGGACAGAGTGAAGAATGCTCTCATTCAGAAATTAAATCTGAATTCAATGTAAGGGGAACTTGTTAAAGATGAGATTTGGGGCATTGATGGCATTGGCAAGACCACAGCTGCAAATGCTTTATACAATCAGTATTATGATGATTTTGATGCTGCTTGCTTTGTATTTAATGTCCATGGCAGATTCCACAGGTCTTACAAACTTGCAGAAGTAAATTCTTAAAGATTTAACCATATATGATGAAAAAGTAGACAGTGTTGATTAGGGTAAATCTTTGTTCATATTGCAGAGAAGTAGAACAAGGATAAATAATACTTTTGCACTTTCTACTAACCTTCTCTGGCCGTTGCAGCTTTGAAGGTTAACTAGTAAAGACAATGGTGTAAATGCATCCTAATTATATTGCACGGCTTAAGTTCTTCTTTCTTACATCTATGTAGAAGTGGGCAGGTGTCGTGAGGTTCAGTGAAGGATAAAAGAATTTAAAAGATCTCCAGATGCAGTCGGATTTAAGGCTGTAAAATGACATACGCCTTTCATGATGGAACCAGGTCACCTCCATAGACATAGGAGAACTATGCAAAATTTGGAGAAATTGGTGTGGAAGATGGTAGCAGCAGGGTATTTTCCAATTTCAAGACATTTACTTACCACTGTGGAAGACGAGGAAAAAGAATTATTTATCTACCATCATAGTGAAAAGGAAATTGCATTTGGTTTGTTAAACTTACACCATAGCGCAAGTATTGGAGTTCTTAAGAACCTTCGATATGCGCTGATTCGCCACACTGTAATGAAACTCATCTCCAACATTGTTGCATACAATTTGTTGTAAGGGAAAAGAACCATTTCAATCATTTTAAACAGATACCATTTTTTGTGGAATTTACTGGTGATGTCAAACGAAGCAAAGCAAAAAAATAGGCTTGCACTATAATAATATGTGTAGTGTTGATAATGAAAAGAACTCCATCAAATATAACAGAAGGGGAGTTTTTGCAAGATGTTGGAGTTGCCAGTGCCCTGGCAACCAACATGCACCCGCCCACTCTATCACAAAAAGCCTAAGAGAAATGCGGTCTCATGGACTACAATGAACACAGGATATTCACAAAATAGATTTATTAAAAGGATTTAAAAAACTTTCAAGCAAAATGCGACTGGCAGGAGTAAAGTCAAACTCCACAACCTTTGCCAGCACTCTCCCTACCTCTGCTAAAATGGGGTTTTGGAAATAGGGGATGGACATCCATCAAATCATAAGTATAGGGAACCATAGAAAAAACACAAGAACTATTTGACAGAGTATCTCAAAGCACTGTAAAACAAAATTTTATTGCATCCTAATAACTAGAAAATTGTCTTTGCTTAATGAAATTACAGCGAACGGTTTTCTTCTTGTTTTTAGTTTTTGTGCTGGAAAGACAAAGGACTGATGTAAATACTTGTTTAAGATGAGAGAGGTGATTCTCTCTATGCTCTGTTCCCATTCTCCTTCCGCTCTTCTTCCCCCTTTTCCCTTCGTTCCTACCCCTCTTTTTCTTCCATCGTTTTCCCTCCAAAAATGTCGAGAGTCCCAAAAGCCCTGTTTCAAAATTAGAGGAGTGATTAAGTAAATAAAAAAATGCTAATCTCCTCATCTAGTGACACCTTGCTCTAGGTGATTCATGGAGGCTTCCAACAACTCAACCATATCACATTTTAGTTCATCTTAGAGTTAAAAAAATATTGTTTTTCCTTAAGTTTAATATTCCAAAATGACCTTAAGTGATAGTCCTATGACCTAGGACTTTAATTTTAGCCAAAATCATGAAGAATAATCACTAATGATCCCTTTGAACCCATAAGAATAAACTTTATAAGTAAACATCTAAATGACATTTCCCAACACATAAACCCACTCACACAATTTCATTACACATCACTATGGCAATAATCACTTAACCTAACATCATGAATAAAATACATTACAACAATATATCGCATGGGACCTTAGTCCCTCCAAATGGACTAGATTCAGGCTTGACTTGTTTCACATGAAAGGGTGTACCATGTGACCACCCGATTACCATTGGTGTTGGAATTTTTCTACGCACTCAATCACAAATTGTTAGTGTGACATAGTGATATTCATCGTTGAAGCAACAAGGACACTTTTAATTATATTCAACCTATCATTTGCAATGATTTCATTTATAAAAGCCTTAAACCATTGTATTAATATTTTATTAACCAATTGAAATAAAATTCATCGATCACAACCTTGATCTCACAACATCGCTATAAGCATCACATTCATCAAGTCAAATACTCAATCTACTCAAGGAAATCATATATAGACATACATAGACATTACAAGGCAAAAACTTATATTATAATTATAATTATAAAATTATGAAATTATATTACAATATAATTACTCATTATTATAATATTTAAATAATATGAAATATTATTAAATTATATAATTACTTTGTTATATAAGTTATAAATTATACAACTTAAGTTATTAAATTATATAACTTAAATTAATTTAACTTAAATTATACTTGTGCATACTAGACTTGCAAAATTAAATAATTTATCAATATTATAATATATTTAAAAGTTTTATAATTAATAATTTTGTCTTTATTTTATTTGTATTTATCCTGTTTGTCTATTTTCTTGTCTTATTTTTAATTTTTTTGTATATTTCCTATTGTATGATTTGTTTTTTTCTTCTTAACCCTTTGTTCAATCCTTTCTCTCTCTTTATTCCTTTGGTCTAAGCGGACATTTATTGCCTTGCCTTGTATTGTCTTTGAATTCATGGATTATGATCAAATTGGAAAGAAAAAAGAATAGAGGAGTAATAGTCATTTATTTAATCATTTATTTAGTCATTTTTATTTGTCTGACCAATTATTTAGTTGTGTTTTTTGCCCGATGACCAAATCAATCATTTATTTAGTCATTTATTTGGCTATTTATTTAGTCATTTCAACCAATGACCAAATTAGTTGCAAATAAACCAGCCCGTGAATAGGACAATAATGGAGTGGCTGAGCACATGAATAGGATAATAATAGAGCATGCAAGAACCATGAGATTGCATGTTGGGCTGCCTTTAAACATGTGGGCAAAGACTATCAATACCACTGTATATTTAATTAATAGAGGTCCTTCAGTTCCTTTAGGCTGTGGTATTCCAGAGGAAGCATGGACAAGTAAGAAGGTGAGTTATTCTTTTATGAAAACCTTCGGATGTGAAGCATTTGCACATGTAGATTCTAACAATAGAACCAAGATGGATGCAAAATCAAAAAAGTGTACCTTTTTTGGATATGGCATTGATGAATTTGGTTATAGGCTTTGGGATTTTAAAAATTAGAAAATTGTGAGAAGCAGGGATGTTGTATTCAATAAGAAGGTGTTGTACAAAGATTAGTTGCAACAGCATGAGAAGAAAGAAAAGGATTATGCGGTGCTGGGTGATACTCCAAATAATGATGTTCCAGTGGTTCCTCATGATTCGTAATAGCAACAAGAAATACCACAAAATCCAGTGAATGTTAGAGAGTCAACAAGGCTAAGTAGACCTCCTGAAAGGTTTTCTCCCTCTTTGTATTCTATTATGTTAATAGATGCTGGTGAACCGGAAGGGCATGATGAAGCTATGCAAGTGGATACAAAGGTTTAGTGGGAGCTTACAATGAAAGAAGAAATGGACTCCTTGTTGAAAATCAGACTTGGGAATTATGTAAGTTACATGTAGGTAAAAAGGCTTTACCAAACAAATAGATTTATAGGCTAAAAGAGGAAGATGGAGGTAAGAAAAGATTTAAAGCCAAATTAGTTGTAAAAGGATTTGCACAAAAAAAAGGTATTGATTTTGATGAGATTTTTTTCCGGTTGTTAAGATGACTTCTATTTGTACTATTTTAAGTATTGTGGCTACTAAAGATTTGCATTTGAAACAACTAGATGTGAACACTATCTTTCTCCATGGTGATTTAGAGGAGGAGATATATATGGAACAGCCTCAAGGATTTGAGGTCAAAGGTAAGGAGAAATAGGTGTGCAGATTGAAGAAGAGTTTGTATGGCTTGAAACAAGCACCTCGGCAATGGTATTTAAAATTTGATAGTTTTATGGTTGAGCAAGGTTACAACCGATGTAATTCTAACCATTGTGTTTATTTTAAGAGGTTGGATAATGATATCTACATTATTTTATGTTTATATGTTGATGACATGCTTGTAGCAGGGTCTAACATGGATCACATAAGAGAGTTAAAACAATAGTTAGCACAATCATTTGCTATGAAGGATTTGGGGGCAACAAAATAAATCCCTGGCATGAAAATTTGTAGAGATAGGAAGAATAGAAAATTGACTCTATCTCAAGATGATTATATTGAAAATGTGTTGTAGAGATTCCATATGGAGAATGCAAAAGTTGTCAGCACACCTTTGTCTAGTCATTTGAAATTGACTAAAGAGATGTGTCCTAAGACACAAGAGGAGGAAGAAAAAATGTCCAAGGTACCATATGCTTCAGTTGTAAAAAGTTTAATGTACGCCATGGTATGCACAAGACTAGATATTGCACATGTTGTAGGAGTCGTAAGAAGGTATATGAGTCATCCCAGATTGGAGCATTAGAATACGGTAAAATGGATTCTCAGATATTTGAGAGGTACATTCAATAAACACTTATGTTTTGGGGGCTCTAATACTGATTTAGCAGGTTATGTAGACTTAGATTTGGTAGGGAATATTGATACCAGGTTGAGTACTACAGGTTGTCTTTACTGTAGATGGGACAACAGTGAGTTGGATCTCATGGTTGTAAAAGGTGGTTGTTTTATCCGCCACGGAGGTAGAGTATGTACCTGCAATAGAGGCAAGCAAGGAGATGATATGGCTACAATCTTTTATGGAAGAATTGGGCAAACAATAGGCTAACAATTCTTTGTATACAGCTAGTCAAAGTGCCATACATCTTGCAAAGAATTCTACCTTGCATTCAAAGACCAAACACATACAGCTTAGGTATCACTTCATCCAGCCAGTGTTAGATGATGAATAGTTATGGCTAGAAAAGATACATACAGATGAAAATCTAGCGGATATGTTTACAAAGGTAGTGATAAGGGAGAAGCTGAGCTCCTCTTCAGCTTTGGTTGGTCTTCAAGACTGAAAACAGAAAATAAGAATAGCATAGTCTAGGGTTCTTATTTCCAGTGGGAGCTATAGGGTCAGCGGTGTTATGATCAGTCTCCAAGTGGGAGATGATATGGTGTGGAGTTTGATCAGTCTCCAAATGGAAAATTGTTTTTATATGGAGCCTAATTAGACTTGGAGGATAAATTTACCCCACTTGTATTGGTGCTGTTTCCCCCAAATTATTTAATAGGGTCAAGAGGCAGCGCCCTTGCAAGGGTTTGGGGGCAGTGCCCCCAAGATGAAGTCAAGGGGCCGACATAAAAAAACCCTATTTTTGTAACTGACGTAAGCTTGATAAAAGTGGCTAAGGGTTAGGGTTTTTGTGGATATTGTATTGTAGCATTTGCAACAGTATTGAGTTGCAAGGATTGCTGGTTGTAATCAGTTTGATTTACTAGATAATAATATTGGACACTCTATTGGTGGATGTAGCCTGAGTTTGGGTGAACCGCATTCAAACTTGTCTCTCGCTGTTATTATTTCTGTGTATTTTCATTCCTCTGTTTAATCTTTATTTGCATTTAATTGATATCTTCTGCACCCAATTCACAACACTTACATCCTATATTTCTTGTTCACCTTCATTAAGGTTCATCAGTGTTCTTCCCTATGGGAAAATATGAGCCACGTCTCTCCTTGGTGAAGCTATTATTTTCTTGACTTCTTCCTCTTCATGGCGGTATTCCCCACTCTCTTCTGTATCTGCATAATTGACCAAGGGTTGTAACACCTTGAATGCAGAGCTCCTTGAAAGTTCTTTCCCACCATAAACTGACATAGAATACTAGCCTTTAATGGATAGGACAATAGGCACTTCAATCTCCTCCAAGACCACTTCATGTTGTTCATCTATAACCTCTAGTGGGGTTATCTTCGGGGCAATATTTGGAGGCATAAACCTTAGAATTTTTATATTTTCCATAATTACCCTCATTCTTTCAATAGGATATTTGATTTCAAGGTATGCTCCTTTATATCCTTTGTCATTCTACTTTCTCCTTCTCTTTTCCAAATAGATATCACCCCATGTTCTCCTTTTGGTTTCCTTCTCTTCCTTAGTAGTGTAGCTCCTGATTAGGTCCTCTAATTCATCATATTGATGCTCATATATAGACCTATCCACAGCTTTTCTCACATTGTTAATAAAGTTCTTGGGGTCATACCTTCTTCTTGTAGCAAGATGCAACTTATAATCTAGCAATGTGTCACCTAGAAGATCCAATCCTTCCTTAGCATCGATGTAGAAGTCTAAGACTTTTACAGTTGGAGGGAAAAATGACCCTTTCTTATGTTTACTAAGGTGAATTTTATCTGAGTGATCCAACTACCATATAGTTTCAAGGAATGCTATTTTTTCTAGTACCCAAAATGGTTGTATATGAGGAGTCACTTTAGCACCATAAATCCTTATCAATGTATGATCATTGTGGTAAAACTAATCACCCTAATTGTTATCAACCTTAGACTCTGGATTCAACTCCATAGGCATTTACCCAAACGTTTTCAAAATTATTACCACAAAGCGATCTTCAAAAATGTACTAGTCAACTTCTTTGTATAGGGAATAAAAAAAATGTCTACTCTTGGACATGTAAAGGCTGACCTTCTTTTGATGTGGGATTTCATCTAAGCATTGTGTTCTAATGGCCTCTATCCAAATATAACAAAATGTGGCAAAGATGAGAATACAATGTAAATGAAGGTATCTCCCTTTAATTCTACAATCTACTTGTGGATGTTATCAACCAAGAAAGAAGCATAAGTAAAAAGTCTATTCACATGTGCCTATTTTGAATATCAACAACTAGCATCATTAATGCTATAGGCATTTGGACATAATAGTCCACTTCCATGACCTAACACAAGGCATCGTGCATGTCATTTTTAAGTATTCCTCAAAAGTGTGCACATTAAATAGGTCCATTTCACCTATTAAGATAGACATCCATCTTCCTTCTTGGTCCTTGGGTCTATGATATGGAAGCCATTTGAGCCTATATTTGATTGTGTCTTTTTTTACTCCTTACACAATGCATCAAGGTCTATGATTTTTTTGCCTTCAAGTTCAAATGGAAAATAGTTGTAATCAATTCCATGTTCATAGAGGGTGTATAGAAGATCATGCATGATAAAGAGATTTGAGACCACCAATTTACCTAGATCCAACCTCCATATATTGTAGAGGGGAATTGGCTTTTCATCCTAGTTGTGGCAATAGGAGAATAGATCCCAACTAGTGGAAGAGATGACTATATCTTAAACATGTTCATTTCTATCCTCGAACTTATCAAATAAGACACTAGTCCCTTGGATATACTTTGATTTTTTAGATGAAGTAGGCAATTGGTCCACTATGTGTTGGTCTAAGCATGTCTTGTACTGGGAAGATTGGAATGGCATTTTACTCATTTTGGATTTATAAGGTTTTTCTAGGGTTCTTTCTCGAACTTAGGATAAAAAATAATAGAGGGCTACATAATTTAATTATGGGAACTAAACTTCTTTAAAATAATTTAAAAAGATTCACAGTGAGCATACAAAAACCCTAACACATTATAGGTGTACATAGGATTTAAAACTTGAGGGGAACTTACCTATTTATCTTGCAATTCAATTGAAATAATGTAATGTAGGAAAAACTACTCCTCAACTGAACATGCTAATTAAGGGAGCTTTTCACTAACATTACACTTGGGTTCTGTTTGCTTGATGTTTCAGGCCTATTCTAGGTCTACAAAACCACTTTATATGCTAATAAGATAAAAGTAATGAAAATAGATGCATACATGAAAGAAAGAAACTAAGGAAATGCTAGAAAATAGATTGCTATAAACAAAATTATGAAAAATGAAACACAAAAGTGGGAAGAATAACAAAAATGGAACCTATCACCAGAAGGAGGAGCTCACTACCCTAGATGACAACACTCCATGAAGACTTTCTACTAAGTAATGGTGTCCTCAAACCACAAAAATAAAAATATCTAGATCTATATAGACCTAGGACACCTGTACAACATAACAACAGACAAAACAAATACCCAACAATCTCTAGGTGACACAAATTTCAAAATAAAGCACAATAAGCTATTGAAAATAAGATAAAATGAAATGTAAATGAAAGAAAGAAGTAATGAAACCTTCGAGTGTTTGAAATGCTTTCACTCAAGAGCACCTACAAAGAACAAAGGCAAAATGTAATGTTGCTAAGGAGCTTACCTCAGTCAAGCCCTAGTTTCAATATTTCTACCTCTATGAGCAGTGAATGATGAAGAATATAGAAATAAAGAGTGTGTTCTCCTATCGTACACATGTCTACAAATTAAGAGAAGTGACAAATTAAAATAAAAGCTAAGGTAGCTTCCCTGGTCTACGAGGAAGAATACACAACAACAAACAAATGGTGGCCTACACCATGAAGCATAAACAAATGGTGGTCTATACCATGAAACTTTCAAAGAAAATAACTAAACTATGTATAAATAGATTCAAATATGAAACATTAAACTACACAATAGAACAATCTTACTAGCTTGAAAGTGGGAAGGAGGCTGCAATTCCTCAAGGGCTAGAATTTGGTTGCACAAGTTCAAAACCCTAGCAAGAGAGAGCCTTTTCAATTAACACAATACATGCAAAAGTCTCCAAGAGCTAGTAGAGATAACACCACCACCAAAGAGGGGATGGAAAATCTAGATAGTTGTTGTAGAGAGATATTTCACCAAAGTTGCAGAGAGAGAGAGATTATTCAAAAAAATTATATTATCCTCGAATGAGAGGGAAGAATGAAAGAGTCGTTTGGAGCTCGAGAGGTGTTACAAAAATCTCACCAGCCATAGTCCAGTTATTCAACATGTCTGAAAATAGCTTCACTAAGATTTTCATGCTCTTAGGATGCTAGCACGATGTGCATATGTCCACGCTAAGTGCTAGCATCCAAGTGAATCTACCTTAGAATCTTGTGAATCATCTCCAAACTATGAGAATCACCAAACACTAGAACAATATTTGATGAAAATGAGAAAAGGAGACCAAAATGAAGCAAACATGAGCCTAAGATGTAGAAAGGAGATGCAAGCACCAAAGTGGTCACAAAATGTAGCGTGAAATTGCAAGGGTATGCAATTTTAGATATTACATTTAGCCCCCACTTTAGCGGGCTTATGACACTACGTGCATATGCAAGCTAAAGTAGGAAAGAAATAACATCACCAAATTTACCTCAAAAAAGGATATTGTAGAGGGAAAAGAGGATTCTTCGAGTAGAGGAATGAAGCCCCTAGGCTGAGAACTTGCAAAAGCATAGTATTAGACAACAAAACCTACACAAGAGGCAATGCTAAAACCAAACACACGCGCACGCGCACACACACACAGATATATATATATATATAACCACACTTAAAAGGATTATATCAAAATATGGTTTGCCTAAACGTCAAGGTTAGAAAACCATACAATCTAATGCACAACAATTACTATCTAGAACAAATCAACACACACACACACAAGAAGAGAAAAAGAAAGCAAAACAAAAGGGCATTTCTAGCACACTATGAGACCTAGAAGGATGCCAGGTATGGTTCTAGGGATAGCACACTACGAGAGCTAGGAACCATACCAAATTCTTGTGGGCCACTAGAACTAACAAACTGCATTTTAAGTGACTCACAAAGAAAGCCAAAAGAGAGTAGCTAAAAAATGTGGTTAGGCCAAGCAGGCGCATCTTCTTAGGAGCATAAACTACAAAATGCTTCTAGAGAAAATGCTATTAGAAGCGTAACATCAATGTGGTGTGTGTGGAAAGTGTAAAGCAGGAAAGTATGCCCCCACCTTAAAATAAATGCATAAGGCATCAATATGTAATTTATTTTAAGGTAGACTAGCCTAGGAAGAGAGAAATCAAAGAAACATATCTATATGGCAAAGGTATGTTCCAAAAGTTACATCTAGCAAAAGAGATAAATGCCTCCAAAGGAAGGCAAGAAAGGTGATGCTAAATGCATGATACACAAAAGCTTGTGTAAGCATGGTATGGCACTGAGCAATGCTAACACATGCCATATAAAACAAGCAACAACACCAAAACACTAAGGGATCTACGTGCTTTGGGGTTAGTATGCATTAGGAAGGGTAATCAATAAGGGACAACTGAATGAATTATCATCATCTCCCAAGAATGTAGAACTATGAGCACAAAGGAAGAATTTCACAAGAAATCAAATAAATTAAGTTTTTTTGGGTCAACATGGAAGGAAGCTAAATACTCCAACACTTTGCATTGTCCCCAAAATGTCACAAAAAGAAAAAAAATAACATATAGAAAAATGTAAGGACAAGTAGAAGAATGTCACAACATTTTATTTTGCCTATATCCATGTGTCTACAGTGGCATCGTGGTCCTACAGGAAGACTTGACAAACATAAATACATTTATGGGGCAAATATTACAGTCAAAAAAGAAAACACACAAAACACATGAAATGAATGTACAACCCTCATGGGTCGAGCATCATCAATTCATCCTAGTCTAAATCTAGATAAGCATAGGGCATGGAGGAAGAGCTAACAATTGGACCACATTAAGAATTGTACATGTAGACTCCTTTAATGCCAAGTACGGAGGATCACTAGTAGGAGTGGGATCCACTAGAGCACTAGGAGCAATAATTGTCAATGATCATGTGAAGTTCATGGATAATGAGGATATGTCTAGGATAGACTCGGTGATTCACCCTACAAGAGAGGAACTAGGGAAGTTATTCTTTGGATAATGCATTAACCATGGTTCATCAGTGCTATAGCAAGAAGGTGAGAGCTATGAGTCATGGGCAAAGGAACATCCTCCACAACCAGAAGAGATGATGAAGAAGGGCTTAGAAGAAGTGGAGAAGGTGACATGCACTTAGGATTGAGAAACGGAGGGGTGGGGTAATGCTCTAGTTTATACTTGGGAAATAGGAGATGAATGTATTTATCAATGGTGGAGGGGTAGAGGATATCTAGAAAAATGATGTGATAGGTGTACTAGAAAGTCACAAGTGTGGTGATGTTAGGCATATCCAATGGTTTGAGAAAGGGTGGCATGTCATGGATGGACGGAAGGATGGGGTCCTCCATCTAGAAGGAGCTAAGACTACTTGCACCCTTGAGAGGTGACGTTCATCTGGATCTGATTGAGGAGGACAAAAAGGGGTTAGAGATGGAAGAGACATAGGTTGAGAAATAGAAGGCTAAGGCACCAAAGAAGAAATAGGATTAAAATGTGACTACACCAGAGAAGAATGCTCAAGGGGAGGTTGCACACTAGCAACACTCTCATGGCCCACAAAATGACAATGATGCTTATGATCTCTTGCAAGTTGGTTTCACCTAGTGCGGGCCAAGGACTCTACTGATGGATCTAGGGAGTCTTCCAACATGGGCTTCAGCTCATCCAATTCCATAGGGATAGGTGGAGAAACTGAAATAACCTCCAAAGTTCAGGAAACCACAGGGGTAGGCGAAGGGTCTTGCAACATGGACTGCTTTCTCCATGCCACTGATTATGCAAGAGGAACAAAAGTAGCCACCAAAGGTAGGGGAGCCACAAGAGCAGGGGTAAGAGGAGCACTCAGCACTGGCTCATTTCCTTGTGCCACCAAGGAAGTAGGAGGAACAAAACCAACCATAAAAGGTAGAGAGATCCCAAAAGTGTGTGATGCACTAGGCTGTACTATAGGTGGACCTTGAGGCATCTGGAGGTGGAATTGTGGAGTACAAGCTAGGAGCATGGGAATAGGGAGGTGTACTTTATGTTGGCAATATGTGTTGTCATTGATGTCAACACTTAGAGTAAGGTCAACACTCAGTTTGTGATGATGATATACCAATATAGTAACAGTGATGCAGTGATGATACTGATGTTCATGGTTGCTAATATTTAGTGATGCTCCTGATGTTCATAGTGGGTTGCTGATGTTCATGGTTGGATGTCATGCCTTGATCAGTGTCAAGTCAAGTTGTTTTGAGCATGCTTATGGTCAACAAAGATGATGAATGATGAAATATTAAGATGGGAATTAGAAGCACTAAGATGAATGATGATAAATTAATCTATGTTGAGGATGAAAATATGTTGATGGATTGTGGCATGTTGTATGATCCTTCTTGTTGTTCCTAAGGATGTGTATGTTGTTATTTGAAGGTTTTCATCTCTAGAAGTTGGTGAAGGTTTCTACTACAAAGAATTGCTTGAAAAGACTGTCTGGTAAAATACTCCACATTCCTCCACATTTGAATCTATGATCATGTGGTTCAGAAGTTAAGGATGTTATAAATGTGATAAATCCAAAGTTTCAAATCATTTGCTCCTCCGTAGTGAAAGTTATGAGAGACAGAGTTCCGATTGTGCTCTGGCAGAATCAAGTGATGATAAAAATTGTTTGGGATGCTCCACATTCCTCTGCAATGATAGATATGTTGCCAAGAGACACTATATGGATTCATGAATGTTGTCATTGATGGCAACAATGGTTACCCCACACATCCGCAAGACATGATGAGTCTCTACCGGAAGTCAGATTGAAGAAGTGTTATGATCTGGTAAACAAGAACAGAGCAGTCAGCAAGGTCCAACAGTCAGGTCCAGATCTCTTAGAGGAAGTATTTCAGTGAAGTACGGATTTGGTGAAGTCAAGAGGAGTACCTTGACTAATAGATTCCAAGGATTTATCCTCCGGTGATGGAAGGGTGAAGAGATATGAGCACTTGAGTGTTGGGTTCCTATTTGATAGAGTAGATAGAGGAAGAATTGTACCGGCAAAGTGTCAGACCCAAATCCGGAAGAGATATTGCTAATGACTAAGTTTCTTGAGGTATCATTCATGATTGGCCGACATGATTGAAGACTTCTACAAGCATATTCTTGATCCGCATTACTTGGTATGTAAGGATTCAGCCGACAGACCAGAGTTTGAGATAATATTGACTATTCTGGTTGCGGACTAGAAAAGTGTTGAAATCACTTGTGCGGATATATATACAAGATGGATTTAGATGTGAAGGTGTGTGTGTGTGTGTGTGTGTGTATGCAAGTGCAAATAAAAGCAGAAGAATAATAAAAAAGGTAGAAAAATAGGTTCAGAATGTAAGAGGACAACAACACTTAAGGAGAGTTAGAATGAAGTGCAGCCGATCAGTCTATTGAGCTTAACCGGAACTGAACTTCAGCATGTGTGGATGCTTCTCATCAGTTCAAGTTTTCTTCTTGTAGATAGTAAGTCTTTTGTAGGTAGTGAGACTCTTGTGAGCAGTGTGCTCGGGCAGTGAACCCTAATTGGCAAGTGTCATTTTGTATCTTCTATTCTTTTAACAGAGAATAATATCTTGGGTTAATCACCCCGTGGTTTTTCCCTTAACAGGGTTTCCATGTCAAAATCGTTGTGTCATGTGTATTGGTGTTATTTCTATTTCATGATTATGCTTGCTTATTTGATCTGATGTTGCATTAACTGCTAAGAAAGCACAGAAAGTTGAAATGTTAGGATAACTGATTCACCCCCCCTCTCAGTTATCAACAATTGGTATCAGAGCCAATTTCCTCCCAACGGAGCCTAATAGCTTGAGGAAGATCTGGGAATTCAAATGGATGTGTATGGTATAAGGGAGCAACTTAAGTCTACCCTTGATGATCTTGAGCAGTCAAACTCTGAAGTCAATGAATTGAAGGAAAGACTCAAACAGGCTGATGATTTCATAAAAGAACTAAAAGAGAAACTGAGTCTCTCTATGAAAAAGAGAAAAGAGCTACTTCAACAATTGGCAAGTCAAGGTGAAGCCAATGATACAAATGGAGATCTGAAAGAGAAAACCAAGTTATGTGAAAAGTTATCAAAATAAATCATCATGGTAAGACATGAAATGGAATCGGGAGTTATGAAGTTCACCCAAGGAATTAAAGAAAGAAGAAAATCTAAAGATGATCTAAAGCAATCTTTCAAGGAAAAATCAGAAGACTACCACAAGATGGATAGAATAATTAGACATCTTGAATCTGATCTTGAAGATGCTAAAGATAATGAAGAAAAACTTGAGGATCAAATTGTCTCTTAAAAGGGATCTTCAAACAACAAATGAATACAAAGAGAAATTCAAGATAAGCTCTGCTCAACTTGAAGTCCTTCTTGAAAGCCAAAAGAGGGTAGATGACAAGTATGGCCTGGGGTATGAAAAAGGTGAAAGCTCCGGATCCGGTCAGAAGAATTTTGGATCAGATCCAAGGAACAGGCCTAGAAGACCTTCGGTAAGGCAGCCTAATGCTCAAAGATATCCATCCTTCAATGGATACTGCCACAGCTGCAATAACTTTGGTCATAAAGCTAATCAGTGCAGAAAGAGAATGAATCAGACTAATACATCCTTCTCCGGACAGTGTTTCGACTTCAAAAGGTATGGTCACAAATCTCATGAATGCAGAAATATGCAAATAAACAATTCATTCAATGGTAGATGCTTTGCATGCAAGAGAATGGGTCATATGGCTAATCAATGTAGATCAAGAGGATATCAATCAAATATGCAAAGAATGTTGTTTGCCAAATTTGCAATAGATCCGGTCATATTGCAAAATTCTGTAGAAACAAGAATCAGGACAAAAGAGGTCCGGTACATCATAATCAGAATCAAGATAAGGGAAAAAAAAAGTAAATGCGAATGAAGTTCAATGTGAGATGAACAAGATTTGGGTGAAGAAAAGTATAGAGAATATAGGGGATGGATCCGCACCAAACTCTGGTGCTGATATTCCTTCCAGAAATTAAAAAGTGAGCTTTGGCTCAGGGGGAGACTCAAAGAAAACCTTTTTTCCCCCAGCCAGTCAATTGGTGCCGGAACTGGCACAAGGAGAGTTGCAGATTAAAGGATTCATAAGAGAAACATATAAATAAACGATGGTTAAGATTTGGAAGATCTGCAAGATGTTTAGATCAAGATTGATCTGGTTCTTCAAGTCATCCGAATAAGGCAAACTAGAATGACTTAGGTCGAGCATTTATTACAACTTGGTATTAGGGTTTGTGGAGTAATATAAGGGTTCTTCTTATTAAACATTTGCTCATTTTGCATTTAAGAAAAAGAAAAGAGGAGCTCTGTAACGAATTTCCTCAAGCCCATCAAAGTTCATTTGCAGAAGTCGATTCATCTAGAAATCGATCTGTCTCACTCCGTGAAACCTAAAGGTGTAAAAGGTATTTTCCGTTCTTAAATATCTCTTTGCAAATCTTTTTAAAGATGTCTACTCTAAATATTGTGAAGATCACTGATAGGCCTCGCCCCAAATTCAAGAAACATCCCTACAAATCCTTGGAAGTAGATCCCCTAGGAGCATTTTCTAGTGTTCCGCATGGTGTCTTGCATACATAAGATATTAGGGTTTACATTCACGCAAACATTAAAGAATTCAGAGAATTCAAATTGAGGGATATCTACCACAAACAACTAATAGATGATTCATTTGAAGGTATGTGCCATAATGGTCTTCCTGTATGAAGATTAAGGAATGTTTGGAGATGATGTATAGGCCGTGCTAACTCATCTGGAAGAATAACAAGCAATGTTTATGCATTCATGAGTACCCCCAAGATTGTGAAGACCGATGTGCTACATGTTTCATCTTTTCTTGCTTAAGGACAACCTATTTCAAATTTGTGAAGCATACAAATGTTATTCCTTGAAGAATGATGTTGTGAAGGATACTTAGGACCAGACTAAGCTTGTATTGGGATCCTCAAGGTGTATGTTTCCTTTTGGAGTAGCGTGTTATTCATGATAGGGCTTGCCCTATGCATGTTTCATGTGTTGTGATCTTTGGCCGACTTGTAAAATGTAATATATGAAATCAATGTAATGTCATGTATATATTGTAAACCTAGTTGGTCTAGGTGAAGTATGCTTGCAAAGATGAAAATATGAATGTGTAAAGAGTAGAGTATGAATATTACATGCATTATGATGTGCGACTGAAGGAGAAAGAGTAGAAGAGTTAGAGGTTGTCCTGATTCATCTTGAAGATATTTTTGTGACAGGACATAAGTAAAGAGTGTGCCTAACTGATCCAATCATCAGAAGAAAGTATGAAGAGGCAAAATTGCAATCATCAAATGTGTGAGCTTCAATGTCAGTTTTTATACAGTAGAAGGACTGTCGTGCTGTAATCTTTCCTGAGTTCATTCTCAGTTCAGGGAGTAGTTGCTTCCTTGAGTTGTAGCCCTAAAACAAAGTTAATAGGGAGTTGTAGCTTCTTTGGGAGTGACCCTAAAAAAAGTTTTTAGGGAGTAGAAACTTCCCTGGGTTGTAGCCCTAAAACAAAGTTGTTATTCTGAGCTTCATATATTGTGAGTTAATTCTCACCATGGTTTTTCCCTTCTTAGGGTTTCCATGTATATCTGGTGTTAAGTGTTGATGTGCATTGTGTTGATCTTTCATGTTTATGTTAATGATGTAATACTTAAGTTTTAATCTACTCCAAAGGATTTGAAGTTTGTTTAGATACTGATTCACCCCCCCTTAGTATCCTGGTGTGTTTAAAAATTAGTATCAGAGCAAAGTTACTTAGAAGAAGCTTAACTACTTGAGAAAGGTTTGGTATGGCTCCTAATGGATCTCACAAGGTACCTATATTTGATGGAACAATTTATTCCATTTGGAAGCTAAGGATGGAAAACTCTCTATCTTCTCTAGGGTTTGGTGTATGGAGAGCTATTGTGAAGGGTTACATTGCTCTTGGTTCTGAGCCTACAGATGCTGATGAGATTAGGTTGTATGATAATAATGGCAAGGCAAAGAGTACTATCGTGACTGGACTAGCAGATATAGAACTTCTAAAGGTAATGAGTTGCAAATCTACTAAGGATGTCTAGGTAAAATTGTTGCAAGTATGTGCTAACTGGTGTTGTCATTAATGTCAACATGTTTGTGTTGTCATTAGTGTCAACTATGCTCTTGTTTTGTTACTTGATTGTGATGAGTTAGTTGCTTTGTATTGTGTTATATAAGTGTTGAATATGATAAGAATATGTTCCTGATATTGAGTACCGAAGTGCTTTTGAGAAAATTTGGTTCATACTGAAGATAGAGTTGTGAAGATATATTATGGCTTACTGGATACTGTCTGAGTTTTTGGTCCGCATTTCTTCTGTGTTGAAGACCAGAGTGTGAGATTTAGATATGTTTTAGAGAAGTGTTTGAAGATGTTAAATCTAGAATTTGGTGGTCCGGATCGTTGTGCAGTAGAAGTTCTATTCACTAGTTTGAAGACTGTGCATGGCAACATTTGCAGTGTGACAGGGAGAAAGTAATTTTCTCCGCATTTCTCTGCAGTTTGTTTTTTGGTCTTGTGGTTTTGGACATATGTTTATAAGGTCCTTAGCTATCTTCATTCCAAAGGATTTGTGATTTGGTGCTCCAAAAAGAAAGTTATTGATTAGTAGAGTTCGACAATGTTTGTTGTGAGCAGTCTATGATCTGTCTTCAAGTGATATTTGTTGTCTTCAAGTGAGATCTGATGTGGCTGAATTTGTCAGATCCCAAGTGAATTTATGTTTTTTGTGGATGTCACCAGATTGTGTTGAAGGCATGTGCTTGATCCGCAAGCTATGATTGAGTTCTTGGAAGTGTGTGCCTAAGTATTCTTGGTGTTTGCACAAGTTTGGCTGACTTAGGTGCTAACACTCTTTGCAGATGTGTTTGTGGATTGTAGAAGCATGTTGAAGCATATGAAGATGTATTTGGGTCTGAGCTAAGCTGCGAAGTGTTCTTCTTTTACTCATTTGCTTTGCAAGTTTGTTTAGGTCCAGACCTAATTTGAATTATGTATGTTTGCCAACCTTGGAGATTGTTCCAAAGGTTGTAAATTGTATTGTTGACCTTGATGTATGTTCCAAGGTTGATGATTGATATAAATAAGTGAAAAGGATTCATATGTTTGGAGTGTGGATGTGAAGATGCAAAGATGAGAGTGTTTGTGTTGTAAGGGCAGCAAGGTGATATGTATTGTGCTTCAATGTAAGTGAACTCAGGGATATTTTAGATGCTATTATATCAGTTCATGGCAGTGAGCCACCCCTCCTGGAAGTGAGCCAACCCTCAGCAGTGAGCCACCCCATTGGCAGTGAGCCCTCTTTGTAGTGAGTATTTCTTTGGATAGTGCGTCCTTGGGCAGTGAGCCTCTTTTGTTATTCGGTATTGTTGGGTATTGTTACTACATTATATTGTGAGATAACACTCACCGTGGTTTTTCCCTTTTTGGGTTTTTCACATAAAAATATGGTGTTCATGTGTGTATGGTGTTGATGTGTTAAAGTTTTGTTTTTGTACTTCATGTTTAATCTTCATAACAGATCAAGGAGTTAAAATAAGTGAATATGAATGTGATTTTGTTTAAGAAAAGTTAAAGTTTTTTATACAACTAATTCACCCCCCCTCTTAGTTGTCTTGTGCCTTCAACAATTGGTATCAGAGCCTGGTTCCTTGGAAAAAAGTCTAACAGCTTAAGGTAGATCCAGGATGATGCACATGAAGGATGTTTCTCTATTTGTTTTCTGAAACATGAGAATAGTAAGCTATTTTGATATGTTGTCTGTAATTTAGTTATAACTACATTCAAGTCTGGCAAACCTAAGGAAACTGTGGAAATAGATTAGAAGATTGTTGTTAATATGGAAGCTAACTCTGAGAGAAGAAGAAAATTTGATACTAATATGCAAAGGGACAAGCTTCTTCTCAAGTGTTTCAGGTGTGGTGAGATTGGTCATTATGCATCAAGATGTCCAAAGAGAAATTTGAGAAGTAAGAAAGAAGAAAATAAAAGAAGAATACCTAAAAGAACCTATTATGATGTTGAAGACTCCTTGCTCACTAATTCAAAGGATGACATTTGCAGTGCTAGCCCTGAAGGATGTATAAAAGAAAATTATCCGGAGGTAAGTCTTGATAGTGAAAATACTTTTAAGAAAATAATTATTGGGTTATTGACAATAGTTGCTCAAATCATATGACCGGTGATAGAAATAAGTTTATTAATTTTGAGAAATGTGATGAAGGATCTGTTATATTTGAAGATAATTGTACTGCTAAGATATGTGGAAAAGGGTCAATTAGTCTCGATGGAAAACATTATACTAATGATGTTTTTTATGTTAAAAGTTTAAGGCAAAATCTCTTGAGTGTTGGATAGTTGTGCAGAAAAGGATATAGTCTTGTATTTCAGGATGATATTTTTGAGATTGGGGAGAAATCCAGAATTGTGATAGTTTCTAGAAAGAGGACAGAAGGAAACCTTTATCATCTCAGAGAAGGTGATAATTATTGCTCTATGACTCAGATCAGTGAGAGTTGGCTCTAGCATAGGAGATTGTGTCATATCAATCTTGATGATTTGGTAAGAATAAGTTTAGCCCAAGTTGTGAAAGATCTGCCAGAGATTACAAAACCTAATAGTATCATCTGTAAGGAGTGCCAAGATGGAAAGCAAGCAAGAAGAAATTTACAAGATGAAAAATCTTCTACCAAACTGTTGGAATTGATTCATACGAATCTTTGTGGTCCTACAAGAGTAAGAAGTTTCCATGATGACAGGTATTTTATGTTATTCATTGATGATTATTCTAGAATGACTTGGGTTACTTTTCTCAAAGAAAAATTAGAAGCTCTAGATGGATTTAAAGCATTTAAAACAATGGTTGAAAATGAACTGGATGTAAAGATCAAATGCTTGAGGTCTAAAAAAAGAGAAGAATTTACCTCTAATGAGTTTAATGTGTTCTATGAGAATCATGGGATAAAGAGGTAGCTATCTGATCCTAGAATTCCATAGCAAAATGGAGTGATGGAAATAAAGAATAGAATTGTTCAAGAAGCTACAAGGAAAATGATAGAGGAAACAAATCTATCAGAAACATTTTGGAGAGAAGCAATTCATACTACTGTCTACACATAAAATAGAGTACAGGTGAAAGCAAATGATGAAAGAACTCCCTATGAACTATGGTATGGAAAGACTCCCACTACTAAATATTTCAAAATTTTTGGAAGCAAATGTTTTATCATAAGAAAGGAAGAAATAGGAAAGGATGATGCAAAATATGATGAATGTATTTTTCTTGGGTATTCATCTTGGATCAAAGATTACCAGTGCTATAACAAGAGACTAGGGAAGATTGTTGAAAGTACCAATGTGAAGGTTGATGAAGACATACAAAAATATTCAGAAGTTAACAAATATGTATTAGATTCAAATAGGGAAGTACAAACTGAAGAAAAGGTAATGCATGATGAAGTACAAGAAGAGTGTCAGATCATTAGTGATAAAAGAAAAAGTGAATTGATAGGATATAGAGCTATTGAAGAACAAAAAAACCTGTGTTTAATTGCTAAAGTTGAACTTAAAATAGTGACTGAGGCCTGCAATGACATCAAATCTTCAAAAGAAAAATTTTTGTCCACTGACATTCAAGAATTCAAAATTTCTCTTGAAGACTTAGAAAGATCTGAAGAAGAAAACATGGACTTAAAAGAGAATATCAAAGAAGCAAATGAATACATCGGAAATTTAAGAGAGCAAGTCAAAAAGCCTAAACAAAGGCATAAAGAGGACAGTGAAAAATTGAGGTTAGCAAATGAAGAAAAAGAAAGAATTGAAGAATATTTGAAAGACAAAACTGAAGATTATACAAAGCTTGAGCAAGAAGTTGTGAACCTGAAGTCAGACTTGGAGAAGGTAAAGATCTATGAGGAGAAGTTCAAGATAAGTTCAATATAATCTGATGAGATGATTGAATGCCAAAAGAGTTCTGATGACAAAGAAAGGTTGGGATATGAGAAAGGTGAATGCTCCAAATTAGGTCAAATAGTGAAAGTTGAGAACAAGGAAGACAACGGAAAGGAGATTCAGAATCAAAGGAGTGGACCAAGAAGACCACGAGTCAGGTAGCCAAATGCTCAAAGGTATCAATCTTTCAATGGCTATTATCATTCATGCAATAAATTTGGTCATAAAGTTACTCAATGTAGGAGTAGAATGAATCAAAATGTTCCATCTTTCTCCGGTCAGTGGTTTACTTGCAAGAGAGTTGGTCATAAAGCCAGTGAATGTAGAAGTCAGATAAGAAAGGGTTATAGTGATGAAAGGAATGTTCAATCCTTCGGTGGCAGTTGCTTTACATGCAATAGAGTTGAAAGGCTAACCAATGCAGGTTCAGAATAAATGGAAGGAACAAAAGTCAAAGAAATGCTATGTGATATGATTGCAATGGGCCTGGACATATTGCAAAGTTCTATAGATGTAGGAACATGAAGAAGGATAACCCGGTAGAAAAGAAGAAAAATGCAAAAAAGGATGATCTAGTAGAAACCAAGAAGGAGATGAACAAGACATGGATAAACAAGGATATAAATGAAGTAAAGAATAAGCCTATGCCATCCCCTGGTACAGATGTTTCCTCTGAGAATTAGATGCATAAGGAAGTGCATCAGTCCATAGTGGTTCATGAGTTATTCCATTCTGGACTGATGATGGAGGCTATCTCTCAGGGGAGCAGGTAGTGATACTGGAGAATGTTGTAGTCTAAAGGAAGCATTCGGGACAATTAAGAACAAGTACAAGTATGTGCAGTGGAAAGAGATGTGTTGCCCTTTTCCATTGATGTCAAAGGGGGAGAGAGTTCATATGAAAAACTTAGAGAAAAAGAAAATAGATGTGTAAATAGAAAGGGGGAGTTCTGATGCAGAGTTGTGTCTTGATGGTGGAATAGGTTGTTCAATTTTTCACATTATATGTTTCCATCAATGACAAAGGGGGATATTGTTGCAAGTATGTGCTAATGGTGTTGTCATTGATGTCAACATGTTTGTGTTGTCATTAGTGTCAACTGTGCTCTTGTTTTGTTACTTGATTGTGATGAGTTAGTTGCTCTGAATTGTGTTGTAAAAGTGCTGAAGATGATAAGAATGTGTTCTTGATATTGAGCATCCAAGTGCTTTTGAGAAAATCTGGTTCATACTGAAGATAGAGTTGTAAAGATATATTCTGGCTTACTGGATACTGTCTAAGTTTTTGCTCCGCAATTCTTCTGTGTTGAAGACCAGAGTATGAGATTTGGATATGTTTTAGAGAAGTGTCTGAAGATGCTAAATCTAGAATTTGGTGGTCTGGATCACTGTGCAGTAGAAGTTCTATTCACCAGTTTGAAGACTGTGCCTGGCAGCATTTGCAGTGTGATAGGGAGAAAGTATTTTGCTTTGCATTTCTCCACAATTTGTATTTTGGTCTTGTGGTTTTGGACATATGTTTATAAGATCCTTAGCTATCTTCATTCCAAAGGATTTGTGATTTGGTGCTCTAGAAATGAAGTTATTGATTAGCAGAGTTCAACAATGTTTGTTGTGAGCAGTCTTTGATCTGTCTTTAAGTGATATTTGTTGTCTTCAAGTAAGATCTGATGCGGCTGAATTTGTTAGCTCCCAGGTGACTTTATGTTGTTTGTGGATGTCTCTAGATTGTGCTAAAGGCACGTGCTTGATATGAAAGCTATGATTGAGTTCTTGGAAGCATGTGCCTAAGTATTCTTGGTGTTTGCACAAGTTTGGCTGACTTAGGTGCTAACACTCTTTGTTGATGTGTTTCATGGATTGTAGAAGTGTGTTGAAGCATATGAAGATGTATATGGGTCTAAGCTAAGCCATGAAGTGTTCTTCTTTCATTCATTTGCTCTGCAAGTTTGTTTAGGTCCAGACCTAATTTGAATTATGTATGTTTTCTGACCTTGGAGATTGTTCCAAAGGTTGTAAATTGTATTTCCAACCTTGATGTATGTTCCAAGGTTGATGATTGATATAAATAAGTGAAAATGATTCATGTGTTTGGAGTGTGGATGCGAAGATGCGAAGATGATAGTGTTTGTGTTGTAAGGGCAACGAAGGTGATATGTACTGTGCTTCAATGGAACTAAACTTAGGCATATTGTAGATGCTATTATACCAGTTCATGGTAGTGAGCCACCCCTCCTGGTAATGAGCCAACCCTCATCTGTGAGCCACCCCATTGGCAGTGAGCCCTATTAGTAGTGAACCCTATTTGCAGTGAGCATTTCTTTGGACATTGAGTCCTTATGCAGTGAGCCCTTTGGCAGTGAACCTCTTTTGTTATTCGATATTGTTACTACATTATATTGTGAGCTAACAGTCACCGTGGTTTTTCCCTTTTTTGGTTTTCCACGTAAAAATTTGGTGTTCATGTGTGTATGGTGTTGATGTGTTTAAGTTTTGTTTTTGCAATTCATGTTTAATCTTCATAACAGATCAAGGAGTTAAAATAAGTGAATGTGAATGTGAATGTGATTTTGTTTAAGAAAGTTAAAGTTTTTATACAACTGATTCACCCCCCCTCTTAGTTGTCTTATGCCTTCAAAAAAAACTTGAAAGCATTTATGAAGGAGATAGTAAATTGAGGCAAGCCAAGATGCAAATCTTTAAAAGCAAAATTGAGACCCTAAGGATGACAGAAGATGGAGACATTGCTATTTATATTCTTCGAGTGGATGAAATGGTTAATAGCATCACAAGTCTTTGTGGTGAAGTGAGAGAAGATGAAATTGTGAATAAGGTATTGAGAAATCTTCCCAAATCTTACAGTCATAAGGTAACTTCTATTGAGGAGACTCGAGACTTGGATACATATATAGTAGATCAATTGTTTGGCTCTCTCACAACTTTTAAAATGAGAGAATTTGACAAAAATGTTCCAAAGAAGGAAGCAACATTCAAAGCAAGTAAGAAGGCAGAAGATGAAGCAATAGATCAAGATGATGACTTTGATGAGGCAGAAGCAAACTTTGTAAGAAATTTGAAGAAAGGCACAAGCAAATGCAGAGGTAAGTTACCTTTCAAATGTTTTAATTGTGGAAAGATTGGTCATTTTGCTTCTAAATGTCCTTTTAAAGAATCAAGGGGTAGTAACAAGAGGGACAAGTTCAAAAGAAGTCTATATTCCATAGAGAGCATCTATTCCTTAGAAGATAAGGGTCATGATGATTCAAATGATGAAACACTTTTCATGGCCTTGGATGTTGGTAACAAAAAGGATGATACTAAAAATTATGTAAAGATTGACACCTTGCAAGATGACCAAAACAATGATATATCAATGGTTGTATGGACTGCCTTTCATAAAAAAGGAGAAGCCAAGGCTTGGGTAATTGACAGTGGTTGGTCTAATCATATGACTGGTGACAAGGAGAAGTTTATCAACCTTGAGAAGTGGAATGGTGGAGTTGTTAAGTTTGGTGGTGATGAGTCAGCATAGATCTATGGAAAGGGTGCCATAACTATTGATGGGAAGAATAGCACTAAGGATGTCCTCTATGTCAAAGGGCTAAAGCACAATCTTCTCAGTGTGAGTCAGATGTGCAGCAAATGATTCAATCTTACCTTTCATGCTAAAGATTGTGAAATCAGGAAGGCAGGATCTGGAAAGATGGTTGCAGAAGGCATCCAGTCATATGGTGATATCTATCATTTGAAGGAGGTAAATGTAAGAACATGCCTGTTGGCTCAATCCAGTGAGTGTTGTCTATGGCACAAGTGAATGGGACACACCAACTTTGACAATATGGTAAAGATCGGCTTTGCAGTGAGAGAGATACCCAAGATAACAAAGCCTACAAACACATTATGTAAGGAATATCAAATGGGAAAGCAGACGAAGACAAGTTTCAAGAGAAAGGAGTACTCTTCTTCAATACCATTGGAGTTGATTCATACTAACCTATGTGGCCTTACAAGAGTAGAGAATCAACAAGGTGAAATATTTTTCATGTTACTTATTGATGAATATTCTAGAATGACTTGGGTTACTTTCTTAAGAGAAAAATTAGATACCTTTGATAACTTTAAGGTGTTCGAAGCTATGGTTGAGAATGAAATAGCTACTAAGATCAAATGTTTAAGGTCTAATAGAGGAGGTGAGCTTACTTCAAATAAATTTGATTAGCTTTGTGAAGATCATGCTATTAGGAGACATCTGTCAGCTCGTAGAACCCCTTAGCAAAATGGGGTAGTGGAAAGGAAAAATAGGACTGTGCAAGTGATGGCTAGGGCAATGTTGAAGGGTGTAGATCTACCTGACATGTACTGGAAGGAAGCAGTTCACACTACTATTTATCTGACTAATAGAGTACAATTGAGGGTCAATAGCATTAAGACCCCTTATGAGCTATGGTATGGAAGACCTCCCACTGTCAGATACTTCAAGATCTTTGGAAGCAAATGCTATATTATAAGAGATGAAGAAGACCTAGGAAAGTTTGAATCAAGAAGTGATGAAGGGATCTTTCTTGGTTACTCAACCAGAAGCAAGGTCTAATGCTACAACAAGAGATTGGGAAAGATGATTGAAAGTACAAATGTCAAAGTAGATGAAGATTTGTATCAGATCTCACAAGAACCAGAGGACTCCGGATCTGATATTTTTCCATGCATTGAAAAAGAAGAAGAAGAAGAGAAAGAAGAAAAGAAACAAGAACCAGAGCAGATACCCAAGACTCCAGCAAAGTATGTTCAGAAGAATCATTCAGTAGATCAGATCATTGGGGATAAGAATAAAGGTGTGTTAACTAGGAGAAGTCTTGCAAAAGCATATGAGCAAGTAAAATTGTGTTTATTATCAAAGGTAGAATCCAAAACCTTTTCTAATGCTAGCAAAGATGATGGATGGATAAAGGCAATGGAGAAGAATTGAATCAGATTGAGAAGAATCAGACATGGGAATTGGTTCCCAAACCAGCCAATAAAAATGTTATAGGAACAAAGTGGGTGTTTCAGAACAAGCTGAATGAAGAAGGTGAAGTTGTGAGGAAAAAAAAAGATTAGTGCGTAAAGGATATTCACAACTTGTTGAAGGCATTGAATTTGAGGAGACCTACGCTCCAGTAGCTAGGATGGAGGCAATCAAAATATTTCTTGCTCTTGCTGCTCACAAGAACTTTAAGGTTTATAAGATGGATGCCAAGTCAACATTTTTGAATGGTGATCTAGAGGAGGAAATCTACATTGGGCAACCAGATGGTTTTCAAATATCAAAAGATCTGGACATGGTGTGCAAACTCAAGAAAGATTTGTATGGTCTCAAGCAAGCACCTAGAGCTTGGTATGCTAGGTTGGATAAGTACTTACTTCATAAAGGCTTCAAGAAAGGTACTACAGATAGAAATCTTTACATCAAGGAAGGAGATATGATATTGGTAGTTGTAGTATATGTTGATGACATCATCTTTGGTGGAGATGATGATATATGTAAAAAGGTTTGTAGAGGAGATGAAAAAAGAGTTTGAGATGTCTATGATTGGTGAGATGTCTTTCTTCCTTGGACTTCAAATTGCTCAGCTAGATGATGGTATATTTATTTCTCAAGCTAAGTATGTCAAAGAGATGTTGAAGAAGTTTGGTATGGAGGATTCAAAACCAGTGAGTACTCCCATGGTCACTAGATGTCACTTGAGCAAGGATGACGAGTCTCTGGAGGTTGATCAAACTTCCTATAGATCTATGATTGGAGGATTGTTGTACTTGACTACTTCTAGACCTGATATCATGCATGCAGTATGTGTGGTTTCTAGATATCAAGCTAATCCCAAGCAAACACATGAGAAGGCAGTGAAAAGAATATTCAGATACTTGAAGGGAACTCTAGATTATGGCTTATGGTATCTAAGAGGTAATGACTTTAATTTGAGTGCCTACATTGATGCTGATTGGGATGGCTGTGTTGATGATAGAAGAAGTACAAGTGGCAGCGCTTTCTTTTTAGGAAGAAGATTGGTTTAATGGTAGAGCAAGAAGCAAGATTCAGTGTCCTTATTAACTGCAGAGCCAGAGTATATTGTAGCAGCATCCTGTTGTACACAAGTGTTGTGGATTCAAAGAAAACCCTGAAAGATATCAAGGTATTGTATGATGAGCCTATTCCTATTTTGTGTGATACTACAAGTGCTATCAATACTTCCAAGAATCTAGTGATGCATTCTAGAACCAAGCATATAGAAATCAGGTATCACTTTTTGAGAGAGAAGGTTGCATATAAGGAAGTAAAGTTGGAATATGTTCCAAAAAAGGATCAGATTGTAGATATTTTCACAAAGGCTCTTGCAAAGGACACATTTAAAGATCTCTAGCAGAGGTTAGGGGTAATTGCCCCTCCTTCTTCTTAGTAGATGCATAGTGGTGCATTTGTCCAGGGTGAATTCATGCTATATCCTTTTCCTAGACTGATGATGGCTACCTCCTAAGGGGAGCAGGTAGTTGTGGTTGTCGACAGAGGGAGACTTGAAGGAGGAGAGAGAGAATATGTGCACCTTAGGAGGATAGTTTGTGCCCTAAGGGGAAGAAGCAGTTACCCTTTGTCCTTGATGTCAAAGGGGGAGAGAGGGAAATGCACATCTAAGGGGGAGTATGTGTTGCCATCAATGACAAAGGAGGAGATTGTTGGCAATATGTGTTGTCATTGATGTCAACACTTAGAGTAAGGTCAACACTGAGTTTGTGATGATGATATAGTAGTATAGTAATAGAGATGCAATGATGATACTAATGTTCATGGTTGCTAATATTCAATGATTCTCCTGATGTTCATAGTGGGTTGATGATGTTCATTGTTGGATGTCATGCCCTGATTAGTGTCAAGTCAAGTTGTTTTGAGCATGCTTATGGTTAGCAAAGATGATGAACGATGAAATATTAAGATGGGAATTAGAATCACTAAGATGAATGATGATACATTAAGCTATGCCAAGGATGAAAAGATGTTGGTGATGGCCTATGGCATGTTGTATGATCCTTCTTGTTGTTCCTAAGGATGTGTATGTTCTTATTTGAAGGTTTTGGTCTCCAGAAGTTGGTGAAGGTTTCTGCTGCAGAGAATTGCCTAAAAAGATTGTCTAGTAAAATGTTCCACATTCCTCTGCATTCCTCCGTATTTGAATCTATGATCATGCGGTTCAAAAGTTAAGTTAAGGATGCTGTAAATGTGCTAAAACCAAAGTTTTAGATTATTTGCTCCTCCGCAATGAAAGTTATGAGACAAAGTTTCAGTCTGTGCTCTAGTAGAATCAAGTGATGATAAATACTATTTGGGATGCTTCACATTCCTCTATAATGATAGATATGGCTGTGCAGTTTTGAGGATATGTTCACAATAGTGTATGAGTGCATCCACATGAGTTTTAGGTGTTTGGGAGGTCCGCAACCTTAGTTTTCAATTGACAGTTGTGATACAGAGTTTCGGATGCCTAGTTGTTCTCAGGACATATGTTGATGATCTGTGCCAACTTGGAGTGGCTTGAAATGATACATTAACTGATGTAAGATGGTCTTGATGATCTTGTGTTGTCTCTTGTTGATCCGCAAGATGGATTTTTGCTCTCTTTGGAATTGGTTGTGGTCCAGAATGATGTTATTGCAGGGCTATTCATTTGTTTGGCCGACTGAAGAATGTTGAAGGTATGTGCCACAATGGTGTTGCTTTGCAGAGATCATGGAATGTTTGGAGATGATGTATAGGTCTTACCAACTCATCTGGAAGAAGAACAAGCAATGTTTATGCATTCATGGGTACCGCCAAGATTGTGAAGACTGATGTGCTACATGTTTCATCTTTTAGTGCTTAAGGGTGACCTGTTTCAAATTTGTGAAGTGTACAGGTGTTATTCCTTGAAGAATGATGCTGTGAAGGATGCTTAGGACTAGACTAAGCTTGTATTGGGATTTGCAAGGCATGTGTTTCCTTTTGGAGTAGTGTGTTGTTCATGATAGGGCTTGTCCTATGCATGTTTCATGTGTTGTGATCTCTGGTCGACTTGTAAAATGTAATATTTTTATTGTATTGGCCGACTTGTAATGAAATCAATTTAATGTCATGCATATATTGTAAACCTAGTTGGTCTAGGTGAAGTATGATTGCGAAGATGAAAATATGAATGTGTAAAGACCAGAGTATGAATATTATATGCATTATGATGTGAGACTGAAGGAGAAAGAGAAAAAGAGTTAGAGGCTATCCTGATTCATCTTGAAGATATTTTTGTGACAGAAGGGAAGTGAAGAGTGTGCCTAACTAATCCAATCATTAGAAGAAAGTGTGAAGAGGCAGAATTGCAATCATCAAAGGTGTGAGCTTTAATGCTAATTTTCAGATAGTAGAAGGATTGTCATGCTGTAATCTTTTCTGAGTTCATTCTTAGTTCAGGGAGTAGTTGCTTCCTTGGGTTGTAGCCCTAAAACAAAGTTAGTAGGGAGTTTATCTTCCTTTAGAGTGACCTTGAAGTAACATTTTCAGGGAGTGGTAGCTTCCTTAGGTTGTAGCCCTAAAACAAAGTCAACAGGGAGTAGTAGCTTCCTTGGGTTGTAGCCCTAAAATAAAGTTGTTATTTTGAGCTTCATATATTGTGAGTTAATCCTTACCATGGTTTTTCCCTTCTTGGGTTTTCCACGTATATTTGGTGTTATGTGTTGATGTGCATTGTTTTGATCTTTCATGCTTATGTTAATGCTGTAATACTTAAGTTTTAATCTGCTCTGGAGGATTTGAAGTTTGTTTAGATAATGATTCACCCCCCCTCTCAGTATCTTGGTGTGTTGAACACTTTACACAGCTACTTTCCTTGGACTACCAGAGGGGTAGTGGAAGGAACATGAGCAGCCTCTGAAGGCAAAGACATTGAAGGGAAGGAAGTTGTAGAAGACAAGGAAGAGGGTCTAATAGACAACTATATGCTATACAACTTGCTTTGAAATTTTGGTATGAAAGGAAAAATAAGTCATTATGTGGTCACAATGGCTCAGTTAGTTCTAGCCAAAAGTAGTCCAAGGAGAAATTTCATTGCATGGTTAAAGGCGTAAAATCACTAGGGAAGATTGTGTGCACAAAACCATCATGAGGAAATTTCAAACATCTATAAACTACAGAGGGACCACTCGCATAACAGTGAGCCATGGTTGGACCAACTTCAGATGAAAGTGATTAGAGGTGGGAATGATAGAGCAAGAGACATCCAAGGTTTTAGGTCCCACTTGGATAGGGAGGGTGATTAAACCTATGGTAGGTCACGACATCCCATCATGACATCGGATAAAGATGTTTGATTTCTCATAGACATCTTTATACAAATAATGAACATTTTAAAAATGCTCTATAACTATATTTACCAAGTGTAAAGGGTCAACCAAAATATCCTTAATGGGTTTACTCTTGACCTTGGTGGCAATATAGAGAGGACCATCATATGTGTTAGTAGGGATATCAAAAGAAGAGAAAGAGATGATGAGATCAAGAATAGAACGCTCTCAAGTAGGAAAAGGGTGATCATCCACCATACCCACCATCCTAGCATATAAAGGAGAAGGGAGAATATCATAGGTCAAAACTAGAACCACAAAAGATGAGGCAAGATCAACAAATTGGAGCTATGACATAGTATGGAATCGGTGTAGATTTATAAATACTAGTTTGGTGGAGTCACTGACTTATTACCTCTGTCATTCATACCAGAAACTTGGATGATGTTTTTGTCAGCAAGAGACACTGTGTGGCTTCATTATTGTTGTCATTGATGGAAACAAAGTCTATCCCACACATCCGCAGCACATAGTATGCCTATACTGGAAGTCAGATTGAAGAATGTTTTGGTCCGGTGAACAAGAACAGAGCATGTAGCAAGGTCTGACAATCAGGTTTGGATCTCTCAGATGGTGTAACTCAGCAAGTTGCAGACTTGGTCAAGTCAAGAGGAGTACCATGATTACTACATTCCAGAGATTGAGCCTCTAGTGGTGAAAGAGTGAAAATATATGAGCACCTAAGTGTTGGGTTCCTGACAGATAGAGTAGACTGAGGAAGAACTGACTGACAGAGCATCAGACTTTAATCTAGATGAGAAATTGATGGTGGTTAAGCTATTTGAGAGATTATACATGGTTGTCCAACATGAATGATGAGTTCTATGTCTGTCTTTGATATGCATCACATATTAAGCATGGATTCAGTTGACAGATCAGTGTTTTGTAAATATCTTAAGTATTCCAATTGCTGACTAGAAAGATGTTGAAATCCTTGATGCAGATATATATACCAGATGGATTTCGGTATGAAGGTGTGTGTGTGTGTGTTGATAGAGTATGCAAGGAAAGGCAGAAAGAAGTGTCGAAGCAGCAATACAAGTTCAGTATGTGATAGAACAGCAGCATTAGAGCAGAGGAAGAATGAAGTGCATTAGATCAGTATATTGAGCCTAACCAGAACTGAACCTCAGCATATGTGGATGTCTCTCATCAGTTCAAACACCTGGTTACTTTCTATATACCTTGTAGACAGTGAGTCTCTTGTAGGCAGTGTGCCTCTTGTAAGCAGTGTGCTCAGACAGTGAGCCCTAATTGGCAAGTGCCATTTTGTACTTCTTATTCTTTTAATAGAGAATACAATCTTGGGTTAGTCACCCCATGGTTTTTCCCTTAACAAGGTTTTCCACGTAAAAATCCTTGTGTTATGTGTTGATTTTATTTCTGCTCTCATGATTATGTATGTTCTTATGTTTTGATGTTGCATTAATATTAAAGAAGAAAAGAAAGTTAAGATATTTAAGATAACTGATTCACCCCCCTCTCAGTTATCTGCCTTGTTTCCAACAGTTTTGATCGATTATGTCTTGTATAGTGTACTTAAGATGCATACATTATTTTGTATCATGCCCGAGTAATCTATGGAATTGATAGAAGGCCTTCAGGTCATACAAAGGTAGTAGAGGCTTACGAGTGTCGAGGGGACAGATAGGAGGCAACTCCACCAAATCATTGTTCAAGAGCTATTACATTATTGAATAAAGTGATTCCTTCAAAGGAGTGAACTTATGATTATTTGATGATCTTGAGAAAGAGAGGGCTAAAGAAACCTATGAAGGTGCTTTAGCCACTACATTATTAATCACTATGGAAGAATTATTTTTAAAGAAATTTTAATTCTTTTTATAATTTGTTAAAGAAGAACTACTAGACTCACCACCAAGAGACGGTGAGGTAGACACCTCAAATTGGCTTATAGACTACTGGTAATCTCGTAGTGTTGGGCATAGATGCACAAATAATTAATATTTCATGAGTAGAATCTTATCCCAGATCTAAGGATGTAGGTTCCTAATAAAGACCCTCTGCACATCAAAATCAGGCATTGAAGCATAAGGAATCTATGAAAATAGAGTTTGATAATGGAAGACAAAGTTAGTTACCTTTTCATTTACAACTTGTCTACAATGGACAAGGTTGGTGAACGTGACCTAAGGTCCAATGTTAGCTTGAAAAAGTTGAAGGAATTGATTTACCATCTACTCAAAAGAAGTAATAGAATGGTCAGGAAGAGATCAAAACTAGTCCAACGTGGTATCTCTAAGAGATTGTGGGAAGATTTTTGCTAACAAGCCATCCTGAAAGATGAAATTAGTGCATAAAACAATGAAAGTAGATACATGTGTTTGAGAGTCTCCTTTACCAGAGTAATTTTCAAACCTCGGTGCCTCAAAGTTTTGGGAAATGTAGTAGCAAGAATAGCAAGGGATAGTGGACTTCATCTATAATAGGCAAGGATGAGGGTGTAACATCCAAAATCCGAAATGACAAGAAGTAACTAAGTTTTCATGACGGTAAATTTTTTTTTTAACTAGGTAATCAAATACATAAAAACTCATCTAAAATCCATTACAACATTTTTTCATTTTATCATAAACATGATCTCATTTTCATAAAGCTCGAAGAAATGATATACATAAAACACTTTGTTTTCTAGCAAATGAAATTTTCTTGAAACAACAAATATTGGAAACATACCATTATCATGCATCTCGATTGTCAACCCATCACGTTCAAGACTCGGCAATTCCTCAGTATTTGGAAGAGAAAGTATCTTCAAGGAGCTTAACCTCCAACCACAGACCGTCGGTCTCCCGCACTCCTTCCTAACCGGAAGTGGCCCTACCCTACTCAAGAGGATAGACTTAGGATAACCATCGGTGTTTGCCATCTGAGCTCTGGTGTTGTAACCTACGTGTCTTGTTATCGTACAGATCCCTAGATACCCTCTAGTCATTCATGACACTCCACAAGAAACGCCATCCAGTTACGATGAACGTTCGATGCACTTGAGGATAGTACACCACCTTGGCCAAAGGATTTGTATTTAGTTAGCGTTCTAAAAACGCATGAACTTGGTTCACCCACCCTACTCGACTTGAACTGGTCGAAATCCTACAGTTTTCCAATTTGTTTAATTTGAACTAATTGACGACCTTGATGACCTCAAGGATTTAGGATTCCCTCCTGTAATAGCGCATGGCGCAATAATTACTCTAATCCCGAGTTCATAGTTTCAAAACCCATTTTCATGTAAAAACATTGTCTATAAGCGCCCACTCCTAAGTGGTTTCTTAATCGATTACTCGGTTCCCATGTTTTTCACAACACACTCTAGAATCTCGATATATTCCCATTATCCCGAAATTCAGGGGTTCTAGACTCTTAAGGTCTGCAAATCATTACTAGAGTTGTCGCATGCAACGTAATCTGAATTCAGTATGCGGGTTTCCCACTCTACTGCTTGAAACAACATCATGACGATTCTTGATCATTACTAATGCTTTAGCTTCCTACTCCTCTTACCATGCCATTTAGTTTCACATGATTCAAAAGATAAGGGTCAAAATAAGATATAATTGGTTTTGGAATCTTCCTTATGATAAATGGAGGTGACCATCCGTAGGATCGACTTCAACTAAAATACAAGACGATAAGGTCACTAGCTGGTTACAGCGACCTCTCCGATTGCAAAATACACTAAAGTTTACGTCCCAAATGTGTTCTAAATTGGAGGTTTTTAAACTCCTACACTACATGCATGTGGAGCAAAATGTTTCCTTGTTGTGGAGCTATCTTTTCAAGTGTTTCAAGGGTTGTTTTGAGTTGATAAAACAGTCTTAATGGATAGCCTTCGCACATACTTTATTTCTAACCATTCAAAGAATGTAATTTACAATTTGCAACAAGTGGTGTTCATTCCTAAATGTATGCAAAATAGAAACTGTGTTCCATCCTCACACGGTGTCTTGTATGTCAAACAAGAATGCAGTTTTTCGCATTTTAACAAACAACAATCCTACCATTTTTGAGTTTTCCAATTAACAATACACAGCAATGATACCTTATCATGGATAGACAGCACACAGAATTCATAATAGAATTACGTGGTCTTTCATTCTACTCATAATAAACGTATTTAACTATTGCAGTCATGAAACTTACTTTCTTACTAGACTAAATTGTGAGAAGAAGACAAAGGGAATGAACCTGTGGACGATGACGGTGGTTGCTGTGGCAAACACTACTTCCCCACTTAGCTAGTCGTCCTCCTCTCTGCCTGGTAACTTCACAGAAGCTTCCACACGTGCTTTTCTACCATTTCTCCTCAAGACAATGATGGACTTCCATAGTTACTACTCCCACTTCTCAATTCTCACACTGCCATATTCCTACTCTTCTCACACTGCCGTATTCCTACTCTTCTCACGATGCGGAAGCCCGTCTTTTCTCTCAACTCTCCTCTCACAATAACTCTCTAAAAACTGCCCACACTTTTCTCATGCAGGCGTCAGTAACTCTCCTATTCTTTGCCGGTTCGCCCTCAGCATAACGACAGACCTCTCTCTGCAACTCTCCTCACTATTTGATCCTTCTTTCTTCACCGTTTTTCTTTCCTACTCTTCCTCGATATCCCACTAAGCTCTCCGCCCTCTCTCTGATGAAGGCTCCCCCCTAATACATCAACTGTCCTCCCTTTTACACCACGTAAGCCTCCTCCAAAACTCTCCTTTCACAGCATAAAAACCACTTCCTAAAACTCTCCTTTCACCCCCGCAGAATCTCTCTTCCACTTCGCAGTTCTAACTGCCCCGTCCAACTCTCTCCAGCAGTTACTTCTCCTTTCCCACAACGTAGACCTCTCTCCTCCGTTGTTTCTCTCCATCTCCGACGTTTCTCCCCACCAATGCCGTCGCCACTCCCATTTCCCAACTGCCTTTCTCTCCATCTCCGCGGCATTATTCCCACTTAGTAATAAACCACAACCACCCAGTAGAAACTCCGCTCTACCTGCTACATTACTCATGTTTCCAAACCAATCACCGCGCCACTACACTCCCGTGGTAACTCTAAAAGTTTTATGGTTAACTCCTTGCACCAAAGTAGCTAGTCGTCCTATTCACGCCATGGCGAAATTAGTTAGGCATTAAATGACAATAGAATTATGTCTAAACTCAGGGAAATTGATTTAGCTGAGAATAATCGACTACATAGACTTAAAACGCCCACAAGAGAGATTAAGGCTCCTTAGGTGACATGGCTTGTTAAAGGACATACTATTCCGTCCTTATTGAAACAAAAGGCCTCAACTACCAAAACCAACTTAATAATTGAATTGAGGAGTTAAACCTTGACATGGCGGTGGTTACGAAATGGTTTGAGCAACGTTGGAGTCGAGAAGGAAAGAGAGACAAAGACTAGAAGAAAAGACTCACGCTACGAAGACAAAAATAAATTATTCCACGCTAAGGCTACAAATCGACATTTGTCGATCTACGTGAAAAGAATAACTTCACAACACAAGTTCGACGCGTTTTACGACAATCACGACGGATTGATCGTAACACGAACGAGTTCTTACAACGTTAGACGCACAAAACTGACTTCTCGTGTTTTTTTGATTACAAGACATGATTTACAATTTCGCCACAAAATGGTTCACTAAATACTTATAAATGAAAATATTAAACGTCTATATAAGTCGACTTGCTATTATGGACTTACGACGCCATCGACGACTCCAAGATTCTACAAGACGACTTTCGACTAGGATGTTATACTTTATCCTTTGACGTCGACATCTAGTTACTAATCCCAACCGACAAACAAGACTAACTGGTTGGTTTCAAGGTTTATCTACCTATTTGGCGATCTCAGTAACAAACACCCATGGTTAATTTCCAGAGTCTATACTCTCTCTCGAAGATACTTTCTCTTCCGTCGAACACGGTCCACCTGTTCCTGCATCGACAGACTCGCATACAATTTTGTGGTCAAAGCATCTATGATCCAAATATAATATATTCAAACATCATTGCATTTATTATAAAGACATTTAGTCTACTAATCACCTTGATCGTAATCAATAGATTCCGCAATTTCATATAACAACTTTGTAAGATAAATTGTCAGTTTTCTTGTCATTCTCAACATAGTAATTTACTGAAATTTGCAAGAAAGTAAATAGCATAATTGTTTTCAAAAGGAGGGATGTAACAGAGGGGCTGTGCATATGAGGTGGAAAGTGAAGGGATTTGTTGTTGAATGGAACCAACATTTTGCAAAAGTTGGTTAATAAACATGATCAATGGTGTGAGTGGGTGGTGGGAGAGGAGTGAAAGTGAGGGGTAAAGAGAGTGGTTGGCTAACATTGAGGGTACCGGTAGGAAAAGTAAACTGCAAGGGCCTCAAGGGTGGAACAAACCCATACTAGTGTATAGGGTTCACGACACATCGAGACAAACTAGTACCCATGCTATCAAGCTATGGGGCACTAGTAGCCATTTGTGATGATCTGAAAGTTTGAACTCTAGGAGTAAGAAGAGGAATAGATAATTGATTACACATTATGTTAGAGTGGGAGTCTTGAGGTTCTAGAACATAGCTCACTAAAGGTGGCATGTCACTATGCACTATATGAGTGATGCCACGTAGGAAGTCAAGACCCTTACTATGACTATTTAGCATGCAACATAGAGCATCAACCAAAGGGATTGTAACATTAGGTATGCCATTATGACTTAGAAAATTTTGATAATTGACCAAACGGTGATCTAAATCCTATATTATTTCTAGTGGGACATAACCAAGGGTAGCCTCTGTTGAACACATCCAGAGACTGAGAAGGGGAGGTGAATCAGTCTATTCTTAAAATTTAAATCAATTCCATTTGCAGCTTAAACATCAAATCATTTTAACCAAAAGAAGAAGAACAAAAAGAAAATCATGCACCACACAAAGACACCAAGATCTTTACGTGGAAAACCTAATTAGGGAAAAACCATGGTGAGGATTAACTCACAATATATGAAGCTCACTACTTATAAAAATTACAACTTTGTTTTAGGGCTACAATCCAAGGAAGCTACTAGTCCTTGTTGGACTTGCAGACTAAGGCTCACAACCTTAGCACAAGATACAAGGGCCTGTTGAAGAGACTCACTGTATGATAGCAGGATACATGAAAATTACAATGTAAACATAAACATGAACTGTTGTAAAGAAGGCATATGTCATATGATGATGTTGTAGTCCCATTTTTGCACAATTATTCCATCATACTGACTTCGCACACTTCATACTTGACATGCTTCTCAATTCATCCTCTACACCCTCACAAATGATTTTATTCTTCTATAAATACCCACCACAACAACTCAAAACTTCAATTAGGTCAGCACCAGGATGACCTTTAGATGAAATGTGGTATACTGTATAGGTCAGCTCAAAACAAATACACTATGAAGAGAAAATGAGTTGTGGATCACTACACACAACCTAGCATGGTCAAATACATCACATTTCATCCTTCAAGGAAAAATTAATTAATTAGGATCAACCGCAAATGAAGAAAACTAGACTGTTAGCCCAAACAACATCAATACTGCCAACTGTTCATATTTACACCACTGGGGAGAGACCAAAAACATTATGCGGACCAAAATGTGAGAAATATATTATATCAGTAGTATCCTTACAACCTTCTTCTAGAGTATCTAATTATTATATGCTGCCACAAGAAGAGAAACATATTGAACTGTTGAAAATAGAGCATCAACCCAGACTAACTGTGACACATCAACAGTTAGGATATTACGTTGCTGTTTACCAAAACATTTGAAACACATATGGATGCACCCATACACCACTCTAAACATATCCCCAAATCTGCACAACCACACCTATCACTCCAAAGGAATGTGGAGCACTCCAACAAGTCTTCATCATTACTTTATTCTGCCAGAGTGCAGGCCAGAACTCTGTCACTTATAACTTTTATTGCGGAAGGTTTAATGACTTGAAATCTTGGATATAACACCTTCACATCTTGACCAATGTATCTTATGAATTGTAAGACTAAATCTTGCTTTGTGGAAGGATGTGGAGTAAAACATTATGGCTTTGTCTTAGAGTATACACTGTGAATGCCTTAGCAAAACTTTTGCAACCTATCTCTAAGTGTGGTACACGACACTGGTGAGCTATCAATGTAGGGATACTGGAAACATATTGAAACAAGTGTACTCACCTCTACATCACACTTAGACATCATAGTGATCACCATTTTTCCTCATACTTAGATAACTTCTCTCCATTTGCTAGGTCTTTTGGATTGACTTGCCTTAAAAATGCCAACCCCAAGTCTCTAACCATATCAAACAATCTCTTTCAAATCTTCCACTGTCCATCAACCTATCTCTAATCATTTCTCAGCCTCTTCAACTTCTACACAAAATCTCTATACAACCATGACCTCAAGTTGACATTAATGACAACACATATTGAGTTATTCTTGAGTGCTTCATGATTTAATTGTGTGAGAGTTTTTTCATCAATGTTTCAGATCACACTCTGTGATCCATCATCAGAAAGAAGCAAAAGAAGAGAATTAGAAATGATAAGTTTGTAGACCTTACTAGGATAAAAAGAAAGAGGTGGGAGTGGCTTAGGAACCAAGAACCCCAAGGAAAAAAATAATAATTAAATAAATAAAAACGATAGAAAAATAAATATATGTATTGCATACACATACATACATACATACATACATACACACATACATACATATACATGCATACATACACACACACACACATACATATGTATTCCATATATATACACACACAGATATATATATATATATATATCGTTAATATTTATACATATGTATATATATGCTTATATTTTATATATATATATATATATATATCGTTAATATTTATACATATAAATATATATGCTTATATTTTTATATACATACATACTTACATTCATACATACATACTTTCATACATATATTTATATATTTGCTTCATTTTTGTATCCTCCTTCTTTTCCTTCATTTGTTCTGTGTTTGGCTAATTAAGACCTTAAGATCTTACTCTCTTATGGTCTTCCTCTCCAAATTTATATGGGTTTATCCATTATTCCCCCTTTTTTCCTTATTTTATCCTTTTCATGCATGTTTAGCACCTCTAATCCTTTGTTGATTTTTTCTAGTTTTTTTGCCCCCTTTCATAGCCTTTGCACCTAGTAGTATGTATTCTTTTAATATTTTCTATTTATCTTGATGTAATTTTTTATTCCTTTTGCCTTTTTATACCTTGGGTTTTCTTTATTCTTGTTGTTTTTAACCTCATTCATTCTTTTCTTATTGATTCTCCCTTCCTTTTTACCCTTTTATTATTTTTCTATTAAACCTTTATTTATTTTTAAGGCTCATTTTGGTTGTGTTGAATAACTTCTTGCTCTATTAATTTTTTGCTTCTGCTTGCTTAGTTTATTTGATGTCCTTCACTTTACTTAGTTTGGTTGTTTTTGTTCTTTTACCCTTATATGTTCTGGGTTTAGGGAGCTATTTGTATATTCATAGTTGTTTTTAAGTTTTATATTATTTTTCTATTTTTTGTATTTATTTAATTATTTTTTCCCTTGGGGTTCTTGGTTCCTGAGCCACTCTCCCACCTCTTTCTTTTTATCCTAGTAAGGTCTGCAAACTTATCATTTCTAATTCTCTTCTTTGGCTTCTTCCTAATGATGGATCATGGAGTGTGATCCAAAACATTGATGAAAAAACTCTAACATAGTTAAATCTTGAAGCATTCAAGAATAATATCATGGACTATGGAAATCTGATGTCTATTACATATTGAGTTGACATCAATGACAACATATATTGCCAACAATCTCCCCCTTTGTCATTGATGGAAACATACATTTATCTACAAGTCTTCTTTCCCAATTGATAAGAGAATCATCAGCACATTCGCCCCCTTTGACATCAAGGTCAAAGGGTATAATACCTTCTATATAACATCCCAAAACAAAATTGTATGTACTCCCCCTTACTGTGAGGCTTTTACAAACAACACTCCCCCTAAGGTGAATATGTCCAAAAATTGATGCTATGTACATAGTATTTTAACTAAGAATGCTATTGCAAGCCTCTGCAAGTCTAGACAAAGCCAAAATTATCTTATCTACAATACTCTTGTAACTCACTTGGAAGGTAGAATGCTTTTGTAGATTACCTTGAGTTGGGTAAGGGTAGATCTACCTAGTTTGCTTTTGTTGAGGAAAGAATGCACGATTCTGACATTCAAATTGTATGCACAAATCCTCAGCCTCCTCCACACTACTTGGAGTCTTCATTTTTTGATCAACCTTTTCTTCTTCAGCTAGTAACCTAGATAACGAAGCAAGTTTCAAGTTGACTGCTTCCCTTAGTTGACCAAATTGTTTCTTTATTTGTTGTCTTTGATTCTGAAGCAATGACAAATCCACATGAAGCTTTTCTATTTGAGCCCTAGTTGATCCATCCTTGTCCTTTGACAAATCATATATCTCAGCCAATTTAGTAATTTGTGACTCAATGGAGTCAATTAGATTTTTGATGTTCTTAGTTGAATTTGGCCATTTCAAGCAAAACATATATAAGGAAGTGACTTCATCAATGCATTCCTTGAACATCTTCATGTTTTCTTGTAGTTTTTTGTGTGCATTGGCACACTGGTTTGATGCATCAATCATTCTTTTGTCATTTATCTTCCTCAAGGCCTCTTGTTCTGCCTTTTGCTCAATGTGAGAGGAATGATCTTTGAAAGAATCCATCAAAATCTTCAATTTTCTCTCTGGAGGCAAAGATGAATCAATGTTTATCTTAGGTAAACTCTCCTGAATAATCTTTACTATCTCATCAACTCATTTAGTCTTCTTGAAATGTTCCTACAAAAATTCCTTCCTTGCAGAAGCATGCAGGATATCACCAAGCTGTAACTTATGAAGAGGAGAAATATTTGACAAGTCAACCTATCCCTCATGAGTAGGAATTTGTAGGAGCTGGGGTGTTACCACAAGTTTAAACTGCATCTGCAGACCTAATAGGTCCTTGAAAGAATCTGATGATGAAGAATCTTGACCTACTTGCATGAAAGCATCTTGCTTCTTCTCTGTTGCATCAGGATTATCTTCTTTCTTTTGTTCATAATTTCCTAGGTTCTCCAAAGGTGGGATGTTATGTTCTCCACTAGGATTAGTATTATCTAGAGGAGATACATTCATTTCACTTTGATCTTTTGCATCTTGAGCATTTGTATTCTCTAGAGGAGCAGTCTCCTCATTCTGCTTATCAATTTTCTTTGTTTCATCTCCACCTGTCACCTTGTCCTCAAAAGCTGATAATCTATGTCTTGGGTAGACACATCAGGGGTATTTAGAGGAACTTGTTCTTCAACAATCATCTTAGCCCTCTTCATTTCTTCAAGAATTTTGGCTGTCTTTTCTTCTATCTCTCTTTCCATTCTTTCTATCTCTTCTTTGTCCTTTCCCATTAGAGTATTTATTCTGCGTTTAGTTCTAAATTCTTGTGCTTGTCTTTGGGATAATTTAACCCTTTCTTTATGAGAGATGGAAGAACTAGCCTTTTCTAGTGCTTGTTTCCTCATTTTAGCTTCTTCCACCACAACTTCATTCCTCTTATTGCTAAGTGTCTCTGCGAGGCTTGTTGGAAGCTGATCAATGATTTCATTTAAAGAGACATTGAAACCCATCATATACATAACTATGGCCTTTTAAATGGTAGCTTTTTCAATAGGTGGAACCTCATCATAAAGGTCTACAACTCCTTTTAGTGCCCATATTGTGCAATTGCATTAATGGTAGCCTCAAGCTGTAGAAGCTGATGCTCAACTGCTTCCAAAGGAGCCTTCTTTGATTTCTTTGTCTTTTCTTTATATTTTCCTTTGGATGTTTCTTCCTCTTCTCCTTATCTATTTCTTTTCTTCAATACAAAGGCTTCCTTTTCTTCTTCTTCATCCTCTTCATCATCATCCACATTCACTGGATTAATTTTTTCTCCTTTTGTTTGTTGCTTGGGTCTTGGTTTCTTCTTCTCTGCTCTTAGTTTGCACTGGTGTAGCAGTAGCAACCCTTCTTGGAGGTCTTTGAGTAGGTCCAGAAGGATTAGGAGAAGTGGTAGTGGCAGAGGCAGACCTACCTATCCTTCTAGGAGCTAGCGTGGTAGAGGTGGTTTGTGATTCTTCAGTAGGACCCTCAGAAGAATCAAACATATTTTCCAACTTTGATTTCATCTTCTCCACCTTTTCTTCTACCTCCTTATTGACTCTTTTGTTGGTTATCTCATAATAAGTGCCAAATCTCTTCGCAGAGGGATCCCTAGGTTTGTTGAGCAAGATTTCAGCATATCCAGTCCAGTCATGTCTGGAGACCTCATAGGGCAATGTAGTTATCCAAACAGTTCTTGGTTCAACTTCTTCCATGTAACAATTGTCCTTGTCCACCATAAATGTGATATCATTCTTATATTTTTCCACAATTTGATGTGGTATCCTATCCCTCATTTATATATCATTTTGGAATATTTTGAAGAATCCCCAAAACATTGTGTCACACTGTTTGGTATCAAGAAAACTACACATGTGGTCCCTAATTTGGTGTGCAACAAGGATGTCTCTTCTCTAGACCACATTCTTCATACTAGGCAATTCCTTCAGTAAATAGAACATAAGACAAATGATCAAAGAGCCATATTAGAATTTGTACCATGTCTCCTTGGATCTCTTCTTGAGTTGTCCATCAATTGCTGCCACAAGAGCTCACAAAGGTCATAATCCTTTCCTTCCTTCACTATTTGATGATCAGTATAGATGGTGGCAATGATAGAAAACCCCTCTCTGTTTGTGTAATAGACCTTGTATGCAATGCCCATTGTGGCATATCGAACCCCTAGGTCAGTGATGTCATCCACAGTTAGGCTTATTTTGTCAAATTTTACTCCTGTAAGCTTTATAACCTCTTCATTCTTCACAACTTTGAGTGCAGGCATAGGTTTAGAGGAGCACAATCTAGTCACAACATTTATGTCTTCCTTTGTGATCATGTAGGGTTGATCAAGGAAAAATAAATCTTCATGAATCCGGCTCAAAGCAATTCTGACCCATTCAGCTTCATAGCAAAAGTTGGGGAAACCCTTCCATACGTCTAACTGTTTTGCCTCAACATTTGCATACTTTGGCTTGAGATTAAAATCATCACCCAAGAGATGATCGCTTTTGAACTGTTGCAACTTCAGATGATTGTACTCATCTAGTCGAGTGAATATAAATGTGGGCATCCTCTGTATGTAATACATTAATATGAATGAGGGAAAACACTCCATCCTTATTGGTCTTAGTAGATTTATATGAATGTTTCTTGAATTTTGGCCTTGGCCTTTCCACAATGTCAATTACCATAGGTGTTTCCATGATAACTCTTTTTTAAAAACTAGGGTTTTACAAACAATTCTGAGAAATACCTATGAATGATGCCGTTAGGGTTTGCACTCAAGATCTACTGAAAACCTTCTTCTCTTCCTTGGCTCTTGCAAAAAAATGATATCATTCAAATGAGATCAATTTTGATCAAGGAGGGATTAAATATGCTTCATACCTACCCTAATTTCTTTGCATTAAATCCATTTCTCTGTTCTTGACACAAACTATCCTGAGATAACATAGGGATCCATGATCATTCAACAAACTTCAGTAGAGAGTGTATTTGCTCAAGAACTTTGAGAAAATGTCATAATATCACTTGCCAAACATATCCATGTCACCATTAACCATTATGCTAAAGATTTTAGCATCTTATGCTTTACAGGGGTTTGAAAAAATTTGCAATTGAAACTCCCCCTAAGCCAATACTTTCTTTTAGTTACCAGAAGATCCATCTGCACCACGTAGAGGTACATATCCTTCCTTTACTTCACTTTCTTCCTTCTTCTTCCAAATCTTGTTTATTTCCTTCTTTTGTTGATCAATGCCAATCTTCTTTTGAGGAGCAAAAGAGCTTACATTCTTTCCCTTGAAGAACCTTGCAATGTGTCCTGATTTATTGCAATTGTAGGAGGTGATACTAGATTGCAGAGCATAATCATCTCTTCTCACATTAGATCTGCAATCATTAGCCTTATGACCAAACTTATTGCATGTGTAGCAGTAACCATAGAAGGATTGATAAGTCATAACATGATTATTATTCATGAAAGTATTCCTCATCACTTTACTTTTGTATTCATTAACCTTATGACCGACCTTTTTGCAAGCATAACACTAACCATGAAATGAAACAACACCATATCTTTGAGGCACAAATGGTCTTCTACTCATGTAGTCATTTCATCTTTGCCTAGGTCTACAATCAACAGACTTATGCCCAAAATTATTGCAAGAAAAACAATGACCTTGAAAAGATTGATTGAACCTGGTAGGGCCATGCTGTCTTGTAGGTGGAGGACCTTTGAATGTTCTTTCTCTCCGGACATGAATGAATCCATCTTCTTTTGCATCTCCGGAGGCATTCTTCTTAGGATCTTCAGTACAAGCTTTTTCTTCCTTTGTTTCAGACTTTCCTTCTGCTTTAAAGTTATCATATAAGTTTGCAGATGCACTGGTTATAGGATGTTTCCCTTTTTCAAAACCAAGACCAGATTTTTCTTTTGATGGATTTTAAGAGTTAATCAACTCATTAAGAATTTTAGAACCTCCTTTCAATTTTAAACCTTTGTCAATTTGTTCTTTTCCTTTTTCCAGTTCTTTTCTCAGAGTGACAACTTCTTCCTCAAGTTTTGAACATTCAGTTGCTTTCTCACTGAGCTTGGTATTTAAAAAATCTTCAATCCTCTTGCCTTCTTCAACTTTGACTTTCAAATTGGAGATCACATCTTCAGCCTCCTCGAGTTTAATTTCACATCCTTTGTCTCCTTCTATTTGAGCTTTCAGTCTACCAATTTCTTCTTTTGATTCTCTAGCTTATGTCTTCGATTTGACAATTGTCTCCTTTTTAATTTTTCAAGCATGACCTCATATTTCAGATTTAGTGCTCTTGCTTCGTCTAGATCTTCAAGAGTTGACTGAAGTTCTCCTTCAAAGTCTACCTCACAATCATCTGGATTTAAGCCCTAGCCTTTAGGTTCCATTGACTCTAGATCTAGTTTTGGAGAAAACATATCATTAGGCATTATTTCAGATTTCATGTGTTGAAGTGCAGGATCTACCTTAGCTGTTAGGCTTCTCAAATGCACTTGGCTCTGATACCAATTGTTAACACATCCAGAGACTAAGAGGGGAGGGGGGTGAATCAGTCTATTCTTAAACTTTAAATCAATTCCATTTGCAACTTAAACATCAAATCATTTTAACCAAAAGAAGAAGAAAAGTAAGAAAAGCATGTACCACACAAAGACACCAATATTTTTACATGGAAACCCAATGAGGGAAAAACTGTGGTGAGGATTAACTCACAATATATAAAGCTCACTACTTATAAAATTACAACTTTGCTTTAGGGCTACAATCCAAGGAAGCTACTATTGCCTGTTGGACTTGCAGACTAAGGCTCACAACCTTAGGGAAAGATACAAGGACCTACTCAAGAGACTCACTATCTGATAGCAGGATACATGAAAATTACAATGTAATCATAAACATGAACTACTGTAAATAAGGCATCTGTCATATGCTGATGTTGTAGTCCCATTTTTGCACAATTACTGCATCATACCAACTTCATACACTTCATACTTGACATGCTTCTCAATTCATCCTCTGCACCTTCAAAAATGATTTTTTTCTTCTATAAATATCCTCTGCAACAACTCAAAACTTCAATTAGGTTAGCACCAGGATGACCTTTAGATGAAACGTGTGATACTGTATAGGTAGGCTCAATAAAAATACATTATGAAGAGAAAATGAGTTACGAATCACTACACATGGCATAGCAGGGTCAAATACATCACATCTCATCCATCAAGGAAAACTTAATTAATCAAGAATAACCATAAATGAAGGAAACCAGACTGTTAGCCCAAACAACATCAATACTGCCAACTGTTCATGTTTACACCACCGGGGAGAGACCAAAAACATTATGTAGACCAAAATGTGAGAAATATATTATATCAGTAGTATCCTTACAACCTTCTCCTAGAGTATCTGATCATTAGATGCTGCCATAAGAAGAGAAACATATTGAACTATTGAAAATAGAGCATGCCAGACTGATTGTGACACATCAACACTTAGGATATTACATTGCGGTTTACCAAAACATCTGAAACATACATGGATGCACCATACACCACTCTGAACATATCCCCAAATTTGTACAACCATATCTATCACTCTAGAGGAATGTGGAGCAATCCAACAAGCCTCCATCAATACTTTATTCTACCAGAGCGCAAGCCGGAACTCTGTCACTTATAACTTTTATTGCGGAAGGTTTAATGACTTGAAATCTTGGATATAAAACCTTCACATATCAACCAACGTATCTTCTGAATCACAAGACTAAATCTTACTTTGCAGAAGGATGTAGACCAAAACATTACGGCTCTCTCGTAGAGTATACACTATGAATGCCATAGCAAAACTTTTGCAACCTATCTCTAAGTACGGTACACCACACTGGTGAGATATCAATGTAGAAATACTGGAAACATATTGAAACAAGTGTAATCACCTTTGCATCACACTTAGACATCATACTGATCACCATTCTTCCTCATACTTAGACAACTTCTCTCCATCTGCGAGGTCTTTTGTACTAACTTGCCTTAAACATGTTGACCCCAAGTCTCTAACTGTGTCAAACCATCTCTCTCAAATCTTCCACTATCCATCAACCTATCTCTAATCATTTCTTAGCCTCTTCAACTTTCTATACAAAATATCTATACAACCATGACCTCTACTTGGCATTAATGACAACACATATTGAGTTGACATCAATGACAACACATATTGCCAACAATATGGTCAAAAGGTTTTTTCACATCATGGTAGATAGTCATAGGAATAGTTTTGGAAGAATAAGGAGAAGCAATAGTTGTAGTTATTTGTATAGAATAAATATTTGTAAAATTAAATGATTGAATAGGAGTGGTAGGATTCGTAGAAAAGGCCATTGAAAGATGTCTTTTACTCCTATGCATAATATACAGAGAATTTGAGGACTAGGTTGTGAAGCTCAAAAATAAAGTTTCAACTTCACAACACATAGTACTATGTGATGAGAAATGTGTTAAAGAAGGTGTTTGTTTAAAATGTTAGGTTCACCAAAATGTAGTGTAGGAAAAATTGGTCCTCAATTGAACATGTCAATTAAGGGAGATTTTCACTAACATTACACTTGGGTTCTATTTGCTTGATGTTTCAAGCCTACTCTAGGTCTACAGAACCACTTTATATTCCAATAGGATAAAATCAATCAAACTAGATGCTTATATGAACAAAAGAAACTAAGGAAATGCTAGAAAATAGATTGTTGTAGACAAAATTATGAAAAATGAAATATAGAAGTGGGAAGAATAACAAAAATGGAACCTAGCACCAGAAGGAGGAGCTCACTGTCCTAGATGACAGCGCGACGTGAGGATGTCTACACTAAGTGCTGGCATCCTTAAATCCACAAAAATAAAAATATCCAGATTTGTACGGACCCAAGACACATGCACAATACAACAATAGTCAAAACAAATACTCAACAGTCTCTAGGTGACACATATTTCAAAATAAAGCACAAAAAGCTATTGAAAATAAGATAAAATGAAATGTAAATGAAATAAAGAAGTAACAAAACCTTCATGCATTTGAAATTATTTCAATCAAGAGCACCTACAAAGAACAAAGGGAAAATGTTGTGCTACTAAGGAGCTTGCCTTAGTGAAGCCCTAGTTTTGGTATTTCTATCTCCACAAGTAGAGAATGATGAAGAATATAAAAATAAAGAGTGTGTGCTCCTATCCTACATGTGTCTAGGAATTAAAAGAGTAGTGACAAATAAAAATAAAATATAAGGAAGCTTTCCTGATCTACAGGAAAGAATACCCAATAGTACACAAATGGTGGTCTACACTATGAAACTTTCAAAGAAAATAACTAAACTATGTATAAATAGATATAAATATGAAATATTAAACTACACAATAGAACAATGTTACTAGCTCGAATAGTGGGAAGGAGGCTGCAACTCCTTAAGGGCCAAAATCTGATTGCATAGCTTCAAAACCCCAGCAAGATAGAGAGCCTTTTCAATGAACACAATACAGGCCAAGAGCTAGTAGAGATAACACCATGACTCAAGAGGGCATGGAAAATTTAGATAGTTGTTGTAGAGACACATTTCACCAAAGTACACTTTAAGATTTCACCAAAGTTGTAGAGAGGAGAGCCAAGGGGGTGAGAGATATTATTCAAAAAAAGTTAGATTATCCTCAAATGAGAGGGAAGAATGAAACCACATGCACAAGAGGAAAGAGTCATTCAAAGCTCAAGAGGCATTATGAGAATCTTGCTAGCCATATATGATTTATTCAACATGTCTGAAAACAACTTCATTGAGTGTTTCATGCTCTTAGGATGCTACCACAATGCACTAATGTCTACGCTAAGCATTATGTTTAAGTTAATCTACCTTGGAATCTCATGAATCATCTTTGATCTAGGAGAGTCACAAAACACTAGAAAATGTTTTGATGTAAATGCGAAAAAGAGGCCAAAATGAATCAAACAAGAGCCTAAGAAGCACCATAGTGGTCACAAAACGTAATGTGAAATTTCAAGGGTATGCAATTTTTGATGCTACAAATAACTCAAAAATATGGAGCATTGGTGCATGCAGGATCACCATCAAATTTTCCTCTACTTCATCGTAGAATTCCCAACTACTTCAAATTCTAATAATAATGTTGTAATAACCTTTAATTGCCTTTGTTCTACATTGATAATATCTTAAATGAATTTTCTCTTTTGCTATCCATGTCATGAATACTTAAACACATTGTTTTGAACCATTAATGTCATTGTTGTTAGTGTCTTAAATTTTGTTTGAACCCATGCCAATGATATTTCTCCTAAGAAAGATTGGCAACCATTGCATACCACAACTTTGTATGTTATGTACTTTTTAAATTCATGATGTGAAAGGTGCTAGTGATGGGAGAGAAACTCACATGTGTCCACTCTATACTTTAAATTCCCTTTGAAAATGATAAAATAAACCTGCCACTCTTTGGACAAATAAGATTGAAGCATTTGCATGGTAGTAGTACACATGTATCAACACATACAATGTCCCTTATGAAATGCATCTCAACAACTAGAAATCATTTGGAATGAAGAAGCCTTCCACCATAAGATCTTAGTAATTTAAGATCGATGATCATTGCACATCACAATTGCAGGATTGTGGCCCACCCTTAAATATGAAATGCATTGAGTACTTGTGATGCAATGAAACTCAACCATGTGTTATGATGATGATGTTGACACACTTGGATCTAGCATGGAATAGTCTATCACTGACATGGACCAATCATATTGAAAGCTAGACACCTTAGAAACAACTGGCATAGTAATTTGACCCCACTTAGGAACATAGTTTGACATCTAGCCACCTTCAACATCTGGAAATCTCACCGTAATTGGATCTTATTAACCCAAGACCAACAACCATCACACATCATAGGGATGCGAGTAGGCCCCTCATCAAAGATAAAATGTGAAGGGCTTGTGCAATATAATAAAATGTTACCACTTGTATAAGTTTATGATGTCACCCAAGTACTTGTCAATTCATTTGTAGGATAGTTGATGTAGTACACACACAAGAAATAATAAACCAATGACATCACACCAACATAGAAGTTGTAACGACAACTTGGATAAAATTTTAGTAGACTATGGGGCTCACGATGTAACATCACACATCACAAGGATGAAAATGGGGCTTGCTATGAAGGTTGTGATTTGAAGGAGGCACATGATGCAATAAACATGCACCATGTAGAATAAAAGTCTTTTTAGGCACAATCTTGACTATGAGCAATGACAAACACAAGGCACTGGTTATATTGATGTGACTTAAGGGGATCAAACGATGATGTTTATGTGAAATAACTTAGACAACTAGTCAACAAAGAAAAAGAACCCTACCAAAGAGAAAACACTAAATCATGAACACACGAAAGGATTTACATTGAATTAAAAACCCTAAACCCTAGATCTTAAGAGGAAACCACTTCATGGAAAAATAATGTAGAGAATAGCTCCAACATTCGCTCTTGTTCTGGGACATATGTTCTTGTAGGACATAGTGAGAATTTAGAGAACTCCAGGATGTAGGACAAAATACAAAGACAAACATGACACACACTTCACCATGGGTCATAGAAAACCATGGTTTCACAAGAAAAAACACAAAGGAAAGAGGGTAAAAGCACAAACCTGTGTCACACTTTATAAAGGAATCGACCAACAACAAAAAAATTTCTGAACTTCGACCTCATAAAAGTAGCATTTATGTTTTGAATTTCAAAATGATGTAAAATAATGAAATGTAGATCTTTTGATAAATTTTATGCTTGTAATTTTTTTAAAATTTTTAAAAATTATTTTGACATTTTTTTATAAATTTAAGAGCAAATTTTGAATTGCTAAAAATTTCAAGAAAATGTGACTTTGAGTCCACGTCACAAAAAAGAGCAAACAATCTTATTTTTCCCTAATTTTTTTTCCCAAATAGATGAGTTCAATATCTAGTGCATGGAGAAAAAAAATCATCTTTCAATGCATATTTTCTTCGTAATATTGTTTTAAAGTCAAACTTTACAGAATTTGATAGTTTTCATTCCACGTCAACTTTTGTATAATTTTTTTTATCATTTTCAGAAAACCAGTTATACCCTTTTGGAGAGGACTCTTTCCTCTAGTGAACCATATAATTTTGAAAAAATTTGGATGTGTTTTGATATTTTTTAAAAATTTCTAATTAGTGTCATCTCTGATTTTAACAACCTACTTGCAATAATTAAAAAAAACATATTAAAACTAATCAAAATATTAAAAACAAAACATATTTGGACTTTAGACTCAGAGCTCTACAAAAGAGTATCATTCTAATTGAAGAAATATTCAGTTTAAGTTGAGAATTTCATAAAACCATAAAAAATGATGAGGTGGCTGCCAAGTGGAATGCCACATAGATAATTTTGGGTGAATCGAACTCGCCCGATTTCAAATCATTCGTATTAAAGTCGGGCGAGATCGACTCGCTCGAAATTATATATTTCTGGTGACCACCCCCGGTCGGCGGTTTTTTTTTTTTTTTTAAAACTTAATTATATATATATGGCTTTATTTTTTGTGTTTTTTCTCAATTCAAGCGTCAAGGAGAAAATAGAAGAAGCATAATTTTTCGCAATAGAGGCTAAAAATTATTTTTAAAACTTTTTTCAATTCAAGCATTTGGAGAAACCACATAAAAGGATTTTTTTTGGTAAGAGAGGCTACAAATTTTCAAGTATGTAACATGATTCCTAACTTATTTACTCATTTTACCATGTAGAAATTGAACTTCATGAGTTATTTATTAGGATGTATACGTGTGTGTAGGTGAATTAAAACAAACAATTTGTGATGGAGAATAAAAGAACTAGATCAAGGTTGTATGACTGAAAAAGAGATGAAAAAACCCTAGGAACATCTAGTCAAGAACAACCCATTGAAATTATTGATCAACAAGTTGAAGGGCGTATTAATGAACATGTACAAGATGAAATTGGTAGTAGTGATAGAACTTTTTTGCATGGAATGAAAAATCTTATGGAGATGGATGAGGATGCTCTTGTCAAAAGTATTTCACCTAAACATATGTTACCTGAAAGCACAATAAAATTGCACTCTAAAAGAATTTAGGATGAATTTTTTGAAGATAAATCTCTAATTTGAAGAGCACAATTATGTGCAAAGTTATTTAGGAGAAAATAAATGACCCCTATTTTGGAGTTGTTAGAGTTGATAACAAGAAAAAATCTTCAAATTTAGTAAATCAGACAGCAATTGAAAACTTGCAAACAACATTGGATTCTATTCAAACCAAGAGTCGAAGTTCTGATTTAAGTGCTGTACATAGAGCATTGATGACTGTAATTTCTATTAAGAAATTATCAAATAGAAGATAAGTTAAAGCAATTGCTCAATTAGTAAATGTATCTAAGAGAACTGTTCAAAGATATATCAATAAGAGAAAGAGATTAGATGACAATATTGAAAATAATTGAGTAAATATTTGTTGAGTCCCCCAGAGAGATAGAATTTCAGAAGATGTAAAACAAAAAGTAATTGGCTATTGGACTGAGCATTCCCGTGTTTCTTCCAATAGAAGCGACACTATACAAATAAAAGACGAAGACGGTAAAAAAATTTCTCATCCAAAGCATTTTATAGATACAACACAAAGTGAATTTTTTGAAGCATTCAAGCAAGAATTTTTATGGGTGGAGATTTCTCAAATGATGTTTGAGAATTTACGACCATGTTTTGTACGTATAAATAAAGTACATGAAACTTGTTGCTGTTGAAATCATGTTTCAAATTTGATCTACACCTATAGTCATATAAAAAACTTATGGCAATAGTTAATCCAAATGTAGCCATCCCTGTAAGTACAACACAATTTGTGAAGTCTATTTTATGTGAAAAGTCAGAAGATTCAGATGAATTCAATGTACAGTGTATAAGAAATATATGTGTAGATTGTGGAAATTTGATGAAATTTTTACCATTTGAGAATATTGATCATTCAATGTCAGTTGTTTGGAAGAGATTTGAATATGAGAAATAGTCAATGAAGTCAGGAGCTGAATCCAAAAAAATTGTTTTGAAGGAGAGTGAATTGCCCTGCAACAAGTTTATGAACAAATTTTGCAACATTGTATACCCACATATCCAACATTGTCATGGTGCAAGATGGCAAGCTAAGCAAGTTCATGACTCAAAGAATTGTTTTCCACCGGGTTGTATTCTCTCTATTGTAGATTTTTCTAAAAATTATACATTTAGTCCTCAAACTGAGATTCAAAGTCAATATTATCATTCAGAGCAAGTCGTAATCTTTGTACAAGTTTGCTATAAACATGCTGAGTTATTTGTAGATGAGGTAGAGAGTACCAAAGATGAATGAATTATCATCAAGGAGGTTCACTTTTATATCAGTGATGATATGGGTCATGATAGAAGCTATGTAGCACACTGCTTTCGAATATTTTTTGAAGATTTGGGACAACGTGGCATTACTGCATTACAACACTGGATTTGGTTTGATGGATGTGCTGGTAAGTGTTGATTTTATTATTATTTTTTATTTTTTAATTTTTAATTTAAAAATTTATAAAATTTTAAGACTTGAATTTTTAATTAATTTTTGGTTTTCAAATCGTTGTTTATATATAACTATTTATACAGGACAATTTAAGTCTGTAAAAACATTTAATTGGTTAACGAAACAACATGCTAGATTTGGCATAAAGTTTCTATGGAATTTTTTTGAGAGTGGACTATTGTAAGGTGTGACCCTTGGTCTCCTTGTTCAACGCTGTGCTACGGTGGTTTATGACAAGGGCTTAACTGCCTCCCATGCTTGTTAAGTCAAGTGGTTGTATCAGGCATTAAAAGGTCGATCTTTTGGTGCAACGACAGCTAACAGTTGGTATCAAAGCCGAGGTCACGAGTTTAAACCCCGCGCTTGCACTGGGGGGGATTGTTGCAAGGTGTGACCCTTGGTCTCCTTATTCAGCACTGTGCTACGGTGGCTTGCGACAAGGGCTTAACCACCTCCTGTGCTTGTTAAGTCAAGTGGTTGTATCGGGCATTAAAAGGTCGATCTTTTGGTGCAACGACAGCTAACATGGACATGGAAAAGGAGAGCATGATGGAGCATGAGCATGTGTAAAGCGTGCACTTCACTAATATGAACTTGCAGGTAATACATACTAGATACAAAATTTACAAAATTTAAAATTGTTGAATACTTCTACAATGATTTATGTAATTGATCTACATGTATTGTAATAGTTGGATGTAAATGTGAACTTTTTTAAATTCTTAAACCTCTTACCTAGGCACTGAACACCAACATGAAATTGCAGGTAACACCATATGAAATGCAAGTGAAATTGTTGAATGGTGCAAAAGCCATTTTGGTGCCCGTGACTCAATATACAACAAATGCTATTTTTGGGAAGTTAAAGGTATGTTAATTGAATTTATGTTATTTGAAAACTTTAATATTTAAATTTTAGTACACATGTGAGTTCATTGAATTTAAATAGTTTTAATTAAGATGCTCAAGAATTTGTTCATATGTGCAGATATTGATCGATCGAATCCATATAATTGTCAAGCTATTAATGGAAGTTTGCATCAAGTCATGACTACAGGACGTAGCAAGCCTCTTGCTATTCAAGTGAGAGAAAAATCCTATTTTTGTGTTGATTGCATTGAGAACATTGCAAATATTCTAAAAATGTCCAAATGTAAGGGATTGATATGTTTCACAATGGGAAATGAAGCAAATAGTATCAATACCTCCTTTTGAAGTTAGTGACATTGTAGATGTATATGATCCTATATATTCAGCTGATTACGAACGTGTTTCAAATTTAGTTGTTATAGGTAAGTTACAGAATTGATTTATATTCTAGATTGTAATAAAGTTTTGAACATTTGATTTACATTGTTCAACTCAAATGTACAAACATGTTTACTTGTGGTGTGTACAGGGGATATTTTTGCTGTGGTTGCAGATCCTAACAATACAGAAGGTGTAGATTACTATCTACTAAGATGCACGCAAAAAAAATTAAAATTGTTAGAATCAATGACAGATGGTGATGGACAATCATATCCCATTGGATCAGTTGTTGTTGAAGGTACCTATTATCAACAAGTAAAGATAGATAAAAATGGTATTATATTTATTGATTATATGCTAGGACAAAAGGTTCTACACTACAATCACTTAGTTATAGCAACAAGATTAAGTTTGGAAACTTCACAAAAAAGAGGATGTGGCCAACAAAAGTGGAGGTTGTCTATGGAAGATCACGAAAAGATTTTAAAGATAATAAAAGATAGAGAAGATCTAGATTATATGTACCAAGAGCTCTAACTACATTATTGAAGAGCGAGTTGAACCAATCGATACATGGTATGAAGGTATATGCACACTTGAATTATCTATTGATCTATTGATTTATTTTAAAATGTACATGATTCTTGATAGTTCTTTCCTTTCAAATTTTAATTTCAATGGTTCTTAGTTCAAATTTTATTATAATAAAACATGATCAAGCTACAAACGAGCTATAAATTTATTTACACAGATTTTTGTTTTTGCAATTATGTAGGTCTATGCCTATAAGGATTTCAAGTTATAAAATTGAACTTCATGTTGTGCAGGTATGATCTCTAAACTATATATAGATAGTCTTAGATGTCTTAGGTGTCTAGAGGTGTCTTAAAGGTCTTACAATTTCTTAGGTGCTTTAGGTCTTAGGTGTCTAGGTGTCTTAAATGTGTCTTAAATATGTCTTCTAGACCTATCTTAAGTCTTACATGTCTTAGATATATGTCTTAAGTGTCTTAAAGGTAGATTAGGCATCTTAGACCTTTCTTACGCATTTTAGGTGTCTTAGGTGTCTAGGTGTCTTAAATGTGTCAAGTAGATATGTCAAGTAAGTGTCTTAAAGGTCTTAGGTGTCTTACTATATGTCTTAAGTTCCTTAGTTGTCTTAGATATGTCTTAATTCTTAGGTGTTTTAGAGGTGTACTATGGTGTCTTATAGGTCTTAGGTTTCTTAAGTGTTTTAAGACTTAGGTGTCTAGGTGTCTTAAATGTGTCAAGTAGGTATGTCTTCTAAGTGTCTTAAAGGTCTTAGGTGTCTCACTGTATGTATTAAAAGTGTCTTAAATGTCTTATGTGTCTTAAAGGTATCTTCTAGGTCTTAGTTGTGTTCTAGTCTTAGGTCTTAGGTTTTAGGTGTGTTAGGTCTTAGGTGTCTTAGGTCTTAGGTAAGGCCACTGAGCTTCCACCTGTTGATAACTGAGAGGGGGGGGTGAATCAGTTATCCTAATTATTTCTTTTATTGAACTTTCCTTTTAATTGATGCAGCATAAGATCAAACATAAAACATTAACCATAAAACAAAAAAACACATGACACAGTATTTTTGACGTGGAAACCCTGTTAAGGGAGAAAACCACGGGGTGATTAACCCAAAATTATTCTCTGTTAGAAGAATAGGAAATTACAAAGATGGCACTTGCCAATTAGGGCTCACTGCCCGAGCACACTGCTCACAAGAGGCCCACTGCCTACAAGAAGACACACTGTCTACAAAGTGATGAGAATCACAGTCTTGAACTGATTGGAAGCATCTGCATATGCTGGAGTTCAGTTCCGGTTAGGCTCAGTACACTGATCTGCTGCACTTCATCTTTCCTCTGTTCTTTATTCTGCTATCTTTCACATACCGGATCCTTTTTGCTACCTCTGCTCTTTATCTGGACTTATTCGCATATCACTCCATATCAACACACACTTCACAACTAAATCCATCCTCTATATATATCCGCACAAGTAATTTCATCACCTTTCTAGTCGGCAACCGGAACAGTCTAGTTTCTTATAAACTTTCATTCTGTCGGCTGAATCCTTCCTCACCAAGCAATGCGGATCAAGCATATACTTGTAGATATCATTAATCATGTCGGCCAAACATGATTCATGCCTTCACAACCTCTGTCATCAATAGTAACCCATCCGGAAAGTAGTCTGATACTCTGCCAGTCAGTTCTTCCTCTGTTTTCACTGTCTCTCAGGAATCCAGTACTCAACCATTCATATCTTTTTCCTTGTCCATCACCGGAGGCTAAATCCTTGGAATATACCACTCAAGGTAGTCCTCTTGACTTCCCCAAATCTGCACTGCACCAAGACACTTCCTCTGAGAGGTCCGGACCAATCTGTCGGACCTTGCCACATGCTCTGTTCTTCTTCACCGGACCACAACATTCTTTATTCTGACTTCCGGTAGAGGCACATCATGACTTGCGGATATGTGGGATGACCTTTGTTGCCATCAATGACAACAACCATGAATCCATATAGTGTCTCTTGCCAACAATCTCCCCCTTTGGCATTGATGGCAACACTTAGTGAAAAATGACTAAGTGTTTTCACTATGCTCCCCCTTTGCTGATGCTCTATCCTTATATACAATTTCCGGAACTCCCCCTTAGTTGGATCCCTCATTTTTCACTGCTCCTCACTCCCCCTTTGACATCAATGGCAAAGGGTAGGGTCCGCACACTAAAATTTTCAAAAATTTTCTATATATAGCCGCATATTTACATACTCACATGTACTGAAGAATGTCTGCAAAGGATGTCTGCAATTGGATCATTTCTGTAGCCCAACTTTGCTTCATTCTATCCAAAATTGAAATGTGACCACTTAGCAAAAATGCAAAAGCTTCTGCCCGCTTGAGATCTGTCGGATCTTTTGTTTGGGCGGTGGTCTGAGCATCACTGATGGCCTCATGCATTGTTTCCAACTTAGGGATTATAATCCTTCTAAGTTCTCCCATCCGGTTGGTGATGTTCTTCCTTTCCTTCTCAAGATTTTTTATTTCATTCAAGACTGCAATGGTCTGACATTCTTGATTTATTATAGAGGAAGAGAGAGGATCAAAACTTTGAGATAAGCTTTGTAGCTTATCCTGTTCCTCTTTTATTTTCTTGTCAAATGCTGCTGTTGCCTTTGACCAGGATATGCAAAATTTGTAGATGTCACCGCCATCCTTAAGAGCATTCTCTAAGCTCTTTATTCCAATGCTTACAATCTTCCTATCTTTAGAGATTAATTCTAATATCTCTGAAAATCTTTTATCCAAAAATTCCTTCCGGACCTTTTCTTCAGCTGATTTTTCTAAAGAATCAAAATGTGTATCAACACTGCTGACTAAGGTTTTTAGATTACCGGAAGAGGAGGCTGTCGGATCTATCTGGATTGATGGCATGATCTTCACAAGTACTCCGGAAGCAGCCTCTATCAACTCACAGTCTTCCATATGAGACTTCAGGAGCTTTTCATTTGCCTTGGCATTTGCAAATGAAGCTATCTTCATTGTTTGTACCGGAGAGAGAGAGTCAAAATCAAATGGGCCTTTTAGAAGCTCCGGTTCATCAATCTCTAGAGTTTCTTTGCTCAAAAATTGTTGAACAGTTTGTGCAGTGTCTCTTGCCGGAGACAGATGTTTCTTTTCTTCTGCAGTCTTAGAACTGTCAACCTCTTTGTCTTTCACCACTGCTTCCTTCTCCTGTGATTGCTCTTCTTCTTTGGATCCGGAGACTGTAGGGGAAACCGGAGGAGAGATGCTAGCTTGTTCATGAGCCACTTCTTCTGGAGCAGAGGGTCCCAAGTCCTCAGCTGTTTCTGTACCTAAATCCTCTACAACCGGAAGATTGAACCTTTTGAAGGCCTTCCGGAGGATCTCTTCTGTTTCTTGGGCCACTTTGTCAGTCTCGCCAAGCATGAGTTGATTCATCCTGGCTTTGCTTCTGAACTCATCTTTGCAGTCCTTGAAGATAATGTTCATTGTCTTGGGATCAATTTGAGGATATAGCTGAATAGCTATCTGCTCCCGGATCTCAAGATCTTTAGCATGAGCATTATTCTTTCTTACTTCCATTTCCTTTTCTAGGCTTTTGGGAATAAGAGATATTATTTCAATGAAAGCCTTATTATATATGTTAAGATATTTTACTGTGGCCTCCTGCAGAGTCTTTTGGTCGGCCTCACTGAAGTCATCATATGATTCAGTCATTGGTTGAAGGTTTCCATCCACCGTGACCGACTTGATTATGCTCTCTAGTGACAGAGTGGGCTTTTCAACAGTTACCTCTGCCATTTCATCCTTGTCTTGGCCTGTGGAGGGCTTACCGGATCCTTTCTTCTTCTGTTTCTTTACTTCTCTTACTCCCTCATCTGATTCTGTTTCCTCTTCATCCTTTTGGCTTCCATAAGCCCTTGTGGCTTTTGTCTTGGATCTCTTACCGGATGCCTGAACTTCCGGTTTTGAACTTTTGGTTGTGGAAGGTGCAGGTCTCTTTGATGATCTGGTCCGGGTGGGAGTTTCAACCGGAGCACTTTCTTTGCTTTTCTCTTCTTCCTCGGCCTTCCTCCTCTTTTCCCAGCTGGCATCAAGTGCCTCCTTTGAGATACCTAGGCCTTGAGCAATGTGCTCTACTTCTTTTCTTACCTTTCTTTTAATCTCAGGTTCCCTGAGTTCCACATGTATTTTTACACTCAGCTCCTCAAAGGTTCCAAACCTTTCTGCCTTAGGATCTTTGGGCTGACTCAGCATGTGTTGAACATGCAGCTCCACTATCTGTTCATCCACTTCATACCCCATGGGCATGATCCAGACAGTCCTTGGCTCCACTGCCTCCATTAGGCACTGATCAGTGTCAACCATAAAGCACACTGAGTCCTTGTATTTCTCAATGAGAGACTGGGGAATTCTCTCTCTTGCTTGCATCATGCTCTGAAAGTTTTTGAAGTATCTCCATAGAGCTGTATTTCTTGCTTTTGCATCCCCAAGTCCATGCAAATAGTCTCTTATCTGGACTGCAACAGGTTTGTCATTCTGCCATACCCATCCACTTGTTCCGGGTAGCTCATTCATGAAATAGAAGAATAGACATACAATAAGAGTACCATACTTAAAGGAATTCTTCTTATCCTTCTTGATTTTCTGTATATTTTCCATTAATTGGCTTAGCAGTAGTTCGCAAAGATCATACTCTGCATTCTTTCTTAGCATCTCATAGGCAGTGTATACTGCAGTTCCGGATACAGAATTCTCCCTGCTGGAGTGGTAGATCTTGTATCCTATTATCATTGATGCATATTTGATATCCGGATCGGAGATGTCTTCAATGGTCATTGCCCTTTTGTCAAATTTTGATCCGGTGGCCTCAGTTACAATGTTGTTCTTGACAGATTTGAGGATAGGTACTCCTCCGGAAGAGTATAGGCCAGTTACTGCTCTAATTGCCTCTTTTGTGATCTTGCAGGGTCTATCTAGCCATAGAAAGTTGTCATGCATCCTGCTCAGTACATACCGGACCCATTCATCCTCTTCAAAACAGGGGAAATGAATAAATTGCTCAAATTGTTTCTTCTGAATATCCTTATACTCTGGTTTAAGCTCAAAAGCATTGTCAATCAGCTGCTTGTGATAGAGGTCTCTTAATTTGAATTCCCCAAATTCTTCAATGTTTGCATGTATGTAAACCCTAATGTCTTCGGTGTGTAAAACTCCGTGGGGAACACTAGAGAAGGCTCCTAGTGGGTCTACCTCCAATGATTTGTAGGGATGTTTCTTGAATGAGGGGCGAGGTCTATCAGAGATCTTAACTATGTTTGGAGTAGCCATTCTTCAAAGATTTGCAGTGAGGTAATGAAAAACGGAGAATACCTTATGCGCCTTCGGTTTGCACGGAGTGGTTGGATTGATTTCTTTATGCAATAGCTTCGGCAGGAGATCCTTGGTGCTTGATGAACCTTGTTGCAGAGCTCCACTTTTCGCTTCTTCTCGAGTGCAGAATGAGCAAATGACCTTTGAGAAATCCCTTAAATTGCTCTGCGAACCCTAATATCTGTCTGCAATAAATGCTTCACCTACATCATTCCGGTTTGCCTTGTCTGGATAGTTTGGAGTATCCCGGATTGGTTCTGATCTGAGAATATCATCCGGATCTTTCAATCATGAATAAATCGAGGTAACATATTACAAGAGCATCCCAAACACTCTGTCCAATCCGCAGAACAAGATAGTGCATTTCTGGATCTTTCCGGACCTTTTTGTAATCCTCTATCATACCGGAGCATCTCCCTGAACAGGTCTTATTTGATCGATCACAGCTTCTTCATAACTCCATGCGGACCTCTGAAAACTTGACTGAAGTATCTCAAGACTCATATCTACAAACCCTTTGATCCGCATCTTGTGCCACATCTGGCACCACTTGTTTGGCTGGGGGAACAAGATTTTCTTTTTGTCTCCCCCTGAGCCTGAGCTCACCTTTTAATTTCCGGAAGAAATATCAGCACCAGGGTCTGGTGCGGATCCGACCTCTACATTCTCTGAACTTTTCTTCACCCAAATCTTGCTCATCTGATTCCTAACCTCATCCGTATTCATCTTTTGTTTACCCTTGTCTTGATTCTGATTATACACCGGACCTCTTATGTCCTGATTCTTGTTTCTGCAGACTTTAGCATTATGACCGGACCTATTGCAGATTTGGCAAATAACATTTCTTTGCATTTTTGACTGATATCCTCTTGATCTGCATTGATTAGCCCTATGACCTATTCTATTGCATGTGAAGCATCTACCTTTGAATGATTTGTTTACTTGCATAATTCTGCATTCATGGGATTTGTGTCCATACCTTTTGCAGTTGAAGCACTGTCCGGAGAAGGATGAGTTAATCTGATTCATTCTCATTCTGCACTGATTAGCTTTGTGACCAAAGTGGTTGCAGCTGTGGCAGTATCCATTGAAGGATGGATATCTTTGAGCATTTGGCTGTCTTACCGGAGGTCTTCTAGGCCTGTTCCTTGGATTTTCTGATCCAAGATTCTTCTGACCGGATCCGGAGCTTTCTCCTTTCTCATATCCCAAACCATACTTGTCATCTGTCCTCTTTTGACTTCCAAGAAGAACTTCAAGTTGAGCAGAACTTATCTTGAATTTCTCTTTATATTCATTTGCTGTTTGAAGGTCTCTTTTGAGAGAGGCAATTTGATCCTCAAGTTTTCCTTCATTAGCTTTGGCATCTTCAAGATCAGATTCAAGATGTCTGATAATCCTGTCCATCTGGTGGCATTCTTCTAATTTTTCTTTGAGAGTTTGTCTTAGATTGTCTACAGCCTTTCTTTTTTCTTCAATCTCTTGAGTAAACTTTATAGTTCCTGATTCCATTTCATGTCTTAACATAATGACTTCTTTTGATAACTTTTCACATAACTTGGTTTGCTCAGTCAATTCTTCATTTGTATTGCTTTCTTCACTTTGTCTTGCCAACTGTTGAAGCAGCTCCTTTCTCTTTTTCATAGAGAGACTTAGTTTGTCTTTTAATTCTCTCATGAATTCATCAGCCTGTTTGAGTCTTTCCTTTAATTCACTGACTTCAGAATTTGACTGTTCAAGATCCTCAAGAGCAGTCTTGAGTTGCTCTCTTAAACCATATGCATCCATTTGAAATCCCAGATCTTCCTCAAGCTGTTAGGCTCTATTAGGAGGAACTTAGCTCTGATACCAATTGTTGATAACTGAGAGGGGGGGGGGGTGAATCAGTTATCCTAATTATTTCTTTTATTGAACTTTCCTTTTAATTGATGCAGCATAAGATCAAACATAAAACATTAACCATAAAACAAAAAAACACATGACACAGTATTTTTGACGTGGAAACCCTGTTAAGGGAGAAAACCACGGGGTGATTAACCCAAAATTATTCTCTGTTAGAAGAATAGGAAATTACAAAGATGGCACTTGCCAATTAGGGCTCACTGCCCGAGCACACTGCTCACAAGAGGCCCACTGCCTACAAGAAGACACACTGTCTACAAAGTGATGAGAATCACAGTCTTGAACTGATTGGAAGCATCTGCATATGTTGGAGTTCAGTTCCGGTTAGGCTCAGTACACTGATCTGCTGCACTTCATCTTTCCTCTGTTCTTTATTCTGCTATCTTTCACATACCGGATCCTTTTTGCTACCTCTGCTCTTTATCTGGACTTATTCGCATATCACTCCATATCAACACACACTTCACAACTAAATCCATCCTCTATATATATCCGCACAAGTAATTTCATCACCTTTCTAGTCGGCAACCGGAACAGTCTAGTTTCTTATAAAATTTCATTCTGTCGGCTGAATCCTTCCTCACCAAGCAATGCGGATCAAGCATATACTTGTAGATATCATTAATCATGTCGGCCAAACATGATTCATGCCTTCACAACCTCTGTCATCAATAGTAACCCATCCGGAAAGCAGTCTGATACTCTGCCAGTCAGTTCTTCCTCTGTTTTCACTGTCTCTCAGGAATCCGGTACTCAACCATTCATATCTTTTTCCTTGTCCATCACCGGAGGCTAAATCCTTGGAATATACCACTCAAGGTAGTCCTCTTGACTTCCCCAAATCCGCACTGCACCAAGACACTTCCTCTGAGAGGTCCGGACCAATCTGTCGGACCTTGCCACATGCTCTGTTCTTCTTCACCGGACCACAACATTCTTTATTCTGACTTCCGGTAGAGGCACATCATGACTTGCGGATATGTGGGATGACCTTTGTTGCCATCAATGACAACAACCATGAATCCATATAGTGTCTCTTGCCAACACCACCTTCATGTGGTTGGCCTTGTCAGTATAGAATAAATATTTCTTGAAGCTAAGAGAAGCTCTTTTTTTTGTATCCTTATCATGTAGGGGTCTCAAACTTAACAAACAGGTACATTAGATAGATCTATCTAGTTCATAATTTACATGTTCAAAGATGATGTGCTTATGAGTTCTCTTCTAAGAGTTCTTTTGTATTTTGGATTTTAACATGATGATTGTTATTTTAACTAAAGTTTAGGTAGATCTTTAATGGTATTTATATGCTCTAGCTTTTTAAAATATGTACAAATTTTTTTAATAGTTGATTACATTTCATTTATTACTGAAAATATTTAAGCATTGAGATATCTTTGAATTTGATATGTACTACTTCAAAATATTTATATTCCTTGTTGACTCTGAATAATTTTTTTAATACATTAACATGCCCAAGATTAGTATAATTTATTTAAAAGTATTCTTTAGTGACATCTAAAGTTGATAAATAACCTTTGAAGGGGTTCAATTCAACACAATGGAGGCATATTTCACAACAATGGGCTCATTTTTTAATCATACTAAACTCTCTTCAACTTGATATGACCTTAACAAGGCTACACAGCTTCGAATGGTACTAACACTCCAATCTCTTCAACAAACAATTGAAACACCTTGAACTATGTGGGAATGACATGAGTAAACCAATAATGACTCCCAAGCCCAAGATTAGTATAATTTTTCTAGAAGTATTCAAGTGATCTCTAAAGTTGATAAATAACCTTTGAATCCAGGCATATTTCACAATAATGGGCTCATTTTTCAATCATACTAAACTCTCTTCAACTTGATATGACCAAGTAACAAGGCTACATAGCTTCAAACGGAACTAACATTGGACAATCTCTTCAACAAACAATTGAAACACCTTGAACTATGTGGGAATGACATCATAGTAAACCAATAATGACTCCCAAGCCTAACATTAGTATAATTTGTCTAAAAGCATTCAAGTGATCTCTAAAGTTGATAAATAACCTTTAAAGGGGTTCAATTCAAAACAATGGAGGCATATTTCAAAACAATGGGCTCATTTTTCAATCATACTAAACTCTCTTAAACTTGATATGATCTTAACAAGGCTACATAGCTTCAAATGGCACTAACACTCTAATCTCTTCAACAAACAATTGAAACACCTTGAACTATGTGGGAATGACATGAGTAAACCAATAATTCAACTCCCAAGCTTGAGATTAGTATAGTTTGTCTAAAAGTATTCAAGTGATCTCTAAAGTTGATAAATAACCTTTGAAGGGGTTCAATTCAACACGTGGGAAAAGCTGCATTAAATGATCAATTGTTATAAGTGTGGAGATTAACTAAAAATTTTCAATTTTGATGGATTGCATGATTGTTCTAAAGTTCCACTTCAAGATGGAAATAGAGGTATAGAACTAATATGCAATTTTAACTATAAATTTACACTTTTACAAATTACCACCAAAATCCCCCTTTGTAATTTACTGCCAAGAACTAGAAATTGGGAATAAGTTTGTAATAACTAAAAAGATGCCTTATGTCTCTAAAATCCCACTTTATATTTTGCATTAAGAAATAAATCCTAAAATCAATGTGTAAAAAATTCTTATTTGCTTGAAAGTCATAATGTTCTTGTTTTGGGGTGTGATTGGGAAGTTGAGGTCACCAAGCAAATAACAAATATTTTAAAAATGTTAGCGAGTTATAATTTATCATTTTGTAAATCTAGCAAAAAATAGAGGAGTTCAAGAAACTTCAAAATAAAAATAAAAATGACAAATAAAAGAGTGAACTTGTGTGACAAGTCACTTTCAAGACTTATTTGGATATGTAGAGGATAAATGATATTTATTAATAGATATGTTTTGTTTGATTTACGGTTTTTAAAAATAATTTAAGTTTGTTAAATCTAGCAACTTTAGCTAAATTCTAGATAGTTTCTAATTTTACTAGGTTTAAATATGTACTACTTCATTTTCTTAGATATCTTCCTATATTCATTTTCTATTTCCCAAATTAATCTTATTTTAGATTAGGAATATAGCCTAATTAGGACACATTTAGAAATTTAGATAAAAGGAAAAATAACACTAACTTATTGGGTATAGTAGTTACTTATGTTTGCTTTAACTAAATAAAACTCTTTTTATGTTAGATTTATAGTGGAACATTAGGGTAGGTAGTTGAAAATAATTTACCACATAAAAATAAGTATTTTACCTTAAATTCCCATTCACACAAACATTATGCATCATTTATAGATTTATTTTTTCATGTGAAATATTGTGAACTTAATCTTCTATTTTAGGGGACAATGTGATTACTTTGATACCTATTCAACCTTGAAAACATTATGTCAAGTAGATTAAACATGGCACTTGGTTATCCTTGGATTGAATAATACCAAGCAATTATATCTATATTACATCAATGCATTAAATTTATTCATAAAGGGGAAAGTGATTAAATTTCTTCACAAAATAAATAATGGACACCCAAATGTCCAAATAATTAATATAAAGCATGTAACTCATAATATAAATTTTGAAATGTAAATATAAATCATGTGACTCATAATAAGAACATCTCTAAGATATAAAACATAATTGAACATATAATGTCCATAAATAAAACATGTACTCATAATAACATCTAGATATAAAAGTTCATGTGACTCATAAAAACATTTAGATAAAATATAATAACATGTAAGTCATAATGTCCAAATGTACTATAAATATAAAACATCTAAATCATAATAACAATTCATAAATGTCTCGCTCTATGAGTGGATTGAGCCTCGCTCTATCTCAAGTGGTGACATCCTAATCCCTGATTGGAGCCCTCGACTGATCCATGACCCGAGCGCTATGCTGAGTTGTGGGTTGGGGTCTGCACATGAAACACCATAAAATTTTCAAATTCTATATAAATACATATACAAATATAATTTGTTTTGAATTTAAATACATAAATAATACTTGACAAATCTAAATTACCTAACATACATAGTTTGCATCATGTAGAGGAGTCTCAATAGAAGCATGACCTAATCCTGCAACCTATCTATGACATGTGTTCATACAATGTATAAGCATATGTGTATTTAGTTAGAAAACTTGTACACTTGATGTTTGTATGTAGAAAGTTAACTTGATATATATGTGTGTGTGTGTTTGTGTGTGTACACTTAAATCAAACTTATATGTACATGTGATATATAGACTTGGTTTTTAAATACCTCATGATGATGACTAGGATTGCCAACATGATGTAAATCTCCATATCCAGGTTGTGAAATAGTAGCTTGTGTCTAATACACATGTACATTTAAGGTTGCAATCAAGAGTCAGAGCTTCAATGTATGTGATTTTATTTAAAATTGAACTTATAATTTTTAAATATATAATTTATGAATTTAGATTATAATTTTTAAATAAATTATACCTTAACTGCACCAACAAAGGCCCTCCCCCTCCCACTGAGGTCAAAATCATGGAGAGACAACAATACATGTGTAGATGTTGCAGTCTTAGTGCCGAAAAGAAGCCTGCTATACTCACCTCCTATAACATCATGTGTAGTAACCTCAACCTCAGGACCAACAAAAACATGCAGAGGGACGGATCCTGTAGGACCAACTGGAACATCATAATGTCCCCCCAAACCCTATGAACCTAACTCACCATGGCTCCTCCGTCTACCAAAATACTGCTCGAGATGTGAGGATATAGCATCAAGTGGGATCCCATACTGATCATTGATGAACTGGTATGGATCTAATAAATCACTGGCCAGGCATCTAGTCATATTCTGCAAAGTACTCTCTCCACTAATCTGTGTCACATCATGTGGCGATGGTATAACAACACGAATGTAACGATCTGAACAGCTAGTCGATGTGGCCTCAGTGGATGGAATGTCAATCCTCAGGCATAAAAAATAATTGCCAACATGATCGGATGACAACTGATCAACCTCAGTGGCAATAGTCACCATGCTTTAAAAAAATGTGCATCTCAAGGGGGTCAATGCTAGTTGGACAACATTTGCTAGTTCCACATGTTTTGGAAGAACCAAAAGATGTGGGCCAACTAAGGACCTCTTGTTCTGAAGAGGTGGCGCATCTTGTCTTCTATACTCAGGTCTCTCTGTAAACCTCCCTTTCCCCTAATCAACATGTTTAGGGAAAGATGTATAATCAACAGATAAATGTAAATGGAACTTTGCATATAATTGTTTGCAAAAATACAATGGCAACTTATCATTGTTTGGCCATTTGTGATGAGATACCAAAAACCTAGGATAAATGAAAGGACCAACAAATGCATCCACAAACTTGGTCCCAGGAGAATAGCATCTCACTATCTCTTTTCCCCTATAAGAAGGGAACATGCCAAGAACATTATCTACTGAAACCAGCCTAGAAATAGATGGCCATTTCTCTTGGCCGACAACACTCTGAGAAAGCGATGCATAGAACTTGTCAACACTAATGTCATCATAAGGATTGTATGACCGAACAACTTGGATCATACATGTTATCTCATCCCTAATCCTAACCAACCTGTCTCTACTTGACAGGTTTGGTGTATTGTTTATTGTACTATTCAGTTCATCCAAAGCTCTTTGAAACCTCTGAATAGTCTCAGCATAGAATGTAGAATTATCACGATTGTCAGGTTGACCTGACTGATGTGATTGATATGAAGATTGGTCATCCATGTGGACCTAAATTTATTTGCAGTATGATAATTAAATTTTCTGTCAAACATATTGTATGTCACGATGTAAATAAACCTTCATATAAATTTTCCAACTACTACATACATCTTTAAAAAATCCATGATATAAATGCACACGTGCTTCTCAAATAAACCTACACCTTAGATGCTTGTAAATACATAAATAATATGCCTATCAACCAAATTTGAATCAACCATAAAACACAGAACTAGGAATGCATAGAAAATCCAAATTTAAAGTACATGTAGCATGTAGCATATTGACATGACAACCATATAGGAATTTATATAAATAAGATTTTATCATAATTCATATAAATCAGATTTTATCCTATAGTAGTTGGAGTCATAAGAAGGTATATTTTCAATCTAGAAAAAAAGCATTTGACAATCTAGAAAAGGTAGACTCTATTTAACATTCTAAAGTATTAAATATATGTATATATATCTAGTGTACATTGTTTTCTTCTTTAACCATGTTATTCCCTAGCATTTGATGGTCAAATTTTAATGGATAACCTTACAAGGGATAAAAGTGCATCTCTTGCATTACTGTAGCACTTGATTTGACCTATTTTATGTGTGAACTGACTCCCACCCAGTAGCCATCAACCACTTGCTACTTCTAATCACCACAACCTTTCCAATAACATGCACAAATTCTTTCTTGAATGGTTTCAAATTGTGATTAATTTTCCATCACCACAACCTTGATAAAAAACTTATGCACAAAATTCAATAAAGAAAAATTTATGCACAAATTCTCTCTGGAATGATTTCAAATTTTGATATATTTTTTAGCTTATATTGTTTGGATGAAATTTGATGTTCCTTGTAGTTTCCTATTGCATCATGGTATAGCCTGGTGGGTGTGGCTCTGTTAACTCCCTCATATCCATTTAGATTCATAGATGTATTGATGGATATGAGGGAGGATGCTGGCAAAGGTTGTGGAATTTGGCTTTAAACTAGCCAATTGCATTTACTTTCAAATTTCTAAAGAATTTTCAACAAATCCATTTTGTGCATATCCTACAATCATTACAGTCCATGGGACCACATTTTGTGCATATCTTGTGGGTTTTTGTTAGATGTATCAGTTGCAAGTGCCCTGGCAGACCTGTATAAAAAATGCCGAAGCATAGACATGATGCCTAAACTCTTTTGTACATATCCTGTAGTTCTTTGAGGTATTTTGTTAAACAATTCATGTGCCTTCTCTATGTTTCCACATTTTGCATACATGTCTAGCAGGGTTGTTGCAACTACAACATCTATCGCCAAATGTTCAAATCTGAATCACTTCAGCTTTAGGTTTGAGATAAATACACTACATTATTCTTTATATAGGAGTGTGTAAAAAATATTATTCTAGTAAGGTTCAACATAAATACACCACATTCTCTTGTATGTTTATAATTACTTAAACAATGTGCATGCCCTATGGTGTTATCAATGGGCTAGCTGTTGGATAACAGTAATGAGAAGGCAAGATGATGTGTAACAAAGTACAATATTGGAATATGTGTGACCAACAATTCAGAAAGGTCCTAACCATGATTCAAAAACATTAGAAATCTTAGCTAGGAATATTAGACTCAAGATAGAAAAACCTTGCAAAACTCCTTGTTACGAACACAAATGTAATATGTGAGTAGGCAATTGAACTGAAAAGCTATTATGAATGTGTGCTTCTGGATTGACTGTGTGATAGTTTTTATGGACTGTGTGATAGTTTGAATGAGTAGTCAATCTAGAAACACTCATTCATAATATTATGGATTGTGGAAATCTGATGTCTTTGAAAAGCTATTGTTTCACACTTCATTTATCTTGCATTTTTTTTATTGTTTGATTAATCTTTTGTTAGCAAAAGATCTTCTCCATTATTGTACATAGACATTGCATCATTGATCAATTTTGTTTGTTTATTTTAATTATGGCAGTGGTGTGATAATTTTTGGACTCTCAACACACTGTGTATCAATCAAAAGCTTGGTTATAGATGGACTGCCTCTTATGATACAAAATGTAGCTACCATAACTTTGGGGCTTTTTATTGCATTTTTATCCAGCTGGCAAATGGCTTTTGTGTTGATTTCTCTGCTTGTTCTGATAGTGTTTCAATCATGGGGGCAACTCAAGATAGTGCCAAATCCCAGGTTTTTTTGACCATAGCTACTGATAATTATTTTCTTTATGCAAGGGTCCAAAATGTAAAAAAATAGGACTCTCTTTTATGCTTTGATTTTCAGTGTATATTCAGTTAGTTCTTGTTTCTGCTATGCAGGTGGCAAGGTGTACCAAGATAATTAACCCAAATACCAAGGATGCAAAATATGTTATCAATGTTAAAAAAATTGCCAAGGTGACTTATAAGGTGCAGGTTTATTTCAAACACTTCTAGATACATTGTGCCATACAAAATGTTTGACAGAAAATGCCAAAATTTTAATCAAATTTTACCCATTTTGCACATTGAAATCAAATACATACAAACCCATTTTACTTGCATACAATCATATAAGGTGCAGGTTTATTGAACAAACACTTCTCTACATCATGCCATACAAAATGTTTGACAGAATTTGCAAGATGGCATACTTGGTTCAAGGTGACGAGATTGTTGCAACAGGTGGCAGGGACATCCTTCGCGTGAAAAACTTTGAAACCCTACCCAACTGTTGCTGTTAGAAAATGGCTGCCGTGAAATGTAGCAATTTCATTTTCTTTTTGTTTTTAACTACTTGATTTTAGGTGAAACAATCTCGCCCCCAGATCGACTCACCCAAAAATAGCTTGCCACATATGCACCATGCATCGGCTATGTGTATTCGGGCGAACAATCTCCCCCCTAGATTGACTCACGCGAAAATGACTCACTTTGAACTGTTTTGTTGGCCCAAAGTGTGACACAACTTTGTGCTTTTATCCAAGAAAATTATGCATGGAAGAAATGAGTTGAAGTTCATGAGAAATAGTGTTTCAAGAATTGTTGATGCATGACATTTCCTAAAATTCTTCGCTAAAGATCTTGATGTTCAAAAAGAATCCTTACCATATGTATTTTCAATAATAGAAGGACCCAACCACGTGGGATCAAACTTCCCATGCTTCCTTTTATCCTACATTCTATCATTCCATAATATGACCATATTCCCAATTTTAAATTTCCTTGGGTTGGCCTTTTTATTGAACAAATATTTCACTTGTTAGATTTTCATATTGACATTCTGAGCTCATCTCTCCTGCTTTCATCAAGCTCAATTAATTGGTTCATTCAATTTTTCATAGCATCATTTACATCTTCATTGGTCTCTTGGATGAACATATACATAGGAAACATGCTACTAATAGGTAAAACACAATCAACTCTATATAACAACTCAAAGGGAGATTTACCTATGGATTTATTTAGAGTGACCTTATTTTCCCAAACTACAAGCCTCAACTTGGAATCCCAAGCATTTTTATTATAACCCAATATTCTTTTTATAACCTGAACATCAAGTTTTTATTTATGGACTCAGCTTGTCTATTTACCGATGGATGATATGGGGATGAATGCGTTACAGTAATTCCATAATCAGAGTAGACTTTGAAGAAGTTTGTTGACTTGAAGCACATTGTATTATCAACTATTATTATTTTTAGAGTACCAAACCTAGTTATGATATGGTAGAAAATGAAATCAATCACCACCCTACTAGTGGCCCTCCTTATGGGGATAGTTTCAACCCACTTAGTGAAATAATCAATGGTTACCAAAATCCATTTGATATCTCCACTTGACCTTTCTATGATTTCCCCACTGAAATCAATCCCCCATTGTTGGAAAGGTTCTTCTGTAATCATGGGTCTTAAAGGAAAATCACTTAATCCTTTTAACTTTATTGAGAAATGTTGATAGACATCACATCTCCAAACTAGTTTATAGTGTATTGGAAAACAAGATTGGCCACTAATAACTAGACCTAAGGATTTTGTAAGCTTTGGTTTATCCATGAAATTCCACCACATACACCACTATGTAGCTCTGATAAAATTATAGTAGTGATGTAGGAGCATCTGGACAAATTGGCGATCAACGTCAACCAAAAACATTTGAAGTTATTTTTTTCATTTCTGGTGTGCGTTTGGATTTGTTGGCATCTCTTAGCCTTGGGGTACATGTGGAGTGATAAGATTTGACAGAATCAAGTTTTTTCCATACTTTGGCTTCGGCTCACAATGGGTAGTTTTCACCGAAACAATTGTTTTGGGAAACCAGTGAAGTTTCTTGGCAAACCCTCTTACATTAAGATTGTTCTGGAAGCACCCTAGAATTAATGGTGAAGGTTTCGTGAGTAGATCTTTCATGGTTTCAGAGAAGTAATCATTTCGCGACTTGTGCTAATAGATTGGTGAAAGTTTAATATCTTGACTTCATGAGGTTTAAAGAAAAATGGATTGGTGGAGGCCTTAGGAATGTTGATATATTCATCCCAGTTAGTTTTGGTGAGATTTTGAGGTTCTGGTAAGAAGTTATGATTGTTGTCAGTTTTCAGCTTCATTGGCTAATTGTCGAATGGCATTGTTTGGAGAACATGTGTTTAGTGTAGCTCACATATTTTCTTCTTTCGATCATACCTCTATATATGTGACTGATTTGTCTAGAAAGGAAGGACTTGCACATTTTACTGGTGATATGAAGGTCGAAGTTGATAGAGATGAATCATCCATCACCCACAGGAGGCCAAATTGTATTGAGTTTATATGATTTCTTCATTTGATGTTCACTGGGCTAGCATAGATGATTGGGGCTTGTGGGAAGTCGATATATATTCATTCATAGAGATAAATTGATATGCAGCCATAAGAAAATAAACCTATAGGGACCGATACTAATGTTTGGGAGTTTGAAATAGAAGGAAACGTGCGATTTGAAGAATTCAAATACCATATCAATTTAATTGTTTGAACTCTCAACGTGGGAGATAAAAAAATGTATACAAATTTTATGAGGTGCATAATCTTTTTCAATGCCAATTTGAGGATTGCGTGGGCCATGATTGAAGGTGTATGGGTCCCGTCCTCTTTTTAGAGCCAAATGTGGTAGAAAGAGGCGTTGCCTCAAATTCTCTGTTGCTTCGCTTTTATTATAAAAATGAATACAATAAAAAACTAGAAAGATAAAAAGGATTGCTATTAGAAGGAAGGGGTACGACTGCAAGGAATTTAGTGAAAACAACATATACATAAAAAGCGTCGGCCTTGGAGAAGAAGGATAGTTTGTTGCCAAGAAAAAAGGAATCGACAGAAGGTCAACAGAGTAATTCATTGTAGGTTTAGGAAAAGGAAGAAGGCACCAGAGAGGAAGCTACGTGGAAATTTTGGAAACTTAGTCAGAGAGCTGAAGCGCCTACACAGAGGAGGCCGCTCAAGGAAGAAGCAAGAAGAGTAGCACCAAATTGAGGAAAGGGAAGTACTAAAAAGAAAGGGGAATGCTATGGGATTTTGATGCCTCATGAAAGTATTTAGGGCTCTCGGTTTCAGATTTGGACAGATTAGAAGCAAATCAGAAAGGAAAGGAGAAGAGCGCCTTGGTGTGGGAAACGAAGATGCCATATAGAGGCATGGAAAAAGAAGGAACTTCTTTTGCTATGGCACCAAGATAAGTAGTGAGCATCAAATTGGGAGAAGCTGAAAAGATGCCTCATAAAGGCAAATATTTGGCTCTCTATTGTAGATTTGTGCAAGGAGAGGGGCGCCAGAGTGGGAGTGAAGATTCAAACTGGAGATTGAAGTGTGTAGATATGTGTGAGCTAAGAAAGGTCATTTGAAGGCCATCTTTTGTAAATTTGGTCACAGATTTATGGTGTGTTGATTTGAAATAATAAAATCAATTTTTGTTTCAATCTTGTATTGTTTTGGGGCAGAGTGTTACCTGTGTGAATTTGTGAGTGATACGTGTGTGAGAGTGTTTATTTGGTAGAGGGGAGTACCCTCTTGCACTGAGTAGCTTCTTGTTCATCTAGGCATCTCAAAAGAACATTGCTCTACTTCTCCACATTAGAGTTTTATCCACCAAAATGTATCTTAAGTCTTATATTCCACAACTAATGATCTTTTGATTTGGTTGGTTATACTGATAGTAACTTTATAGTTAGTATAGATGATATAAAGAATACTTCCAAATATATTATTCACTTTGGATTAGGTGTAGTCTCATGGACATCAAAGAATTAGCCTATAGTGATGATTTCATCAATTGAAGCGGAGGTGTACTAGAGCAAAATCTACAACATGTCAAGTAGTTTTGATGTGTCAAGAATTGTTAGATTTAATGCATGTTCAAGAAGATCCAACACCAATATTTTGTGATAACAAATCAGCAATTACATTATCAAAGAATCATGTTTTCACAAGAGGAAAAAAGTACATTGATTCCAAGTATCATTCCATTAAAGAGCTAGTGAACACTAGAGAAATCTACTTGGAGTTTTATAGATCTAAAGACTAGTTGGAAGACATATTCACAAAGGCATTAGAAAAAGGTGAATTTTGAATATCTAAGATAGAATTTGGGCATTGTAGATGTTGAAGCAAGTAGCAGTAGAAATTAAAGGGGGAGTGTTGGATTAATAGAGTAATTTGTGCCATTGATATTAAATAATTGTCATTATAATTAAATAAAGTGACATAATTGTAAATTCTTTGATTAGTAAAATTCTAGAAGAAGGCAAACTAGTAAAATAAGTTTCTAGATGAAGCAAGATAATTTAGGAAGTTTTTGGAAGGCGAAAATATTAAAAGTGTTGTGCTAATAATGTCTTGTAACATCCTTTATATATTGAGACAATTTGTAATGTTTTATTGTTAGTTGAATAGAAGAAAACTATTTATGTATGAATGTTGTAGCATTATGTGTTTGCCTCTATCCTCCACTAATAGTATAAGAGTTCAAAAATCAATTGTTTGGAAAGTAGAATGACATTTATTCAAAAAAGTCATCTAATGCCTAGAAAATTTTAGTAATCATCTTTTGTACAATTTAAAAAAGAATTAAATTTAGTGTAGCTTACACATGGTCAAGAAATTTGAAGACTGTTAGCAATAAAAAAATTGATGTAGAGAAATTATAGAAAGCATACGTGCTCATATAATAAAAATTTATCGATTGAATCTTATTAAAGGATTATTTGACCAACATAGATTCATAAACAATATACATCTATTGAATGGATCTTATGACAGGAATGATTTAACCTATATAACATTTTAATAGTATTCTTCATTTACTTAATGTCCTTGTTAAGAAAATGATGTTCAACTAATTTGTAAAGTATTTATTATGTTAATTAACTTTTGGAATCATTTGGCATGAACTTTTTTTTGGCATCAATTATTGTTTTAATTCTTTGATTGTAAATATGTCAATATTACCAAGCATTATATAATTTTTATATATATAAATAATGTGTTTAATTTTTATGTAAATGTTTTACAAAACTTTTTTTAAAAATAATTTTGTATTGTAAATCTTATAACAAATACATTATTGGACTAATAAACAATTGCCAGAACTTTAACAATTTACCATCAATTATCCTTTCAACTATATTGCAATGATAGAGACTAGTCATTATGCGACACTTGTTTGACATAAACTTCCCTTTGTTACTTCTAACAAGTACAAATTCTAATTTAAGCCATCACAACATTACTCTCCATTATCGATAATTCCTAAAACATTGAAATAATCTTGTTTCAAATAGAAAAAAGAAGCCTGATAAACTTGTACAATAGAAGTTGTACAAATACATTCTAAAACAACAAATAGAATAATGGAAAGCAAATACAATACACATTATTTTCACTTGGGAAAACTCTTTTGGGTAAAAAACCTAGCACAATAAAAATAATTCACTATTACAAAAACTCAACCATTCTCAATATAATAATGAATCTCTCATTTCATCTTTAAGTGTGTGAAAATATAAATAGGCACATTGAAAGTGATTTTACACATTGCATGACAACATGCAAAGATAAACATGAGTGCTTTAAAACATGGGAAAAAATAGAAAGTATAACATTTATCCAACATTCTCCCACTTTTTAGATACTTTCCATAATGACCATACTCTTAAAGTGTCTATTGTTGAGGGCATCCATGCCCATGGATTTCCAACACCAAGAAAATTTCTTAGTAACCACAACTTTTTTTAATGAGTTGGCAACATTATTTTTTATACTGAATTCTTCCAACAATAGTCATTTAATTCCAATGATTTCTCTCACAAAATGGTACTATAGTCCAATAAATTTTGACTGAGCTATTAAGCAGGATTCTTGGCCAAATATATTGCACTTTAACTATCACTATGAATTCTTACTATCTTATATACCAAACCAACTGTCAAGCACAACCTTTGTAGCCACACTACTTCCTTACATGCATGAGTAGCTACCATGTACTCTAACTCTATTGTAGATCATGTAACCATTCCAAATTGTTGCTCCTCTAATAAGATTGAATACATATCTAGTAGTAGATCTTCAAAAATCAACATCAACAACCCAAACAGAATCCACAAATCCTTGCAAATTTAAAGTTTTAGTTTCATCCACTCTCCCCTAGTAATAAATTGCATAATTTGAGGTTCTCGATAGATATCTAAAAATCTTTTCATAGAAATCCAATGTTCTTTATCTAGTTTGGACATATATCTATTCACAACTCCCACTACATGTGCATTGTTAGGTCTAATATAGACTATTGCATACATGAGGTTGCTAACAACACTAACATAACATGAACTTTACATATTTACTCAATTTATTCTATTTAGGACACTATTTAGAAAACAAATTGTTAATAGGAAATTGATTACTCATAGGTTCACTGACCTACATCCTAAAACTCTATAAAATCAACTCAACATATTTCTTTGGATGTAACCATAATTGTCTATTTGCATGATTCCTTTTAATTTCTATACCCAAAATAAATTTTGCAGCACCAATATCTTTCATGTCAAACTATGATGATAATTGAGACTCAACTAAATTGATCATTATCATATTGTTACCAATTAATAACATGTCATTCACATACAACATTTTCATCTTTCCATTTGAAGTAAACACATGGGTCAACTTTACTACAATCAAGCCTAGGTACCATAATGTACCTGTCAAATTCTTTATTCCACATCCTTGGTGATTGTTTCAAACCATAAAGATAATTTGTCATCTTACACACTAATTCCTTGATGGCTCCACTCTCCCTATAACACTAATAGATAATCTACACCATAGTCCAACAATTAGTGAAAGATTGTGTGATGACAACAACTCATGCAACATTCAAGGAAATTTAGTTATTTCCCTTGGCTACAAGTTGTTCCCTTTTGTTGCAAGTAATCCAAGAGCCTACAACTTGTTACAAACAGCTTTGCGTCCACCCAAACCACTACCAAGAGCTCATGCATAGCTCACCTACTGGTGTAGGTTAATCACTGGCACACACATACACACATGTAAGCATATAAAAGTCCATTTAAGCAAATACCTAGGCACATAATAGGGTAACTAGTTTTATAGGAAATTAATATACTAGAAAATCAACCCAAATCAAATGGATATGAACACAATAACAAAAAAAAACCTAGTTTTTCATTATATTCATAAAAATAAACTTCATTAAACATGGTATTCTCAGAGTAAATGTCTAATAAAAACTAGATTCTTAACTATGTATGTACATTTTCTATTCCCTTATTCTAACTTAGGTTCATTAACTTGCTCAAAAAGAAAAATACCCAACAAATATTATCCACATGTTGCCTTTGTTCTCCCCTATCCTTTACATGAGCTCTTCTTCTCTTCTACTAGGCTTCAAGCTCTAAATTTTAGAAAGTAGAAACTTCCTTTGTCTTTCTTATGTCATATGCAATGTAGGCTAATTTTTTCCTAGCTTAACAAATGGCATAATATTCTAGTAACTTTTCTTCTAAAAAATTGGGCCTTCCCCTTTTTCTCTCAAGCTCCCCAAAATTTAGGTAGTTTAAACTTTCCTACCTATTCTTGGCACTAAAATTTATATCAACGTCACACACACACCTGAATTAAACCCAAAATCCTGCCTATATCTCCCATCTACTTTATTTTCTAGTCTTTTTGTTAATTATTGATAGTTCTGGGAGTAGGCGGGACACACTAGTACAAAACAATAGGCAACAAATTTAAATTTTTGTTAAAAAATGGTGAGCAAGAAAAGGTTAGATGTAGCATGAAAAGGTTTGGGCATGATGTCCCTACATCAAACTGATCAGGTAAAAAGATTTTGAGTCCTTGCTCATTGCCAAAACTACCTATTTCCATGAGTAAAGAATCCTATTGCTGCAAGTTGAACCCAAGTTGCTCGATCTCGATCAGGCTTAGCCAAGTAGCATCTTCTACTAGTCTTTTCTTCATTTTACTAGATATTCACTATACTCTCTACCTCTAGTCTTCCTAACCACTTTAGAATCTAAAATGCTTTCAATCTCTTCTCTTGCACTTTTGGGTAGATGTGTCATCCATCTTTCTAATAGTGTTTCCTCTTTTTATTGTTGATACAACATATCTCCTTCATAGTAAGTGTACAAATTAGAAACATTAAAAATTAAAGAAATAGCTAGGCCTGTAGGTAGCTCCAAATCATAAGCATTCAATGAAAACTTTTTGATGATCTATATGGTCCAATTTTCCTCCATTTGAGCTTATTGTAGGTATGGATAGGAAATATTTACTTTTATAGATGAGAAAGCACCATGTCTCCCACTTCAAAATTAGTTTTTGTTCTCTTTGAATCCACTTGCTCTTTCTACCATTGGTTACTCAAACATAGTCTTTCCTTTACTTGGTGGTGTAAATGATGCATATGCTTAATTACCTCCTCACCTCTAGAACTTTTCACATGAACCTTGATATTTGCAAGTTCACTCAATTTTGAAACACCATTGGAGTTATATCCATTAACAATTTGAAATAGATTCATACCTGTACTTTTATTGATAAAGTTATTGTACATGCAAATTCAACTTACCATAGCACCAAATCCCATTCTTAGATTATTCAAAAGAGTCATCCAAAAATTTCTTACAACTTGGCATTGTGACATAAAACTATACTTTTTTGTAAATCGTGCAACCTAAAAACTGTAGTGAATAGTAGATTTGCAACATGTGTGGAATTATTAGTCTTTTTGCAAGATATAAAATGAGTCATTTTCAAGAATCTATCAACAACAACAAAGATTGAGTCCTTACCTCTCTACGTTCTCATCAACCAAAGCAAAAAGTCCATGCTAATATCATCTCATGGTCTCTGGAATAGGTAATGGTTGATATAGCCCTATATTTTGACTTCATCCTTTGGCATATTGACAAACCCAACATCCCTGCACAAATAATCTCTTCCCTTCTTCTCTTTGCCTAATAACACCTCTCGTTAATTTGTGCTAAAGTTTTATTAGCTTTGAAATGTCTAGCCAATTTGCCACAATGCTTTTCCTTGATTAGCTTCTCCCATATCATTCCTTGGAGTATGAATAGCTGCTATCATCTAAGTAATAGTCCATTAATGGTGTTCTATACATACTAGTAGCCTTGGGACATGTTTTCCATGCATCCTTAAAGTCTAAATCATCCTTGCATATCCCCTTCATAGCATCAAATCCAACTACTTCAATAGTCATCTCCATCAACAATGATGCTCTCTAACTCAAGGAATCTACTACCTTGTTTGAACTCCCACTTCAATGCTTGAGAATAAAAGTATATACTTGTAGGAAATCCACCCACTTCATATGTTTTTGGTTAATTTTGGTTTGGTTGTTAATAAATTACAAAGAATGGTGAGATCTATGCGAAGCACAAACTCCTTAGGAAGTAAATAATGTTATCATTTATTCAATGCTTATACTATAGCATAGAACTCTTGGTCATAGATTGAATATTTTCTCTTCGAGTCATTCAAATTTTCACTAAAATAAGTTATGGGCTTGCCCTCTTGGTTGAGAACCAATCATGTGGCTGTCCAACTCACATCACAATCTACTTGAAATACTTTGTAAAATTTGGGTAAGGCTAACACTAGTTTTTTACTGACCTTTAAGAACTCAAAGCTCTTAATTATTGTTTCTATCCACTTGAACTCCTTTTATCCCCTCTTATAGTCTTGGGGATGGGTGCATATATCCCACTAAAATTTTGAATAAATCTATTGTAAAAGTTGGCTACACCATGGAAACTTTGGACCTCATGCACACTCCTTTGTGTAGGTCATTCCACTATTGCTTAGACCTTTTTTGGATCCATTTGTAACCCCTTAGATGAGATAACAAACCCCAAATAGACCAATTTCTCTGTCATAAAATTGTGTTTCTTAATGTTAATCAACAATTTCTCATTCTTAAGATTTATCAAGACCTACCTAATATTCAATTAATTTGATTCCCTACTATTGCTAAAAATTAGAATATCATCAAGATAAACAATTACAATGTTTTCTGAAAAATGGTCTCAACACTTTATTCATTAACTGCATAAACATGCCAGGTGCATTTGTTAATCCAAAGGGCATTACTAACCATTCATACAACCCCTCCTTGGTCTTTAAAGTGGCTTTCCATTCATCACCCTCTCTTATCCCAATTTGGTAGTATCCACTTTTTAAATAAATTTTACTAAAATTCTTAGCCTTCCCCAAGTATCCATAAGATCATCCATTCTAGGTAAAATAAATCAATACCTAGTAGTTATTTTGTCAATGGCACATGAGTTTTTGCATATCCTCCATTCACCATCCTTCTTTGGTGTTAACACAAATAGTTCTATGCATGAGCCGAGGCTTTGTTTGATCAGTCCTCTTTCTAATAGGTCTTGTACTTGTTTGTTCACCTCTTCAAATGTTTCTATAGGGGTCAATCTATAAACAAAATTTTTGGGTGAAATGTTTCTCAAAATTAAATCAATATGGTGGCTAATTATCCTTATGCATGACAATCCTTCTACCATCTCCTTGAATACAATATCATTAAATTATTCTAGAATCTCTTTCCCTTCTAAAGTTATAGCACTACTATTAGCAACTATCCCTACTCATAGAACCTTAGTGACTATTGTAAAACACAAATTTTCATGCTTAGACTCCTTCAAAAACTATTTTCCAATCACTAGACATGTCCTTGGACTACTTTCCATCTCTTCTTCCTTAGTTAACAATGCAAGAGTATGCTTTCATCCATTCTTCTCTAAAGTGTGTGTGTTTGCTCTCCCATCATGGATCACCTTCCTATTAAATTTTCATGGTCTCCCTAAAAGTAGATGGCATACGTATATAGATATTACGTCACACCACACCTCATTCTCATAAGTGCCTATCCAAATGTTTACTAGGCATTATTGATCTACCAAGATTTGGTTCCCTTTTTATAGCCGCAACACCTTATAGGGAGTTGGGTGAGCTATCCTTTTTAACCCCAACTTGTTGACCATTTCAATTGAGACTAAATTACTAGTACTCCCACTATCTATTATAACCTTGCAACATTTTCCACTTGCCTTAGACACCATTCTAAAAAAGTTTCTCCTTTGGAAAAGTTCATTTTCTCTTTTTGCAAGATTTAATAGAGTCCTCTTCATCATAAACACTTCTCCCTTCTCAGGTTCATCCAGATGACTAAGAGACCTAATGGAATTTGCATCTCCTTTGGTTGTGTACACTTGTAACCTCTATTCTTCTTGATCCTTATAGCTTGTGTTGTGGGAATTTATAAAATCTATGTTCTAACTATCCACATGTGAAATGAGTTCCTTGAAAACCTCTACCTTTTCCTCTATGAAGTCCACACTTACCTCTCATAGGGTAAGGTTACCTTCTAGTTTTGTTATTATACTTTAGGTTGTTTAAAGGGTTAACCTCTTTATTATGATTGTATTTTCTTTAATGCTATCCTCTACCTCTACTAAATTGACCTCAACCTTTGGTTGTTCCTTGTTGCCTCCTTGCTAGTTTTTTATCCTTTAGGGCATATTGATAGGCATATTTAACTATTCACAACTTCATCATACTTAACTCATCTCGAATATGTATCCTCAACCCATTAACATACTTAGTTACCTTTTCATGGTCTAACTCATTATGCCCTAATCTAATTGAAATTTTGTAAAACTCTTTCATATAGGCCTTCACACTAATTTCTTTTTGATACAAGTTTCAAAAAGTGGCAACTTATTTTATCTTTCTTTTGTCACATGTAATGCAAATTAATTGTTTTGTGGCATAACAAATTGCTCCAGCTTCTAATAACTTCTCTTCTAGAAAAAACTAGGCCTCCTCATTCTTTTCTCTCAAGATCCCCCAAAATTGGGCAATTTAGAATTACCTACCTCTAGTCTTAATGCTAAAATTCATCGTCAATGTTACGCATACCTAAATTATACCCAAAATCCTACCTATATATCTTTCTTTCTTTCTTTTCCAGTCTTGTTGTTCATTATTGGTAGTTGGGAGTTGGTGGGACACACTTGTATAAAAAAAATGAGAAACAAATTTAAAATTTTATAGAAAAATGGTGAGGAGAAAAATGTTAAAGATAGTATGGGAAGGTTTCAGCACAATTCCCCTACATCATTCCTCCTTATCTTTCACCTTATAAAATTTTGGCTATACCATGTAAATTTATTCCTTAAGCTCACAATGTAGAAATGTTGTCTTTATGTCTATTTGTTTAATTTCAAGATCAAAAGTAGTAGTAATAGCTAACAAAAATGAAATTGAAGTTAGTATTTCAACATGAGAAAAAATTACCCCAAAGTCAATTCCCTCTACTTGAGAGGATCCCTTTCCAAATGAACAAGCTTTATACTTCTCCATTTTTCCTTTTGTATTATAGTTCTTTCTAAATAACCATTTACAACCATCCAATTTTCTTTCAAGGGGTAATTTAACCAAGTCCCAAGTATGATTTTGATATAAGGAATCCATTTCTTCTTCCATGTCCTCCTAAGACTCTTTTGCATTTGATCTAAGTGTTTATTTAATAGTCTTGGAGTCTTCATTAGTAACAAATAAAGCTAATAAAAGAGATGAGTAATGAAAATTAGGATCTCTACCTTTCTAGTTTTCTTTTTACCCAATCTAATCTCCTCAAAGATAGAATTTATGGTTCTACATCCTATGAATCTATACCCTCTAAGGTTGCATGTTACCTAGTTCCACACTCTTCAACCAACTCATTCTCTAGTTCATCTTCTATAGTTGCTTCAAATTAAAACACAAATCTTCCTCTTTCAAGTTCTTTCTCTGGTGATTTTTCTTGTTTTGGAGCCCTCTTTCCTTCTCTAAAATTTACATTATGACTATATTCCATTTTTTGTGTTTCTAGGTTGCATATCTTATATCCTTTAATACCATAAATATATCCCATAAATATACACTTTGCTGATTTATAATCTAAAGTAGTCCTTCTTTCTTTGCGAATATACATATAAGCATCACAACAAGAAAACCCTTAAATGTTTGAGTGAGAGTTTCTTAATAGTCCATGCTTCTTATGGAGTTTTATCCAACAATGTTGCTATCGGTGACCTATTGATAAGATAACAAGTAGTTTCTAGTGCTTCTTCGTAGGATTTCCTATCCAAACCTACACAACTAGGCATGCTTCAAGTCTTAAATTGGAGTTCTATTCATTATTTTAGCATCTCCATTTTTCTATGGTGTATAGGGAGTGGTCTTCTAACTTTCTATTGCACATTGCTTTAGAACCACTCGAATGCATCTGAGCAATATTCTCCACCATTCTCACTTCACAAAACCTTGATTTTCTTTTTTGTATGATTTTTTAATGAGATCCTCAAAATTTTCAAATTTATTGAAAAATTCCTATTTATTTCGTAGAAAATATATCCGAGTCTTTCTTGAGAGGTCATCTATAAAAATAACATACTACATAGATTTTCCAAGCAATGGAACTTTTAATGGTCCAACAACATCACTATGTACTAAATGTAAAATTCATTTTTATCTTATAGCACTAGTAGGAAAGTTCACATGAGTTTTCAGATAAATAGTGTTCACAAAAATTAAAGTCTAAAGGGCAATCAAAAATCCCTTTAGCCATACCTTTGGGTTTTAGATCTCATAGACCTTTCTCTCCAATATGGCCCATCCATTAATGCCACAACATTATCTTTTTTGTAAGAAGTGTAGGAGATTGATCTACAATATTATTTAGTTTAGGAACATCAATGATATTACATCCACCATGTACAATGCTTGCCTCAAGCTTACACAATGTTCCTAAATGAGCCACTTTTGCTAATACCATATCACTATGAATCATTTTGTAACTATTCTTGATGAATACTACTTGCACAACTGCTTCATTCATTTAGCTAATTGAAATTAGATTTCTTTCCAAACCCTAGAATGTGTAGAACACCAAGAAGGGTTTTAATTCTTCCATCTTTTAGCCTCAACTTCACTCTTCCTCAACTTATAATCTTATATATTTAATCATCTCCTAGAAATATGTCACATCCATCAATTTGTTGATATTCAGTGAACCACTACTTATGTGGATTCATATGAAAAGAGGCACTTTAATCTATTGGCCATTCATCATGGGTTCATCTAAGCTTGCAGTAGCCAAAAATATATCCCCTAAATCTTAAACTAAGGTCTTTGTTTCTATTGAAGAAGCATCTTCAAATGACTTTCCCTTTTCATTCTTTTTAGATTTGCAATCCCTCTTATAGTGCCCTATTTTACCACAATTCCATCATTTTCTTAGAATTTTATCTAGAGCATTAGATTTACCTTTGGACTTCGATCTCTTGTCCCGTAATTTTTTATCTCCTAAATTCTTTTTAATTCTTTTATATGAACGACCTTTTACAACCAAGGCATCCTTCAATTGGATTTTCTAAATATTTTCTTCTTATTTCTTCTAGAATAATAAGGATGCTACCACATCCCTAATATTTAATTTATAAATAGTACTAGTGATCACCATTCCTAGATTATCTCAAGAGTCAAGTAAAGAACAAAGCAAAGTAATACACTTCTCTTCATCATACATTTGAATTTCAATAGAAAGTTACTAACTTACTACATTATTGAAGGTGTTCAAATGTTTAGTTACAATGTCATCATCATTCATTTGTAATGAATATAATTTCATTAAAAAAAGTTAATTTGCTAAAGACTTTCCTTAATACAAAGTACCTAATTCATTCCATAATTCCTTTGTTGTGGCTTCTACTGATACACTTACAAAAACTAAATCTAATAGACACAATCTAATCGAACTCTTTGTCTTCCTATCACTAATCAACCAATCTTCATCTTTTATACCAACTATTTTGTTATCGATACATTGATGCAGGTGCACTACACACAAGTGAAAGTACAGTAGCACCATGTTGAAATAATTTAATTTTTACTGCTAGTTTTTGAGGCTATTTGGCCTACGTATCGAGTTGTATAGTAATGTCCACCCAAGATGTACATGAACTAGGTGATTTTAAAAATGCTTGAAAATCAATGTAGATAATTTTTTGTGCTTAAATCAAATTTGACCAGGTGTTTGAAGAAGAAAGATCATTGCTGGTATGTTCCACATTTAATTGACTTAGTTTCGGCACTCAAGAGGTTGAGGCAAGATTTGGAATAGGTTTGGAGAGAAAAAAGTATAGAGAAACAAGAAAACGTTAGAGAAGAGTGGAGTGCATAGGAGGAAAGAAAGAAAAATATATAAAAGGGTATGCATGAAGGAAGAGGCTAGGTTTATTTCGTGTAAGTGAGTTTGTGTTGATTTGGAGCTAGCTCAAAGGAAAAGGAAACTACCATTCGTAGATGCTTTTGATATTTAGTTTGCCAGCTGTAGGTAGTAGTAAAAGGGACACGTGGGAATAGAGAATGGAACAACAAGAGAGAACTCTTTGAAAAGAGAGAATCCATCATTCAGAATGCCAAGTTTCTTTTGTCATTAAGCAACAAGTGCATGTGAGGAGAAAGGGTTGTTCGTAGGGAAGAAAAGACAAGGAGGTTGCCACTTTGAAGGCACATTTTGTGCTTATGTTGGAAATTGAAGATAGAGAAGGAAACAAAGTGGACTAATTAATTCAAGGAAAAATAGCTGAAAACAGTTCCATAATAGGAGAGATTGTAAAACCATGTCCATGTATGTTTACTAGTTGTATCATGAATGTAAGGGCTTTATTTTTAGTTTAACGTGAAAACAAAATTTATTTATGCAATGCTCTCCAATGTGTATGTGATTTAGGATTTGTTCATTTTTGTTCCTTCACCTAGTGTTTGTTGTCTCAAATGAGTTGGTTTATGTGTTGTGATGGTATATATGTTGTTATTGTTGTCTATAATAATAGAGCTAAATGAGCAGATAAAGTAGAGTCACCTATAACAACTACAAAGCTGACCTAGCGAGCAGAAATTTACCTGTAGCAACATCTAGGTACTAGACAACAAGCTGATATGCCAATTCTTCCTTTAGGTTGCAAGTAGTTACGTGGGTTGTGAGCCCAAAATAGGGTGTCATAGGGGTGTGGCTCCATCATACATGAATCCACTGATATTTTTCAACAAGCAAATCTTCCATTAAAATTTTTACATTAACTTTTTTTATCTCTATCCTTGTGCTTCATGTCATTCTAATTCACTCACAAATCATTTTGTACATAGATCTCACTCAAGACAGTTTATCAGAGGAAAAAAAACTCTAACCAAGATCTAATGGATCAGATGAGCCCACCATAAACAACCGGCATGTTGTGTCGACTATTTTTTTTCAAATTTTGACCTACAAAAAAGGGCCACTGTTTCTACCGACCTTTTCATTCGACAGTGCTTCATGCTTTCAACAACATCAGTGGGCTGAATTTTGACTAAAAACGGTTAGTCGACGAGATTTCGATGAAAATTGAAAAAAAAAAGTAGGCGCAACATGTGGGCTGTTTAAGTTCTTCCGATCAAATGTAGGGAAAAAAGAAGCTCAATAAACCTATACAATAGAAGTTGTGTAAATACAATCTAAAACTAAAAATAGAATATTGGAAAGAAAAAATAATAGGTAGTATTTTCATTTGGGAAAACTTTTTTGGATAAAAAACTTCCACATTAAAATTTTTCACTATTGCAAAAACTTAACCATTCTCAATACTATAATGAATCTCTCTTACTTCCTTATTAAATATGTGTGAATATAAATAGACATGTCAAAAATATTTTTATACATTGCATAAAATCATGCAAAAGATAAACATAAGTACTTTAAAACATGGGTAAAAATTAAAAATATACAACACTTATCCTATAGTTACAAGATCTATTTATTGAAAGGATGTCCCATATAAAATATTCTAATTATATATAAAAGTACGCTTCTCAAATTTAAAAGAGGTATATAAAAAATAATTGTAGAATGTAAGATAAAAGAAAAAATGCTCTCAAAAACTCAAGAAAAAGCCTAATAACTGCTAGTCCAAGTAACATATTGATACACCCGAATAACTGCTAGTCCAAATAACATATTGATACACCCAAATAACTGCTAGTCCAAATAACATATTGATACACCATCAATTTTTATATGTAAAAATACATACATAATAATGGATGACATACCATTATTCTTTACTGTGTCGTTTAATAATAATATTATTGAATGGTTGTATGATATATAAAAATACATACACATCAGAGATGTCTACTTGTCTTTATTCTAAACCTACCAGAACGAATCCGATGCTGATTTCCTTAGAAAAAAATAAGAACAAATAATTTTGTGGCTGACTAATATGTTAACAAAAATCAGAAACAAACCGAGAGCTCTTACACATCTGTCCCAATTACTACAATAACGTGAAACTCTTGGTGTTACTCCAATCTATTTTTTCTTGTCCGCAAACCAAGTATAATTTTAATTATAATTTAGTATGAAATCTTCTTGCCAATGACGAAAATATAGAAGATGGCATGGAAGAAAACTGTAAAGCTAAAAATTTCAATAGAAGGGCTAACCACAGTGTAAATTTTTTTTTTTTTGTTTCAGCTATTTTAATCAAATTTTAGGACAATCGCATTACTATTCTTAAATACTTCAATATGATCTACTAATATTAATTAGAATGACGTGAAAAACAAAGATGTGAATTAGAATTACAGTTTACAAGTAAAATGGTAGTCACACGTAAAGTACAGCCCTTAAATATTGGCCTTATACCTTTCATTTCTTGGACTCAAGAGCTGCAGCTGCTTTACAGAATACAAAATAGTAACAGTGATGTTTGTGTCAGTTTTAGACTCAAGCATGGAGAAAAATACAGTCAAGGCAAGGAGGTGTCACTTTGTGATGGTGCATGGAGCAGGATTTGGGGGTTGGTGTTGGTATAAAGTTGCAGATCTTCTTGTGAAAGCGGGTCACACCGTTTCTTCCCTTGACATGGCAAGCGGAGGTATCAACCCAACTGATGCCGACCACATTTCATCTTTACAAGAGTACAATCAGCCCCTCACAGACTTCTTTACAACTCTTCCTTCCCAGGAGAAGGTATGCATTTGCTGAAGAGCTTTAAGAGCCAATATATCTTATGTATATTTCAGAATTCAGGTTGTGCCACAATACACAACCTGAAATTTCATCAATACTTAAGTATGCCAACTAATTTGTAGCTATATGTCTGTTAAGGTTATATTGGTTGGCCACAGTGCTGGTGGATTCAATTTGAGTTTTAGAAGCGTTCCAGAGAAAGATGATTGCAGAGAATCCTCCACAAATGGTATACGAAATTGAAGGATCTGATCACACCGTATTCTTCTCCAAGCCTCTTTGTCTGGCTGAGGTGCTCATACAAATTGCTAATACATGTGTGTAAGTGAAGCAATCATATTTTAATGTGATGCGGATGGATTTTTAGTAAAGTTTGTAATATCTAGAAATGTAGGAATATACTTGTCACAAACAACAATGTCATGATTCTTAATATTGTAATGGTGAAATTTACATACTCGTGCCATTTTCCATTTAATTTTGCGTATAATATCTTAATATTCTTATATATTTATAGTAAGGGTGAACTTATTTCTTTAGCTTTTAAAATCTATTTATATATCTATATTCTTAAATATTTAATTTCATGTTATCAATTTATATACATTCATCTTAATTGTTTATTTATTACGTTTATTTATGCATCTACTTCCATTTAGCTATTTGCTATCTGTTGATGGTTACATTGACAAATGCAACACAAATAAGGTGGAGTTCACCTTACCTCTCCTGAAAAGACAATTGATTCTTGATTTCAATCACCTCCAAGGTCTTAGGAGTTGCATCACAACCGTACTGTGCAAATTAAGTGGTCAATGTGGTCTATTTATTCAAGGAGCTTGACTTTTTCTTTTTAGTCAAATTGGGTTATGCTTATTCTAAATCATATTCTATTTATTGGTGAAAAAGATCAAAGGGGTTATCAGAAATACAAGAAGAGTGATATAGCTATTTTTATCAATATTTAAGCAATAATAACCAGAGAAATCAAATAATTGCAATGCTAAGATCAATATTAACTCTATCCTTCACATTAACAGTGTGAGATTCTAAGGAATTTAGATAAATAGTAGAAATAACATTCAACCACTGTATTACACACACAAGTTAAAATATAAATCCATAATTCACTTTCAAGATTTATGAATGAAGAGAGTTAGGCACTACACCACACATGAGCAGATTGATTTGAAGAAAGAGGAACCATTATATTAATTTTCTCGAAACTGCGGGTACAAATCTAGCAAAAGTGCTACACTAAAATTCTAGTTTTTTCTTCAAACCATTTCCTTTCTAATCTAGGATGATGAAAGCTAAATGCAAAGCTAAACTAGAATATTAAAAATACTTCTAAGTAATTGGACCAACGAACTAATACATCAACTAGTGGACCCTTTGAATGAGATAGGCGTCCTCCTTTAATAGAGCAAAAGAAAACAAAAAGCTACTTTAAAGTTGTATGCGGTGCTTATCCTCATCTTTCATGCATTTGAACTGAAAGAAATATTTTCCTATTTTAGGTCAAAGCCATGCATATTGTAAGGAATTGCTTGGTCCAAACTCAAATTTTAAAATTTTTTACCTTATTAACAAGTTAATATGGGATATATCAAGACTTTGACTAGGTACTCAGGAAACCTTCAGCCAATATGGGCCATATGTTCAAACGAAACATTCTTAAGTCAAACCGGGCTCTTCTATCCTTTGGGCAAACAGGTTCATACGGAACCGGGTCTAACGGACCTCATCGCTACCCGATACGGGGTAGAACAAATGGTGGCCAAATGGCTTGGTTGGTCAAACAGACCAAGACTCTATCCAATCCAGGATAAGTAAACATGACAGCCAAATGGGCTAAATAGGACAAGAATCATTATGCTCTAGCCAAAGACTTCTGACTCCTTTGGGACCAATACGGGTTCATGAGTCACTTCCTGGAGACCACAGTCTGCTCAAGCACTGTGTTGAGGATGTCAACCAGGGGATGTATAACATCGACTTGTACAAACCTTAGTTTCGACAAAGTTGAATACAAGTAATCCACCCTGGGGATTCCTCTGAGTACTAGGAGACTTCTTAAGTTACCTAGCTAAACTTTTAAACTAGGGATTGAGATTACGATGTTGATTATAAAAGAGTATCCTATATCCGAGGCACCTGAGTACTAGGGGCATCCTTCACCATCCAGACTACCTATATACCCTGTATCCATAGGATCAAGGCCCTCTTTGGATGCGACCAACATGGGGAATGTGAACATGTAGTTCTGTCTTGTGCACTATGTTTGATGCAACTGTGAGTGAGTACGTAGCCCTTTCTAGGGCCTAGTTTCCCCCAGACAGTTCTTCGTCGGCTGTTACCCACTCGATTGATACAGCGATGGAATTCCTAAGGAACTATTTTGCAAACACACCTCCTCGGAGTGTTTGACATTTAGGTTTCATGTGTGAATAGTTTACCTAGTACACATATTTGTCGCATGAAGTTTTTTGTTGATAGTTCAAAAAGATTTCTATCATGGTAATCGTCATACAACTATTTCGATAGACTCCTTCTTTCTTTTTAGTTAATATTTTTAATGAGGTATCTAAGGAGATTTTCCTTTCCTGTGGATTTAACTTTGACATGACCCTTCTTACTCCCTGACGAATTAGAGGGACGGTGCCCAGACGTTGTTGTTGCAACTATGTTAGACGCGAGGTATTTGGTTCAATGCAATGACATTACCCATAAACATGACACAGAGTTACTGTAAAAATCAAACACTGTGATTTGTTTGAGTTTGGACGTTTCTTTACAAGGTTTACCTATCTATTAGAAAAGAAAATCTTGCATAATAACAAATAAAGAAATTAACAAAGGAAAGATACTTCTCTAAAGCATAATAAAGTAACATATAGTAAAGATGCTTGATCACTGGCTTAGAGAAGATAGTTAATCAATTTTATCTATTTGTAACATAACTAGAAAATATATTGTATCAGTAAAAGACTCCATTTTGGAAAACAAAGAAATCTTGATAACTTATTTTTTCATACATCAAGTTCTTTCATGATCATTACAAAAATCACTTTTAAATTGAAAACAAAAGGTTGTAAAATAAGACAGATATCTCAACATCCTATATGAATTTATACTTTATCTCCATTGTCGATATAATTGTGAGTAAAATTTGATAAAGATTCTTGTTACTAAAACTGGTCAATAGTTGCTCCAAGGTTTTATAACGACCAATTTAAAGAACTTCTCGATTCCCTTCATGATTCCTCGTCATAACATTCATTCATTTAAAAGTACCTTCATTTTAGAAGTTCATGCTGCTTATTATTCATTTTCCCTAGTAATCTTTAATGTTGGTTTAATGTATTCTTATCTAAGGAAAGATGACGTTTTTAATTGTAATCAATTTCCAACATTTCTCATTGAGACAATGACTTAGATAATCATTCGTAAGGGTCGACATTTGTTTAAATAGGGCATTTTGCTTGTATCCACATATGGTCAAAGAGTCAATTTTTTTCAAATTCATGGATAGTCGTATTTTAAAAAGTTGTCTATAATTTTTATATTATTGCTTGACTAGTGAGTTTGTGGGTCATTGAGTATCTAGTTTGATTAACGTGGTTCACGTGATTCTTCATATGCAAGGATATATCTTAGTTAAATGAAAGAAAGGATTAATGATATAAAATCATCCATATAATATTTCCACCAAGAAATTTAACGAAAGGTTAAGATAATAGAAGAACCCAATCATTAGTCCAAGATAGTAAAGGACAACTAAACAACGAAACTATAACTCTTCCAATCTGATTCTTATTTAATACAAATTCAAATAACAACTAAATATAGTTTCCCATTCAAAAATATAAGATAATAATCATAGTCATTTATATATATAAGATTTAATATTTCTATATAAACTAGATAAATTCTTTATATAGCAAGATGAGAAAATAATAATAATATTAATTTGAAGAGGAGACATACAAATGCATGCTTATATCAAGTAACACAATAAGTTCACATTTAAATATTAACTTCATATTTTATGAAACTAATAAATTCATTTTTTTTTCCTTAAAACAAGATAAATTCTAATTTAATAGAATACTTAAAGAAGAGAGTCACGATTCTAAAAAGGAATTTAGTCTAAAAAGGAATTTAGTTTCTTAAGAAAAAGAAACCTAGACATGTCTCTAAAATTTAGGAAAGTTATAAGAGTTAAGATTGGAATGTTTTAAAATAATGGATGGGTTTAAAGTTTTGAGAACGGAAAGGATCAGAACTCATGGAGCGGAATTCCCTCAACAAATTTTAAATAATGCATGCTAATAATGGTGCACAAGATACCTCAAAGAGAGACAGTCAATCAAAACGCAATGACCACAGGAAATGCACAAACTGGATTAGTTTTAAAACAAGATTTAGAACTCTCAAGCAAATGCAATTGACAGGTGAAAAGCTCAATTCCACAGCCTATCCAAGCGCCATAATGGGGGATTTTTTTTTTTGGAAATGGTTAAGGACAACAGTAAAATAAATGAATGCCCTAGAAGGCATGAATGCAATGCACACGAACTGCACTTGAATGACTACATATGTTTGTTATTGGTTAACCTTTTTGATGGAACAGAGTATGGCCATCCATCAAAGGATAAGAGTAAGGTGATTTTTATCAGATATTATAGTTGGAAATACTCTGGTAAACATACTTGCAAACTGAGGAAGCACAGACTAGGCACGTCAACTGTTTGATAGAATGCCTCAATGAGATGTTGTCTCATGGAATGCTGTAATTGCAGGATATGCATGAAATGGATTTGTTGAAAAGGCTTAAGAAACTTTTAAACAAATGCAATTGGCAGGCGTAAAGCCAAAGTCCATGTCCTTCCTGCCTGTAGAAATTAATGCTTTGGAGCAGAGTATAGAATTCTATCAAAGCATGACAGAAGGGCAATTTTGTCAGAGTATGAAATTACAAGTACCCTGGCAGGCACGTCAACTATTTGACAAAATCCATCAAAGAAACGTTGCCTCATGGACTGCAACGATTGCAGAACGTGCACAAAATGGATTTGTTGAAAGGGAGTTAGAAACTTTCTAGCAAATGAAATTGGCAGTGTATGCCAGATCACTCCATCTTTGCCAATGCCTTCCCTGCCTGTGCCGAAATGGGAGCTTTGATGCAGGGGATTCGTCAGATATTAAAATTGGAGAAGCTCCGGTAGACATATAAGGCACGTCAACTGTTTGACAAAATTCCTTAAAGAAAGGTTGTCTCATGGACTGCAACGTCTGTAGGATGTGCACAAAATGGATTCGTTGAAAAGGAGCTAGAACTTTCAAACAAAATAAATTGGCAGACGTAAAGTCATATTCCACAGCCTACGCTAACATCCTTCCTATCGGTGCCTACATGGGAGCTTTGGAACAAGGGTTTGGATAGCCATGATCTCATAATGGAAGGAGGGTTTTCATTAGATGTTATAGTTACGAGTGCTCTGGTAGACATGCATGTAAAATATGGAAACATTGACACAGTGCATGCGATTTTTGACAATTGGTTGTGAGATATATCTAACAATCTGATGCAAAGTACATGCAAAATTGGGGATCACTTTATAATTTAGTGGGACCTCTTTTACATCACTCAAAGAATTAATTGAATCTATACAAATTATTCCTTACCAAAAATAGAAGATTCAGTTGGATGTGCCCCAGGGGTGCTTTGCCTTTGTTTATTTTCTGCATAATTTGTCAAACACTTGTTTACTCTAACTTCATCTGGGCCATCAAGTCAATCTAATCTGAATTTTATCTATTCAAAATTCTTGTGAACAAATTCCACCCACCCTTTCATTTTTTGAATATCCTTCTCTATTACGTTGAAATTGGACTTGATTTCAAAACACTTGTCTAAAGTTTCTTTACAAAAAATGGAGGCTTCATTGAGTTCCTTTTCCATTTTCCTCCTCAATGCTTCTCTTATGACTGCCAAAGCATCCAACTTGCACATGTCTTCAAAAAAGAGATTAGCACCAATAACATCTTTAACAAACTCTTCAAAGTTTCCTATATCTTGATACATATCTCTATAAAGATTTAGAATCCTAGGCTTGTAAATCATTAGATCTATCCTAAAATCTAGTATATCAATACACCTAGTAAAAAACCTAGGCTCTTCACCCTAAAAGATGTCTGCTTTTTTCATCTCTTATGGTCTCATGTGGCTTAGTTCCTTTAATAGCCTATGGTCGTTTTCAAGCTCTTACCTTCTTCTTCTTCTTGAAAGTTATTTATAAAGAACATATTTGTCCCCCTAACTGGTGAGCTCTTCCAGAATATATACAACCTTGATCTAAGAGCTTATTAGCTTCATCGAAAAACTGAGCTATCGGTTGGTCAATAACATTTGATCTTATTTGTGAAAAATCAATATCTTGTTTAGTCATTAAAACTAGGGTGTCTAAAGATGCTATTTGTTGTTGTGAAATAGGAGTGAGAAGCTCCTTTATGAATATTGTCACTTTTTCCAACTTTAACTTCAATTATTCTTTTGTTTACTTATCCTTATTCATTCTTGACACCACTGTGTCCACTACTGATCCCAATGAAGCTATTTCTTCATCTTTGGTTTTCTTACCCAAATTCACCCTAGTTAACTATTAGTCAGAAGTTGAAAGATTTCTATCATCTTTATCCACCAAGGGTGTAGCTATCTCTTCAACTCTTTCTCCTAGCTCATTGGTCCTAATGGAGAGCGTTCTTGATTTCTTTGTAGATTTACCCTTTTCTACCTAGACTACAGTGTCTTGTAGATTTAATGGATTTACCACTACCTTTTGCCTCTTCTCAAGATTCATCTTCAGCCAAGTTCGGACAAAAATGTCTTCTTGTGACATCTGATCATCTTCTTTGTCTTCATCTTGCTCACCATGATTAGAATTTTCTTTATCTAGGGTTTCTTCTTCTAGATTCTCCATTTCTTGTTGAGGGGTTTCCTTTGGAATTTCCTTCCCTTTATGCACATCTTCTCTTTTGGTAGAGACATTGGATAAGGAAGTATCAACAAAATTGGTTTCTTTCTCAATGGTCTCTATTAACTCTTGTTACTCTTGATATGTCAAAACCTTTTCTTCCCCTTCTTCCTCAGTTACTTGTTCTTACTGACAGGGCTTCTCTGCAAAGACATCCTTTGATGGGTTTTCCTGTAACTCATCCTAATCCATTTGATCTTGTATATCCTCCTTTAGGCACATCTTCCATTGTAACTTTGTCTTGAAGATGCTTTTGTGCCATGGAAGTGTCCTTTAGATCTATTTTATCAGCTGCCATCTAGTCATCTCTTTCTTTGACAAGTTGATCTTCATGCTGTTCCTTTTGAAGGATAGAATCTTCTTCATCTTGTGGCTCTTGGAAACTATGCAGACTGGTTTGAGGACTATCTTCCTTATATTGTTCAATCTGCTCTTGATGGATTTCTTCTTCTTGATTTTGTTCAAGAGGAAGAGTGGTATCCTTCTTTGGAGAATCCTCAAAAATATATATGATCAGGCCTTGTGGTGGAGGATCCATAATATGAACTTCTTCTATTACCTTTTCAACACCTTCACCTTTGGATGTCCTTGGTATTTCTGAGGAAGGAGGAGAAATTGTATACACTGTAGGTTGAGATGTTTGTTTTCTAGGTCCTTGAGGGACTTGCTGTTTTGATTCCTCTCCTTGTCCTAAATATTGAACCAAGGCTTCCCTTGTAGGAAGGACTTGTTCCATAGGAAGAACTCCTAATACAACCACTACTCATTCAACATTATAGGTAATTAATGCTTTTCTGCAGACCTCATGAACCATGCCTACAACTTGCAGTGTGGTGGTCTAGTGTCTATGGATCCCCTCATCTTGGGTGCACCAGAGTCTTTCTTACGTTTTTGATGCACTCTTGTTCTAGAGGATGTTGGTGCTTCAGTGGCATGTATTTTATCTTTCTTTCCTTTGCCCTTATTCTTACCCAATTGGGCAATCCTTGCATCTAGCCATGAATGGATGAAGTCCAAGATTGGTTTGGTTAGAGACTCTAGCGACAAATGCTCTTTCAGAGACAATTTTATGCTTGGCAATGGGTCATTGTCAACCTTCTTTAGGTCATAAGTGTTGTTCAGAGTGTGACCATCATCAGTCAATTCTTCAAGAACATCTCGCCATATCTTGAATGCTCTCAGCTGATAAGCCATCGATTTTTAATAACTCCTTTTTTTAACTTCAAAATCATCTTTGCAATTGGACCAAAAGTCCTCCAAAGTTTCTTCATGATTAACCACAGTTCCAAGAAACTTCTTCATGCTACCATTGGGGTCAAAGTTTGGCCCAGGATCATAAACTTTCAAGTTCAAAGTTTCTAACTCTTCATTGGTAGACTTGGCTACATTAATGGATGGACATGTGTATAATCCCAAATCAAGATGAAACTACACACTTGGCTTGTGCTTACTTTGCAATTTCAAATGAACTTTTAGTATTTGTCTAGAGAATTCCAATTAAAAAATCTTATCACTACAATACCTTGGCAGCATGTATGGTGCTTTATTGAATCTTGATATTCTTATGTAAGTTGATCTCTAGAACTATATAAACCATTTTCCCCATCCCCTGATTAGGCCCATTGCTGAGACATACATCCTTGCCCCAATGTATCCTATCAATTGTCCAATTATTGCATATAGAAACACATCATTAACCCTCTTGAAATTCTTCTCAACCTCGTTGAGTTCCAGCTGAGGGTAATAAGTCCAAATTCTATTTTATCATGGGGCTTCACCTCTTACTCATTTAGTAGTCAAGCCTAGGAAGTTTCCCATCCTTGCTGCAATATAAATGATATAAGAATTCATATAAAACTTCTTTCTATTAACTTCATTGGTAAGGTGAGCATGTAATTGGATATACACAATTTATCCCCAGTCAAGAAAATTTTCATTCTTAAGAATGATATTTATGTATTGGAACATCCATGTATGGTAGGGCTTTCTATCTTCTTTGTCCAAGGCCCTACTAAGTAATGTGATCATATCACCAATATCAGAATGAAATTCTAATCTTGTCAACTTGGATAGGATCTTTTCCATAGACTTACTTTTAACTTTAAGCTAGTGTCTATTTAAATGTTTTGAGTTGTCAATGGTGTTCTCTTCAATTGTTGTTTGAGCTTGTTCTTAAGTCAACATTTGTAGTTGTCCATAAGGTGGAAGATCAAAAATTGTTCTAATCATAGTAAGAGTTATGTCCAAAGTTTTGTTACCATATGGATCATAACATCTTCTGTCAATTAGGTGATATTGTTGTGCACATGCAAGTATCAACTCATGGCTTTGTATTGTAACTGGAAATCTTGCAACATGAGCCAGCCTTGATCCTACTATAATCCTTGCTCTAGGAGTAGGATTTTCTCCAAAAGTATATTTATTAAATTCCTCCATATCTACATGACCTAGATCCATATCAGTGATATTCACCAAATCTGAGGTGAACTGGGATGCCTTAGGAACTCCTTGAAACTTATACTTCATTGTTAGAGGTAGCTTGCCTATCTTTTCAGGCATTTGGAGTCCCTAAAAAAAGAAAAAATCATATAAGAATCAACATGATAATAAAATCCTTCAAATCTATGAAATTATGAGTGTTTTAGTCCTTGGCAGAGTTTTAGGTTTCGAGCAGACACAGGGATGTGGAACTTAAGTGCATAAGTGCGAAAGAAACCTAGAATTTTGATGATTTTCTTTGTTAGCAGGGATCAAGATTTTGGAAGGAACTCGAATCTTGGAATTTGGTACAAAAGTGCCTCCGAGATCTAAATGTCTGCAAAACTACTTTTTACTATAGCGAGAATTTGGGAGTCCAGGGAACACTTGAGGCAAAATATTTTTAGAAGGGATGGATTTTGGTAATATGGCTGACAATTTTTTTTCTTAGAACTTTTGAATGAAATTAAAACCCATATGAGATGACAGTGTCTAGTTGTAAAACATGTAGTTTTTTATTGTTGAACACATTTTTCTATTTATTATTAATTTTTAAACAAAAGCTTCAATTTTTTTTTGGAAGGAATGAACTTTGACAATATGGCTGGTGACATTTTTATGAATTTTTAGATGAAATTAAAACTCATTACAGATGACAATGTCTAGTTTTCAAATATGGAATTTTTTAGAGTTGAACATACTTTTCTATTTATTAATTATTTTTTAAACAAAAATTGTCATAAACTTGAAATAACATATATTACTATTTTTTAATAACTTTTGATTTTGAATTTTTTTGAATTTTTTTAATCTTTGACCAATCTAGACATCATTCTATACACAATTTAAAAAAGATATTTCATGTTGTGATTAATTTATCTCAAATTATGTTGGCCGTACACAAGGGGTTTTAAAAAACACAAATTAGAGCTAGAAAAAAAAATTAATTAAAATAAATATATTATCAAAAAATTACAAAAAATACCCTGACCAAACTTCAACATAATATGCATATTTCCACAAAAGGAATTATAAAAATACCTTCATTTAGGTCAAATTATGCTGGACGCACACGTGAATGCTTTGGCTCAAAATAAGTGACTTTTAAAAAGCCAATTTTTGTACATCCTATATAAAACCAACTTTTATCATCTGGATATTAGAATAAATTACATATTTTAAAACTATCTAAATAAAATCCTATATTTCATATTTTTATATCTTATTAATATTCTATGTGTGAGTGCTTCAAATGTTTACTCCAACTATGACAAATTTTGAAAAATAGGAAAAACACTTCCACTTTTTGGCCAAAAAGTGGACACATCTTACACTTACGCCACTACCAATAACAAAACCCTGAAAACTACCAAAGCACTCAAAATCTATCCTAAGCCTAACTACAAAGGCACTTGCAAAGAAAACAACAAGGGGAACAAAAAAGAAACCCTAGGCCCCTAAATTTAAATTGAATTCGGGTTTAGGGGAACAAACAATAGAAAAATCAACAAAAGAGAAAACAATGAAAAATAAAACAAAAAACACAAAAATAATAAGGGAAGAAGGAAATGAAAACAAAATAAAATAGAAAACCCACCTGGCAAACTGCAAAAATGAAAGAAACCAAGGTAGGAGCTTCAGGTCCATGACTCAAAAGAAACCTGAGGTACAAAAATTCCTAACAAACTTCTAATTCATCACAACAAATCAAATCATTCAATTAAAGTAGTCACTAATGACACATTATTCATTTGAAACTTGAAATTTTGAAAGCAAATTTGTATGTAAATTGATAAAAACAATTAAATACATGGGTGTTAAATCATTTCATGCACCATTAATGCTAACAACATAATATGAAGTAGGATTTTGGGAGGAACTTAGACTTTGGAACTTGGTTGTGACAATCCAATGTTCCTCAGAACTCTGAAAGTCCAATGACAATGAAACAATGAGCAGGACAAAATTTGGGTCAAGAACAAATGCAAGACTTGAGAACCCAAGGTTTTGAGAAGCCCTGGACCTGAAAAAAATTTGCTAAAATCAAAAGAAAAAAGGGAAAAACCAAAACCAAAGGAAACAACAAAAGACCCAAAAAACAAAAAACTTGAAGAAAAGAAAACAAGAAAACAAAGGGAAAAGAAATCAAATAAAGGAGGTCCCAAATTTGTTTAACTAAAATGATGGGGCATGTATGTAGGGTATAACAAATGGTGACTTTGTTGGAAAAATGCTCCTAAGTATTTTAAAATATAGAACCTTTTACTTGCTTAGAGTTTGAAGTTTAAATTCATCAAAAATAATCAGTAAAATGTAAATCATATAAAAGAAATGATTAGCACAAAGTTATTGAAATAAGGATAACATCTATAAGTGTGTGCAATTGATTCATTCCTTTCCAGAAGTATCACTAAAATCTCAATACAACAAAGCCCTCCTTGAGGTACTTGGTTATAGTTACATTTTATGCATGATGCCCATAAATGGATTTTCATCATGGTACCTGTTCAAGGTGCCATATGAATGGTTTTCACCAAAGGATGATTTTCTCTTTAGTTTTACCTTTTTTTTTTCCCTTTTTTTATTATTTTACTTTTGATCGTATTTGAATTGATTTGATGGTACCGATAATTTGCTCTCCATAAACTTTGCTAAGTTTGATTCATCTAATAGTACAATCAATGATGCTAACAAACTTGATTTGCTCTTAATAAATAATCTTGAACAAACTACCCTATTGTAATCTTGATGAACTGATAATGCTAATGACGAATTTGCTGAAACTCAAGTGCTCATATACTATCCTTTTAGCAATCCTTAGTAATAGCCAAGTTGGCCACACCAAAAGGTTTCATCTAGCTTAGGATGCAAAGGTTATTAAATAGTACGGTTTTGGATGGATGGATGAAGGATAGCTTAGGTTTGATCTCAAAATTTTTAACTTTGTTGAACCTGATGGGATTATAGGTGATGGAACATGATGGATGATAGGAACTGACATCAAGATAATTGAAGTACCAGATTTTACTTTTGATCATATTTGAGCTGATTCAATGGTACCGATAATTTGCTCTCTATAAACTTTGCTAAGTTCGATTCATCTGATAGTACAATCAATGATGCTTTCAAACTTCATTTTCTCTTAATAAACAATCTTGAACAAAATTCCCTATTGTAATCTTGATGTTGACAATGCTAATGATGAATCTACTAAAACCCAAGTGCTAGTATACTGTCCTTTTAGCAATACTTAGTAATATCCAAGTTGGCCTTACCAAAAGGTTTCATTTCCATGGGGTTTTGAATCATAGTCCTTAAGCAAAAGTGTCTTAGGATGCAAAGGTTATTGAATAGAATGGTTTTGGATGGGTGGATGAATGATAGCTTAGGTTTGATCTCAGAATTTTTAACTTTGTTGAACTTGATGGGATTATAGGTGATGGAACATGATGGATGATAGGAAATTACATCAAGATAATTGAAGTACCAAACTATTTTAGGTACTTTGGATATGGTTCCATACTTGAAGATGATTGTCTAACCTTGAGTATTCCATTTTCAATCAATCAATAGATTGTTTCTATTCTTCTTTTAGACGACCCAACTATTTTCGATAGTTTCTTTTGGCTTGTGAACTCATATATCTTCAAGATATTTATGATTTGGATCTTGGGGATTAGATTAGTTTATACTTTAGTTGACCTTGTTTACTAGATGCAGGATATTGGAATAGATAAATTAGACCCTTTGATGCCATTTTTGGGAATGAGAAGAAGAATGGTGTGGAGTGTGAAGGGGAAATGATGATAAGGACATAGAAATAACCCTATTTTGATGATCCCAATTAGGTATGGTTACCTCAATTGCTACTCATAGTATTATCATGATCCTCTGTTAGTCAAAAGAGATTATCACTGATGTCTGGGATATTTCTGCTACAAATCTAAGAGTAATTAATAAATTATCTATTCATGAATGTCCCATTTCCTTTGTGGATGAACTTTTGTGTCTAGAAGCTTTACACTCAAACCAGTGCTATCGTATAGATATATAGCTAAAAACCATTACACCTAACCACCGTTTGTCTTGTAAGAAAAAATCTAATTTTGGTGAATATAAAATCTTTTTTGGCTGATTTCAACTTCTAGCATGTTGTCATATGATCTAATCAAATATTCAATAGAAGTCTTCTTTGTGATGAAGTTCTAGGCAATAATAAAAATTATGTATGACCTTATTATGAAGAAATGTAACTTTGTGTTTTTCGCTTGAGGAAGAAATTGTTGTACCTAAACTTGGGCTAGCTTTTGAAAACATTAAGTTGTGACAAAAGATAGTAGACTTTTAAAAAAACTCTTGTAAACTTCACAATAATCAAATCTTTTATAAAAGCCTTATGTTATAAAGTTCATAATGGATGAAAGTACACTAAGAGCTCCAAATAAATAGCTGACTATATATATATTAGAAAATACTTAATAGCCAATTTCCAGAGAGGCCTACCTTCTAATATTTCTTGCATACAAACTAAACCTTTCACTTAATAAAGAGGGAACACATCACTCAAAATAACAGGATGGAAAACAAACAAACAAACAAACAAAAACAAACAGAAAGAAACAAAACACACCATAGAAACAAAAACCAAAAACATACTCATCTATGGTACATGTTTTTTCAAATAATCATCAAGGACCAAAATAATGTTTGAGAAACTATCCATTGATAGGCAATGAGATAGACTCTTCAGTCAAGGAACTAATCCTAAAGGTATTTTCTCTGAGAATCTCAAAGATCTAGCATGGACCTAGCCAATGTTTTTTGATTTTTTTATGATCTCCCTTCTTTCTTTAGCTTTATCTCACAAGAGAACTAAATCAGATATTCTAAACGCTGTCACCTTAGCTTTCTTGTTGAACCATCATTTAACTACTACCTAATGTTTGACAAAATGATGGAGGGTAGCATCTCTCTTCTCTTCTAGACTCAACAGGTTCATAAGCCTAGATTCTACTTTGTCCTCATCCTCAATAAAATCTCTCATGAATTTTAATACTGTGATTTGCAAGTTTATAGGAAAATCTGGGTTTAGCCCATAAACTAGATGGTATGTTCAGGTTCCTAGGGAGGCTTTACTTCTAGTCCTATCTTCCCATAAGGTAGACTTAAGTTGAGTAAGCCAATCCTTAGAATTCTTTTCTAACAACTTCTTAATTACTTCAAGTAAATTCTTGTTAATGGACTCATCCACTCCTTTATCATGTGGATAGTAATTAGAAGAAAATTTCAAAATTACCTTATGCTCAAAAGACCATTGCATTAATTGTGTAGATGAAAAAGCATGACAATTGATACATACCAAAGAAAAAGGTATTCTAAACCTCATAATGATGTTTTCTTCTAAGAACTTGATTACCATATCTGTAGTATAGTTCTTGTAAGGTTGAGATTTCATATAGTAGGTGCAATAATCTATTGTTGTCAAGATGAACTTGTGACTTGTAGAAGAATTGGGATTAATAACACCAATAAAATATAAAGCCCATTGGGCAAAGGGTCTAACCTCATACATTGGTTGCAAAGACATTACAGGGTTTGATTCTTTGGAAGTGGCAGTCTGACAAATGTGACACATTCTCACATGTTGATGTGCATCTCTAAAAATATGAGGCTAATAATATATTTCTCTAAGCATTTGATGCATGCACCAGAATCTCCTAAACCATGTCCAGTCCCATATATGCCATGAAACTCTGAGAGAACTTGTTTTGCTTCATGCTATTCCAAGCATCTTAAATAAATTCCCTTAAAATTCTTCTTGCGTAAAACTCCACATTTCATCATGTAGTTGGCACTTTTCAATCTCAGTTCCTTCCATTGTGTAGAATTCAAACCTTCAAGGCACTAGTTATTTAAAAGGAAATGCACTATATATTTATGCCATTCATCTTTTGTGATAGAATCAACTATATATTGTTGACAACTTATATGTGGGTCAAAATCTACCATAGATTTGGAGAGTACTTTCCCTCTAATAAGTTTCATAGGTTGGATCTCCAAATGAAACTCCTGTAGGGTCTATCTACCTCTTTTTTCTCCCATCTCACTTTGCATTAGTAAAGACTTTACAACTTGATCTCGAACAATAGCAAAAATTTTAGTCTGCAAGATGTAGTCTCTATATTTCTTTACTACTCTTACTAAAGTAAAGGCTTGTTTTCAAGGTAAGGGCACCTGATTTCAACATTTTTGAAAGGAGAACTAATGAATACTATTGATCTCTCATCTCCTACTTCCTTTCTCTATGTGAGAACAATTGCACATGAATTCTTTGATGCAAATGAATAAATGTAAAATGGTTGTGTGTAATCTAGACTAATTAGGATAGGAGATTCAGAAATGGACTATTTTGTCTGTGTAAAAGTTGATTTGGAATCATTACTCCATTTGAATTTAGCATCCTTCTTCATCATATCAATTAGAGGCTTAACTATCTCTGCGAAACCAGTGATGAACTTCTTGATAAAGTTAATTTTCCCAAAGAAAGATTTCATTTCCTTTTTACTGCCAGGCATTGGTACCTTTAGAAATATTTCTACTCTCTTAGAGTCTATTGAGATTCTTTTCTCTAAAATGACATGCCCTAACAATTTTCCTTTAGTTACCCGAAAGATGCATTTCTTTGGTTTCAGAGATATTCCATACTACTTGCATCTTTCAAGTATTTTGTTTAGATCTATTACATGATTATCTCTATCTTTAGAGAAAATTATCATATCATCCATATAAATGATAATACACTTATCTACCAAATCTTTAAAGGTAGTGTCTAATGCTCTTTGAAAAGTTGCTCCTGCATTTATCAAACCAAAAGACACCCTCCTGTATAGGAAAGTTCCCCACTTGGTTGTGAAAGCAGTTTTAATCCTGTCTTCATATTTTACAAAAACTTGATTGTAGCCTTAATATCCATCTAAAAAGGACATCATTTGATATCCATTAACTATCTAAAGTGCTTCATCTAGGGACAATAGTCATAAGGTTATCATGTCCATTAATAAGATGTGCTAATAGAAAATAGCAATAATGAAACAATATAAGATACAAAATCATAACTATCGTACATGTATTATTAGCCTACAAACTTGCATTGACCAAAACCTATTGAAGAAGAGCAATATCAAGAGCAACTTAGGGATCCACTGGGCTATGTATAAAAAGAACTACTATAGGAACATTGAGGGGTAGAATGATGGTGTGCCCTCTTGCACCCACCATGCCACATAATTGGGAGTGACCCCATGTTATCCATATTTCCTCTCTTTTCTACAGAGCCTACATCACCATCATCCATGCCCAACTACTTCGTGACTATGGATCTCACCCTCTCTCCTTGTGGGAATAGTGATCTCTAATGTTGTTTATACAAATATGGCTCCAAGGGTACTACTTATCTAAGGCCAACCTAACAAAAAATTCTCATAATCAAATATCTCTACAACTATGGTGCATCTGCAAAAAACAATTGAGAGCACTAAATATGACCCACTTAAAATCTACCATTCACATCTAGGGCCAATTGTGTATAGGCATTCATGTAACATTTGTTGTCCCCATTCAATAAAAAATATATCCCCAACTATATAGCCTCAACTTCATGTTATTAGTTCCATCAAAGAGCTTCCTAGAAGCTTCCATGATAAGAGATCCTCAACTATCCCTTGTAACACAACTAACACTCAATTTCTTAGGTTTTTCCTTAGATGTTTCATCAAAATTTATTTTGAACACTCCATCAAGTGGAGGAATCTATATCACCTTATTCCTCTCAATATTTGGGGGTTAACTCAAGATCTCTCATTAATGAGGCACTAAATACAACCAATTATTATTGATCAAGAGACTAGGGGTAAAGCCTAATGGACAACCCAATTAAAAATATTCAATTAGGTTATATGTGCAAAATTTTCATATCTATGACAAAGATTATAATACATAAATAACAATTAAATAGGAAATTTGAAAAGATAATAGACATTAATTAGAATTGTAAAAATAAACTTACATTATAATATTTTTTACACATGATCTATGAGAAAAGACATGTTATGGATATACCTTTCTATCCTCTCTTACAACCATTATTCAACTATCGTCCTTAAAAGATTCCAGCTATGTATATTAATATGCAAAGATGGAGGAAGATGAAGCATTAAATAGGTTCATATTCAGTTTGAACTGTCACAACCATTGATGACAAGTCAAGCCATGTGGTGATGCTAACATGGAGTTATGACTTATGGTTTGGAATACATGTGTCAACTAGGATGAAGATATTACTAGTGAAACTAAAAAGGCCACCATGCAACAATTAAGATTTGCAGTATGATCTAGTCACCTAGATCCTTCTATATCAGTCACCCTTCATTGAAGAACAATGGTCTCCAATGTATGTAGTTGTGGAAAAAGATATGGGAACATACTGGAAATTTGCACTTCTATGAACCATTCTCCTTGGGAAGAAACTTGACCATCTTTGATGATTTGAAATAGAGGGATCGCCTATTGTCTTGTCCATTTTACCCTAACATCAATGACTTGATCTAGTTATTTTGAGATATTGCATTATGGATTAATCTTATCTACTAAAGTGTATTTATAAGATCTAAAGTATTCATCTAAGGTGGAAAATTGGATGTAGGAGTTTTGGTTGAAGACTAGTTATGTAACCCAAGGTAAGAAGGCAAATTAATCTTGAAAGTGTTATCTCCTACTTTCTTGGTGTTGGTATAGGGCCTATACCAAAGTGTGTGAAGATTATGATAAGGTCCAATCAATCTTACCTTCTATCAGTGTAGTTAGACTAGATCATCACCTTCAAAGGTGTGTAATGATCAATGACTATCATGGCACTAGTACTTTGCATTAACCTACTATGGAATGGTCTAAATTTGTTGCTAAATGTGTTAAATATACTTAATGAATTGAACAAATTTGTTAAAGTTACCTTTTGAGCTGAATGAGTTGTTACTATTGATAGAGGAACAAGATAGCTACATTAATGGTGGAAAAGGTTGGAAACCTAAGAAAACCTAAAAGGGGTACTATACTATAGATCCATAGAGAGATCTATTATAAATATGTTGAATGAAAGACATGACTTCATCTCAAGTGTGATGCTTCTTTGAATTCTTTAAATTGAGAAGATGCACTATTATGAACTATATATCACTTTCCTTGATCCACTAGTATTTGGGATGGAATATGATGGATTTGTTCAACATTGTGTCTATCATAGATCAAATTTCTTTCATGAAATTGTTACACAAGATTTGTAATCCGCTCTTTTAAAAAAAAGCTAATTGTATATCAAAAACATAAATAAAAATTAAAATTTCATATGCAATACCTATTGCTTTATCCTAACTCTTAGATAGCGAAATTGATATAATTAAATGTCAAGTTTCATACCTTACAAAGTTAAAGAAACTTTAATTCTTAAATTATATGGGTCAAAACACAATAAATATTAAAATAATATATTCTAGGCTACCAATAAATAATACATCAAACATATTATTTAACATGAACTTTCTCATGAGCGAATCCATTGCAACTTCTAATAGCGCAAGTGGTAATTTAGGCTATTACACCATTATTCTCCTTTGTCAGGGATTCTTAAAGTGTTGATATAAGATTGTGGGGTTCATTTATTGAAATGGTGTCCCCATGATCTATATGAAAATTGTATGTAGAAGTACACATCTCAAGTTTGAAAGATACTTGTGAGTTTTACAAGGAGAGAGGCAAAGTTTTAAAATACTATAACACAAAGAAGGATTGCTATCAACAGCTCAAAATAGCACCAAATACCTACTTTTAAACTATACGTACTAATCGAAATAACATATTTAGTACGCCATTAATTTTTTATATCTAAAAATACAAACCTAATAATGAATGACATGCAATTATTCTTTATCATATCTTTTTATAATAATATTAGTAAATGATTATTAGCCTTGTTGAAAGATATCTACTTGTCTTTACAATAAACTAGTTTATAATAATACTACTGAATGGTTGTTAGCCTTGTTGAAAGATATCTACTTGTCTTCACAATATAATTTTTTTCTTCCTAATATACCTTTTTATAATAATATACTAAATGTCTTTATAATAAGACTTTTTATAATAATATTAGTGAATGATTGTTAGCTTTATTGAGAAATTTCTGCTTGTTTTTATTCTAAACTTGTTAAAACAACTCACATGCTATTTACCATTAAAATATATTTAAAAGGCCATACTACATTTAACCAAAACAAAAAACAAGTAGAGGTCATACACATCTGTCCCCACAACCAGAAAAAAAAAAGAACTCTTTTAGAGAATTATATTGTAAAATCTTACGCAATCGCACAAAGCAAGTTAAAATGTAATATGATACTCTCACGTAAAGTAGAGAGGCATGTGTAAAATGCAGCCTTTAAATATTTGGCAAGAACCTCTTTTGTATATAGCTAAAAACTATGGAAGCGTATATTGTGGAGGTGTGGGCGAGAAAGATGATTGCAGAGAATCCTCCACAAATGGTATACGAAATTGAAGGATCTGATCACACCGTATTCTTCTCCAAGCCTCTTTGTCTGGCTGAGGTGCTCATACAAATTGCTAATACATGTGTGTAAGTGAAGCAATCACATTTTAAGGTGATGCAGATGGATATTAGTAAAATTTGCGATATCTAGCAATCTAGAATAAACTTATCTCACAACATGGCAAGGTTCTTAATATTGTAATGGTGACTATTTTTCATTTAATTTTGTATTGTTTATATTTTGAGTCATTTAATTTAGTATTGTTTGTATTTTGAGGTAATGTCTTAATGTATATAGTGACAAATGACATGATAATATGTCAAGGTTCTTAATATTGTAATGGTAAAATTTGCATATTAATGCTATTTTCTATTTAATTTAGTTTTGTTTGTATTTTGAGGTAATATCTTAATTAGGTTGAGAGGCGTTCCGACATTCACAGTATTGGGAACTAAAAGATTATGGAATTTCTATGTAAACCTATAAGATTCCAATCTAGAATCTTTATTAAAAAACCAAATAATTGGTCCGCAAATTAAGAAAACCAAAAAAACAAGGTGAAAGGAATTAAAAAAAGAAAAAAAAGAAAATACATTGTGGATATAAAGAAAGGTGGATGGCAGTTTCAAAGAAGCCATCACTATGCACTAAGATGAAAGAAAGAAATGTTATGGAATGGCATATGAAAAGACGCACATTCAATCTATTTATGTTGTCTCCTTAATTTTTTTCCACATGTAGAACGAACATATCAAATTGTAGGATTTTAGGGAGTGTGGTAAATTGATAAAAAAATAGGCGATTCGAGAAGATATCTCTCAGCGTAATTTAGATATATTTTTTAAATATAAATATAATAGTGTATATAGTGACAAATGACATGATATTGTGTGAATTTAGGCTTAGTTTACCCATTTCTTTATTTATTTACACAAACATATTTCTATTCATTTAGTCAAACTCTCTCCATTTATGTACACACTCATATATATATACTTGTTTATCATGTTTGTTTATGGACCTACCTTAATTTAGTAATTTGCTATATATTTTGACCACTATTCAATTCTAAGATAAGTCTATAGACATAGGTCAAGTCTATAGACATAGAGGTGACCTTATAGTCATGAACTTGTCCCTTCCCAAATTAAAATGTAAAATTCAAATTTAACTAATTGATGTCCTTTACCCTTTTACCTTAACAACTAATTGGTGTGTGTTTAAACACTCCAACTTAGTTGAAAAAAAATATTTGCTCTAGAAAGGAATTGCTTCCCTCAATATTTCTCTAATCAAGTCTTGGCTTTCTTAGAAAACTCAGAGGTCTATGTGTATAAAATTAGGCATAAGCATACTCAGATGTGCCCTTACACAATCTTGACACATGCCTCACTGAGGTGTCAAGGTTGTTGGGCAGTTAGGATAGGTGGCATCAAGTTGCCTACTAACTAGCCACTCACGCTTATTTGTAGTGAGGCAGCTCGCTACCACTCTTAGTTGAGGAGTGTTTTCCTCGACTAAATAACTTCCATTCCTCTCCTATATGTACACGCTTATTTGCCTAATCAATTAAATTCAAGCTTGTAATCAGTAATGGCTTATTGATCTTGGCTCAACTTCTTATATGGTATCAGAGCTTGTTTAAGCTTGTTTTTTGGTTCATTTGGTAAGTTATATTGGTTGGCATAGTGTTGGTTACCATTTATAATTTTCCAAATAAAATTGTTTTAGTTGTAGTTGTTGTTGTGCTCATTCCCATTAATATTGAAAGCATGTTGTAAAGTAAGCTAAGGCTATGGAGACTAGTGTTTGGAAAAATGTGAAGCATTTTTATGGCTAGTGAGATCAAAATTTTCTTTTGAGTGTATGCATGGGTTTTCTATTTTTATCCATGGTTTCAAATCATTAATGAAAATTGTAAATCTAATTTTCCTATTGTTAGAAACAAGGATCGACTAAACACATGTTGATCACAAATTGGAGTCAATTGATAAACAATTTTTGTACAATATATAGGAGTAGAGGTTGAGTCGACTCAAAAGTCAACTTAAACACTCAACTAGAGGTGGAAGAAAGAGTGTCGACAAGTGTCTTGGAGAGTTGTGTAGAACTCTCCAAGTTGACTTAACAACTAATTGATGTGTGTTTAAGCACTGCAACTTAGTTGGAACAAATTGTTCCCTCTAGAAAGGAATCACTTCCCTCAATATTTATATAATCAAGTCTTGGCTTACTTATATAACTTAGAGGTCTATGTATCCCATTTATTTCAAAAGGCTACAGTGATCCTAGGCAAATGTTTTACAAGATTTAATTTCAATTAGTATATTTTAACAAATATTTCAATTTTGCTTTTATAATGATAACTTTTCATAGTTAAAATGGTTTCAAGAATTTGTATTGTTAGACACACCAAGATACTGAGGGGGGGGGCAAATCAGTATCTAAACAATTCTTCAATTTTAACAACTTCAAATTATCTAGAGCAGATCAAAACTTAAGAATCACAATATTAACATGAACATAAAAGATTAATGCAATGCACATTAAAACATAACACTAGATATACGTGGAAAATCCTAGAAGGGAAAAACCATGGTGAGGATTAACTCACAATATATGAAGCTCAAATAGTAACTTTTTTTTAGGGGCTTTAACCCAAGGAAGCTGCTACTCCCTAAGTAACTTTGATTTACGGTCACTCCCATAGAAGCTTCTACTCCCTGATGACTTTGTTGTAGGGAATTTAACCCAAGGAAGCAACTACTCCCTAATTTGAGAAAAAACTCATAAAAGATTGCAGTATGACAATGTTTCAACTATCTGAAAACTATCTTTGAAGCTCATACATGATGATTACACTTCTGTCTATTCACACTTTCTTCTGAAGATCAAATTAGTTAGGCACACTCTATACTTGATCACTATCTCAAATAAGTTTTCAAGATGAATCTGGATAGCATCAACATCTGCTCTTTCTCCCACTGTAGTGGCAGATGCTCTTAGTCGACGGAGATATGAGCTTTTTGCAATCACTCTTGTAGTGGATTTGAGAGGTTAGATTCTTGCGGCACTTCCTACTGATAGCTTGTATCAGTAACTGAAGTCAGAGGTTGAGTTAGGAAGACCCTTGGAGGGTATACTTTCTGGATACTCTCTTGAGTCAGATGGTCTCTTGTGGCACTTGGGTCGCATCTATGTTCCCACTTCAGGGGGTCTTCGTATCCTATTTATGTTAGAGGCTCATCGAGCACCCTACTTAGCTCATCTGGGTGTCAAGAAGATGCACACAAATATTTGTTAGTTGTATTTTTGGGTAGGAATGAAGAGGGATATTGCTGATTTTGTCTCGATGTGTCTTGAGTGTCAGAGGGTTAAGGCAGAACATTAGCACCCTGCAGGTCTTTTGCAACTGCATCTTGTTCCAGAATGGAAATGGAACATTATTTCTTTAGACTTTATAGTCAGTTTGCCTATATCCTCTAGTTGTCATGATGCCATTATGGTCACTGTGGATAGGTTGACGAAGGTAGCAAACTTATCTCCTATTCGGTCTTCATATAATACTTCTTCTGTGCCCAGATTTTTCATGGAGGACATAGTCAGATTGCATGGGATTCCTCACAGGATCATCTTTGATAGGGATCCAGTGTTCACTTCAGCTCTTTGGATGTCCTTATAGCATGCATTAGGGACTTAGTTGAACTTCAGTTTAGCTTACCATCCAGAGATTGATGGGCAGACCGAGAGGGTTAATCAGGTCCTCGAGGATATGCTCAAGATGTATGTCATCGATCAGCACAACCGTTGGGAGGATTATTTGTACTTGGTGGAGTTTGCATACAATAATGGGTATCACAGTTCTATTGGTATGTCTCCATTTTAGGCTTTGTATGCTCATCTTTTTTGGAGCCCACTGTAGTGCCCCTCAACTTATCGTCTTTTGGACTGATGTTTGCTTAGTAGTACTGGACATTTTGACAGTATTTTTAGATCGTTGATGATGGATTTCTAGTTATTTTGCTATTTCAGTATGAACCTAATTGTTGTGATAACAGATGTTGATGATGGATTATGTCATTTTATGCTTTACAATTTGATAAATGAACTGATGTTTTAGATGCTTTGATGTTATTCATTATATGGGATTGGAAGTTAGTTGATCATTTTATGTTGTAGACTAGTAATTTGATACCTTGTTCAATATAGTTGATTGTTATTCATAAACGTGAATGGAACAGTGTCGTATTACTCGTTCTCGAGTACCCTACCCCACTGCGATTTCCATTCACGATAGGACTGCATGTGATGTATATTTATATCTTGTTATGGTTAACCGTGCGTTGCTGCAGGATACAGGTACTAGGCATCGACTCCACCTGATTACCAGGTCTGAGCGTGCCTTCGCTGATGGATTAGTTGGTTGGAGTTAACGTGAGGTCCCTAGTTAGTGTTTCTTGGTTGTCAGTTTACCCTTGAGGTTATTTGTTGTCCTTCGATCATGTCTTGCTATCAGGTAATACTGTACCTTGGAGTCTAATTAAGTTCGAAGGTGCCTAAGCATGTGTGGTAGTGTTGTGCCTTAATTACAATCATTTTATGAAAGAGTATAAATGTTGTTAAATGAGCATAATGTCGTTAGTTGTCGATTATCGTTATAAATAAATTATTATTTTATTAGAAGTGTTGTTGTTAAATGAAGTTGTAAGAAATTTGTATTATTCGATATAATATTATTTATAATAAATATTTAAATAAATAAATAGATGTAATCATGCTTGTAAATTGTGATTCACAACTTGATTAATAAAATAAATTATAGTATAGTACAAAATTATAGATTGTCGAAATAGTACTACTCTATTAATAACAATATATTGGGTCGGCTATAAAGAAATATAATAATAAAATAAAATAAATAATAATTGGGGATCATTAAATTAAATAAAATATATATATATTAAAGGAGTTATGCGCGGGATCGCGTGCCAAGCCCTTGGTAGAGGAGAGAGGCTGTGTTATAAAAGAGCGGCAGAGGCTTTAAGGACGGCATTATAGGTACACGAAGGGAGAAGAAGGCTGGAATAGGCGGCTTGGATCTGCAACAACTGAAGTAGACCTGTGGAACCGACATCGTAGCCAGGTTCCTTGGAATACTTGCCTCCTTTCGCTGTTTCTTTTCTCTGAATCTGAGCATGTTGATTGATTGCTTCTTTGTCTGCAAATGAAATGTTTTTGGTTAAATGGTTTCTGTCAGAACTCTCTGTCTGATTCTGCAAATGTATATTTTTCTACGGACGGTTGTGGATGTAAATCGTTAGTTTTCTGTATTTGTTTGGAGATTGTATTCGTAAACCTGTGCCTAACTTGATAGGATCGCCATAGATCGCTGTTGGCTACAGCTATTCATCCCTGTAAGATCAGATCAATGTTGTTATTGTTTCTTTCTCTGTGTTTAGCTAGAAACTTGTCTGGAAACTCGCTGTATGTCGTTTGTATCCATTTGATCTTCCTGGATTGCATGCCTTTTTAACCTGCCCTCACATCTGCAAATGAAGTTCCTTTGTTCAAACAGATTTGGTTAATGTTTTTGTGTCTGAGAATCGATTAATCTTTTTGTTTCTGTTGACCTTAGTTACTAGCCGATTGATCACATGAATCGTTGCAAGTTTGCAATGCTAGGGCGTAATTGGCAGTTCACTGCTATTGTCTTATTGTTATTTGATTTGGTTGAAAATCTCTAAAGCCTCGTTGTCTCGCCATTCCATGTTTATTGTTTGCTGTGTTTGGCTTTATTTCTTGTGTGGGCTGATAATACTAGATAGTCTGCTGACTGGTTACCATTCGTTTTGAATGGAAAATTTTGAATCCTTTGCTTAAGCCATTTACCTAGTATTATTTGGTGTGTCCGTTGCCTTGCTATCATTCGTTGTGAATGAGAGTTCTGAAGCCTCTTCTTTCACCATTTACTAGGTATTATACTATGTACCGTTGACTAACCTATGCCATAGCGGGAGTCATTGAAAACCCTTTCATTTTTGATTATTGAAGGTTCTTCTGTTGGATACCAACTCTGCACTCGTCCCTTGTTCCTAGCCGTTTGGGCTAAGGCGCGTATCTGCCAGAGGGAGAATGGTCTACAGACTATTGGTTTGCCGCCTCTAAGATCGAGAGGATGGAGTATTCATCTCTCGGTCAGTATAAACCCTAAGCCGCTCCCCATTATAGAGGAATATATTAGAGTTAAATATTTGGTGCTTATCCATATCTTTCCTCATTGCCAGATGAAGTCGTGATGCTCCAGGGAGGCCGCAGTTTGGCTGACAGTTGGAGTTCTCCCTAACAGGGTTTTGCTGAGGTTGTTATGGCAATTTTCCTTTATGACATGTAAAACAGAAATCTACAGTGAATTTGAAATATATGTAATTGTATTTGCAACTGCTTTCAGCTACTGCAAGAGGTACCAATCTTGGGAGTCGCAAGGAGAACAACCTTCTTGTGTAATTTCTTTGATCTGAACTCCGCTGTCATAAACAAACCCCACCTTCCAGTTTGAAGGCAGCACAGTGGTTTTGGCCCACACCCAAAAACCATCATATCCACTCGTAACAAGCACTCGTAAAGTCATGGGCCCCTCAGGAGGCTGCTGCATACTCCACACCGTGCCGTAGTTGCGCGTCATGATTTTTCAATTTGAAGTTCCCACCTGCACTTCTCAAATTCAATTCATTACCTACTCATCTCTAATTTTTTTTGTTTTGAAGATACAGTCATGAGTAGTTATGTCTGTCTAGTGCGAACATAATACATAAGATAAGGTGTTGGATAGCCACTGTCTGAAGGTGTTCTGATTTCTGAGTTGGGCGTATAGTAGAGTATTCTAATGATTATCTTTCTCAAACCTGAGTTGTAGTGCGAATGCCTTCTGATAACTATAGCCTACAGTGTGCAAATCCCCGTAGACAGTTGACTGGGGTATTACAATGGGTTCTATATATGTTTAGGTTTTCAGACGATCATTCTTGTACAGATAGCAATGTATCCGGTGAACAGGATCTATCGCTGCACTAGGAAATTCGAACTTGTATTGTGTAAACTGCCCAAGATCATCTCTAGAAACCATTGCTGTTACGTAGCGTTCTTCCAGATTTGAGTTCAGTAGAACGGGGCTTGAAACTTTCTGTACCGTGTCCAGAGTGGTAAGGAGATCAACTCAGTAAAAACAGCGATTTTGGTTAGCATTCTGTGATCATAGTTGCAAGCAAGATTAAACATGTAACCTTCTATCAGATCATTAAAATTTGAAATGTTAATCTTACCTTTATGTTGGAAATCTGCACAACTGTTGAAAGGAACATTTTGGCTTGGAAATAAGAAGAACACTGTATGAAGCCGTAAGTAGTCTTTGCATCAACTCCAGTTTTTCCGTACCAGAGTTTCACCGTCTTTTGTGATCATTACTATTCGTTAGAAAATGAGCAAACGATTTACGTGGATACCGTCAACGCAGTAAATTTGTAGGTTTAGTGATCATAGCCGGAAGTCGTCAGACCGGATGCATATCATTCACGTCAGTGGTAAAACAGTCAATAGCAATTTTACATCTCAGTAGTAAAATATCCCAAGCTGTTCGCATAGGGCGCATTTACGATCGTTCTCTTTGAGAAATTATATCACCACGGATAAGATCAATTTCAGAAACATCTTCAAATCATCATAAAAGAATCCATTTGGTTGAGCTCGCTAGAATGTCTGCAAGACCGTATGAAGGATAACAAACATTTCGTGATTGAATTCACCTCGTGTGATTGCCGTTCAGTCGTAAGACATCTCTCCTAGCGTTATTATTCATTTCATCCTTGATAGAATAAAGTTAATAGGACAAGTTTGAAGGAAAGATTATAAAGATCGTATCTGGAATTAAGTGGTTCTTTTATCAATTATTGTAATGATTTAGTTAACCAATTAATTTATCTTTTGAAACAAAATAAAGATTAGTTAGATATTTAGTTGCAAGGTGTTAATTTTATTGTTGTAATTTAACGTTCTTTTATTACGGGAGTTGTTTGCATTAAACTGAGAATGAATTGAAGTATTTCATCTCCTGAATTTGAATTGAATTGCTTGAGTGTTGTAATGAGTCGTATTGAGGTTGTTCAAACTCGAATTCCAGAGGCTAAGTTGTCGTTGCTAAGTATTTGCAACTTGTGTATTGTTGTTTTTGTAATTACGATGTAATAGTGTTTATGTGTATCAAACAAAGTATGAAGTATAATGAGGTACTGTCACGGTTGAATGTTGTGTCTTGTAAAGTAATAATCTCAGGATGAGATATCAAACCTCTTGTGATCTTATTGTACCGTTTTGTCGTAAGGAGAGACCTGAAATCTATAAAAGGATAAAGTATTGCAATGTTAAAAGTGTTGGATAACAATTGATGTTATGATTCTACTTTGATGCAAGAGGGTTTATGCCTTGCAGTGTACATATTCGTGTATTGATTATAAGTCTTGTATGATGTTAAGGTTACTAGGTGTTAGGAAGGAGAGTGGCTTTCAACGTGGGGCCGGCGCCCAAAGTGGCAGTCAGGATAACCCGTTGGAAGTAGATTAATCAAGTGATAACCTAAAATTAACTAGGGGGTTAAGGGTAGATTTCACATTAATAAGATTATTGGATTCCTCTCCCATGACCTATAGTGCTTGTTTAGACTAAGGATGGGTAGAGAAGGCCTGGTCGGCATGATTGACTTCCTTGTCCTCATGAAAGGAAGGTCGATTCCGCATGTGTCACCCTATGGGGCCGGCACCTAGTGAGAGGCTGTCAGGATAACCATAGATGGGGGCTGGCGCCTAGTGAGAGGCTGTCAGGATAACCCATGTTAGGACCGTGCAATGACACTCTCCCTACTACAACCTAGCATCCCTTGTTCGGTCTCTCCTCATTTGTTTTGTGTCGCCTCTGGAAGTGAAAGTTAAGTTAAGTTATGTTGTGTTGTATTGTTATTGCCATGTGTTGTATTGGCATTTGGTCGTCCTTTGTTCTTGTTTGTCTTTCGTCTACCTGACTGTCAGTGTTTGGGACCTCATGTTAACTCCTAGCTCGGGGGGTGGACCTTAGGGTTCCACATGGTCGGGTGGAAGAGCTATTTTATCCATTGGTTATTCTTGTCAAGATCATATGCAGAAAGGATTTGTTCCAGTTGTACTTGTTCCAATGATGATGATGTAAGTGCACAACCTTGTACCAGATTTGTGTAATAGAACATTCTTTATGTATGTAACTTCGATGTAGACTAAAAGTGGCAATGTAATGATGTCTTGATGTACTTATATGAAAGCATTTCAGTTATGTATTTAATCATGCAGATTCTGTTATTTGATGATTTGCAATGAATAGGAATAAGTTATTTAATTGAGAATGGATTTGGATCAGTTGCTGATGTATGTTAAATTGTGTTAGTCGATTTGTTAAGTGATGTAGCCTTGAACCCTTAGAGAATATGTCGTAATTGATTATGTTATCGTTACTTAATCATTTTAAAAAAAATTTTCCCTGTTTCTTATAGCATAAGTGTGCATTTCTTTAAGGTGTTCAAGGCGGGCGTTACACCCACTGAGTTGGGATCACCTTAAGGATAGAGTCCACCTAGGACCGGATATGCTTAGGGAGATGGAGCAACAGGTTGATCTCAGTAGAGAGCATTTGGTGGTAGCGCAGGATAGGCAGAAAAAGTATGCGAATGCCCATTGGGTGGATCGTCAGTTTTCGGTTGGAGATCAGATATTCTTGTGGGTGCATCTGTGAAAGAGTCTGATTTGTTATGGAAAAGGCTCTAAGCTTGCACCATGCTTTGTTGGGTCGTTTGAGGTTTTAGAGAGGATCGGTCCTGTCGCTTATTGTCTTTCTTTGTCACCCAGTTTATCACATATCCATTATGTGTTTCATGTTTCCATTCTCAGGCCATATTATCTAGATATTGCTCATGTTCTTGATTGGAATGCTTTACAGGTAGAGGATTGCCAGCTGGCTTCGAAGCCCATAGGCATTTTGTAGCACATGAGACTTGCCCTCAGGGGAAGAGACATGGAGCAGGTCAGGGTCCAGTGGGACACAAATGATGAGTCCTCAACTACCTGGGAGGATGCATCACGTATGCGAGAGTTATATCCATACTTGTTAACATGCTTCCAAGAGTAAGCCTGATTCTGGGGGGGGAGGATGTAGTGCCCCTCATTTTACTTTCTGATAGTTGTTCTATTTAGACATTATGACATCTTGGATTTACAGTATTGATGATGATGCTTAATGATGATGATCTACTACTATGATGATACTGTTAGAACTATTGTTTTATGCTTATATTATGACTAGTTATAGACTTAATTGATTATGTGGATTAATCTTATCATGTGCATTATGTGATTACCCGATTATGTTCTTATCTAGCTATTTAGTTACTGATGAACATGTATGATGTGGTTACTTGATGATGTGTTTTGTGAAAGGGACAGTGTCGCATTACTCATGCATGAGTACCCTGCTACGTTGTGATTCCCTTTCATGGTATGTTTGATTGCATGATTATATATATATCCTTGGCCATTTCGTTTGTTGCAGGCTGCAGATACCAAGCATTGACTCCACCTGAATCGGCAGGTTTGAGCGTGTCTTAAATCCAATGGAGAATTGATTAACAGAGATGACATAAGGTCCCTTATCTTGTCACCATCCTCGAAGAGGATGAGTATCCAGTCTTGTAACCTCTCAGTCTTGTCGATTGGGCATGTTAGTCAGTCACCTTTGTTGAGGTCTTGTTCAGTTATGCTTGGTCATCTGGTATTGTTTGGCTTTAGACAATTTTAGTTGTAATTGTTTGATTATGTTTTGATCTATCATTGTCGTAGCATAAATTTTTGGTCTTAGGGGCACATTGTTAATAATAATAATAATAATAATAATAATAATTTCTAGAAAATATAACGTTTGCATATATAAGAATTTAATTGATAAAGTTAAATAATAAATTTTAGTGTTTTATGAGTTGTCATTAAACTCATGAAATACTATAATTAATTTATTGTTGAGAGTTGTTTTAAAAATATTCTATTTCTAATTTAAGACTAATAAATAAGAACAATATGGGTGTCAGAAAATCTTGTATGGTATATTCCAAATAAACTAAATTTGAATTGTTGCTGGGTGGTAATGGGAATTAATTTTGCAGTAGTGAGAGCTCTGTAATGGGAAGATAAGTTATTGTGTGGCTATTTTATGTTTTTGAAGTGTATATTTTGGGGAGACGGGATGAAGGAAGGGGAATGCACAGACAGAATGCGTTGATCCAATGGGGGCATGCAATAAGGATTTTGGTAAAAGTGAAAGACATGGAGCAGTGAGACATTGTGCAGTCTGTGATATCTGAAAAGAGAATAGGTAAGTAAATTTGTCTTTTCCCTTCTTGTTTGGGATTGCTATTAAATCACAGAGTTCATTGTTCCTATGTGTGGATTCATTTCTTTTCCAGAATTACAGTTAAAACATATAGGAACATTAACATAGGTTTTGGGTATAATTTGCACCTCTCTTCAAGGTCAACCATATGCAGGTTTGGCCTATGAATCCATTTGGAATTAGATGCATCGTTCCTCCAATTGCGCTTTAATAGATAATTATACTCCAAGATTTTCCAAAGATATGGTTCTTAGAAATCTACCCTGCATTATGCCTTGAGGAGTGTCCATACTTTTTTTTTCAAAGGTTCTTTTAATCGCACAGAAAAGATCGTGGAACTCCGTTATACTCCTGTCAATCGCTATTCCTTGAAATTTTTTAAACCCTATTCTTCGATACCATCTGTGTACCACTGGTAATCACTACATTGTATTAGATGATGTCTCCTTGGGTCATTCTATCTTGCGGTCTGCATACCCTATTTTTTCTTCCACGATTTGTCATTTTTTCCTCACTTTGGTTCAAAGCCACCACTTTTGTGCTTGTAGGAAGAATGCTAGAAAAGGCTTAGGAGTCTGAGATCGTATAAATCCTGCATAGCCTATACATTTTGTGCATACCCTGTGATCATTTCACCCATGATATAAATATTTTGAGACATTATCTCGATAAGCTCATATCCTTTTATTCCACATCTTGTATGCATTGTAATTATCATATTCGCTTGTATTCAATGATGCACACATCCTACCTGCACTAGTGTATTCCGCGATTATTGAATTTCATGTTAACTTTCTTCCTTTAACGCCTTTACCAAAACTCATATGCGTTAGGTAACATTTCACTTTTGCATGTATGCGAATTGGGTAAGTTACTATAGCAACAATGATTATGGTCCATCTTTCCTTATGAATTAGACATATTTCCATTTTAAGAGCTTACCTACAACTATTACCTTAATGTATGTTTTGCTTGATGATCGCTGATTCAATCCCTGGCAGTGGTAGCATATCTCTTCCTTTTTTAAATCTAACTGTTGCATTCTGTCATGGTAGAGGTTTAACGATCTTTTACTTTAATTTATGCCACCGTATATGCTTTTGATCCATTTTCCTATGTGATTTTCACACACCATGAAATCTTTGCCATCTGCAGTTTATGCATTTCTCCAGACTCTTGTCAACGAATTGCTTTGTGCCTAAGATACAAACAATACCTCACAGAAATAAATCACTTCTAGAGCCTTGAGGTGTTTCATCTGATAATCAACTGCATATCCTTACCATAGTTTGGTTAGCAAGTTTCTAATAGCCTTTTTAGAAATCTATTCGGCATGGATTCTGCAATTAAGGCATTCTATTTATGCGTTATAATAGGTTAATGCCTTAAGAAATTATATTTCCTATGCTTAGTAGATATTTTAATCTAAAGTTTAGTTGATTAAAGTTATATTACCCCTGTTCGTATGGGCGCTGTGAGTCTTCCCATGTCATGATAATATCCCATTCCCAGGCCCATCCTCTTTCGATCCATAACAGATGGAGTGTGTTGTCGATACTATTTTAGTTCATTAGGAATTGAGTTGCTTTGGGCTAATTTCCTCTTTCAATTAAATAGCCGCTTTAATAATGTTCAAAGCTAGAATTGTCAGCTAATAAAATTTTCAACGCTACTTAAGAAAGTCATTACATTTGATACAAAATTCATGTAGTAAAAGTGATTTCTTTTATAAATGACACTTAGCTATGAATAAGAAGTAATTGCTATCCATGGATCCATCGCATTTATTATTATTATTATTATTATTTTTGAAATTTATGTGGATACTAATATCTGATGTAAATTAATGGATGAAATAATTGTTTTTTTTTAAAATTATTAGAATCATTATAGATTAATTGATCTTAGATTGAGTTTTAATGGTACTTGTTTGCATTTGTTTTAAATTAATATGCCTTGGATTTAAATAATGATAGATTTAAATTTAGTTAGTATTATTTCGATATAAAGGAATTTTTAAGTTGGAATTGGGGTTATAAGTATTATTATTATTATTTTTTGTTTTAGATAAATGTGAGTGAGACTTGTCTAAGTTGTCGTAGTAGAGTCACGTTGTCAAAATTAGTTCCAGAGGCATAGGTTTAAATGTTTTGCTTTCACATATATATGATGATTGTAAAAGTGTCACAATAAAGTCTTGCAAGAATGTTAGGATTCATTATTGTGTTGATTATGCATTAAGTAAGTCAGATTTTGTAAATGGGAAGATTTTTGGAAAACGTAAAGGAATATGTTGGTTATGGTTGCTTCAGATGGAAGCTATGGGCAGTGTTTTGTGGAAATTGTCCTTGTGATTAGTTTGGAATGCAAGAAGGTTAATGCCTTGCATGACCCATGTATTTGTGTGGTTATGATGATAATTGTTATGTTTGATGAGTAGGGTCTTTTAGATGCAGGTAGGGGAGTGGCTCTCAATGGGGGCCGGAGCCCAAAGTGGCATCCAGGATAACCCAGGTGGGAGTCTCTTAACTCGGTGATAACCTAATTAATGAATTAAGGGGTTGGGTAGTTAGTCACACTAAACAAAGATAAGTGGATGCCTCACTCATGGCTCAAGTGCTCGTTTAGTCTTGAGATGAGATGAGAAGGCCTGGAATGGCAATATCAACTACCTTGTCCTCATGAAAAGTATGTTGATTCCATATGAGCTTTGTATGGGGGCCGAGAGTCGGGAGAGGCTACCAAGACAACCCGAGATGGGGGCCGGGGCCTAGGAAGGCTTACTAGGACAACCCATGACAAGCCATGTGTTGACACTCCTCCCTACTACAGTCTAGCATTCCCTAGTTGTTCTTTTTCCTTTCGTTGGGTGGTTGCCTCTGGAAGTGATGTTAGAGTATTACCCTATGTTGTTATAGACATGTGTAGTCCTTGTTCTTCATAGTCATTATCTACCTGACTATTCATGTCATGGGACCTTATTGTTATCTCCTAGCACGTGGGGTGTACCTCAGGGTTCCACATGTTCGGGTGGTTGTGTTTTATCTCCATTGGTCTCTTTGCTATTGCTCATATGCGAGAAGGATATACTACTTGTAGTAGATCATTGATCTTGTGTAGTTTGAGGAGACAGATACTTATGCTTTGTATTTCAGATGAATCATAAACCATTATTTGGATGTATACACTCCTATGTATCCAAGAAGCAACATTGTTGACATTGTATTGATGTATTCATTTGTAAAGGAAATTTTAAATATATTTGTTATCCTTTATGCAAGACCTTGATATTCACTGATCTGATGACATATTACGAAAGAAGATATGTGTTAATTTATTTGATGCATTTGGATTTAAATGTACCATGGTTGTTAGTTAGAGCATGTTAATATTTTAGTAATGCAACTATGGAATCCCTAGAGATTATAGCTTAACTTAGATGTTATGTAGATGCGTGATTACATTTTGTTATTATCTATTCTTTAGAAACATTTTTTTTTTCACTTTTGTTATGCATAGTTAAGCTTATCTCTAGGGTTTCGTGGCGGGGCATTACAATATATATATATATATATAAGAAGTTGAGCCAAGAGCAATAAGCCATTACTGATTACAACAAGTTTGAAGTGAATTAAAAGGTAAATAAGCTTGTACATATAAGAGAGGATAGGAAGTTATTAGTTGAGGAAAAGACTCCTCAACTATGATTGGTGGCAAGTTGCCTCCCTACAAACTAGCATGAGTGGCTAGTTAGTAGGCAACTTTTCGACACTTATCCTAACCTCCCAAAAACCTTGACACCTCAATGAGGTATGTGTCAAGATTGTCTAAGGGCACACCTAAGTAGGCTTATGCCTGAGTGTATACAAATATATAAATTATAGATACACTAACAATAATGTCCAACTAAATTCATAAATAAATAATTTCACAATTTTTGTCATGTTATAATCTTTGGAAGTCCTAAATCTATTCTTATTCCTAATTCAACAAATATAAATTTAAATTTAAAGTGACTTATTTTCTTACTAAAGTGACTAGAAGTCAACAAATTATTCAATTAGGATATTAATGAAGAGATATTTAATTTTCAACTATATATTACAAGCACAATGTATATATTATATATATATATATATATAAATTGATCAATATTCAAATTTCATTTTTGGCATCTGTCTGATAAGGGGCCAACATGTTGGGCCGAGGTGGTGACACCTAGGTAGAGAATGGAATTACTTTCTCAGACTCTTGATTTAGGACTAGCTGGATAGTTTGTGGGAAGTGAAGTGAGAGTCATGCTAGGCAAGATATCTAAAAATTAGACTCCAAAGATTTTGTAAAGATTGAAGCATATGCTGAGGTAGGGGAAATGCCAGTTCTCATCATTTCTCAGTAAGTTGTGTGTAGGAAGACATTTGGACTCTTCAGTCACTGCTTTACATGCGCTCTTGGATCTTCATCATGTCGAGCAAATTTTGCAGTACATTCGGTGGAGCAAGCAGAGAGCACTATGTCTGGTGGTGCTTCAGGTTGTGGGGGGTTGATGGGAACTGGTAAGACAAAAGTGTTTGCCTCTCCTCTTCCTCCACAATGAAGACAAATTCCTAGACAGGTGGCGAACAGGAATGTGGGTGGTGTGATGAAATGCATGGCCAATTCCCATAAGTAGAAGGCTAAGTTTTCAGGAGGGGAGGCATTGGCCGATGTCGTATATGTTGTGGACTCTTAGATAAAACATCCCTTGCTCTGGAAATAGGTTAGTAGGATTGTTTCCATGGCCAAAGTGGTGGACAGGGAGGAAGGTGGGAAGATGAGAGACGCTGTGGCAATTTTTTTTCTAGACCCTGGTACTTCTCGAGGCAGATGGAATGTGTTCAAAGTAGCTAGGTCTCTCATCCTAACCAAGCTATCCTCCATAGCAGCTTCTTCCATTTTGTTTCATGAGGACATGATGGAGATATCTAGAGAGGTTGAGATAAATCACAAGGAACTGGTAGATCATTTCCATGACATCTTGCTAGGGCAAGTCTAGCTGAGGAAGGTTGTGGAGCAGCTTACTAACAAGGTGGGTGTCAAAATCAAAGATAAAGAAAATGAAGACTATAGGTGCATATGTGACCATGATACTGCCTTCATGGACCTTATAGGTCAGGAAGGAAACTAGGAGGTTTTAGTTTGTCTGTGTTAGTTTGATAGCTATTTTTTTATAGTTGGTTTGGGGATGGCCTTGTAATTTGCCTCCCTCTCAACATGTATAAACTCTCTCTGTTTTAGTTTCTAAGACATACTCAGACTCCATGGGCTTGCCTAGATTTTGAAACGGTCCCTAGTCCCCAACTAGGGTATTTACAACCAAAAAAAAATTCATTTTTGGCATAAATGATAAATTTAAATTTGAAACATCTATATTACTTTCTTAAATTATACATGTCAAATTAGTTTTCAATTAAAAAAATTATATTGTGATATATCATAAATTATATTGGAACATACATTACATGTATATGTATATGTATGTATGTATTATAAAATAAAAACTCAATTTCATAACATTTAAATGTGCATATGTATCATATATAAATAAATGCTAGAGATGCTACATATATTGTATAGATCACATGTGATAAATAACAAACAAAGCATAACATAGCTATATAACTAAACATGTAAATGAAAGCATGTACATGATATAAAGACATGCCACATGCTACATACTATAAATAAGTGTGGTTCAAACATAAGCACAATCTAAATAACAAACAAATAGTCTAGCAACATCATGAGCACTTCCTATGGGTAGAATGGGCCTCACTTAGCCTAGGACTAAAATCATGAGATGAGCCATGTATTGAGCCCTATCCTAAACTTTGTGTAGATCCCATCCATCTATGAATATCTAAGTCATGTGTAGATCCTTGAACATTAAAATCATCTCTATGATTAAATATATATTAAAAAATATGGAATCTCAAGTACTTGTTCAATTTTATATAATAAAATACTTTAATTTACATCCCTCAACCACATCTGGTGTGTACTGCAAAGTGTGATGTCCCACCACTCTAGTTTTTGATAATATAAGGCGGCTAAACAAGGGGCCAAACCCTTACAAAAGCAAAAAGAAGCCCCAGAGGTAGCAACACAAAAGTGCCTCAGAAAAGATACAACATAGTCTGCTTACCTAGCATAAACAGCATAGACAGCAACCCCAGATTAAAACAGTAAATACGAAGTAACAGAGTAATAGTAATATAAAAACAAAAACTAAGGAGGAAGATTCTCTCCTTATTTAACCATGGATTTAATAAAGTCATCCAACTTCTTAGAGTTCTCATCAGTGTCAGCAGTAACAGTAGCCCCAAGGTCCTGCAGCACAGAAACATTAAGTAATATAGAACTCCTGAGCATAGTGGAAAGATTCTGTTCCAGATTCTCAATGCGGCCCCTCAGAACAACAATTTCAGTCCCAAAGCCAGCATCGGTCCCCATTTCATCATTGGCTTCCTCCATGAACATCATTCCTACTTTGCCAGCATTACCTGCAGAACCACTAGCATCCCCATCAGTACCCTCCATCTCTTTATTCTCCTATTTCCCATCAGCCTCCTTAGAGATCTCTTGAACATCCATATCCTTAGCCTCATCACCCTGGGTGGATTCATCATATGCACTCTCAGAATAATCAATAAGTTTGGCCTTGGGAGTAGGTTTTCCAGCAATTCTCCCAGACCGCCTAACCCCTGAGGAGAGACCTTCCTTAGTATTCTTCACCGACGGATGAGATTTGCTACCTTGTCCCACGGGGGTCCTACCAAGATTTTTAGGGGTCCCCACAGTAGCCCCCACAGTAACATTTTCAACAGCTTGAGTGTTTCTCTTCTTGCACTTCGTACTAACAGTAGACCCTGGAGTGTTGGTAGTGGTAACTATGGGGATCTCCTCAGAAGTAGAAAAACAAACCCCTTTCGTCTTAGGAGAAATAGGGGAAGGGCATAGTTCTTCAGCAACGGCAGTATCGTCAGGGTTTGAAGACATTTCACCACTATTAGTCTGAATTATCTTAGAAGGCTCCAGGGCAAGATGAAAGTTGTAAAGGCAGAGGATGAGGCCCTGATGAAGGGGGATGGGTTTCTTTGTAGGTTTCTTGACCAATTTAGCTCTACCCCTAAGAACAAAATGCTCAAGGGAAGACAAAAGATAAAAAGGAAAGCTAATATGTGCATTGCATCCAAAGTGATTCAGAAGGGGAAGATGATAATAATAGAACCTGGTGAAGCGCCCCTCCAGAGTGAAACACTTCATAAGGATAAAACACACACCGTCCCAAGGCTCAGGCAGCCTAGCTTATTTAAATCCTCCCTGATAGGGAACGAGTTCTTCATCATCTCCAAGAAAGAGCTTCTGGCTTGAATGGTTCGCAATTTTGGTTTTCCTTTGCAGTTTAATCCCCTGAGTAGACATGCTAGTCACCATAGCAATAACACTTTTAGAAATCTCGAAACCAATTCCCCCCATAGTGACGCACCAGTTTTGCCAAGACCTAGCGAACTATTCGGATGAGTTTTCATCATACCCATTGAGCCACTCCAGATAAGGACATATCCCACCCTCTTTACAATAATGCCATACCACAGGGTTATCTTTAAACTCGCAACATGAAATGGGTTCTGTTCGGATTCAATCGCCCCCCATGTTAGACTTACAGAGAAAAGCACAGAAACCCCAAAATTTGACAGAGTTCGTATGGACGGTAAGATTAACTGCTTGATCAAGGAAGACGATAATGGTAATAAAACAACACACATTATCATTAATAAGGGCTGCCTTACCAAGATGACGCCTACTCTTCCCATGCTTGATCATGATTTCACGACACATGCTATAATGAGTAGATAAGCCGCTTGCCTTACCATAGGGGCATAATAAGGCGGAAATGACAATAAGCAAGAAAGTACAAAAAATCCCATACTCCAAGATGCACGTCAACATCCTCCAATAGAGCTGACGAAGAGAGTTGTCTTTCCAATAATTCTGAATCATCCTTGGCACATCACTTCTTTTTGAATAAGATCCCTAATGTTTAAAGGGATGTGATCGACTTGGAGCCAACAACGTGAATTTGAATATTGTTGGCCAAGTTTGGCATAGGCATCTGCAACCCCATTACCCTCTCGATAAATATGAGAGATGTCCATTCTGGAAATCTTCTACAAAATAATCTGAATATCCATGATAATATCTTTGAGCTTAATACCAACAGTCGACACATTGTTAACTGCATCAATAACCATTTTGGAGTCCCCCTGAATATTTAGATTTCTAATACCGAGGGGATAGCCAATTTAATCCCCCATAGAAGAGCAGTGGCTTCAACATAATTATTGCTTTGATAGCCCAACCCGCCAGCATAGATAGCAACCATCCACCCTTTGTCATCCCTTATAATCCCTCCACCACTAGCCTTGCCATCCGCCTTAGAAGCCCCATCAAAGTTTAGTTTGAGCCAGTTAGGCTTCGGGGGAGTCCATCTAGTGTTGAGCCTCTACAACTTTTTGGAACTATTGTGAACAGGAATTTGATTTAAGATCTTCCAATTAGCCGCAATTTGTTCCTCTTCATAAGACAAAGGTTTCTCCGTAATACGGATATGGGCATTAGTGACACTTTCCATTAGGATCTTGACAAAAGAATGAAGAACCTAAGAGGCATCCCTAGCAGTATCCCTAAAAATTTTGTGATTACATTCTTTCCATAAGGTCCAACCAAGACAGGGTAGAGTTTGGTTCCATAACTCAATAAGCCACGGATGAAAAAAGGTAGGATACCAACTAGTAATGACTTCCTTAATATCAGAATTACAGACCCACTAAATGCCAAAATTCCTTAAGATTATGTTCCAGATTTCTCTGGCAAAATCATAGTGTATGAATAGATGAGAAACAGTTTCCTCCTTTATACAGCACAGACAACATTTATTGATCAAAGTAAACCCTCTCTTCTATAAGTTGTCTTGGGTTAGAATTTTGTTATGAACAGAAGCCCACCAAAACATATTGATTTTTGGTAACAATTTATGATTCAAGACTTTTCTCCATATCTCTTTTCTATGAACCTCAGGAACCAACAAATGGTAAGCAGACTTGACAGAGAAACGTCCATTCTTATCCGGCCGCCAATACTGCTAATCTTCACGAGGGAAAAGAGGTATTCTGACCCCCTGGATCAAATGTTGAACAGCTTGTAACCTAGGAGCAAGATCAGGGCGATGGGCACAACAGTCCAATAAGTTTTTCCAGTTCCTAATACCATTATTATTAACCATGTAGTTGCAGATCTTATCCCTAAAAAACTGAGTAGCAATGCCAGCAATAGCTTCATAATCCCCCTGAGTAATAAGAGCCTTATCTTTTATCCAAATATCTTTTTAGAAGTTAATAGAGATACCATTCCCCAATTTCCATCTAAGCCCTTGCTTAAGAAGGGTTCTAGATTTCAGCAGTTTATTCCAGATAACAGATCCCTGGGGTAACTCTTCTTATTGGAGAAAGCTAGATCTATCAGTTCCATGAAGATATTTGGCTTGCATAATTTCCCCCCAATCTTTATGGTTATGGATCAGGTTCCAATTGATTTTGGAAAGGAGGGCTTTATTCATATTTCAGATAGATCTAATATTGAGGCCTCCATGGGATTTAGGAAGACACACCTTTTCCCAGCTGACCAAAGACACTCTCTGCTTGTCTTCCACCCCTGTCCATAAGAATTTTCTTTGAATCTATTCCAATCTATCAGCAAAAGAACTAGGTATCTTAAAAAGAGACAGGAAATAAGTTGGTATACCTTGCAGGGAGGCACGAAGAAGTTGTAATTTGCCTGCACTACTGAGTAATTTCCCTTTCCAGCCAATCAATTTCCTCTGAGTTCTTTCCAAGATTCCATTCCGAAAACCTTGAGACACCTCTTTGACCGTAAGGGGGAGGCCAAGGTAAATAGCAAGAAGATCAGCTTCAGCATAGTCGAGGATATTGATGATTTTTTGCCAGAGATCCTTAGGAGTATTAAAAAAATACACATTACTCTTTTGAAAATTTATGCCTTGACCAGAAGCTTTGGCATAGTCATTTAAACTATTCTTCCAACTCCGAGCTTCAATCATAGAAGAGATGCCAAAAAGAATGGTATCATCAACAAACTACTGCACAGACATAGGGGAAAGGGAGGAAGCTGGTTTGATGCCATGATTTCTTTAGAAGAGATCTTAGCTTGAATATATCTCCCAAGGGCCTCCACCATCATGATAAACAAGTAAGGGGAAAGAGGATCCCCCTTGTCGGAGTCCTCTCGAGGAAGAGAAAAAACCCCTAGGGACCCCATTAACCAGGACCAAAAATTTAGCAGTGGAAACAGCCTCTCGAATAAGAAGAGAGATTTTATCATTGAACCCAAACTTTCTAATGACTTGAAATAGAAGAGTCCATGAGACCCTATCATAGGCTTTAGAGATATCTAACTTAAGAGCCATACCAAGGATTCTACTCTTGTCCATGGAATGAATAGTTTCATGAGTGGAAATCATAGCATCAAGAATTTGGTGACCTGGGACAAAGCCTTTCTGAGAAGGGGAAATAATTTTATTTAAAAAAGGTTGAAATCTCATGTCAAGAACTTTAGTGCAAAGCTTATAGACGGTATTACACAAGCTAATGGGTCTGAACTCAGAAAGATGAGTAGGCTTCAACTTTTTAGGGACAAGGACAATAAAAGTGTTATTGATCTACTTTAATAGTTTACCAGTTCTGAGGAAGTCTCTAATAGCAGCAGTGAGATCAGGCCCCACAATATCCCAATATTCCTGAAAAAAATAGGAGGGAAGCCATCAGGGCCAGGAGCTTTGAAGGGGCCCATAGAGAATAAGACAGCATGAACCTCCTCCTCAGAAATAGGTTTTAACATTTCCAGGTTGTCTTCCTTAGTTATCAGACAGGGGATTTTGTCAATGAACTGATTCATAATCCTACCATTCCCATCATTGTTATCTTGTTCAGTCAACAAATTCTAAAAGAATAGCACAACTTGATCTCCAATCTCATTATCCTCAGTGATAATATTGCCATTTTCCAAACATAATTTTGTTATGGAATTAGCCTTCCTATGTTTCATAGCTGAGAGATGGAAAAAAGATATATTCCTATCTCCCTCTTTAAGCCTCTGAATCCTAGACTTCTGTTTCCAAAAGACCTCTTCTCTGCTCATAAGATTCTTCCAATTAGAAATCAGATCACACTCTTGCTTAGTAGTATCTTCTAAATCATCTCCTTGAGCAATCCGCTATTGGATATCTGCTAGTTTCCCAGTTATATTTTTCTTCTGAGAGAACACATTACCAAAACTATATCTATTCCACCCACGAACTTCTTGTTTAATGTGTAGGAGCTTTTTAACCAACCTAAACATAGGAGTACCCTGAATGGGGATTTGCCACCATTGAGCCACTAATTGTCTAAAGTCTCTATGCTTAATCCACATAGCTTCAGAACATAAAGGGAAAGGACCCCGTTGGCTCTGATCTTTCCAATTAAGGAAAATAGGGCAGTGATAGACATAGTTCTAGGAAAAGCCTGCAAATTCATATTATGATGATTATCCCAATTGATGGAAATAAGAAACCTATCTAATTTAACTTGGATCATTTGGTCTCCTCTTCTTCTATTAAACCAAGTAAAATTCTAATTTTGTAGCTCAATATCAAGCAAACCACAAACATTGATAAATTCCACAAAGTCAAACATGCTGTCAGAATAATCAAGGATCCCACTGGATTTCTCAGAGGGATATAAGGGAGTGTTAAAATCTCTAGCCAACATCCATCTAGAGTGAGGGGTATTGGTCAGAGTGGTACTCAAATTAGTCCACAAAGTTTGCCTTAGAGCTCTAGTATTTGGGGCATAAATATTGATTAAGGACCAGCTTAATGAAGACAAAGAGAAGTTAATAACCAGAAAATGTTTACTAGAAGCAACAAGAGAACCCTGGAGTTTAGCATTGTTCAACATAGTAACAATTCCACCAGAGGCCCCTATAGCCGGACTCATGCAGAAAGAAGCCTTGGGCCATATGTAGTCAGCTATCTTCTTAAAGCTCTCCTCATTCATCTTAACCTCCTAAAGTAACAATATATCTAACTTATTATCCAAAACACAGTTTTTGACTTCAAACTATTTGGTGGGACTATTGAAGCCCCTCAATTTCCAAGAGAGAATTCTCATTTAAAAGGTTTGAGGGATTGGACCTCTAGTGTTTTTTGCTTACCACTGGCAATCTCTCTTTACCTTGTTTCTCTGAGGGTTGGTCTCCCTTGTTTGAAGTCAGTGCCTACATCCATAGATTTTTTGCCCCTATGGTTCTTTTTCTTAGGGGTGATCCATTCCTCCTGCTCATTACCACTACCACTTGGTCCTATTTTCACTGTCAATGAAGGATTAGTTGACTGGTCTCCTGTTTCCATGGCAAGGGAAGTGTCCTGGGTTGAATTAAAGATTATTGCTCCATCAGTGTCTACTATTTTTGGGGGTTGAACATGCTGATCATCCCTCAAAGCCTTGCCTCCTTCAACAACACCATCTAACGATTGGGAGCGTATTTCGCCCTCCTCAATCAGATTGGTCTGTTGATCCAGATAGTTATCTGTATCTAAAACAGTATGCTGACAATCTTTTTCCATATCCTTCTTAGTATTATCTTCTGGGATAGCATTTTCCTCATTACCCCGCATTCCCTGATTGTCAGGGGTAACATCTTTGTGTGAATGTTCCACAACCTCATTATGAAGGTGAACCTTCTCTCCCATTTGCTTCACCTTGCATTGGGTCATTAAATGACCCTTCTTCTTGCATATTTGACAGAAGGTAGTAGCATTTTCATAGAGAATTAGATGGGTCCATATCCCATATTTAGAGTTTAACTCTATGGACATGGGAAAGGTATGGTTAATCTCCACATTAACATAAAACTGAGAATATACACACCTGGATTGGATGTGAGTGGTATGGTCCACAGTAACATACTGGCCAAAAGAGTTGCCAATAGCAGCAAATATTTTTTCATCCCAAAATTCCAAGGGAAACCCTGGCAATCTTACCCAAATAGGAGCTGACTTATTGAGGTCCATATTAGGGTCAAACCTAGGTTTCCAACGACACAAAGCAAGCGAATGGGAACCATAAAGCTAGGGTCCTCCTGCAAGAATAGCTATCATATCCTCCCTATTCATAAATTTGAATAGAAACAACCCTCTTGCCATTGCAATGACCGAAACACTACCTTTGATTCTCCACCAAGAAATCACCCACTTCCTAACCATCTCAATATTAGGACGGAAGGAGAAAAACTTACCGACTAGTGCAAGATCCATGGCCACCACTATTTCTTCAATCAAGTCATCTGGAATATCCAAAGCCGTACCTTCAGTGAAATCCTTTTTGACAGGAAGCCCCGACACAACTTTAGGGGAATACATCTTCTCCCCCATTACCACTCTTTTCCATCCTTTGAAAAGATCTTCCTCCATCAATTTTAGGTTCCCAGAGGCACTGCCCGAGGTAGCAGCCTCCATTGTCATAGAAAAACAAAACATATCTAAAAAACCCTAAAAAGTCATGGAATACAGAGAGCGGTATTGAAAAAACTCTCCACCAATCTAGTTGATCCTTGATGGAAGATTGATTTTAAGAGTCAACATAAATGATGTAAACCTAAATTTTAGAATTTAAATATATATAACTTATAACAAATTTACACTAGTTTAGACAGAAAAATTAATATATACCTCGTCACTAGCAATCTGTGTAGCTCTATGGATGACCCTCCCAATCCCACCATGGTCGAATGAATTTAGGGTCTTCGTAACATCATCAAACAAAAGTCCACGGAATGATCCGCGTGGAAAATGTGGGCTAACAATATCATGCTATGGTTGAATCTATTGTGAAGGCATTGTAGACTGACCTAGAACAACTTGATCTCCCCCTATGCCCTCTATGGCTATGTGACTATGTGTAGCTTGGTGATCAGTATGATGCCTGACATGTGTGGCCACAGTGTCAAGAAATATCTTATACTTTGAAATGATAAACTCATACACAACTAATAGATCATATGTGAGACATGTACTCAATCTACGAAACACACCCTCTATAGTAGTTTGTGCCACACCACGTGGTGAAACTATATGAGTATGGATTCAAAAGGATCATAACTTGTGGAAGTGGAATCAATTGAAGGAATGTTGGTGGATCAGCGCAAGATGTATCTACCAACACAATCAGATGCCAAGTGGTCAATCCTATTAGCAATAGTACCTAAACTCTGAAAAATGACCAATCTCGATGATGCAAGTGTCAGCTTAGTTGTTGGCCCTAGATTCAACCTTTTGGGAAGTACCAAAAGGTTGGGACTGAGTAATGTCCTCTGCCTTCCCTGTCTAGCATGTATAGGGATCGATGTGTAATCAACATCAAAACATAATGAATTTGTGCATATAATTGTTTACAAAAATATAATGGCACCAACACCCCCTTAAGCATAGCTTAGGTGAGTTTATGAAAGATGGGTCCTAGCTATGAGCCTGATGAGGTACCCATGTACAAAGCATCTCTCAAAAAGTGGAGAATGAAAGAAACCCTAGTGAGAAAAAACTTTCCTCCAAAAAGAGAGAAAAAGAAGGAAATAAGACCTTCTGAAGAGATGTCTCTTGATGATCAGAACATCATGATGAAGAAATCTAAAGCATGTCAAAGTTTGTAAACTTTGCTAATGATGGATTGGAAACTGCTAGAACCAACGAACCTTCAAGAACCGTAGGTCGATATAAGAGATACAAGATGTTGCATGAGTGAACATTCAAACACTACTCAACAATGGACACAAAGTCAACCAAACTCTGTGAAGTCAATAATACAGATAGTACTAGATGGTTAGGAGTACTAGAACCTCAAACTGTGATCCACTAAGTAATCCCCCATACAAGAGATCAAGATTAGAAGGAAGGTTCATGAGGCCTTCCAAAAAGAAGATTTTGCTTCATTGAAAGAAGGATTAGAATACCATCATAGTCCCCCCTTAGTGCTAAGAGAATATGAGTAGACAAATTGAGATTGAGAGAGTGCAAATAATGTAGAGATGTATAGGGTGTGCTCCAAGACACACTCACATGAGGTGAGAATCACAAATCTATGTTGTGATGATATACCCCCCAATACACTTTATAATTTAGTGTATGTACAATGATTTCTCAAACTTCCCTCCATGTGGAAAGACTCATTTAGTTTTGTGTGGCACTTTATAATTTAGTGTAATTACAAACTTTTTGCTATTGATTTCAAAAAAGATGCATGAATCTGGAAGCTGCTTGTGTACCAATGTCAATGCTGAACTATGACTGATGACTCCATAAATTCTAATATCATTAGTATTCAGGAACATTAGCTGAATTTGAGATGTGATCCGATGCAAGATTCAGGTTGATTTACCGTAGGCTCTCGATGCAAGATATGAGCTAATGAGAATTTGTTGTAAGATTATAGATCATCTACCATAGGCTCTCAAAAAATGTTTGAAGGATCATTCGATCCACCTGTTTCTTAATAAAGGATCATTCGATCCACTTGTTTCTCAACCAAGGATCATTTGATCCAGCTTCTTTTATTTGCAACCTCATTAAGTGAATTTAGGTGACATAATCCTCTTATTAGGTGACTTCATTTGTTCGATGACCTTCCCTTGGGTGTTTTCAAGGTCACAATGAACAAGGATTTTTGGTGAAGTTGATCACACATACAAAACTATGTATATGAGTTGTAATTTCAAACTTAGAAGTACGGAAAGAGAAATAGAAAGAGAAAATAACTCGATGATACTCCATTTACTTTGGTCTCCCCTACTTTGCGTATTTTTTATTTCCCCCCTTTTGTTTATGGCACTTTATTTTAGTGCATATATTTGCTTACAAAAAATAGATGAAAAGAGCACTTTATAACTTAGTGCTAGATCATCATGTACAAATTTACACAAAAAATTGGCATAAACAAATTTGTTGGAAAAAAATATTTTTAGAGAGAATATAGAGATAGTTTACCCCCCCTTAAAGCATAATTTTAAATGTTAAAAAAATACCTATTTGAAAGCATACTTTTAAATGCCTACCAAAACAAAATTAGGGCAAAAATAGTTGAAGCCCAAATTAGGGCAAACTTAGGGTATGGCGACCATGAAATGAGAAGTGGCAGCCAGGAGGTGCAGCTCGAGTGTCTCTTGTGTAGACCAAAGAGGCCATGCAGATATCTTTAGGCACAATCCATAGAGGTTGGGTAGGCTTCTGAAGCAAGGGTTGACATGCAGGGGTCCTTTGGTATGTAGTTTTCCCTGTGTAATGCACCCTCTCCTCTGAAATGTGGCCTACCTCAGATGTGAGCAGGGTAGAATGGGTTGAATGCCCTACAAAAAATGTGCTAGGCCAAGTGCCTTGGAAAGAGTCAATCAGCAATGGGACCCCATCCACAACTTTACACACCACAACCCACAACCTCCACATGCTGCACAGGGAAATGAGGGGGCACTTCCCAATCAAACCAGAAGTGTATGGATGTGGGGCGTCTCTCCTCAACCAGAGGTGTTTGATCAAGGCTAGGGCACTGCTTTCCTATGCTCTGAACATGAACTAGAGGGGACCAAAAAATAGAGCCCTCATTTATGCAGACTCCGCAAAGGCATAGCAACCATATACTAACAAATCACAAAAAAAATTCTTTGATGTGATGTGGAGTTCAAATTCACAGCATGGAGTTATGTGATCTAGGTGACAAAATGCCTTTTTGTTGTGTGCCAAGGATTCCCATTTTTCTTCACAGCTCCCAAGCTCTTGCAAGATAGACACCACCGATTGATGCACCTCATGCCTCTGCACTCAGATGGAGAGAACTCTATGGATGGTAACTCACACCCTTTGCCTCTAATTGACTTCTAGTCAGGCCATAAGTCAGCCTCAATTTGACCTACCTTCATGCCTCAATAAGAACAAACGAATGCTCGACTTAATCAGATATGCAAACATAGCAACCAGGTAAATTAAAAACTAGCAACTTTGACTCCAAATAGAACTAGCAACAAGCTTAAATAAACTCTGATACCATGTGAGAACCTAGAAATTCATAAACCAATGCTAATTATTGAATTGGAGAAATTGTATTCACAAATGAGGTAGATATAAATAGGAGAAGTTGGATACCCGACTCTCCACAAAATAGGGATAAGTGGCGACTTATAAACCATATGAATAGTGCAACTACCCTAGGGAATATCAGTGAGGTGTCCATTGAGAGGACACATCTCCCAAATGACCAACTACTTTGATTATGTTAAAGAGCATGTGTTGGAATTCGCCTAACTATGATTGAGTTAGTGTAAACTATAGGAGTTATACACCAACAATATGATTTGATAGTGTTTATCATATGGCTAAACTGATCTCAGATAGCCACCAACCTATCTCTATTAGACAGGTTTTATGTATTATGGATCGTATGATCCAAATTTGTCAAAGCATTATTGAGTCTATCAAGAGTGCTCGCATACAAGTCACTCCTAGGACTATGTATATTAGTAGTATTAGCACTATGTATATTAGCACTATGATGAGAATCCTGATCATCCATGATGTATGAAATGTGTACATGTGTATGTGAATATGCATTTAAAAATAAAATTGCATACATATAATTTATAAAATGAAAATTTAATAAAATTTAAAACATTTAAAATTTAAAAATTAAATACATTCAATATACACATTTAAATTAACAAAACTAAAAATATTTAAAATTTAAAAATTAAGTACATTCAATCTACACATTTAAATTAACAAAACTAAAAACATTTAAAAATTAAAAATTAAATACATTCAATCTACACATTTAAATTAACAAAACTTAGTAAATAATGCTAATAATTTATTTATCAAGTTATAAATTGTGTCCATAAATTACATGCGGAATGAAGACATATAAAATGTGGATACATGCACATAAAACTTAAGAACATATATCAAAACATCTTGATCAATCAACACACTATTTACATCATTGACAACAAGGATTAAAAACTAAAAAAACATATACAAATTCATTTAACTATTTGACATGAATTAATTTTAGGACATATAACTCTAGAGATGGTACATTCAAGAATGTGATGTTAGCAAGATCATTGTGGCCTACTCTATTTAGAGATACAAATATTTATGTAAGAGATGCACATTTTATTGGGCCCATTAAACTACTAGCACACAAGACCCATGCAAGGTTCTTAATAATAGTAGTATACAATACTTGATCATGTTGGTATAAATAGATTCCACAAGATATTAGACAACAAAAAGAATTATTACTATTTGTAAAATCCATGATAACATAATTCATCATTCTCATAAAAGTAGTAGGCACATTACTAAACTCATGAGGGATTACTAAAAATAGGACAAAAATTCATCCAAGCCTTTCAATATTTAGTTAGTCACAATATAAATATAAATCCCATCTTCATTGTCATCTATAAATAAGGGTAAACAAAATTGTTGAAGTTTTTGAACCAATTTTATTGCTTGGTTAGCACCTAGCATAGCTACTAGATTATTTTTCTTTGGTGTCCCTCGATTATATGTTTAACTCCATCCTTGATCTACTTATACTAATTAGTCATTCTCATAGATATATCATCTCTAACATAGGGATATTTACTACTAAGAACAATATAAAAAGAAAAATGGGGGATAATATTAGCCTCTATCTCATCTATAAATTGTGTATTTGTTCCTTGAATTTTTACCTTGCACCTTTTATTCACTTTTATCTTTGCACCACTTTTCGCCCATCTCAATGGGTATAGATGTGGATGTTTCTCTATTTTTATCCCAAAACTTTTAACCAAATTATCTTAAATAAGATTACATTATGATCTTGGATCGACCAAAGCATTAATTCTATTCTTTTTAACTTGCATCTTCAACACAAAAGGATTGTTAAATTCTTCAAGTTCATTAATCTTAGTGGACATGCATATATGTTTGTCATCGATATCTTAACAATCCTCTACTTCCATTTCACCCTCTTGAACAATTAGGATAGATTTAGATATGTAACATTTTTCTCTACCCTTATTTCTATTTTTAGGAAAGATCTCAATAGTATAGTTTTGTTTTAGCCTTAAACGGAATTACATTATTACCCTTGCTTCTATATTAGAGTAATTTAAAAATATCTTCTTCTTTAAAATCATTTTTATTAATACCAAATTTCTTATCCATATCTTTAATGAACTCACCAATTGAAGTTTGTTATTCTTTTGTTTTATCTTATTGCCTAATCATGTGCTCTTAATGTTTCCTTTAGAATTGTTAAATTTTTTATGTGATGACTCTTATGTGGCCTTCGAGTGTTTTCAATCATATATTTAGTTACTCCATGTCTATACCTTGACCTCTTGTTATCAATATCACAAAAAATAATCTTCCACAATCGACAAAAATCAACATGATTTGGTAGTGGTAATTTATCTTGCTACCAAGTAGTTTGTTAATTGGAAAGAGATGCTACAATAAATGGGAAATATACCCTTCTACTTATATGTATTTTTCTTACAATAAAAATGTATAAAAACATTTAACAATCCTTGAATTCTCCAACTAGGAAAATGTATTATTGAATCCTTGCATTACATGACTATTGATATGATTTCAACTGAACAATAGAGTTTTCTAGAGCCTTGGGAGTAAACCAACCATCATAGGAAGTTCAAATAGTACTTGTGCATTTTAGATTCTTTGTTTAATATTTTCAGTGCTATCATTGGATTCTAGTGCATCCATGTTAAATCCATGATGTTAACACACTTGTAGTATAGTCTTATGTTACATACAATTCTACAACACTATCAAACAACTAATTGTGCATGTGCATTCAGTCTTTTTTAAACTTTTCCTTTGAACATACATCTTCAAATCCTTTTGGGTTGAGTACACAACTATTAACAATCTTTATGACTAGTTAACATATTATCCAAATCAAACAGTCCTTGTGGCCTATGATGCTCAACTTGGTTCATGACTAAAACACCTTCTATCTGCACATACTCTCATACATATGTGCACACATGACTCAAAAACTAGACTAGGATTGGACATACTCATATTACATGTACACACATACACTAGAGTCATTACTAAGCCTTCTCTAACTCTTTCATAACTTTGAAATAGTCACAACCTTAACGATGAGCTTGTCCTTGTCATTCAATTAGACTAAGATTGTCCCCATTGCTTAGTTATGATCTTGTCCCCATTACTTAGTTATGTTTATCAAATTGAACTTGTCCTAATTAGCTACAATTTTTCATAACAAAGTAACCTTGTCCCCATTGCTTACAATACTCAATAATTCAAGAATTTCTCTTAAGATTTATGGGTTCCCAAAAATATCAACTCATTTATACATTTAATTACACATACATGTTCAAGTCATGGTAACTAAACTCATACAAGACTCACATATTGCATACACATGTATACACACATTGAATAATCATCTTGGGCCTAAACATTATTAGTCTAGTCATTGGCATATACTGTATTAGCTCCTCTTTAGTTCCCTCGATTTTGACAATCCCTTTCCTCTATTACATAGATTTTATGCTAATGCATTTTGTTTTAGTAGATATTCTCCCTAAGATCTCTTCTATTATTTATACATTTTTCTAAGTTGATAATTTTATTGGCTCCTTAGAGCAACAATTGCAATACTTGTTTGTAGTTGACCCTTAAATGAAACATTTAATGCATATTTGTTTTGCATGAAACCAATATGATTTCCTATGGTTTTGTATGGGTGCTTACAATAACATTTTTCATTTATTTGTGTCATAAATCATAAATTATGAATTATTTATTCATTTATATGATATTATGTTCATGTTACTAACTATAATGTGTTGTGTTTGTATAATTTACTTAAAACTTTCCTTTTAATGTTGTCAATAACTACATTTAATGTGAAGGAAAAAAAAAACAATAACTACTTCGGCCATAAAATATCAATAAAATACTTGAGATGTGGTTTCAAATTTGCATACCCATGCTATTTTCCTTTAAGATTTATCCTTATTTTGAGGTAATGTCTTAATAGATGTATATAGTGGAAAATGACATGATCTTATATGAGGTTGGTTTTAGTTTTTTTTTAGGGCTTTGTATCGTTTTTAGGGTTTTTATTTTATTTTTAGGGTTTTTTTCATTTTTAGGGTTTTAGTTTTTAGGGCCTAAATTTGATAGTCAACCTTGGTTGTCAAGAAATTATTTTTATGAATGTTATCTATTCAATGGTGCCTTTATATTACTATGATCTACCTTAATATAAGAAAATTATATACAACAAAAATGCTTAAAGATAATTTATGAAAAAAAATAACAACAAACCCTACCTGGAAGGCAGGGTTCTGCGGGATTGCACGTAGTGCCCCTCAACTGGTCGTCTAACGGACTGATGTTTGCTTAGTAGTACTGGACATTATGACAGTATTTTAGATCGTTTGATGATGAATTTCTAGTTATTTTTCTATTTTAGTATGAACCTAATTGTTATGATAACAGATGTTGATGTTGGATTATGTCATTTTATGCTTTACAATTTGATAAATGAACTGGATGGTATAGATGCTTTGATGTTATTCACTATATGGGATAGGAAGATAGTTGATCATTTTATGCTGTTGTCTAGTAATCAGATACCTTGTTCAAAATAGTCAATTGTTATTCATAAACGTGAATGGAACAGTGTCGTATTACTCGCTCGCGAGTACCCTACCCCACTGCGACCTCCATTCACTATAGGACTGCATGTGATGTATATATATATCTTGTTATGGTTAACCGTGCGTTGCTGTAGGATGCAGGTACTAGGCACCGACTCCACCTGATTATCAGTTCTGAGCGTGCCTTCGCCAATGGATTAGTTGGTTGGAGTTAACGTGAGGTCCCTAGTCAGTGTTCCTTGGTCGTCAGTTTACCCTTGTGGTTATTGGTTGTCATTCAATCATGTCTTGCTGTCAGGTAATACTGTACCTTGGAGTCTAATTAGGTTCAAAGGTGTCTAAGTATGTGTGGTAGTGTTGTGCTTTAATTAGAATCATTATACGAAAGAATATAAATGTTGATAAATGAGCATAATGTCGTTAGTTGCTAATTATCGTTATAAATAAATTATTATTTTATTAGAAGTGTAGTTGTTAAATAAAGTTGTAAGAAATTTTGTATTATTCAATGTAATATTATTTATAATAAATATTTAAATAAATAAAATAGTTGTAATCATGTTGTAAATTGTGAATTACAACTTAATTGATAAAATAAATTAAAATATAGTTACAAAATTATAGATTGACGTAATAGTATAATTTTATTAATAACAATATATTTGGTCGGCTATAAAGAAATTAGATTTTGTCTGAAATTATGTGCTTACATCTAAAAAATAATAATAATAAAATAAAATAAAATATTTTAGAGGGGAGAGATGCACGGGATCATGTGCCGAGTCCTTTGGAAGAAGGAAGGGGCTGTGTTATAAAAGAAAAGCTTGTAGAGGCAAAGAGGAACATTGCAGGTGAAAGAAAGGAGAAGAAGGCTGGAATAAACAGCTTGGAATGGGAGCAATTGAAGCAGACTCGACAATTTGATATCGTAGCCAGGTTCCATCGAATGCCTTATCTTTGAACTTTATTCTGAATCTGCAGATGCTGTTGTAGTTTATTTGATTCCAAATAGTTTGATCTGAGATCTGTTTGTATTCTGTGTTGTGCCATCAAAGCTCATGTCTGTAGACTATCCTCTCTATGTTTAAACAACATCTTCTCTTAGGGTCTTAAATTCTTCTTTCTGCTCAAGGATTCTGTTAGTCAATTGTCTTTCTTCCATTGTTTTGCCGAATCATTCTGTATGCACTCTCAGACCGGCGTAATATTGGTAGGGTTTGTAGATGTAAAATGACACCGTGTTGTGTGGTATGCCCTCGGTGTATTGCAGAACCTTGCATCTGAAAAAGAGACCATACCAGGCTGTGAATAGGGTGTTCGTATATCATTCTTAGAAAGCCCCATCATAGGTAAATGCATTAAATTTGCAAGTTGAGAAGTGTTCTCCGATTTGGTTTTTACCCCAGTAGGTAGATGGCATTGGCGCCTTGAGAAGGCCGTTCCAGATTTCTTTAGAAACTAGTTTTCTGTCACAAACTGTTTGCAATATCTTCCATTTCTTTTTCTGCCGTCGCTACCTTCAACAAACTTTAACCGGCATTGAAATCGTATTACTAGTCAGTGTCGTTGTGAGAGTTTGAAGTAAAACCAAAGGTCACATAGAGGTTTTCCTGCATACTTCCATCCTTACAGGCTCGTATACCTTTTTAAATGTTGAGACCTGCGTGAAAAGCTAATAATCATTTGGTTTCTCTTATTTAGGGTTAGCGAACACTTTCTAGAACATGACATTTGATAATTCGGTAGTTACTTTTAATTGAGGGATAAACCTTTGATCTGGGTGCCGCGAAATTCTTCCTTCTTCGATTATTGGAGTTTCTTTTGGTTCCGTTTGGGTTGGGCATATATCTTACAAAGGATAGTAATGAGATTCACACCCTGTAATGCAAGTGTAATGTAGGAATATTTAGGTGAATCCGTCATTTGCCAGACGTGAGGCTAGTAAGGCGTGGTGTCAAAACTTGGTTAACAAGTTGCCTGAGACTCTATTTATTTTGTTTTTTTGTTGTGTTTGGTATTATTTTGTAGTGGATCGGTAATATCAGGTTACGCTGTAAGTTTATGCTAGGGCGTGAAAGGGAGGTGGCGATTTAGGTAGTTCGTTGCCTTATTATCATTCATCTTGAATGAAAGTTCTGATGCCTTTTCATTCGCCATTCATCCAGACGATGCTGCCCTTTGATTCATCCACTCTATTACTTGAATTGTCATGATCTCACTGACCTTCAAACAACTATGCAGTGTCTGAACGAATTCATTTACTGTGCGCGCATTAATAAATTAGGTTTCCTACATTGCTAAACATGAAAATCTAAAGTTAGTCGATATATCTGACCAGTCCACTCCATAGTTAGGGTGATCAAAATCATGCTGGCCTACAAACAATTGATTACCATCAGATAGAGCGATTAAAATTAAAAAAAATAGTCAATTTAATCTGTAGAGCGCCCTTATTCTGGCTGGCGCACTGCTGGAAAAAGGTTGGGGTGTCCTCAAGATAGCCAGCGAGGGCAAGATGGTCAACAGTGCACAAACAATAACCAACTATTGGTGTAATGTAGAACGGTTCCAAATATAATTTGAGCAGCTATCTGTTTCTGATAGCGTACTGTCTAATTTTTGGTCAATCCTCAACACCTGAATATATCAGAAATTTGATAACAGACTCGACAGTGACAGTGTGATGGAAGAATCATCGACATAGTTCTTCTTGAAGGCAGAAAGCTTTTCCAGTAAACTAACAAATGTAGTTCACTTACTGAATTGAAATAAGATTGCTGTGTGGGCAAAATCCTTATCTTCTTTTATCACATCACAAACATTCTCCAGTTCACTAGTTATTCATTGATCGGGTTATTAGAAGATTACATCTCTATTAGTCCTCTGTAAGAACGTAGATGACAACCATAGTGTGCATTATGGAGAGTCCTTGAGTCCCTTGCAACAATTCCATTCGTATGTACCTTGCAATCATTCTTTTCCTAAGGATCGCTGTTTTACCTGGGCACATTTCTGAGAGGTTCCTTCCTGCGGATCACACTTTCACATTAGTTTAATGGTCTGCAATACAGTCGACACAGCCGACACAGTCTTAACTGATATATCACTGATAGAGATGGCGCTTCCTCTGAAGGCCGATGCAGCAAGGGACAGCTAAACACATACAGCAATCAGCGATTTACTGAGATGTTTGTAATTTATCCATTTCTGTCAGGAATTAAACCTGAGGGGAAGTAATTTCTGAACTTGTAATTACACTTTCCATGTTTGGAGATCTGCACAATAGTTAGAAGTATGAGCAAGATGCGGGGATCTCAAAGAACGTCCTTGGATACCGTAAGACTTAACCATCAAACCTATTGCCTTTGTTATTTTTGTGATCAGTGGATACCGTCAGATTTGCAAGTTGAGGAAGTTGTTAGACTAATCAACTATCATCCATTTCAATGATAAAATAGTCAATAGCCATTTTACTCCTCATTAACAACCTATACAAGCTGTTCACGTTCCATTCAAATAGGATCCATTTACGATTCTTTTACAAGACAGTAGGATTGTAATAAACAGTAACAGTAGAGAATGTAATCTAATGTTGATTTTATTACAAAAGTTGTTTACTTTGAACAGAGAAGAAATTGTAGTGTTAACTCTAGAACTATATTAAACTGTATGAGTTAATTATTTCTGTTGTTGTAAAGAGTCGAATTGAGAGTGGTTAAACTCGAATTCCAAAGGCTAAGTTGTCATCGTTGAGTATTTGCAACTTGTGTATTGTTGTTTTTGTGTTTACGATGTAATAACGAGTATGTGGATCAAACATAGTATGAAGTATATTGAGATAATGTCAAGTTGTTTATGTGCATTGAAAGTAATATTTTCTGGTGGGGATGTTAAACCACTTGTGATCTTATTGTACCGTTTTGTCATATGGAGAGACCTGAAATCTATAAAAGAATAAAGTATTGTAATGTTAAAAGCGTTGGATATCAATTGGTGTTATGATTCTATTGTGATGCAAGAGGGTTTATGCCTTGCAGTGAACATGTACGTGTATTGTTATAAGTCTTGTTTGATGTCTAAGGTTTACTAGGTGTTAGGAAGGAGAGTGGCTTTCAACGTGGGGCCAGCGCCCAAAGTGGCAATCAGGATAACCCGTTGGAAGTAGATTAATCAAGTGATAACCTAAAATAAACTAGGGGGTTAAGGGTAGATTTCACATTAATAAGATTAATAGATTCCTTTCCCATGACCTCTAGTGCTTGTTTAGACTAAGGATGGGTAGAGAAGGCCTGGTCGACATGATTGACTTCCTTGTCCTCATGAAAGGAAGGTCGATTCCGCATGTGTCACCCTATGGGGCCGGCGCCTAGTGAGAGGCTGTCAGGATAACCATAGATGGGCGCCGGCGCCTAGTGAGAGGCTGTCAGGATAACCCATGTTAGGACCGTGCGATGACACTCTCCCTACTACAACTTAGCATCCCTTGTTCGGTCTCTCCTCATTTGTTTTGTGTCACCTCTGGAAGTTAAGTTGTGTTGTATTGTTATTGCCATGTGTTGTATTGGCGTTGGGCATCCTTTGTTCTTGTTTGTCTTTCGTCTACCTGACTGTCATTGTTGGGACCTCATGTTAACTCCTAGCTCGGGGGGTGGACCTTAGGGTTCCACATGGTTGGGTGGAAGAGCTATTTTATCCATTGGTTATTCTTGTCGAAGTTCATGTGCAGAGGAGATTTATTCCAGTTCTCAGACAATTGTACTTGTCCTAGTTGATGAAGATGTATGTGTATAATCTTGTACCAAATTTGTGTAACAGAACATTCTTTATGTACGTAATTCTGATGTAGTCTGAAAATGGCAATGTAATGATGTCATGATGTACTTATGTGTAATGAAAGCATTTCAGTTATGAATTTAATCATGCAGATTCTGTTATTTGATAATATGCAATGAATATGAATAAGTCATTTAATTGAGCATGGTTTTGGATCAGTTACTGATGTATGATAAATTATGTTAGTTGATTTATTAAGTGATGCAGCCTTGAATCCTTAGAGAATATATCGTAATTAGTTATGTTAACGTTACTTAGTCATTTAAAAAAAAAAAAATTTCCTGTTTCATATAGCATAAGTGTGTATTTCTTTAAGGTGTTCAAGGTGGGCGTTACATCTGGTATCAGAGCCAAGTTTCTAACACTGGGTACTCTAGTTTTATAATTAGCCCATTAAGCTATGCTAGTTGCTTAAACTCTGAAGTGGTTCTTGGATGTGTTGTCCAGGAAGATGCCTAGGGTATGAGGCCGAGGACGTGGACGAGGTAGGGGTCGTGGGAGAGGTGTTGATAATAGCCCTCGTCCTAGTTCCCCTCATGGGAGTACTCAAGAAGGTGGAAGTGAGAATCAAGAGAATCAGGATCAGCCCGAGGGTGCTCAAATACGCTAGCTCCTTGAGGAGGTGCTTGCTCGTCTTGGTCCTAGGCAGGAGGTGGAACGACCAAAAGAGAGAGAAAGGGAACAATCTCCTAGAAGGAGAGAAATCACAGCTGAACAAGAAGCTATTCTTGCGGGCCACATGAGAGACCTGATGAGAGCTCGTCCTCCTACATTCGATGGCTCCGGTAGTGGTTTGGAAGCAGAGACATGGCTAATTGATTTGGAGAGATGCTTTGCTATGCATCCATATGGTAGCAACACTAAGGCAAGATGTGCCATCATGCATCTAAGAGGATTTGCCTCTACATGGTGGCGTCTTGAGGAACAAAAGTTGCATTTAGATATTGTGACAATTTCATGGGAACTATTTCTGGAAAGGTTCAGAGCTCGATTTTTATCTGACCACTGGAGGCAACATCGAGCGGATGAGTTCCATGGGTTGAGATAGATGGCCATGATAGTAGAACAGTATGAGCGCAGGTTTTATGAACTCAAGCAGTATGCAGGCATTGGAAACGATGAGGCCATGTTAGTTCAGCATTTTATTAGAGGGCTGAATGCACGCATCAGTGGAGGAGTTTGTGTTTTCAAGCTAAAGACCATGGAGGTAGCAGTTGAGAAGGCTCAACTGGTGGAAGAGAACTTGACCATGGCCCTAGGGGGTCATACAGGTGTACAGATTGGTAGCTCATCTCGAGCAGGTTCAGGTTTCTGAGGTGGCCAGTCTCATGCAGCAGGTAACTCGAGGAGTCAACATGTACCTTCTAAGAGTGGACAGCAACAACAACAGTTTTCCCAAACAAAATCAAGAAACTCTCAATATCAGCAAGGTAGTAGATTTCATTCCAGAAAGGATTGAAGTTGGCAGAGAGTTAAACGTGATCGTGCCAGTCAACCAGTGCAGAGTACACAATCTGCAGCTAGTAGAGGTAGCTTTCAGCAATCAAATGCTCCGGTAGGTGGTGGAGGTTTTGGTAGGGGAACAGGATGTTTCTCTTGCGGCCAGCAGGGCCATATTACCAGGCAGTGTCCGCGTAAGAATACTTTAGGATTTGGATAGAGGCCCGCAATTTCAGAGCCCACTATTGGAGATGCAGGCAGGTCACATAGGGTGTTTGCGGTGGTAGATAATCACCAAGCGGAGCACCAAGGTACCGTTGTGGAGGCTACAGGTGTCTTGCGAGGTATTACCATTTCTATTCTTTTTGACTCTGGTGCTTCAGATTCTTTTATTTCCCCTTCTATAGTGGAGCGTTGTAAATTAGTGGCAGCAAAGCAAGATGTTAAGTGGCAGGTGGAATTGGCCTCTGGGTCTAGGGTATCAGTTACTCTCTTGTGTATGGTTGCAAATTGAGGATAGGTCCTTTATCTACCACAGCAGATCTTCGCATTATACCTTTAGGATCCTATGACATAGTATTGGGAATGGATTGGTTGGATGCTCATCGAGCGGTGATAGACTGTCGCCACAAATTAGTAAGGTGTGTTGATGAATCAGGCAAAGAAGTAGAAGTGGTTGGGATTCAGAGACCCATCTCCTTGCGCATGATTTCTGCTATGCAATTGAAGAGATGTTTGCGTCAAGGATGCAAGTTGTTTGCTGTAACAGTTAATGACTTAGTTGTTGGGGAAAATAGGGAGACATCCCTTGACGATCATCCTATTCTCAAGGAGTATGAAGATGTCTTTCCTAGCGAGATTCCAGGTATGCCACCGAAGCGTGATATTGATTTCAAGATAGACCTTGTTCCCGGAGCAGAACCTATGTCACGAGCTCCATATCGGATGACTACTCAGGAGCTTAAGGAGCTTCACTTGTAGCTAGAAGAGTTATTAGCAAAGGGATTCATTCGTCCAAGTGTCTCTCCATGGGGAGCACCACTTATTTTTGTGAAGAAAAAGGATGGATCTCTGCGTTTGTGCATCGACTATCGACAGCTTAATAAGGTGACTGTGAAGAACAGATACCCATTGCCACGAATTGATGACCTCTTTGATCAGATCAAGGGAGCTAAGGTGTTCTCCAAGATAGACCTAAAATCTGGATATCATCAGTTGCGCATCTTTGAGGCTGACATCCACAAGACAGCATTTCGCACTCGTTATGGGCATTATGAGTTCACTGTTGTACCTTTTGGGTTGACAAATGCGCCATCAGTATTTATGAGCCTGATGAATGGTGTATTTCGTACCTATCTTGATAGATTTGTTCTTGTATTCCTAGATGATATATTGATTTATTCAAGGTCTATGGAGGAGCATGAAGATCATTTGCGTTAGGTTCTGCAGTGTTTAAGAGAAAATCAGTTGTATGCAAATCTGGCTAAATGTGATTTCTTTCAAACTGAAGTGAAATATTTGGGACATGTTATTTCGGACAAGGGTATTGCAGTGGATCCTTCAAAGATTCAAGCTATCATGGACTGGCCTGCTCCTACCAATGTTTCAGAGGTTCGTAGTTTCATGGGCTTAGCAGGCTATTATCGACGATTTGTGGAAGGTTTTTCAAAGATAGCTCACCCTATAACTTCTCTTCAGAGAAAAGGAAAGAAGTTCATTTGGTCAGAACAGTGTCAAGCAGCCTTTCAGAGTCTTAAGGAGTGGTTAACTAGTGCACCTATTCTAGCAGTGCCTGATCCTGCCGGAGATTTTGTGGTTTGTACTGATGCATCTTTGGAAGGTATAGGAGCAATTTTAATGCAGGAGGGTCGTGTGATAGCCTACGAGTCCCGTAAACTCAAAGATCATGAATTGAACTATCGTACATATGACCTAGAGTTAGCTACAGTAGTACATACATTGGTAAGATGGAGACACTTCTTACTGGGGCATCGGTTTGAGCTGCACAGTGATCACCGAAGTTTACAGTATATTTTTACACAGCCAAACCTGAATGCGAGACAGAGGCGGTGGATGGAGTTTCTATGTGAGTATGATTTTGAGGTAAAATATATCCAAGGTAAGGAGAATGTGGTGGCAGATACTCTTAGTCGGCGAAGACATGAACTTTCATCAATCACTCTTGGAGTGGATTTGAGAGGACAGATTCTTGCAGCACTCCCTGCAGATAGATGGTATCAGGAAGTGAAAGCTGAAGTTGAGTTTGGTAGAACCTTGGAGGGTAGATATGCTGGATATTCTATCGAGTCGGATGGTCTCTTGCGACATTTAGGTCGCATTTATGTGCCTTCTACAGAGGGTCTCCGCACTCTAATTATGACTGAGGCTCATCAGGCACCTTATTCTGCTCATCCAGGTGTCAAGAAGATGTATGCAGACCTTCGGTAGATATATTTTTGGGCTGGAATGAAGAGGGATATTGCTGATTTTGTTTTGAGATGCTTAGAATGTCAGAGGGTTAAGGTAGAACATCAGCATCCCGCAGGTCTTCTTCAGCCACATCTTATTCCGGAATGGAAATGGGACATCATTTCAATAGATTTTATAGTTGGTTTACCCATGTCCTCTCATCGCCATGATGCAATAATGGTCATTGTAGACAGGCTTATGAAAGTAGCACACTTTTCTCCTATCCGATCTTCATATAATACTTCATCTGTGGCCAAAATTTTCATGGAGGATATCGTCAGATTGCACAGGATTCCTCGCAAGATTATCTCTGATTGTGATCCAGTTTTTACTTCAGCTCTTTCGATATCCCTTTAGCATGCATTGGGGACTCAATTGAACTTCAGTTCAGCTTATCATCCAGAGACTGATGGGCAAACTGAGAGGGTCAATCAGGTCCTTGAGGACATGCTCAGAATGAATGTGATGGATCAGCAAAACCGTTGGGAAGATTATTTGTATCTGGTGGAGTTCACGTACAATAATGGGTACCATAGTTCCATTGGCATGTCTCCTTTTCAGGCCCTATATGGTTGTCCTTGTCGTACCCCATTGAGTTGGGATCATCTTGAGGATAGAGTTCTCCTAGGTCCACAGATGCTCCAAGAGATGGAGCAGCAGGTTGATCGCATCAGAGAGCATCTGGTAGCAGCTCAAGATAGACAGAAGAAATATGCAGATGCTCACAGACTTGATCGTCAGTTTTCAGTTGGTGATCAGGTGTTCTTGCAGGTGCGTCTGCGAAAGAGCCCGATCTGTTATGGAAAATGCTCTAAGCTCACGCCACGCTTTGTAGGGCCATTCGAGGTTTTGGAAAGAATCGGTCCTATTGCATATCGTCTTGCTTTGCCACCTAGCTTGTCATGCATCCATGACGTATTTCATGTTTCTATTCTTAGACCTTATCATCCAGATATTTCACATGTTCTTGATTGGAATGCCTTACAGGTAGAGGACGGGCAGCTAGCTTTGGAGCCCGTAGGCATTTTGGAGCACAGGTGACTCACTCTCAGGGGCAGAGTCATAGAGCAGGTAAGGGTCCAATGGGATCCTAGTGATGAGACTTCAGCGACCTAGGAAGATACTTCTCGAATGCGAGAGCTATATCCATATTTGTTCGCAGGCTTCCAGGAGTAACCCTGATCCTAGGGGGGAGGATGTAGTGCCCCTCAACTGGTCGTCTAACGGACTGATGTTTGCTTAGTAGTACTAGACATTATGACAGTATTTTAGATCGTTTGATGATGGATTTCTAGTTATTTTGCTATTTCAGTATGAACCTAATTGTTATGATAACAGATGTTGATGTTGGATTATGTCATTTTATGCTTTACAATTTGATAAATGAACTGGATGGTATAGATGCTTTGATGTTATTCACTATATGGGATAGGAAGATAGTTGATCATTTTATGTTGTTGTCTAGTAATCAGATACCTTGTTCAAAATAGTCAATTGTTATTCATAAACGTGAATGGAACAATGTCGTATTACTCGCTCGCGAGTACCCTACCCCACTGCGACTTCTATTCACTATAGGACTGCATGTGATGTATATATATATCTTGTTATGGTTAACCGTGCGTTGCTGCAGGATGCAGGTACTAGGCACCGACTCCACCTGATTATCAGGTCTGAGCGTGCCTTCGCCAATGGATTAGTTGGTTGGAGTTAACGTGAGGTCCCTAGTCAGTGTTCCTTGGTCGTCAGTTTACCCTTGTGGTTATTGGTTGTCATTTGATCATGTCTTGCTGTCAGGTAATACTGTACCTTGGAGTCTAATTAGGTTCGAAGGTGTCTAAGTATGTGTGGTAGTGTTGTGCTTTAATTAGAATCATTATACGAAAGAATATAAATGTTGATAAATGAGCATAATGTTGTTAGTTGCTAATTATCTTTATAAATAAATTATTATTTTATTAGAAGTGTAGTTGTTAAATAAAGTTGTAAGAAATTTTGTATTATTCAATGTAATATTATTTATAATAAATATTTAAATAAATAAAATAGTTGTAATCATGTTGTAAATTGTGAATTACAACTTAATTGATAAAATAAATTAAAATATAGTTACAAAATTATAGATTGACGTAATATTACAATTTTATTAATAACAATATATTTGGTCGGCTATAAAGAAATTAGATTTTGTCTGAAATTATGTGCTTACATTTAAAAAATAATAATAATAAAATAAAACAAAATATTTTAGAGGGGAGAGATGCACGGGATCACGTGCCGAGTCCTTTGGAAGAAGGAAGGGGCTGTGTTATAAAAGAAAAGCTTGTAGAGGCAAAGAGGAACATTGCAGGTGAAAGAAAGGAGAAGAAGGCTGGAATAAGCAGCTTGGAATGGCAGTAATTGAAGCAGACTCGACGATTTGATATCGTAGCCAGGTTCCGTCGAATGCCTTATCTCTGAACTTTATTCTGAATCTGCAGATGCTGTTGTAGTTTATTTGATTCCAAATAGTTTGATCTGAGATCCGTTTGTATTCTGTGTTGTGCCATCAAAGCTCATGTCTGTAGACTGTCCTCTCTGTGTTTAAACAACATCTTCTCTTAGGGTCTTAAATTCTTCTTTTTGCTCAAGGATTCCGTTAGTCAATTGTCTTTCTTCCACTGTTTTGCCGAATCATTCTGTATGCACTCTCAGACCGGCGTAATATTGGTAGGGTTTGTAGATGTAAAATGACACCGTGTTGTGTGGTATGCCCTCGGTGTATTGCGGAACCTTGCATCTGAAAAAGAGACCGTACCAGGCTGTGAATAGGGTGTTCGTATATCATTCTTAGAAAGCCCCATCATAGGTAAATGCATTAAATTTGCAAGTTGAGAAGTGTTCTCCGATTTGGTTTTTACCCCAGTAGGCAGATGGCATTGGCGCCTTGAGAAGGCCGTTCCAGATTTCTTTAGAAACCAGTTTTCTGTCACAAACTGTTTGCAATATCTTCCATTTCTTTTTCTGCCGTCGCTACCTTCAACAAACTTTAACCGGCATTGAAATTGTATTACTAGTCAGTGTCGTTGTGAGAGTTTGAAGTAAAACCAAAGGTCACATAGAGGTTTTCCTGCATACTTCCATCCTTACAGGCTCGTATACCTTTTTAAATGTTGAGACCTGCGTGAAAAGCTAATAATCATTTGGTTTCTCTTATTTAGGGTTAGCGAACACTTTCTAGAACATGACATTTGATAATTCGGCAGTTACTTTTAATTGAGGGATAAACCTTCGATCTGGGTGCCGAGAAATTCTTCCTTCTTCGATTATTGGAGTTTCTTTTGGTTCCGTTTGGTCTGGGCATATATCTTACAAAGGATAGTAATGAGATTCGCACCCTGTAATGCAAGTGTAATGCAGGAATATTTAGGTGAATCCGTCATTTGTCAGACGTGAGGCTAGTAAGGCGTGGTGTCAAAACTTGGTTAACGAGTTGCCTGAGACTCTATTTATTTTGTTTTTTTGTTGTGTTTGGTATTATTTTGTAGTGGATCGGTAATATCATGTTACGCTGTAAGTTTATGCTAGGGCGTGAAAGGGAGGTGGCGATTTAGGTAGTTCACTGCCTTATTATCATTCGTCTTGAATGAAATTTCTGATGCCTTTTCATTCGCCATTCATCCAGACGATGCTGCCCTTTGATTCATCCACTCTATTACTTAAATTGTCGTGATCTCACTGACCTTCAAACAACTATGTAGTGTCTGAACGAATTCATTTACTGTGTGCGCATTAATAAATTAGGTTTCCTACATTGCTAAACATGAAAATCTAAAGTTAGTCGATATATCTGACCAGTCCACTCCATAGTTAGGGTGATCGAAATCATGCTGGCCTACAAACAATTGATTACCATCAGATAGAGCGATTAAAATAAAAAAAAATAGTCGATTTAATCTGTAGAGCGCCCTTGTTCTCGCTGGCGCACTGCTGGAAAAAGGTTGGGGTGTCCTCAAGATAGCCAGCGAGGGCAAGATGGTCAACAGTGCACAAACAATAACCAACTGTTGGTGTAATGTAGAACAGTTCCAAATATAATTTGAGCAGCTGTCTGTTTCTAATAGTGTACTGTCTCATTTTTGGTCAATCCTCAACACCTGAATATATCAGAAATTCGATAACAGACTCGGCAGTGACAGTGTGATGGAAGAATCATCGACATAGTTCTTCTTGCAGGCAGAAAGCTTTTCTAGTAAACTAACAAATGCAGTTCACTTACTGAATTGAAATAAGATTGCTGTGTGGGCAAAATCCTTATCTTCTTTTATCACATCACAAACATTCTCCAGTTCACTAGTTATTCATTGATCGGGTTATTAGAAGATTACATCTCTATTAGTCCTCTGTAAGAACGTAGATGACAACCATAGTGTGCATTATGGAGAGTCCTTGAGTCCCTTGCAACAATTCCATTCATATGTACCCTGCAATCATTCTTTTCCTAAGGATCGCTGTTTTACCTGGGCACATTTCTGAGAGGTTCCTTCCTGCGGATCACACTTTCACATTAGTTTAATGGACTGCAATACAGTCGACACAGCCGACATAGTCTTAACTGATATATCACTGATAGAGATGGCACTTCCTCTGAAGGCCGATGCAGCAAGGGACAGCTAAACACATACAGCAATCAGCGATTTACTGAGATGTTTGTAATTTATCCATTTCTGTCAGGAATTAAACCTGAGGGGAAGTAATTTCTGAACTTGTAATTACACTTTCCATGTTTGGAGATCTGCACAACAGTTAGAAGTATGAACAAGATGCGGGGATCTCAAAGAACGTCCTTGGATACCGTAAGACTTAACCATCAAACCTATTGCCTTCGTTATTTTTGTGATCAGTGGATACCGTCAGATTTGCAAGTTGAGGAAGTTGTTAGACTAATCAACTGTCATCCATTTCAATGATAAAACAGTCAATAGCCATTTTACTCCTCATTGACAACCTATACAAGCTGTTCATGTTCCATTCAAATAGGATCCATTTATGATTCTTTTACAAGACAGTAGGATTGTAATAAATAGTAACATTAGAGAATGTAATCTAATGTTGATTTTATTACAGAAGTTGTTTACTTTGAACAGAGAAGAAATTGTAGTGTTAACTCTAGAACTGTATTAAACTGTATGAGTTAAGTATTTTTGTTGTTGTAAAGAGTCAAATTGAGAGTGGTTAAACTCGAATTCCAGAGGCTAAGTTGTCATCGTTGAGTATTTGCAACTTGTGTATTGTTGTTTTTGTGTTTACGATGTAATAACGAGTATGTGGATCAAACATAGTATGAAGTATATTGAGATAATGTCAAGTTGTTTATGTGCATTGAAAGTAATATTTTCTGGTGGGGATGTTAAACCACTTGTGATCTTATTGTACCATTTTGTCGTATGGAGAGACCTGAAATCTGTAAAAGAATAAAGTATTGTAATGTTAAAAGTGTTGGATATCAATTGGTGTTATGATTCTATTGTGATGCAAGAGGGTTTATGCCTTGCAGTGAACATGTACATGTATTGTTATAAGTCTTGTTTGATGTTTAAGGTTTACTAGGTGTTAGGAAGGAGAGTGGCTTTCAACGTGGGGCCGGCACCCAAAGTGGCAGTCAGGATAACCCATTGGAAGTAGATTAATCAAGTGATAACCTAAAATAAACTAGGGGGTTAAGGGTAGATTTCACATTAATAAGATTAATGGATTCCTCTCCCATGACTTGTAGTGCTTGTTTAGACTAAGGATGGGTAGAGAAGGCCTGGTTGGCATGATTGACTTCCTTGTCCTCATGAAAGGAAGGTCGATCATGCATGTGTCACCCTATGGGGCCGGCGCCTAGTGAGAGGCTGTCAGGATAACCCATGTTAGGACCGTGCGATGACACTCTCCCTACTACAACCTAGCATCCCTTGTTCGGTCTCTCCTCATTTGTTTTGTGTCACCTCTGGAAGTTGAGTTGTGTTGTATTGTTATTGCCATGTGTTGTATTGGCGTTGGGCATCCTTTGTTCTTGTTTGTCTTTTGTCTACCTGACTGTCATTGTTGGGACCTCATGTTAACTCCTAGCTCGGGGGGTGGACCTTAGGGTTCCACATGGTCGGGTGGAAGAGCTATTTTATCCATTGGTTATTCTTGTCAAAGTTCATGTGCAGAGGAGATTTATTCCAGTTCTCAGACAATTGTACTTGTCCCAGTTGATGAAGATGTATGTGTATAATCTTGTACCAAATTTGTGTAACAGAACATTCTTTATGTATGTAATTCTGATGTAGTCTGAAAATGGCAATGTAATGATATCATGATGTACTTATGTGTAATGAAAGCATTTCAGTTATGAATTTAATCATGCAGATTCTGTTATTTGATAATATGCAATGAATATGAATAAGTCATTTAATTGAGCATGGTTTTGGATCAGTTACTGATGTATGATAAATTATGTTAGTTGATTTGTTAAGTGATGCAGCCTTGAATCCTTAGAGAATATGTCGTAATTAGTTATGTTAACATTACTTAATCATTTTAAAAAAAAAAATTTCCTGTTTCATATAGCATAAGTGTGTATTTCTTTAAGGTGTTCAAGGCGGGTGTTACATTGCAGGCTCATTTTGTGGGGTCGTAGGTTCTAGGTGGAAGTCTTTTAGTCAATTAGAATCTGGGTGGAAATGATATTTCCAATTTTTTTATTTTTATTTTCAAAGTTTCGCTTGGAACTATCTTGTCTAGTAAGCTATTGAGCGTAACCTTTCTACTTGAAAAGCTCTATCCACATTTGTGCCATGTTGTTTTTGGAAGGAACTATGTTGGGTGACTACTTACCACCTAGAAACCTTCTGCTCAGAATTATTTAATTGTTTGAAAGTGTGACACAACTATGAAATTTTACCCTAGGATTTGCTCTCACATGTGTGAAGTATGGGGGTGAGTGTGTACTTGATCCAACACTCATCCTTGACCCTGTGAAGGTGGGATGGGATGGTGACAAGTCCACCATCCCACTTCCCAAAACATACCCACACCACTTTTCTTCCAATGAACTTGGGAGTGGTTAAATCATCCCAAAAATTGAAAACATTCAAAGCCCAAAAGGTCCCCAATCCTAAGGTATATGATCTAGGGGTCCAAAAACACTAAAATATACATGAAAATGATATTTTAAGACCATATAAAGTGACCCCAAATACAAAATCCAAGATTGAACACATAGGATGGCTACTCATCCTTCAAGCCAACTCAACATCCTACACACTAAAATAAAAATCAACTTAACATCACCAAATAAATCACATTACACCATTTCACAACAATTGAAGACTTTAGCACCCATCATGGACTAAGGTCAAGCTTCACTAGGAATTCACATTGGGTTTCTAGATGACCTCTGAATTTTCATTTGTTATGGAAGGTACCTGCATAACTCAATTGTACATATCAATAAGTCAAATATGTATATATAGTTGAAGCAAATTGAATACAATTCCGATCATAATCACATTCAATAAAAACATGTATACTCCAAACGATGATCAAAATCCATATAGACATCAAATACATATCAATTCAATTTCAATGTTTATTTAAAAATATTTCCTAGTGTCATCCCATATGCATCACACTAATGTACTGAACATATAAATTAATATTCAATACACATCAACTTGTTTAATAGCATAATCCATAAAACATAACTAGACAACATATATGATAAATTAAAACATATCTCCATCACATAAATCAAAATATAAGAAAGCTATCTCATAATTAGGTCACCATCACCTTATTGAAGTAAATAACTAATCTAATCAAAGTAACAATGTCTACTAAAGTCTATCCAAATATCATAAATCCAAAATCAACAATCTAGTGTCTAGGTATCCCAATAATAATAAGTCCCAATGTCTAGATATAACAACCATAACATATCTAATAGTGCAACTAAGTGTGTCATATATGAAGGGGCCTCACAAACTCTACGGTTGCACAAGATTTGTAATTCCGTATTTTTTTGTAAAAGATAATTATATATCAAAACATAGATAAAAAATTAGAATTCCATATGCAATACCTATTTTTTTCTCCTAACTCTTAGATAGAGAAATTGATATAATTAAATGTCATGTTTCATAACTAACAAATATTATGAAACTTTAATTCTTGACACAATAAATATTAAAATAATATATTCTAGGCTACCAATAACTAATACATCAAACATATTATTTGACATGAACTTTCTCATGAGCAAATCCATTGCAACTTCTAATAGGGACACCATTATTCTCCTTTGTAGGGATTCTTAAAGTGCTGAAATAAGATTGTGGGGTTCATTTATTGAAATCGTGTCCCGATGATCCATATGAAAATTGTATGTTGATGTACACATCTCAAGTTTGAAAGATACTTGTAAGTTTTACAAGGATAGAGGCAAAGTTTTAAAATACAAGACAAAGAAGGATTGCTATCAACAACTCAAAATACCACCAAATACCTACTTTTAAACTATAAGTGCTAATCCAAATAACATATTTGGTATGCGATTAATTATTATATCTAAAAATATATATAATAATGAATTACATACCATTATTCTTTAACATATCTTTTTATAATAATATTAGTAAATAATTATTAGCCTTGTTGAAAGATATCTACTTGTCTTTACAATATACCCATTTATAATAATACTATTGAATGGTTGTTAGCCTTGTTGAAAGATATCTACTTGTCTTAACAATATACTTTGTTTTCTTCCTAATATACATTTTTATAATATTATACTAGATGTCTTTATTAAAATAAGACTTTTTATAATAATATTAGTGAATGAATGTTAGTGTTATTGAGAAATTTCTACTTACTTTTATTCTAAACCTATTAAAACAACTCACATGCTATTTACCATTAAAATATATTTAAAAGGCCATAATACATTTAACCAAAACTAAAAACAAGGAGAGGTCATACACCTATCCCCACAACAAAAAAAAACTCTTTTAGGGAATTATATTGTAAAATCTTATGCAATGGCACAAAGCAAGTTAAAATGTAAAATGATACTCACGTAAAGTAGAGAAGCATGGGTAAAATGCACCCTTTAAATATTGGCCTTCTACCTTTCATTTATTGAATGCCAACATGGAGGCAAATGAAGCGAAAGCAAGGAGGTGTCACTTTGTGATGGTGCATGGAGCAGGTCTTGGGGGTTGGTGTTGGTATGAAGTTGCAGATCTTCTTGTGAAAGTGCATGGAGCAGGGCAAGCGGAGGTATCAACCCAATGGATGCCAACCACATTTCATCTTTAGAAGAGTACAATCAGCCCCTCATAGACTTCTTTACAGCTCTTCCTTCCCATGAGAAGGTATGCATTTGCTGAAGGGCTTTAAGAGCCACTATATCTGTTGTATATTACAGAATTCAGGTTGTGGTGGAGTGTGTCTCACTTTAAACAGCAGGTGTATTGGTTACAATATATAATATTTTGCCTATTTTTATTGGACAAAATTGATTTTTGACTGTTAAAATGGATGATATTTTAAAAAAAACCCAATACATTGAGCACTATACACAACCTGAAATTTCATCAATAACTAATTTTTAGCTATATGTCTGTTCAGGTTATATTGGTTGGCCACAGCGCTAGTGGCTTCAATTTGAGTTTTACCATGGAGCATTTTCCAGATAAAATTATTGTAGCTGTGTTTGTTACTGCCTTCATGTCCCTCAGCGGAACAACGATCCTTGATGTGATGAATGAGGTATAATGAATTCCCTCTATCTACTAATTCCTGCACCACCATTGAATGACATTTCTCTAAAGCATATAATTTAACAGATCTCGTCAATAACTGGAGGCTTCGGAGACTCCACATTTTACTATGCAAATGGGAAAGAAAATCTGGCAACATCTGTCAAATTTGGCATGCAGTTTGGATGACAATTTTTTTCACAGAACAGTCCTCCTTGGGTAAATCACTTGAGAACATAGACAGATCGGTTGCAAACTAAAAAAAAATGAATTGATTTTTTTTTTAACCAAAAAAAAGTGTAGGACACCCATAGATTAAATAAAGAGTAAGGAAAATACATAATAAGGTGGCCGAAGCCAAGTCTAGATTTGAATAGAACAGTATTAAAAACATAACATAACAGTCCTTTAGCATTGAAATAAACTAAGTAAACAGAAAAGAGGGAAGCCGACACCCATGCAAAGACTGCAAGCGTACCACAGACCACAGTCCAAAAAGAAACCACCACCAGAAAAACCACCCTCATCCACCACCACGACCAATAGAGGCAAAAAACACCAACCACCACCCACCCCAGGCGCCCAAAAAATAGACTGAAGCCCAAGCAACACGCCGCCGACGGAGGAAGAAGACTGAAAGAAGAGAGCAAAACAAACGCTGAGAAGCAACCCAAGAAGAAAAATGCCACCAAAGTGAAAACACAACCACCCAGCCACCTGACCACACACATCCACCCACAGAAAAAACCACCACCCCCGTTGAAAGCCAAACAAAGGAAAATCCCATGCACCACCACCTTACGCCGCTGGAGGGGTAGATTGGAAGGCATTAACATCCAACTCCACATCCGCAGAAGACAAAGCACCATCTACGGGATCCAGTAAAGCATACCAAGGCATACCAGGTGCAAGATCAGGAGCATGAATTCTAAGGAAACGGATGGCCGTGAACACATCCTTAATACGATCTAATTTTTTCTTGGTAAGAAAAAATTAGTATGACCGCAATGCCCCATCTATTTCAACATTGCTCAGAGATAAGATACTAGCCTGTAAAGCCCTATATATAGCTTGTTGTGGTGGGGAGTTATGAAGAGCTGCAAGGTTAAATAAACCACCTATGAGAGCATCCCCTTGATCCATACGATAAGTAGAGACCGCTGCTTCCCACCTTTCCATTGAATAAAGGTTTTTGTAAAACAAACCGGCCGCGAGGGCATGAACAAATTCACCATCTGCAACCAAATCCATGATGTTGGACAGAAGCTAAGAGATCACATCAGAAAAGTTAAGCACACGTCCCTCATACCCTCTAATCCAAGCATGACCAACAATGTTTCTAACCACAATTTGGGTGAGGGTGCAGTCCTTATCAATCAGAGTCATCAAATCTATTGACCTGACTCTCCCTCTGATCTTAGGTTCCCAATCAAGAGCAGGGAAGAACAATCTCTGATTAAGACGCGTGTCCGCCATAAAACTGTCCTGAAGGGGAAAAAAGTGTAGAAGCGGAAAGAGCGCAGAGGGAGTAGGGTGTGAAATAGGAAGCAAAGCTACAAAGTCTACCTGTTGAAAGCACAGATCAACAAATCTTATTCAACCCAAATAGACCCAGGATGCAGTAGATAATCACGGCATCAAGACATTATGTCAGAGTTAATGAAACTAATGGCATCTAAGAAGTCACAAGATCAGCGGACACCGTTGATAGGATATGAAGTACACCGCTATGTAAAGCCTGCCAAATCTAAGAAGCCACATGTCACCTACTCGATCACCCCATCAGGAAGGAGCTAGCCGTTATGCATTCAAAGAAAGCCCCACTAACTCTAGCCATTAATGTTAGATACCTTCTGAAGAAGTAGCGTGAGTTGGGACCGGCCTCATAAACCCCTCTGTACACAAAGAGTCTGGAATAGCGCAAACTGACTTGATTCATCTTCCCTCAAGAACAAATAAATTCACCTTCTACGGCCTTTGTCAGAAGAAAAGACAAGAAGACTCAAATTCTCCATTAATAATGATCACTTCATGTTAGACTATGGAGTGATACCGATCAATAAAGATCTTAGATATCTACTTGCCAAATTTACCAAATCTTGATATAGGAAAGAATAAACACAAAATTGCCCGTTTATGAATTTAAACCAACACAATACAAGGAAGATTGTAAGGATACTGAGCTGTCAATAACCCTCTTCCCTTGATAGCATTAATCACTATTAAAGAATCGCCCTCTATCCAAACATTTTTTAAAAAAATTTCGACCACTAACTATAAGCCATGAACTAACGCCCAAGCTTCCGCCTCATTGTTAGTGCCTGACGGTAGTTTAGTCGATTTGGCTGCTAGCAAAGATCCAACTCCATTTCTAATAACACACCCTGTACCAGAAGGGCCCAGGTTTCCTCTTCAAGCAACATAAAAATTTAGTTTGACAAAAGGAGAAGAGGGTGGAATCCATCTGACATCTTCTCTTCTTGGAAAATCCTTAGGAGTCACTGCATAGCTGCCTGGGGGAGGAATGCTGACTAACGGCCAAGACGAGATAATTGCCATGTTGGACCACTCTGACAAGCAATTTTTGGAGCTTCTGAGATGAGACATCACTAGTTCTGAAATTGCCACCTCTAAATTAACACAAATCTTGCTCACCGAATTTGCTTCCTTCTTGAAAATTTGCATATTTCTTTCCCACCAAATATGCCAAATAATCAAGGGACCAATTTCCCATAGGCAAGCCAAATAAGAATTAGCAAAGGAAAGAGGCCAATTTCTAAACATTAGCACCAGAGATTTAGACACCGGACTGACCCAGTTTAGTTTCCTGAAGAACCAAAGCCAACATTCTCTGCTGAAGGGGCAAAGTAAAAGGAGGTGATCTGTAGATTCCTCCTCTTTCCCACATAGCACACATTGAAAATTGGTTCCAATACCCATCCTTTTAATTTGATCTCCTGTTAAAATTTTATAGTGGAGTGCACACCAGGCAAAGGCTCCTACTTTAGGGAGTAAAGCATTTCCCCAACATAACTTTGAGGGCCAATCTGAGGAGATTTTTTGCATGCAGTGGTTATAGCCATCTCTGACAGAATAAGAGCCTAATTTTGAGCCCGTCCAGATCACTTCATCATCCTTGTTAGAAAAGATAATCAACTTCTTCTTTAGTAATTGGGTAAGAAGCACTTTTTGGCGCTTTGGAAAATTACATCCTTGCAAGCTCTGCTAGACAACTAAAACAGAATCACCTACCCTTGAAACTGCCCAATAATCTTTAACTTTAACACTCCAATTAGATTGGAGAAAGAGTCTAGCTTCTAATAACTCAAACCTATCAGCCAACGCTGCCCCGCCCCCCCAGGAATCATGCCAGAAATTAGCTTTTTCCCCATTGTGAATAATCCATCTTAAATTTGGTTGGAGGATGTCTCTACTTTTAATTAGAAAATTCCATATTGTAGACCCTTTGGGAGGGTCCTGTACTGTAAAAATTCTCTCATTATCCACTGAATCAAGGTACTTTACCTTCATGAGTTTTACCCATTGAGAATTAGGCTTTGCATACATGTTCCATGCAAGCTTAGCTCCCAGCGCTTGGTTTTGGATTTCTAGGTTATGAATACCAGCGCCTCCTCCCTCCTTGGGCTTGCAAACTTTATCCCAAGCCATCAAATGAATTTTCTTTTCTTGATGGGTTCCTTGCCACAAAAATTTCCTGCTTGCACCATCAATTTTAGCAACGATGCCTTTTGGGATATGAAAAATGGACATCATGTAGACTAGCACTGCTACAAGTACAGCCTTGATCATCACTAATCAGCTCGCCAGAGATAGTCTGCGGCCTTTCCAATTGGACAGTTTGGAGCTCAAGTTTCTAATCACTTTACTCCATAGATCATTTCTATTCCTACCATAAAACAAGGGGAGGCCAAGATAGCTTCCTGGGAAACACTGGATGTTTAAGTTTAGAATATTGTGGATCTCATCCTATAGAATAGGCGACATATTTTGGAAGAATACCATGGACTTTTTAAAGTTTACCAATTGTCCTGAAGCCCTACAATAAGAATCAATTATTCTCATCATGGTTCTGGCTTCTTGAGCGGAGGCATTACCAAAGAGCATTGTGTCATCAGCAAAGAGAGCATGGGTGAAAGAATCCTAAATCCCTCTAATTTTAATTCCTTTCCAAGCTAATACTCTCTTCGCTTCCTTTATTGCCTAGGTAAAAGCCTTAGACATAATAATGAAGAGATACGGGGATAGAGGATCCCCTTGTCTCAGCCCTCTTGATGGTTCAAAAGTTCTTGTCTCCTTGCCATTAATAAGGACTGAGACTTGATAACCTGTGATACAAGATTGAATCCATTTTACCACCTCTTTAGAGAACCCAACTTGCAGCAATATATTCAATAGAAAATTCCATTCTACTCTGTCATAGGCCTTAGACATATCTAATTTGACCACCATGGCTGACTTTTTATCTTGAGCAACTGAATGAAGGATTTCATGTGTTAAAATGGCACCCTCCTGAGTTTCTTTACAAGGCATGAAGCCCCCCTATTCATCTGAAATCAGTTCTGGGAGGAAGGAAGATAAACGCTGTGCCATTGCCTTCGAGATGACTTTATAAATAAAATTACAGAGCGAGATCGGCCTAAAGTCATCAAAAGTTTGTGAAGAGGAAGATTTTGGGATAAGAACTAAACAAGTAGACTTCATTTCCTTAAGCACAATCTTATTTTTCCTAGATTCTTCAACTGCGAAAAAAATGTCTTTGCCTACTGTATCCCAATATTTTTGGAAAAAAACACCTGTCCACCCATCCGGTCCCGAAGCTTTCTCCCCTGCTAAAGAAAAAATGGCTGCCCTAACTTTCTCTAAAGAAAATTCTCTCATCATAGCTCTATTGTTCTCCTCTAAAACTAATTTGCAAATAAAATTGGAGCATGCCTGGGCCGAATCCCCCTCCGAGTTCGAGCTAGAAAGAAGATTACCAAAGTATACTTGAGCTGCTAGAAGAATTTCTGATGTCCCATTGCAAGTCTATCCATTCTCCAAATGAATTGAATTGATAAAGTTTGTGCTCTCCCACACTTTAGCTACTAGGTGAAAGAAAGACGTGTTTCTATCCCCTTCTTTCAACCAGAGCTGTTTCGATCTTTGCCTCCAGAAAATTTCTTCTCTTTTCAATATCTCCTCAAGTTCAACTTTGAGTTGTTTCTCTCTTTGAAAGGAGGAAGGATCCATGCCATCCTTGATAATGAGTTCTACTAACTCTCTCATATCATTTTGCACTCTTGCTTTTTCTACAAAAATATTATGAAATTGTTCCTTGTTCCATTGCATGATCTTATGTCTTAGCAACTTTAATTTACTGGTTAACTAAAACATGTGGGATCCTTCCACAAAGGGGATGTGAGCCCACCAAGACTTGATTTTCTCAATGAAAGACGTATCTTTGAACCACATAGATTGAAATCTAAACTTCTTCTTATTAGGGAGATGGGTATCTCCAAATTTAAGACTAATTGGGAAGTGATCTGATCCCATCAGAGGCTGAATCTCTGTTTCAAATATGACTGGAAGGTTAAAACATTTTGGCATCAGGAAGAATCTATCTAGATGTTCCTCTATATTTAGAAAACCTTTCCTTCGATTTGACCAAGTATATTTACCATTTTTAGGTATGCAATCTATCAGAAGGTTTTTGTTAATGAACTCCTTAAACTCCTTCTAAGATCTAGCCGGATGTGATATGCCCCCTGATTTATCAGACTCATCTATGATGGAATTAAAATCACCCCCTACAATGCATATATTCCATTTCAACTTCTCTAGCCACCCTGACAAGGTATCCCAAACACGTCTTTTTGAACTAGATTAATTAGAGCATAAACATTGAGGACCCAAATATCTATTCCATACATAAGCGAAGGGAACTTACCTAAAAGAAAGTTGTCATTCTTCTCAAACACCTCCAAAGGTTGGATATGTTTTTTCCAGCCTATAGCAAGTCCTCCAGAGGTTCGTCGGGCCTCCACCAGCTCAAAAGACCAGCCTTTCCAGCTTCTAAAATTTTTTTCACACAAATCTGCAGACAGTTTTGTTTCCTGTAGCATTATTATATCTGATTTCTCCTCATCAATTGAATTAGTGGTTAATTGAATTAGTGGTTAATTTCTAGCTTCTAAAAAATGAATTGAATTAGTGGTTAATGAGGTAAGTTGTTATGGAATTTCCATTGATTGATACATTAATATGGCACAAATGCAGGATCTAATTTTGTTGGAATTGCTGGAGAAAAGGTTTCCTATTTGGCAAGAACCTCTTTTGTATACAACTAAAAACTATGGAAGCATTGACAGAATATATGTTGTGAGTATGGAGGATAAGTGTATTGTGGAGGCGTGCGAGAAAGATGATTGCTGAGAATCCTCCACAAATGGTATACGAAATTGAAGGCTCTGATCACAATGTATTCTTCTCCAAGCCTCTTCGTCTGGCTGAGGTGCTCATACAAATTGCTAATACGTATGTGTAAGTGAAGCAATCACATTTTAAGGTGATGCAGATGGATATTAGTAAAGTTTGCGATATCTAGTAATCTAGAATAAACTTGTCACACAACATGGCAAGGTTCTTAATATTGTAATGGTGAAATTGGCATACTAATGCTAGTTTTCATATTTTGAGGTAATGTCTTAATGTATATAGTGACAAATGACATGACAACATGTCAAGGTTCTTAATATTGTAATGGTGAAATTTGCATACTAATGTTATTTTCCATTTATTTTAGTTTTGTTTGTATTTTGAGGTAATATCTTAATGTATATAGTGACAAATGACATGATATTGTGTAAATTTAGGCATAGTTTACCCATTTCTTTATTTATTTACACATAAACATATTTCTCTACATTTATTCATACTCTATCCATTTATGTACACACTCATGTGTGTGTGTGTGTGTGTTAATGTATATCTTAATGTATATAGTGACAAATGACATGATATTGTATGAATTTAGGCTTAGTTTGCCCATTTCTTTATTTATTTATACAAACATATTTCTATACATTTAGTCATACTCTATCCATTCATGTACACACACACACACATGTGTGTGTGTGTGTGTTATCTACTTGTTTATCATGTTTGTTTATGCACCTACCTTAATTTAGTAATTTGCTATATATTTTGACCACTATTCCATTCTAGGATAAGTCTATAGACATAGAGGTGACCTTATGGTCATGAACTCGTCCCTTCCCAATTTAAAATGCAAAATTCAAATTTAACCAATTGATGTCCTTTACCCTTTAACCTTAACAACTAGTTGGTGTGTGTTTAAACACTCCAACTTAGCTGGAACAAATTGTTCTCTCTTGAAAGGAATCACTTCCCTCAATATTTCTATAATCAAGTCTTAGCTTACTTAGATAACTCAGAGGTCTATGTGTATACACTTAGGCATAAGCCTACTTAGATGTGCCCTTACACAATCTTGACACATGCCTCATTGCTGTGTCAAGGTTGTTGGGTGGTTAGGATAGGTTGCATCAAGTTGCCTACTAACTAGACATTCACACTTATTTGTAGTCAGGCAGCTAGCTACCACTCTTAGTTGAGGAGTGTTTTCCTCAACTAAATAACTTCCATACCTCTCCTATATGTACATGCTTATTTGTCTAATCAATTAACTTCAAACTTGTAATCGGTAATGGCTTATTGATCTTGGCTCAACTTCTTATATGGTATCAGAGCTTGTCTAAGCTCATTTGTTGGTTCATTTGGTAAGTTATATTGGTTGGCATAGTGTTGGTTACCATGGATAATTTTCCAAATAAAATTGTTTTAGTTGTAGTTGATTTTGTGCTCATTCCCATTAATGTTGAAAGCATGTTGTAAAGTTAGTTAAGGCTAGGAGACTAGTGTTTGGAAAAATGTGAAGCATTTTTATGGCTAGTGAGATTAAAATTTTGTTTTGAGTGTATGCATGGGTTTTACATTTTTATCCATGGTTTTAAATCATTGATGAAAATTGTAAATCTAATTTTTCTATTGTTAGAAACAAGGATCGACTAAATGCATGTTGATCACAAATTGGAGTAAACTGATAAACAATGTGTGTACAATATATAGGAGTAGAGGTTGAGTCGACTCAGAAGTTGAATTCAACACTCAACTAGAGGTGGAAGAAAGAGTGTCGACAAGTGTCTTGGAGAGTTGTGTAGAACTCTCCAAGTTGACTTAACAACTAATTGATGTGTGTTTAAACACTCCAACTTAGCTGGAACAAATTGTTCCCTCTAGAAAGGAATCACTTCCTTCAATATTTCTATAATCAAGTCTTGGCTTACTCAGATAACTTAGAGGTCCATGTATCCCATTTCTTTCAAAAGGCTACAGTGATCCTAGGCAAAAATTTTACAATATTTAATTTCAATTAGTATATTTCAACAAATATTTCAAGTTTGCTTTTACAATGATGACTTTTCATAGTTAAATTGATTTCAAGAATTTGCATATCTCATGAATAATTTAAATTCAATTTAACCAAGTGAACTGAAAATATAAATATAATATAACTATCTATACTATTCCCAAAATAATGAGTTTTCAATGAAATATCAAAAGATAAAATCTAAGCTCCCAAGTTTTATTTAGTACAAGTATATCCAATTAACAAAGTAGATAATTCAATTAGATAACCACAACTAGTAGCACGAATTGAAACATAGTTTCCTAACTATGATGATGCAATCTCTAAAGGATCTCTACACTTGAAATTGTAACATATAAAACCATCATATAACATGTATATTTCAGATGTTAAAACTCATAGACAAAAGAATAATACTTATCTATTATTTCATCCAATGCTTATAATTAAATTCTAGATACATATTAATTACTCAATCCTCCACACTTAGTTTTTAAGTCATGAAAATAAAGTAAACGAGTAGATTGTATTCAAAACATCAATAAAATTCTGGTAGAAATAGTATAAAAAGGATTAAAACATTTTACAAATTCAAACTGCATGCTATATACACAACTTCCTAGTAAATAAGCATGCATCGATGATTAAATCTCATAAATCCTTAACTAAAATCATTTATAGTGTTGACCAAAATGTTCTCAAACCTAGAAACATATCTAAGCTTGACACATGTCCTCTTATCCTAAGCACATCCCATGTACCCAAGACTTCATTTATGTACTAAACTAGAGATTTAGCAGCCCTCTTTACTCTACTTGTTCAAGGTAGTCTACATAGCTATTTTCTTCATTAATGATCCTCATATATACCAATTCCAGGTAACTATTTCCTTTATCTTGCTTGACATATTCTGCAAGTGTTCATCAATAATTATAGTGGCATTATTCAATATATCCATCCTAGTGCAAGTGGTTTTAGGGAATATTACACAATAGACTTATCTCCTTCCTTTTCTATAGATTCTATTTACTCTAAAAGTTCTTCTTAAAGTCATTTACCTTGGTCTATAATACATGTTTAATACCTAACACAAGATTTAAGACTATCAAAGTCTATTAACTTTTCTTCCATCTCTCTAATTTTTCCTTTGACTTTGTCAATATACATCTGTAATTACCTAGCATACTTCAACTATTTATATAATTGACTAGACACCTTTTCTATCAATCTATCTAGAATTTCCATCAAATACATCTTTTTCAACTCTTTATTTTCTTTAATAAAAAATTGAACCTAATCCATTGTCACATCTAAGATTGATTTGGACATCGATGGAATCTACTCTATCCCTTTTTTGTTTCTATATACACTTAAAATGTCTTGATCTAGTTTAACAATAATATAATTGGTTGATGACTTTCCCTTTTTCTTCAACAACCTCTTCACATTCCTGTTTCTGGTTCAAGGCCCTGTTTTGTCTTCGGGCCTTTCTGTTTTTGTTAAGGGTTCGGCCCCTTGTTTAGCCGCCTTTTATAATCAAAAACTTTAGTTGAAATCTCATCATTTTGCATTTCTTGATTTTACTTGTCCTAGCTTGTTGACTCATTCATTTCATCCACTTTGTATCCTACACTACTAGTGGTATAATTTGTATCACATATTATGTGGTTGATATTTGAGCTGTGGTAGTTGGGATCATTGAAGTAATTTGAAATGATACCAAGGAAATTGATAATAGTGGTATCTCTAGGGATATAGATATCATTGGAGTAGAATTGAAAATAGGGGCATCTTGTAGGGAACTAGGGGTAGGTAACATGAACTAACAAATGCATAAGTTTCAAATTTAAATGTGGAAGAATATGGTGTTGAAACTATTGGTAGAGGTGTATGCATTAATCAAAGACCTTAAAGAGTCATGTTCATTGTGCTTCATGTATCTCTTATTTACATAACAATTAATCTCCTTTAAATAATCAATGGGTTGTGGTGGAGAGTGTCTTTATTTAAAGAGATTTAGTTGGTCAATACCAAGGATGCCATTTTAATTTGTAGGTATATGCCTATGTAAGTTATATTGGCTAGCATAGTGTTGGTCACCATGGATAATTTTCTAAATAAGATTGTTTTTGGTATAGTTGTTATTGTGCTCATGCCCATTAATGTTGAAAGCATGTTGTATAGTCAGTTAAGACTATGGAGACTAGTGCTTGGAAAAATGTGAAGCATTTTTATGGATAGTGAGATCAAAATTTTCTTTTGAGTGTATGCATGGTTTTTCTATTTTTATCCATGGTTTTAAAACTGTTACCATTTTTTGACCATAGCTCAAAAAATTAGCTGTGGAGTTAAAATATTTATCATTTTTGAATGGGGTCTGATTTATTTTTGTTATGAGTTAGTTATAAAGTGATTATGTTTCAGTATTGGATGTAATTCAGTTATTCAAGAAATAAGGAGAGTTTTCAGATCAATCATTGCATTGCAGAACAGTCAAATGAGATAAGTATTCATTCACCACAGTGATTATTCATTTACAATTTTGAATACATAAGAGAACAAACATTGCATTGAAGGAAACTAAGACATATCAAATATCCCACACAAGTCGTGGGTTATAGCTGAACTCATGCAAATACAAGTAAAATTTTATGCATCTAATGAAGAAGAGGGAAAGACATAGCCATCATTGCCTTGTTTTGGTTGATCTTCGTAGAAGCCTCCAGTTCCTGATCCCGACCTTGGCATGTACCTGAAAAATGTGGGAGGTCCCATTAGAAGCTTCGGTTATGAAAATCCTTCATCAATCAAGAGAGATATAATACTTTAGTTGTAATGCATTGATCAAAAGAGAGCATCCATATGCAGAAGGAACTAAAGAGAAGCAAGCATAGAGCATCATTGTTTTATTCTAATCTATTTGTTTCATGTGTAGGTATAGGACAAATCATGAAGCTGTTTGAAGATATTCAACATGTGGTATCAAATGGGCTCCCACAAGGGTTGAGCCCAGCATGCTGCTACCTCTTGATCTCAAAAGGGATGAATAGAAGAAGATCATTGATGACATTCACATGACAAGCTGAATGAATAGCAAGACAATCATATACATCAGTCCCATTTCAAGACATGACCATGATTTCACTTCAAAGTATGAAATGCAACCAAGAACATGAACTGAACAAATGGAGGACAAAATTCAATGCATATAACAGCTTATATAGTTCTCCAACTGTTATAAAAATGACATTCTTAGGCATCATAATAATCAGGAGTATACAATGCATTTGTAATCATCAGACTGATAAAGGAGCAAGTGTTCACAAGTATTGACTATTTGAAAGTTGTTTACTCATCCATGATCAATAATCCAATTGGAGTATTCATTATAAACCAATAAGCAAATTGCAAAGATAGATGAGTACTAAACTTCATACTTTCTCATTTAAGTGGAGTGACATAATTAGATTTAGAATTCAATGACATAAGCTACCTTTTAAATGATGAAATATATCCAATTATGCCTCATTTTTTGCTACTGATAAGTTGAGCATTAGAACAAGTGTTGTCACATGTTGCATTCATTGCATATCTATAAAAGAAACATGATAAGTATTGCAGATCTATAGCAGAAGAATACAAGATAGCCAATCCAGATGGCTCATTTTGTCTTTGACAAACTCCAAAAGGATCAAAAGGAACATTTCATTACATGTGTGTAATAGAGTGTCATTATCATGTGACAAGGAGTAGTTAAACTGGTATGATCATCATCCTTATGCTACATGATATCATTTTGTGTCAAAATGAAATGTATATGTGTATGGTTGCATCTGTGGTTGAGTGAGTTCAAAAGAAGTTTTCATTATAAGAAGTGATCTACTAAAACTGGTGACAACATACATAGTGGACCTGATTGATGTCCTGCAGGAAATCTCATATAATGCATTTGATATGATAAAATATAGTAAAGAGGAGTAGCAGAAGTTCATGTTGTTATAGTTTATACAGAACAGGTAAGTGTTGCCTTCATTTGTTACAATGCCTCAATGCCATGACACAACCATGGTCATCATCATATATGTAAAGTGTCTAATAAGCACAGTCCATTGAATGGACAAGTAAAAGTTACAGATCAATGAAGACATGTATGCTGCTATAGTGGAGGAGTTCAAAGTTCAAAACTAACAGTATCATTCCATATGCAAAGTTCACTGAAAGATTAAGTAGAGCTACAGAGATAGAAACAGTGCATGCAATCATCACTTCTTTTAAAGAGTAACAGTGACTATGACTAAACAGTGACAACATGACAAAGAAAAAGAGATACCATATGCCATATATGCTACAGAAAGAAGATTTTGTGCTCATAAAGATAAAACATTGCTTCAGTTTTCAAATATGACTTTATACAGTGAAGAGTAAAAATATAGAGATACATTCATAGTGAGGTTGTGGCATATAATGCCATTTACATTCTTTTCTCAAATACCCACATCGACTTTCAGAATCTAATACTTTTTGCAGTGTTAAAGAGAAAGGAAAATGGTAAGTAAAACTATCCAGGCAGACCGTAGATGAGTATATTGTTTACACAACAAAAACATGAAACCCTTATTGGGTTTAAAAAAGAAGTTTCTTTCTTCTTACATACATTTGAGCAAAGTAAAAGAAATTTCTGTGTAGTATGGTTGCGTGGGTAAAGAAGGTTTTGTGCAAGATAAATGAAACCCTTACTTCGAACACCAAAAACTTCACATTTTTAACATCAAAAGACAAGAGTAAAGCTACAGAATGTATTACATGAAGTGGCCGTGCCATATGAGAAGATATTTCACATACCCAGCTAACACGAAATGAAACCCTCATCATAGTTGCATATACAAAATTGAAAGAGCAATGATGGAGAGGAACAGTGAGCTCACCATATGATAATGCAACAGAGAAGGAGATAATGGCCATGACCAGTTGAACTAGACCTTGTCATTTTGTCTTTTTTTTCACAAAGTTCAACACATAGAAGCCAAGCAATACATACATCAAAGACTGAGAAACTGAAGGAACAACTAATGGCCGTGACCATTTTATGAGCTATAAGCCATCAAAATACAACAAAATGCCATTGAAAGTTTTAGATTCAAGCTTACTAGGAGCGGCCTATCATTTCGGCCAAAGAAGTGCAGTGCTTTTGACCACTGAAGACCATTGAATGGAGCAAGAAAACACATAGAGCATGAAACCCCAAGTCGCCGGCCACAGTTGTAGAGCCAACTCAACGCCAACAACAAAATGAAATGACCGATGTTTTAGGGTTTCACACTTGTTTTTGTTTCGACGTCCTTTCCATATTTTGACCATGCAAACTATATAATCATTTTTATCCAAATAAGATCAGGGTCAACACTTTGAGTTCTATAATGCCTAGTAATCATAAGCAGAAGTTGCCAACAACACAAAGAATATGGTTTATTTTGTTAAGTCAAAGGTAGACATTATCATAAGTGGACAAGGCTATGCCTTTAGAATCTTGCAAGACCTTAATCTCATTTGTGGTTGACTCACTTTGGAGCCTAATTATTATTTGATAATGCATGTGGTAGAGTGTCTTTGACCTCCCACTTATGCATTTTTTTCTTTTCTTCACATATTTCGAATATATGCATAAAGATCAAACAAGAACCTTAGAAATGTGAAGAGTATGTAGAATGAAGACATGGTCAAAGAGGTCAATGTGATATGGTGGCATGCTATAGAGGCAGTGAGTTAGCATTTTTCAAGCCATATGGATAATGATGAGGTGGTAGAATATTGAAACATGGAGGCCATGGTGTCAAGCCTTCAAGGCTTTTATTTATTTTTTGCAAATGTGTGTAATAGTTCATATTTTTTATGATTTTTATAGAAAATCATTTGTGATATCTTGTAAATAACTTGGTGAAATTATAAACCAGATATCATTTTATTTTTGTAAAAAATCATATCGATAGGATATTGATTAAAATTGCCATATCATTGTAAAGTTAACTTTAAATCAATAAAATTATGAATTGCTTTTAAAGTTTAACTATTTTAAGGCAATTTATAGGCTAATAAAATAGATCAAATATTCTATTTTGATTTGTTTTATTTAGAGTCATATAGGATGAATTTTGGAGCTTTCATGAGCAGAGAAAAGATGTTTTATGGTGGGACCACATGAGAGGGCAGTTTTGTAGCTTTATTTCACAGATTGGTGGTAGATTCAATGTTTTATTTTTGGCTTTTATGAGCAGCTCGAAAATGGACTTAGGGTCTATTTTTAGGAGCTTTTTCAGCTTTCTTTAGGGGAGATCATTTGGAGTCATTTATAGGAGAAAAACTTAGTTTTTTCTCAGTCAGTTAGCATCAATTTCTTCTCTCTTACAAAGTTGTATACAGGCATTTGGCTTACACATTTATTTTTCGTGCATTGTATTCCTTTCAGTTCTAATAGAAAATCATCCTATTTCATATATTTTTTGCAGTCTTGATTTGATGTTATTTTGTGACTATTTCAGTCATTTATTGTGTCTCAATACTGTTTAAAACTTAGTTCTTCCTAGTTGTAGTTTGTGTTTAATCCAAACCTTGTTGCAAATTACTTAAGGAGCAACTATCAGTGAAATTGTGAGGATTCATGTTAGAGGATCTATTTGTAATTGATAGGATTTCATCCAGTTTAGATTCCAAAATTAGTTTGCATTTTAGTTACATCTTTCTATCCCTTTTCCCCTCAAGTCAGTAGTTTAGAAGTTATAAGAGAACCAACTCACTCTAGAGATTCATTCTCATGAAAGGAGACCCACATCTGAGAATGATTCCATGTTTCAGCAAGTAGTTAAGTTTTCACAAAGCTTAACAAGGGCGCATACTTGAATTGACAACAAAATCATTAATTAAAATTGTAAATATAATTTTGATGTGCCTATTACTATTCACATATGTATAAAAGATGGATAAGATAATTATTATTAAAATATGAATGGTTGAGTTAATATGCAATGGTAAGGAAGGTTATTGTGATAGGATTGTTCCCCAAAATGGTTTCCTCAAATGAAATTCAACATACTATGTGTTTCATTTTTTTATTTTATTTAGATTGTGTATGAATTATTTCTATTATGTAGGGTTATTGGTATTCTTTTTCTACACTCACATAAACAACTCCATCTGATATGATCTCTCTACCAATTCCTACTTCACCAATGGTTTTAAACTTGATATATCAGTTCTCTAAAAGGATATATTTTAATAGGCTATGCATCCATAGCTGGAATCTTTATAAATTCCACAATTTACTATGTAAATAGGAAATAAAATTTGGTACCATCCCTCAAGTTTTGTAGCTAGTTTTTGCAACAATTTTTATAGAATAATCCTCCATGGGTAGGTCACTTGTAAATAGATATATTTGATTGTAAATTAAGAACTATAAGAAAATAGGATCTTAGGTTACTAATCGTTACAAATAAAACATAAAATAAATTAAATGAGAATGACAAGATGCACATATTTAATACATTACACAATATATACATGGGGAAAACTGTTTTGGTTAAAAAACACCATAAATCACCATTCTATTATTAAAAAAAAATTACATTTATGTGTATAAATTAATAGAAAAAACTTAGAGTAATTCACTTCTTTGCACTTCCACATGGATGATAACACCTCCTATGCATATTGATAAGCTTCACTATAATCTCCAAAAAATAAATTACTTCTCAATAAGAGTGTAGCTCTTTAAATATAGGAGGGGAGGTGGAATAAATACTTGAAAGGATACTTGTCACACCTATTCAAAACTATAATTTGTAAATAATTAACAATCTAATATTAGATTATTAATTATTTGAATGATTTATTATTTATAAATCATATCACAAGAATAAGATTTTCTAACCTTATTTTTTTAAGTACCAAATTGTTTTAGGTACTTTGGATATGGTTCCATACTTGAAGATGTTTGTTTGACCTTGAGTATTCTATTCTTAGTCAATAAATAGATTGTCTTTATTCTTCTTTTAGATGGGCCAACTATTTTCGATAATTTATTTTGTCTTGTGAACTCATATATCTTCAAGATATTTATGATTTGGGTCTTGGGGCTTAGATTAGTTTATACTTTAGTTGACCTTGTTTACTAGATGTGGGATATTGGAATAGATAAATTACACCTTTTGATGCCATTTGTGGGAATGAAAAGGATAATGGGGTGGAGTGTGAAGAGGAACTGATGGTAAGGACATACAAATAATGCTATTTTGATTATCCCAATTAGGTATAGTTACCTCAACTGCTACTCATTGTATTATCACGATCCTCTCTTAGTCAAAAGAGATTATCACTAATGTCTAGGATATTGTTGCTACAAATCTAAGAGTAAGTCTAAAATAATCTATTCATGAATGTCCCATTTCCTTTCCAGATGAAGTGTTGTGTCTAGAATTTTTATACTCAAGCTAGTGTTACAGTCTTATAGATATATGGCTAAAAACCATTACACCTGTCCACTGTTTAGATTGTAAAATTTTCAAAAATCTAATTATGGTGAATATAAAATATTGTCTACCTAATTCCACCTTCTATGCATGTTGTCATATGATCAAATCAAATATTTAATAGAATTCTTCTTTGTGATTAAGGTCCGGGCAATAATAAAAATTGTGTATGACTTTATTATGAAGAAATGTAACTTTGTGTTTTTCTCTTGAGGAAGAAACTATTGTACCTAAACTTAGGCTAGCTTTTGAAAGCATTAATTTGTGACAAAATATAGTATACTTTAAAATAAATCTTGCAAACTTCACAATAATTAAATCTTTTATTAAAGCCTTATGTTATAAAGTTCATAATATATGAAAGTAAACTAAGGGCTCCAAATAAGTAGCTACCTATATATTAGAAAATACTTAATATTGGAATTCCAGAGAGGGCTACCTTCAGATATTTCTTGCATACAAATTGAATCTTTCACTTAATAAAGAGGGAACATGTCACTTAAAAATAACAAGATGGGAAAAAACAAACAAACAATGAACAACAAACAAAAAGAAACTAAACACGCCATAGAAAAAAAACAAACATACTAAGCTAACTATGGTACATGTTTTTCAAATAATCATCAAAGACCAAAATAATGTTTGAGAAGCTATCCATTGATAGGAATTGAGGTAGACTCTCCAGTTAAGGAACTAATCCTAAAGGTATTTTCTCTCAGAATCTCAAAGATCTAGTATGGACCTAGCCAAAGTTTTTGAATTTTTAATGATCTCCCTTCTTTTCTTTAGGTTTATCCCACAAGAGAACTAAATCAAATATTCTCAAGGCTATCACCTTAGCTTTCTTGTCAAACCATCATTTAACTACTACCTAATGTTTGACAAAATGATGGAGGGCAACATCTCTCTTCTCTTCTAGAATCAACAGGTTGATAAGCCTAGATTCTACTTTGTCCTCATCCTTAAGAAAATCTCTCATGAATTTTAAGACTATGATTTGCAAGATTAAAGGAAAATCTGGGTTTAGCCCATAAACTGGCTGGTATGGTGAGGTTCCTAGGGAGGCTTTAATTCTAGTCCTGTCTTCCCATAAGGAAAACTTAAGTAGAGTATGCCAATCCTTAGGATTCTTTTCTAACAAATTCTTAATTACTTCAAGTAAATTCTTCTTAATGGACTGAACCACTTCTTTACCTTGTGGATAGTAATTGGAAGAAAATTTTAAAATTACCTTATGCTTAAAAGACCATTGCATTAATTGTTTACATGAAAAGGCATGGCCATTGATACATACAAAAGAAAAAGGTATTCCAAACCTCATAATGATGTTTTCTTCTAAGAACTTCCTTACCTCATATGTAGTATAGTTCTTGTAGGCTTTCACTTTCATCCAGTAGGTGCAATAATCTGTTGATGTCAATATGAAATTGTGACATGTAAATAATTGGTATGAATAACACCAATAAAATCTAAAGCCCATTGGGCAAAGGGTCTAACCTCATACACTAGTTACAAAGGCATCATGGGCTTTGATTCTCTAGAAACAAAATTATGACAAATGTGACACATTCTCACATGTTGATGTGCATCTTTTAAAATATGGGGTTAATAATATATTTCTCTAAGGATTTTATGTGCAGTAGAATCTCCTGAACCATGTCCAGTCCCATATTTGGCATGAAACTCTAAGAGAATTTGTTTTGCTTCATGTTGTTCCAAGCATCTTATATAAATTCCTTCAAAATTCTTCTTGAATAAAACTCCACCTTTGATCATGTAGTTGGCACTTTTCAATCTCAGTTCCCTCCATTGTGTAGAATCCAAACCTTCAAGGCACTGATTATTTAAAAGGAAATGCACTATGTCTTTATACCATTCATCTTTTGTGATGGAATCAACTATATATTGTTGACAACTTATATGTGGGTCAAAATTTTCCATAAATTTAGAGAGTCCTTTCCCTCTAATAAGTTTCATATGTTGGAACTCCAAATGAAACTCCTATTCGATAGACATCCATTTACCTCTTCTTTTTCTCATCCCACTTTGGATCAGTAAAAACTTTATAGCTTGATATCAAATAATATCAAATGTTTGTTTATGCAAGATGTAGTGTCTAAAATTTTTAACTGCTCTTACTAAAGCAAAGGCTTGTTTTTCAAGGTAAGGGTACCTGATTTCAACATTCTTGAAAGGAGAACTAATTAATTCTATTGATCTCTCATCTCATGATTCCTTTCTCTATGCGAGAAGAGTTGTACACAAATTCTCTAATGCAAATGAATAAATTTAAAATGGTTGTGTGTAATCTAGACTAATTAGGATATGAGATTCAGAAATGGAGTATTTAATCTTTAAGTTTACAGGAAAATCTGGGTTTAGCCCATAAACTGGCTGGTATGGTGAGGTTCCTAGGGAGGCTTTAATTCTAGTCCTGTCTTCCAATAAGGAAAACTTAAGTAGAGTATGCCAATTCTATTGATCTCTCATCTCATGATTCCTTTCTCTATGCGATAAGAGTTGTACACAAATTCTCTAATACAAATGAATAAATTTAAAATGGTTGTGTAATCTAGACTAATTAGGATATGAGATTTGGAAATGGAGTATTTAATCTTTGTAAAGTTTGATTTGGATTCATTAATCAATTTAAATTTAGCATCCTTCTTCATCATATCAATTAGAGGCTTAACTATCTCCACAAAACTAGTGATGAACTTCTAGACAAAGTTAATCTTCCCAAAGAAAGATTTCATTTCCTATTTACTGCCAGGCACTGGTAACTTTAGAAATGTTTCTACTCTCTCAGGGTCTATTGAGATTCCTTTCTCTAAAATGACATGTCCTTACAATTTTCCTTTAGTTACCCTAAAGATGCATTTCTTTGGATTCAAAGATATTCTATACTGCCTACATATTTCAAGTATTTTCTTTAGATTTGTTGCATGATTTGCTCTATCTTTAGAGAAAATTTTCATATCATCCATATAAATGATAATACACTTATCAACCAAATATTTAAAGGTAGTGTCCATTGCTCTCTAAAAAGTTGCTCCTGCATTTATCAAACAAAAAGGCATCCTCCTGTATGTGAAATTTCCTCACTTGGTTTTGAAAGCAGTCTTCATCCTATCTTCATATTTTAAAAGAACCTAATTGTAGCCTTAATATTCATCTAAAAAGGACATCATATGAGATCCATTGACTATCTGAAGTGCTTCATCTAGGGATGGTAGTCATAAGGTTATCTTGTCCATCAATAGGAAGTGCTAATAAAAACAACAATAATGAAATGAGATAAGATACAAAATCATAACTATCACGTACATGTGTTATTATCCTACAAACTTGCATTGACCAAAAACTATTGAAGCAGAACAATATCAAGAGAAACTCAGGGTTCTGCCCTGCCTACAAAAAGAGATACTATAGGAACATTGAGGGGTAGAATGATGGTGTGCCCTCTTGCACCCACCATGCCACATAATTGGTAGTGATCCCCATGTTATACATATTTCCTCTCTTTTCTACAGAGCCTACATCATCATCATCCATGCCAAACTACTTTATGACTGTGGATCTCACCCTCTCTCCTTGTGGGAATGGTGATCTCTAATGTTGTTTATACAAATCTGGCTCCAACAATACTATTTATCTAAGGCCAAGATGACATAACAAATTCTAATAAGGAAATATCTCTACAACTATGGTGCATCTACAAAAAATTCATTGAGAGTAGTAAATATGACCCAACTAAAATCTATCATTCAAATCTAGGGCCAATTGTCTATAGGCCTCCATGTAACATTTGTTGTCCCCATTCAATAAAAAATATATCCCTAACTATATAGCCTCAACTTAATATTATTAGTTCCATCAAAGAGCTTCCTAGAATCTTCCATGATAAGAGATCCCTAACTATCCCTTGTAACACAACTAACACTCAATTTATTAGGTTTTCCCTTAGATGTTTCATCAAAATTTATTTTGAACACTCCATCAAGGGGAGGAACCCATATCACCTCAATCCTCTCAATATTTGGGGGTTAATTGAAGATCTCTCATTAATAAGGCACTAAATACAACCAATTATTATTGATCCAGAGACTAGGGGTAAAGCCTATTGGACAACCCAATTAAAAATATTCAATCAGGTTATATGTGTGGAAGTTTTATATTTATGACAAGGATTAGAATACATAAAGAACAATTGAATAGGAAATTTGAGAAGACAATAGACAATAATTAGAATTGTAAAAATAAATTTGTACTATAATATTTTTTACACATGATCTATGAGAAAAGACATGTCATGGATATACCTTTCTATCCTCTCTTACAACCATTATTCAACTATCATCTTGAAAAGAATCCAACTATGTATATTAATACACAAAGATGGAGGAAGGTGAAGCATCAAATATGTTCATATTTAGTTTCAACTATTAGAACCATTGATTACAAGTCAAAACATGTGTTGATGCTAACATGGAGTTATGGCTTATGGTTTGGACTACATATGTCAACTAGGATGAAGATCCTACTAGTGCAACTACAAGGGCCACCATGCAACAATTAAGATTTGCAATATGATCAAGTGACCTATATCCTCCTATATCAATCACCCTTCATTGAAGAACAATGGCCTCCAAAGTAAGTAGGTGTGGAAAAAGTTATGGGAACATATTGGAAATTTGCACTTCTATGAACCATTTTTCTTGGGAAGAAACTTAACCATCTTTGATGATTTGAAATAGAGGGATCTCCTACTATCTTGTCCATTTCACCCTAACATCAATGACTTGATCCAATTATTTTGAGATATTGCATTTTGGATTAATCTTTATCTACTAAAGTCTATCTGTAAGGTCTAAATTATTCAACAAAGGTGGAAAATTAGAATCATAGGAGTTTTGGTTGAAGACTAGTTACAACCCAAGGTAAGAAGGAAAATTAATCTTGAAAGTGTTATCTCCTACTTTCTTGGTGATGGTGTAGGGCCTATACTAAAGTGTATTCAAAGCTTATGACAAAGTCCAATCAATCTTACCTTCTATTAATATAGTTAGACTAGATCACCACCTTGAAAGGTGTGTAATGATCAATGACTATCATGGCACTAGTACTTTGCATTAACCTACTATGGAATGGTCTAAACTTGTTGCTAAATGTGGTAAATGTACTTAATGAATGGATGAAATTTGTCAACTGCTGTAAAGTACTGGAAATTCCACAAACATACATAACTAAAGAGAAACTAAATTAACTGCAACTAAAGTGAAGTAATTACATCTACATCATCAAGTAAAAGAGATAAATTCAACATCTATTATATATGGAGATTTCATTCATAAGTTTTTTATATACAATCATGGTACAAATCATCTTTTTGAAGTACAATATATACAAGTATCAATAACAGCTTACGCCTTACAAAACATTTTGAGTTCAATGAAGACATACATATGTCCACAAGATCATGTAAATCCAAACAATCACTCCTTGACCGCCATTGACCATCTGGCCATTTGCTATGTCAAAGGACAAGAAAATGGTTCAGGCGCTTTTCCACCCAACCACTACACTTCCCCAGTATTCCTCAAACTGAGGAATGCCTGACCCTTCTCAAAGGGCCTAGCAACCTGTAAACAAGTGTAGGGTGGAATCTAGTGCATGCCTATTAACCTACATGCATCCTACCTAGAATGCAACATCACATTAACAAGATATGGCAGGGAAAAATATAAATGTATCAACTAGGCAATCAAAACAATCTGTTTCAATGGTACATATATCTATTTCAATATCAAATTTTACTTTGGCCAAAGTATAAACCAATTAACAGTGTATAAGTTTTGAAAAGAAAACCTACTTCCATGTTTCCCCATATTTGGCACCCATCCTGGAAGGAAACTTTCCAAAAAAAAATAAAGACACAGAAAACACAAGTATCACATATAGCCTTTCTCATTCATAGCATAGTTTACGATTTAATAAAAGAGGAAAAATCATTCCATGCATGTAATAATTAGGAAATAGGAAATATTTTAGGTGTTTTCATTCATCATTTGTCTCATATGCAGTTAGTTTTATTTTAAATCGTATCTTCATTACTATGAGATGAACATAAGGTTTTCCTCCATAAATGCAAAAAGGTTATCTCAACATGTTGTCTATCTCGTAGGCATGTATTTCATACCTATATAATATATCCACATTTTTATTTATATAAGAAAATTTAACTCTAGTTATTAAAATTAACTTATTTGGGATTTGAATACATATATATAAGGATTACTAAATAATATTTCAAATTAGAATATACCTCGTAATAATAATATATAGAAATTTCTTGATTTATAATATATTCCCATCACTAATACCAATATTTTAAAGAAATCTTCATAAAAATAATAATCAAGGCATTCCACACACCTAAAGCAATAAAATATGAAACAAATGGTATTGACTGATAAAGACTTTGAAGAAACCTCAAGTTTGAATGAGTTATGAAAATGGTCATTCACATGGTATGACATCAATCAAGGCGCAAGGCATAATCTGAATCACTTCCAGAAAAACTTATATTGAAAAGGTAGACTAATTTGCTTGCACACAAGTCACTTTTCTGAGTCAAGTCAACCCTACTTAGAATGAGGATGTTAAGAATGAATAGTAGATATTGATTTTGGGTTGATTTCATTTATGAAGAAGCGCAAATCATAAATTTCTACAAGGCTGATTAGGAATAAACAAAGAGGTGGAGTAGACATCTATAAAGGTCGATAAGAGACTCAAAGTATCAAGCCATACATGAGTCTAGCAAGCAGATCAGTTCAATAGGATGGCTAAAGCCAACACAAGGAAGAAGACATGGATCCTCAGGTCGATGGGAAAAAATGACCTTGCAAGACAGTTAGGCACATATAGCTGATTTCATCTATAGATTAAAAGCACTTACAAAGGAAAGAAATTATATCAAGATGCAAGTTCTCTTAGCACGCTGATCACACAACAAGATGATTCAAAGTGATAGGAAAAGAAAATTTTAAAACAAGGAATACTCAAGTGACCTTCCCCTAAGTTTGATTGCATAGATCAACACAGACCACAAGGATAGATGCAAATTTAATCAAGTTCAAAGGCCGATTAGGTCTTTGGAGTTCGTTTCAAGGTAATTACTCAGGCCAAATAGGAAAAGAAGAGGTCAGTCTAATATTGTGTGAGGCCAAAATACATTAGAGGAGGTGCATAATGTTATTATAGAGGTAGTATAAATTGAGTATACATTAGGAAAAACAAAAGAAATAAAAGAAGTTTTAGAGCTCAAATTGTTTCAACAGGCTGATTTAAATGACTAGAGATCAATATGTTTCTCCGAAATGGCCATTTAGTTTATGCAGGCCGATGAAAGGACAAAAAGGAACATAAATCAATTCTTAAGGGAAATCCATTTATCATTACTACTATTATATAGATTTTAATTGACATTGGTGACCACATAGTCAAGTTTCATCAAGAAGAACATATTTGATAAAGAATTATAAGGAAAATACCTGATGTAGGTCATAACACCAATCTTGGGCTGTGCTTTGGTGAGTACCTCTTTGATCTCCTCTAATCCTCTCCTCCTTTCTGTATGTATGTGTTCTCCTTCTCTCCAATGTGCCTAGGTTCCCCTTTCTTTCAGAATTTTTCTTTTTAATTCCCTCTAGAACCCTAATTTTTTCTTCCTTTTCCCTTTCGATCTCATGCAAACAACCTTTTTTTTTTAAAAATTACACCCCTCTTTGCATGTCGTGCATGCATTTCCTTCTTCCATTTTTAATAAATGCAAGGATATTAGTAAAATAATTCTAAATATATTTATATATTTATGTATAGTCTATAGTTAAAAATATGTATTTTATTCTTTTCTTATTTGTTATAAGTTTTATTTATTTTAGAATTTTTTCACAATATTATTTAATTTAACAACTATATTTTACTACAAGTAATATAATTTTCATATTATTTAATTTCTATATATATAATTACCAAAAATAGACACATCAATAATAATGCATTAATGCATTTATATTTATATAGTTATTTTAAAATTTTCTTTAAAATAATACCAATACCATCTATTTATATTGATCAAAATAACAAAACTAGCTTCGAAAAACAAGCATAGAGGCATGTGAAAAAGTGACAAAATCAAACGAAAGATGATAGATAACAACCACATATATGTGTCAAGAAGATCATTAGACAACTAGTCAATCATGCAAGAATGCAATTCTAAGTGTGTGTGAAAGAACACCAAATAAAACCCATCTGATGGTTGCCAAGTGGCTAGGTCCCCTCTACCTATCACATGTTTTTGCCTTCAACAATACCTACGGTCAATTCCACTCACTTCCTACTGTCAATAGGTTAGTTCCAAAAAATCTAGCTGAAGATACATAATCATAAGCCAAATAATATATCCTTATCAAATATCATTAGTTAGTGCCCAATATTTCTATGCATTAACGTAATGAAGTCAATCACAAAAGTCTGAGACATGACATACTTCCCCACTTGGAAGAGACATCATCTCGATGTCTTATTACATCCAACAAAACAATAAAGTATCACACTAACACTAATCAATGTATCAAATGTATCATCATCAAATTATCAAAGTATTTCTAATATGCATGAAATAAAAGTATCTATGCTAATTCCCCAAATGCGTGAATGATCTATCAATCTCTACAACATCCTCCCAAGTGGCACTATCCACTTAATACTGATCCCACTGGACCTTATACTATACTATGTCTCTATTACACAACTTAACATTGCGCTTCTCCAAGACTCAAATGGGCTCCACTAGTACCACTCCTGGATCCTGCACATGTAGAGCATGCCAATCAAGAATATGCAATACATCATGGTGATAAGGTTTGAGAAAAGATACATGAATAACATTATGGATCTTGTTGAGAACTGGTGGTAGAGCTAGTCTATATGCAATGGGATTGATAACTTGAAGAACATCAAAAGGTCCTACAAATTTAGGTGCAAGTTTGGATGCTTTTCCAAATGAAATTGAACTCTTATGAGGTTTGACCTTTAGAAACACTTTGTCACCTACTGAGAATTGCCTGAAAGTCCTATTTCTATTTGCATAACCTTTCTGTCTATCTAGGGCTTTCTTTAATTTTTATTTCATTAGCCTCATTTGATCTTCCATTTATTTTAACATGTCAGATCCAATCACTATCCTATGTTCTACCTTGTCCCAACTGATGGTGTTCGACACTTATGCCCATAAGGAGCCTTAAAAGGTGCCATTCCCAAAGATGCATGATATGAATTGGTAGATATTCCTCCTGTTAGGGTTAGTTGGCAGAAGATATGAATTAAATGCAAATAAAGATTAAATAGAGGAATGGAAATACACAGAAATAATAACAGCAAGAGACAAGTTTTAATGTGGTTCACCCAAACTCGGGCTACATCCACGAAACAGAGAGTCCAATATTATTATCCAGTAAATCAAAACCGATTACAATCAACAATCCCTACAACTCAATACTGCTGCAAAATGCTATAATACAATATACCAAAACCCTAACCCTTAGCCATTTTTATCAAGCCTTTTTGTCGGTTACAAAAATTAGGGTTTTCTTATGTCGGTTAATGAAAAATAACTTCCAGTGCTTTATAAAATAATAAAAAACCGTGTGAGGTGCTATTACTTGCCCCTTGACCCCGCCCTGTATCGCGACAGGGAACGCGCAAGGGGCGCTGCCCCTGGACCCCGCAAGGGGTGCTGCCCCTTGACCCCGTAGGAATTTGGGGGGAAACTGCGCTGATAAAAGTGGGGTAAATATAACCTCTGAATCTGATTAGGCTCCATATAACAACAATTTCCCACTTGGAGACTAATCAGACTCCACACCATATCATCTCCCACTTGGAGACTGATCATAGCACCACTAACCCTGTAGCTCCCACTGGAAATAAGCACCCTGGACTCTGCTATTCTATTTTTGTTGTTTTCAGTCTAGAAGACTAACCAAAGCTGAAGAGGAGCTCAGCTTCTCCCTTGTCACTACCTTTGTAAACATATCTACTGGATTGTCATCTATATGTATCTTGGTCAGCTGTAACTGTCCATCATCCAACACCGACCGAATGAAGTGATACCTCAACTGTATGTGTTTGGTCTTTGAATGCAAGGCAAAATTCTTTGCAAGATGTATGGCACTCTGGCTATCCATAAACAAATAACTGTTAACTTGTTGTGTGCCCAATTTGTTCATGAAAGATTGCAGCCATATCATCTCCTTGCTTGCCTTTGTTGCAGCTATATATTCTGGCTCTGTGGTGGATAAAGCAACCACCTTTTGCAACTTGGAAATCCAACTCACCGTTGTTCCACCTACAGTAAAGACATAACCTATAGTACTCCGCCTGGTATCAATATCCCCTGCCAAATCTGAGTCTACATAACCTGCTAAATCAATATTAGAGCCCCCAAAACATAAGTGTTTATTAGATGTACCTCTCAAATATCTGAGAATCTATTTTACCGCATTCCAATGCTCTAATCCGAGATGACTCATATACCTGCTAATGACTCCTACAGCATGTGCAATATCCGGTCTCGTGCATACCATGGCATACATTAAAGTTCCTACAGCTGAAGCATATGGTGCCTTGGACATTTTCTCTTCCTCCTCTTGTGTCTTAAGACACATCTCCTTAGTCAATTTCAAATGACTAGGCAAAGGTGTGCTAACTACTTTTGCATTCTCCATATGGAATCTCTGCAACACCTTTTCAACATAAGCAGCTTGAGATAGAGTCAATTTTTTGTTCTTCCTATCTCTGCAAATTTTCATACCAAGGATTTGTTTTGTTGCCCCCAAATCCTTCATAGCAAATGACTGTGCTAACTACTATTTTAACTCTCTTATGTGATCCATATTAGACCCAGCTACAAGCATGTCATCAACATATAAACATAAAATAATGTAGCTATCATTATCCAACCTCTTAAAATAAACACAATGGTCAGAATTACATCTGCTGTAGCCTTGCTCAGCCATAAAACTGTCAAATTTTAAATACTATTGCCAAGGTGCTTGTTTCAGGCCATACAAACTCTTCTTCAATCTACACACCTATTTTTCCTTACCTTTGACCTCAAATCCTTGGGGTTGTTCCATATATATCTCCTCCTCCAAATCACCATGGAGAAAGGTAGTTTTAACATCTAGCTGTTCCAAATGTAAATCTTCAGCAGCCACAATACTTAAAACAGTACGAATAGAAGTCATCTTGACAACCGGAGAAAATATCTCATCAAAATCAATGCCTTTTTTCTGTGCAAATCCTTTTACAAGTAACCTGGCCTTAAATCTTTTCTTACGTCCATCTTCCTCTTTCATCTTGTAAACCCATTTATTTGGTAAAGCCTTTTTACCTGCAGGTAACTTACATAATTCCCAAGTCTAATTTTCCAGCAAGGAGTCCATTTCTTCTTTCATTGCAAGCTCCCACTAAACTTGTGTATCCACCTGCATAGCTTCATCATACCCTTCTGGTTCACCAGCATCTGTTAACAAAATAGAATACAAAAAGGGAGAAAACTTTTCAAGAGGTCTACTTATCCTTGTTGACCGTCTAACATTCACTAGAGTTTGTGGTATTTCTGGTTGCTGTTGCGGAGCATGAGGAGCCACTGGAACATCACTATTTGGAGTATCATCTAGCACCACATAATCCTTTTCTTTCTTCTCATTCTATTGCAACTGATCTTTGTATAACACCTTCACATTGAATATAACATCCCTGCTTCTCACAATTTTTTGATTTTCAAAATCCCAAAGCCTATAACCAAATTCAACAATGCCATATCCAACGAAGGTACATTTTTTTAATTTCGCATCCAGCTTGGTTCTATTTTTTAGAATCTATATGTGCAAATGCTTCATAGCTGAAGGTTTTAAGAAAAGAATAACTCACCTTCTTGCCTGTCCATGCTTCCTCTAGAATACCATAGCCCAAAGGAACTGAAGGACCTCTGTTAATTAAATATACAACAGTGTTGACAGCCTCTACCCACATGTTTAAAGGCAGTCCAACATGTAATCTCATGGTCCTTGCACGCTCCATTATTGTCCTATTCATGCGTTTAGCCACTTCATTTTCTTGTGGAGTCCCTGGAACTATTTTCTGCCTACGAATTCCATTAAAGGAATAATAATCTTCAAATTCTTTGCTGCAATACTCACCGCCATTATCAGATCTGAGACATTTTAATCTTTTACCTGTCTCATTTTCAACCAAGCTTCTCCATTTCTTAAATGTTTCAAATACATCAGATTTCTGTCTAAGGAAATAAATCCAGACCTTCCTAGTTACATCATCTATGAATGTAACATAATACTGAGAGCCACCAAGAGAAGATACTTGAGCTGGTCCCCATACATCTGTATGCACAAGCTCCAATTTTTTATTTTTCTTTTGCTTCCCATCCTTGAGAATACTGACTCTCTTTTGTTTTCCATACACACAACTTTCACAGAGATCCATATTAATACATTTCTAACCTGGTAAAACTTTCTTAGAATGAAGTACCTTCATACCTTTTTCACTCATATGCCCAAGTCTGTTATGCCACAGTGTTGTCTCAGAACCTGCAGCAACTTTTCTAGTCTCTTCCTACAAACCTGCAGCAACTGTTCCTAAACCTGTTTGTTTTTTCTCTGTAACAGCTAAAGTAGAAGGAACAGTATGACCTGTACAAAGGTATAAGGTGCCTACTTTCACACCTTTTGCTACTACTAAGACACCTTTTGAAACCTTCCAATTTTTATCAGTAAATGTAACAATGCAACCTTGTTCAGTTAGCTGCCCTACTGAAATTAAATTCCTACTGAGCCTTGGAACGTGCTTTAACTCTTGTAGTAGCCAATGATTTCCATTCTACAACTTAATCTTGATTCTTCCCTTTCCAACAATCTGACAGGGTTCATTATCTCCCAAAATCCCCTTGGACATAATCAAGGAAATAACTTCTATGGGGCGTAGCATGAAATGAGGCCCCTGAATCTAAAACCCATAAATCATTAGCATTATCTAGGGAAAGAATCAAAGCATCATCTTCAGACTTATTGCTTACCACATTTGCTTCCTTATTGCCTTCTTGTTTGTCTCCTTCTTTGTTCTTCCTAGACCAGCAATCTTTCTTCAAAAGACCTAGTTTTCCATAGTACCAGCAATCCTTTTGTCCTCTAGTTTGGGATCTTTTGTCCTTTGATTTTCCTCGTGACTTCCTATGACCTCCAGAACCTTTTCCTCTCCTTTGATCTGCCCCTGCTTTCTGCATTCAAAACACTGCCTGATGTGGATCCACCTGAGCTTTTCCTACAAATTTCCTCACTCAGAATAACACCAACAACATCATCAAATTTCAAGGTATTTGAACTAGAAATAGAGTTACTAACCGCCATTACCAAACCATTCCAGCTTTTAGGAAAAGAAGATAATATCACGAGAGCTCTAACTTCTTCATCAAATTTTACACTTAGAGAAGTCAATTGACTGACAATTGTATTAAATTCATTTAAATGACCTGTCATAGATCCACCTTCAACCATTTTTAGATTAAACAAATGCTTCATGAGAAATACCTTATTTGAGGCTAATGGTTTTTCATACAATTTAGTCAAAGCTTTCATCAGACCATCTATTGTCTTTGCTTCCGTTATATTGAATGCCACTGATGGTGCCAGGCACAACCGAATGGTTCCCAATGCCTTTCTATCAAGAAGATTCCAATCCTCATCAGACATTGTTGCCGGTTTATTGGTTACTCCTTCCAACGACCACCATAAATCTTTTTGATAGAGGCAATCCTCCATCTGCATCTTCCATAACTAATAGTTCTGCCCATTGAATTTATTGACCTTCAATTTACCCTCATCCGCCATTGCTCCCACTTAACCGTGAGACTCCCACTCAACTGTGAGACTCCCACTCAACCGTGAGACCTTCCTGCAGATGATAATCAAATACAACTCGCTTTGATACCACTTGTTAGGTTAGCCAGCAGAAGATATCAATTAAATGCAAGTAAAGATTAAACAGATGAAGGGAAATACACATAAATAATAACAACGAGAGACAAGTTTTAATGTGATTCACCCAAACTCAGGCTACATCCACCAAATAGACAGTCCAATATTATTATCTAGTAAATCAAAATTGATTACAATCAGCAATCCCTGGAACTCAGTACCATTGCAAAATGCTACAATACAATATACCAAAACCCTAACGCTTAGCCGCTTTTATCAAGACTTTTTGTCGGGACCCCGTAGGAATTTGGGGGGAAATTGCGCTGATAAAAGTGGGGTAAATATAACCTCTGAATCTAATTGGGCTCCATATAACAACACCTCCCATTTATATTGTTGATCCATACAATACATCCTTAGAAGATCCTCCACTACCTGGTTGACTTTTTCTTTCTGACCACCTATTTAAGGATGATAAGCTATGCTAAAGTTCAACTTAGTCCCCAATGCTACATTAAGTGTGGTCCAGAACCTAGAGGTCATGCAAGTGTTGCAATTTGAGATGATCATCTCCGGCACTCCATGTAATTGAAATATCTCTTGGACAAACTTCTTTGCTAAGGTCAATGATCCATCTAAAAGATTTCTAGGAATGAAATAAGCTACTTTTATCAACTTGTCCACCACCACTAAGATGACATCCTGCCAGTTCTTAGACATGGGAAATCCCTAAATAAAGTCCATGCTAATTACTTGCCACTTATACTCTAGAATACTGTGGATAAAGAAGTCCTGTAAGATGGACATGGTCAGCCTTGATGTGTTGACACTCTAAACATCAACCAACAAACTTAGTTACATCCTTATTAAGCTTAAGCCAAAAGTACAATGGTCTCAATCCTTCCATCATCTTCATCACTTCTGGGTGTCCAAAATATGGCACATTGTGGACCTCCTTGAGAACTAATTTCCTCAACTCACTTGAATCTGGGATATACATCCTCTCTTGGTATCTCAAAATCCCATCTGACTCTATCACATACCCATCAAATTGATGATCTAAGGGGTCTGCTTCTAATGCTTACTTAACTTGATCATAATGCTCATCCCCTTGCATGTTTTGGGTTACCTATTATCTCATATTAGATCTCGTAGTTACCATGGAAGCTAGATGTCGTCTCCTACTAAGAGCATCTGCGACCCTATTCTCCTTTCCCTTTATATACTCAATTCCAATGTCATACTCACTAAGCAATTCTAACCACCTTCGCTATCATGCATTGAGATTAGGTTGGGTGAAGATATACTTGAGCCCCAAATGGTCTATCTTTAGCTCAAAGGGCTTACCCAAAAGGTAGTGTCTCCACATTTGGAGTGTGTGAACAATGGCAGCCAACTCAAGATCATGGGGTGCATAGTACTTTTAACTCATGTTGCTTTAGCTTTCTAGATTCATATGCTACCACTTTCCCATTCTACATCAACACTCCTCCCACACCTTCACTTGAAGCATCTATTATCACTATGAAATGACCATTTAGATTAGGTATGGTCAGAATAGGTGTTGTTGTTTCTCCTTTAAGAGCTAGAATACTTGTTCACAATTATCTGTCCAATCAAACTTCTTACCCTTCTTCTGTAATGAGGTTATGGGTGTTGCAATTGTCAAGAATCCTTCTACAAATTTTCTATAATATCCCGCCAGCCCCATAAAGCTTATCACCTCAGTTACATTTTGTGGTGCAGGTTATTCCATTATTGCTTCAATCTTTTCTGGATCTATTGCCATCTCATTTGCTGAAATTACGTGGCCCAGATAGTGTACCTTACTTTGGTAGAACGTACACTTAGATAATTTGCCAAAAAAAATACGCTCTTTCAAATGCTACAAAACTATCATCAAGTGTCTTTCATGCTCCTCTACTGACTTAGAATAAATCAGAATGTCATCTAAGAAGACCAACACAAATTCATCCAAATAGTCCCTGAACACACTATTCATCAAGTTCATAAAAGTTGCTGGTGCATTAGTTAACCCGAATGGTACTACTGTGAACTCATAGTGACCATATCGTGTTCTAAATGCTATTTTAGAGATATCCTTGTCCTTAATCTGTAACTGATGGTAACTAGATCTAAGGTCTATTTTGGAGAATACTTTTGCACCCTTCATTTGATCTAACAACTCATCTATCCTTGGAAGTGGATAATTATTCTTTATAGTTGCCTTGTTGAGCATTCTATAATCAATGCACAACCACAACGTTCCATCCTTCTTTACAAAGATGAATAGTGTGCTCCAAGGTGACACACTAGGTATAATAAACCCTTGTTTCAACAATTCTTCTAATTGTTCCTTAAGCTCATACAATTCTGTTGTTGTCATTTGGTAGGGTGCCTTAGATTGCAGTTCTGTTCATTGCATTAGATCTATTGAGAAATCAAATTCCCTTTTTGGTGGTAGTTCTATCAATTCATCAGGAAAGACATCTATGAACTCTCTAAGGATAGGATACTTATCAAAATATGGTTCATGATTATCTAGATCTCTTATTTTAACTACATAGATTGAACAACCCTTTCTCTTTTCCTTCTTCAATTGCATGGCTGAAATCTATCTTAGCTTAAGGGGTGTTATAGAACCAGGAATCTCTACCCGATTCCCAAGGTCAACAAGGCATTTCACTACTTTCTCTTCATAGTCTACTAAGGACTTATGTTCAGATAACCAATTGATTCTAGGAATCACATCATAAGATCCTAGAGGTGCAACATAAAGGTTGACTTGCATTTGGAAGGTTGGAAGATCTAATTCATTGCATACTAGACATGAATCTACTCTTTTCTCTGCATTGTTACCATAGTACATCATCCAAGAATTTTCCATGTGTCCTTGTTTTATAGATAACTTAGCTACAATATTAGGATCAGCAAAACATTCCATAGCTCTGGTATCAATTAAAATAGAAATTGGACGGCCAAAGAGCTTGCCAGATAATTGAATAGGTGTAGCTTGGAATTATCTTGACGATGATTTACTGTCACATGAATTTGGTGTTGAGGAGCTCCTTGTCAATTTATATCTCTCTGGTTCACTGTTCGTTGAGGACATGCACTAACATAATGCTCTCCTCCATAATTATAACATCCATCTCTAGGTCCTCTATTTTTAGCTGACATGTCCCTTCTATTATTGTTTCCATTGTTGCCATAGTTACCTCTCTTATTATTTTCACCTTGGTTCCCATTGTTCTTTTCTTGATAATTTTTTCCCCTCTTGAGATTTCTTATCTGATGCTTGTTGTTTCCTTGTTTGTTGTTAGTCTGATTGTGATTGTCATTCTAAAACTTTTTATTCCCATATTTTACATCCTGACTCTTATGGTAATTAGAAATCTGCTACAGTTTCTGCTCCTGTTTAGTTCCTTTTTCAAGCACTTCATCCATGGTCAAGGGGTTATGAATATCCACCTCTAACCCAATCTATTACCTTAATCCCAAGTTAAACTTACGGATCCTAAACCTCTCATCTAGCTAATACTGTGGAACATACTTCAACAGGTGAGAATTTCTCCCAATATTACATCACTGTCATACATCCTTGAGTGAGGTTTTGAAATTCTATCATTTTCTTGTCAAAATAGAGTTGTGGCTACCACCTCTTCCTAAAGAGCTCAAGGAAGTGGTCCCACATGACTTCTCCTAGTAATAGTTTCTTTTCAACCTTTTCATTATCCCACCAAGTCGCTACTTCCCTAATAAGCGGGTAAGATCCCCATATAGCTTTAGTTTCATTATACAAGTCTTAGAGATCAAAATATTTTTCCATATCAATTATCCATGCTTCTTCTTCATCACCAATAGTATTACCATCAAACATAGGAGGGGTAACCTTTTTGAGATCCTTTCCCAACTCCTCAACAATTTTTTTTGGTTGTTCTCATTCACTTCACCTTCTGGACCTCTATCTTCTTCTCTTCATTCCTCATTCTAATTTCCTTTGATTCCTCTGACTCCCTGTTCTAGATTATTCATTCGAGTCATGTGTTGAGTCAAGAGAGAAAGGATTTGGTCTAGTCAGTTATTCTATCCATCATTATTCTGACCAGCATTGTTATTGTTTGCATCATTTCAATTTCCTTCATTATTTCTGGCATTATTTCCTACATTAGCTCCTCCTTCATTAGTGCTAGTATTGTTCCCTACATTGGCTTCTTCATTGTTTCTTGTATTTGGGCCACCACCAGATCCTAGGGTGGTTGCCCTATGTCTTGAGTTTCTAGTATCCATGATGAATTATCTGCAAGAAGTTTTCAACTTAGCGTAATACTCCAAAAAGGCCTAGTATAGAACCATCACTCTAATACCAAATGTAAAGAACTAAAAATTCCACAAACATAAATTTAAATGAAGTGAAACTAAATTAACTACAAGTAAAGTAATTACATCTACATCATCAAGTAAAAGAGATAAATTCAACATCTATTATCTATGAAGATTTCATTCATAAGTTTTTTATTTACAATTATGGTACAAATCATGTAAATTTGTCCACAAGATCATGTAAATCCAAACAATCATTCCTCGACCACCATCAACCATCTGGCCATCTACTGCATCGAAGGATAAGAACATGGTTCAGACACTTTTCCACCCAACCACAAAGCTTGCGCTTCCCCAGTATTCCTCAAATGGAGGAATGCTCGACCTTGCTCAAAGGGCCTAGCAACCTATAAACAAGCACATGGTAGAATCTGGTGTGTGCCTATTAACCTACATGTATCCTAGCTAGAATGTAGCATCACATTAACAAGATATGGTAGGGAAAAATATAAATGTATAAACTAGGAAATCAAAACCATCTATTTCAGTGGTACACATGTCTATTTCAAGATCAAATTTTACTTTGGCCAAAGTATAAACTGATTAATGGTGTGTAATTTTTGAAAAGAAAACCTACTTCCCTATTTCCCCATATTTGGCACCCGTCACGGAAGGAAACTTTCCATAAAAAAATAAAGACATAGAAAACACAAGCATCACATACATCCTTTCTTATTCATAGCACAACTTACGAAATAAAAGATGAAAAATTCACTCCATGCATGTAATGATTAGGAAATAGGAAATCTTTTAGGTGTTTTCATTCATTGTTTGTCTCATATGCAATTAGTTTTTTTTTAAAATCGTATCTTCATTATTGTGAGATGAACATAAGGTTTTCCTCTAGAAATGTAAAAAGGTTATCTCAACATGTTGTCTATCTCCAAGGCATGTATTTCATACCTATATAATATATCCATGTTTTTATTAATTTAAGAAAATTTAACTCTATTTATTAAAATTAACTTATTTGGGATTTGAATACATATATATAAGGAATATTAAATAATATTACAAATTAGAATATGCCTCGTAATAATAATATATATAAATTTCTTGATTTATAATATATTCCCATCACTAATACCTATCTTTTAAAGAAATCTTCATAAAAATAATTATCAAGGCGTTCCACACACCTAAAACAATAAAATATGAAACAAATGGTATTGACTGATAAAGACTTTGAAGAAACCTCAAGGTCAAATGAGTTATGAAAATGGTCATTCACATGGTATGACATTAACCAAGGCACAATGCATAACATGAATTACTTCCAGAAAAACTTATTTTGAAAAGGTAAACTAATTTTCTTGGACATAGGTCACTTTGTTGAGTGAAGTCAACCCTACTTAGAATCAGGATGTTAAGAATGAATGGTAGATATTGATTTTGGGTTGATTTCATTTACGAAGAAGGGAAGATTAGACATTTCTCAAAGGCCGGTTTGGAATAAACAATGAGGTGTCTAGTAGATGACTATAAAGGTCCGAGCCATACACAGGACTAGCAAGTAGATTGATTCAATAGGCTAGATGAAGCCAACACAAGGAAGAAGACGTGGATCCTTAGGTCAATGGAAAAAAATAACCTTGTAGGATTGTTAGGCTCATACAGCCGATTTCATCTATAGATCGAAAGCACTTGCAAAGGAAAGAATTTATATCAAGATGCAAGTTCTTTTAGCAGGTCGGTCGTACAACAAGACAATCAAAGTGATAGGAAAAGAAAATTTTAAAACAATGAATACTCCAGTGAATTTCCCTAGAGTTTGATTGCATAGATCAACACAGACCACAAGGATAGATGCAAATTTAATCAAGTTCAAAGGCCGATTAAGTCTCTGGAGGTCGTTTCAAGGTAAGTACTCAGGCCAAATAGAAAAAGAAGAGGGCGATTTGATATTGTGTGAGGCCAAAATATGTTAGAGGAGGTGCATACTATCATTATAGAGGAAGTATAAATCGAGTATACATTAGGAAAATCAAAAGAAATAAAATAAGTTTTAGAGGTCAAACTATTTCAACAGGCTGATTTAAATGACCAAAGATCAATATGTTTCTCTAAAATGGTCATTTAGTTTCTGTAGGCCGACAGAAGGACAAATAGAAATAGAAATCAATTCTTAAGGTAGATCCATTTATTATTGCTACTATTATATAGATTTTAATTGACATTGGTGACCACACAGTCAAGTTTCATAAAAAATAAAAGATTTGATAAAGAATTATAAGGAAAATACCTGATGTAGGTTGTAACACCAATCTTGGGATATGCTCTGGTGAGTACCTCTTCAATCTCCTCTAATCCTCTCCTCCTTACCAAATTTATGTTTTCTCCTTCTCTCCAATGTGCCTGTGTCCCCCTTTCTTTCATAGTTTTTCTTTTTAATTCCCTCTAGAACCCTAATTTTTGCTTCCTTTTCACTTTCAATCTCATGCAAACAACATTTTTATTTATATTTTTTGAAAATTACACCCCTCTTCACATGAGGCGCATGCATTTCCTTCTTCCATTTTTAATAAAAGAAAGGATATTAATAAAATAATTCTAAATATATTTATATATTTATGTATAGTCTATAGTTAAAAATATATATTTTATTCTTTTCTTATTTGTTATAAGTTTTATTTATTTTAGAAAGTTTTCACAATATTATTTAATTTAACAACTATATTTTACTATAAGCAATATAATTTTTATATTATTTTATATATATATATATATATAATTTTTCTTTGAAATAATACTAATACCACCTATTTATGTAGATCACAATAATAAAATTGGCTTCAAAAATCAAGCATAGAGGCATGCAAGAAACTGACAAAATCAAATGAAAGATGATAGATAACAACCACATATGTATGCATCAAGAAGATCATTAGAGAACTAGTCAATCATGCAATGTGAATGCACTTCTATGTGTGTGTGTGAAGGAACACCAAATTGAACCCATCCGATTGTTGCCAAGCGCCTAGGTCCCCTCTACCTAACACATGTTCTTGCCTTCGATAATACCTACAGTCAATCCCACTCACTTCCCACTGTCAATAGGTTAGTTTCAAAAAATATAGCTGAAGCAACATAATCATAATCCAAATAATGTATCCTTATCAAATATCATCAGTTAGTACCCAATAGTTCTATGCATTAATGTAATAAAATCAATCACAAAAGTCTGAGATGTGACAACTACCTTCTGAGCTAAATGAGTTGTTACTATTGATAGAGGAACAAGATAGCTACATTAGGGTATGTGTAGGATCATCGTGGGTCAAATAGTGGAAATGGGAAAAAAAATCACATCTTTACTTAGCCAAATTTATGAATTGGCCAACTTTGACTTTCATAGGTATGTTTAAAATATCCAAAATTTTGTTTTGATACCAAACCAAAATGGATATCCATTTTGTGGGTCCTAAAACAGATATCCATTCCAATACGGATATCCATTTTGGGGGTCCCAAAATGGATATCCATTTTCCAGAAACATATATCCGTTTTGTGGAACTCTAAAAATGTTTTTTTTAAATTATTTTCATTGTTTTTTGCTTAGAACTTACAATTCAACTCGCAAATTTCTATTGTTACATGGTTAACATCTTTTCAATCAATCAACAAAGTTGCATCTCTTTAAAATTTGAACCTCTCTCTCTCTCTAGTAATCCTTAGTGAGTCTTGTTTGCAATGTGCAAGATGCGCTAAGAAAACCTTAGGCTTGATGTTTAATTGGTAGTGGTTTGTAAAGCTATGCATGAGATCTAAATTGAATTCATAGAACCAAGTAGTAATGTGTCAAACCATACAAGGGCATATTATATCAATGTGGAGGGAAAATTCTTAGCAAGGACATAATCATCAATGGTGACAATTGTGGCTTGGACAAAGAAGTGTCTCATATGTGCAATGATATCACCTTGGACATTATATTATCAAATTTAAGCAAGACCATTTTATGAGTAGATGGTTGTAAGATGATGTCAATTGATAGTGGTGATTTAATCCATCATATTATTGAGGAAGGACATAAGGAGGGTTAAGGTCTTCTAATTGCACTTACAACACCTTGAGTTTTGTGTAGATATAATTATAATTGAAAATATGTGAGATAAATGTCACATGGTGGAGAGATGGTGTCAGGATGAGTGATGATTGTTATGGCAATGTTATGGTCAAATGTGTTATGAAAAGGAGGTGGCATGGGTAGTGGGCTATCAATATTGGGAAAGGGTTAGGGAGGATGTAATGTAGGAAGGTATGTGTGTCATTGTATGATGTTTCAAGGAATGGGAAGAAAGGATGATGATTCATAAGATAATTTGAAGAATGATGGTAGAGTGAATTGGCATTATGGTAACTGTAGCATGTCATGGGGTGAATCATGTGTTAATACAGGTTGTGGAGTGAGAAAGAGGTGGTATGGGTATATGGTTGAATGGATTAATGAGGTGATTTAATTGGTGATGACCTAGGTGAAGTGATCTGGGTAAGGTGTCTTATTTGGGATTGCTAAAGGTGGGGATAGCTAAATGTCATCTTCTAACGGTTCAAAGGTGAGGAAAGTGTAAGATGGGAATATGGGATAATCCATGGTTTAATGATTATTCAAGGGAGACTCCTTAAAATGATTATCAATGATGGTTTCGATAGGGGTAATGGAGTCTATGAATGTAGGTGTGGGAATGTGACCTATGACATTAGGATTGTATTGGATGAATAATGGAAAGTAGGGGCACCTGTGACCTAGAGATGGAAGGAGCCACATGATCAAATGATATTTGGGGAAGGGATTTTCTTAGGAAAGTAAGGATTTGGGTGAGGGCTAGGGTTTGGTGGAGAAGAATTTATGAAAAATTTGGAGGTCATTAAAATTGACATGAATAGAAGAAGTACAAGAGATGGCTAATAATAAATGGTAGGCTCAAAATAGGATAACTAGGACTATGATAATCAAGATCGAAAGAAAAGTCAACAATAATAGTATGATATAGGGATAGGATTAGAAAAAAAGAGTACTACAACTAGCAAGAGGAAAGTGAGGACATAATGCAAAGTTAACATGGCATGAACTCTCTTGGAAGGATTAGAATGGAGTATAATAATATTGAACTAGTTGGATCTGTTAGGCTCACCAAATGAAAGAATCTTAAAGGTTAACCTTAATTAGGTAAGTTTATTTTTAAGTGTGGTTGTTTGTGCAACAATGTTAAATTAATGTTACCTAAGGATAAATCTAAATATATTAACATTCTAATAATCAGAGCTAGGACTAACAATTAGACTAAAAAATTGACAAATAATACAACTTAGACACATGTAGGACTTGGGAAATGGAAAAGAATAAATATTAAATGTGGAAAACAATGAAAAAGTGGTATTAGTTGCACCTATGTAGAGAAGTGGTCTTTATGAAAGATGCTTAGAATTATGCTCTATATCTATTTGTGAAGTTTGAGAGAGAGAGAGAGAGAGAGAGAGAGAGAGAGAGAGAGAGAGAGAGAGAGAGAGGTTTAGTGTTGCTTGGATTTATGGTGTAGGGATTAGGGATTATCTTTTAAGGCATTATTTAGGGTTTAGGGTTTTGGGGTTAGGGAGAGATAGAGGAGATAGAGGGGAGAGATAGGGAGATAGGGATATAAAGGAATGATAGGGGAGAGAGAGGCAAGAGATAGAGAGAGATAGATAGGTAGAGAGAGAGGAGATAGATTGGGAGGGCTAGAGGAGACAAAGGGAGAGATAGGGAGATAGAGAGTGAGTGAGATGTCCAGAGAGATAGGGAGACAGATTGAGAGGTAGAGGGATGATAGAGAGAGGGAGATAAGGGAGAGATACCTTGAGATAGAGGTTTAGGGTTTCTCAAGTTTAGGGTTTAGGGGTTCTCAGAGAGAGAGGTTTAGGGTTGCTCAGGGTTTAGGGGCATTATTTAGGGTTTATGGTTTATGGTTTATGGTTTAGGGGTTTAGGGTTTAGAGAGCGATAGATAGAGGGGAATGAGAGAGAGAGAGAGAGAGAGAGAGAGAGAGAGAGAGAGAGAGGTTTAGTGTTGCCTGGATTTATGGTTTAGGGGTTAAGGATTAGGTTTTAAGGCATTATTTAGGGTTTAGGGTTTTGGGGTTAGGGGTTAAAGTTTAGAGGTTTAGGTTTTAGGGTTTACAGAGAGATGGAGGACCAATAGGGAGATATAAAGGAGACTGAGGAGAGAGATAGGGAGATATAAAGTGAGGAGCATGGCCAAAGATATAGGGAGAGAGATTGAGAGGTAGAGGGACAAAGGTGATAGGGAGATAGGGGAGATATAGGGAGATAGAGGTTTAGTCTTACTTGGGTTTAGGGTTTAGGGTTTTGGGGTTTTGGGTTTATGGTTTAGGGGTTAGGGGTTAGGGTTTAGGGGCATTATTTAGGGTTTAGGATTTACAGTTTAGGGGTTAGGGGTTCAATTTTAGAGGTTTAGGGTTTAGGCTTTATAGAGAGAGGAATGATAAGGAGATATAGAGGAGAGAAATAGGGAGATAGAGAGTGAGGCACATGACTAGGGACATAGGGAGAGAGATTGAGAGGTAGAGGGATGATAGAGATAGGGAGATAGGGGAGAGATAGGGAGATGGAGGTTTAGAGTTGCTTGTATTTAGGGTTTAGGTGTTAGGGGTTAAGGTTTAGGGGCATTATTTAGGGTTTAGGGTTTATGGTTTAGGGATTGAGGTTTAGAGGTTTAGGGTTTAGTGTTTAGAAAGAGGCATGATGATATGGAGATATAGAGAGTGAGGGACATGGCCAGAGACATAGGGAGAGATGGGGATATATAGAGTGACGGACATTGCCAGAGTGATAGGGAGAGAGATTGATAGGTAGAAGAATAATAGAGATAGGGAGTTAGGGGAGAGATAGGAGACAGAGGTTTAGGGTTGCTTGGATTTAGGGTTTAGGGGTTAGGAGTCAAGGTTTAGGGGCATTATTTAGGGTTTAGGGTTTATGGTTTAGAGGTTTGGGGTTTAATGTTTAGAGAGAGAGGATGATATGGAGATATAGATAGTGAGGGACATGGCTAGAGACATAGGGAGTGATGGGGATATAGAGAGTAAGGGACATGGCTAGAGACATAGGGAGAGAGATTGATAGGTAGAGGAATAATAGAGATAGGTAGATAGAGGTTTAGGGTTACTTGGGTTTAGTGTTTAGGGTTTAGAGTTTGGGGTTTAGGATTTAGGGGCTTCGGGTTTCTTAGGTTTAGGATTTAGGGGTTAGGGCTTAGGGGAATTATTTAGGTTTTATGGTTTATGGGTTAGGGGTTAGGGTTTAGCCTAACATTATTTAGGGTTTACAGTTGCATGTTGAAAGTAGTCTCTCTCTCTCTTTAAATCCATAAACCCTAAATAATGCCCCTAATCCCTAACAGCTAACTCGTAACCCCTAAACCCTAAACTGTAAACCTCTATCTCCCTATCTCTCTCTTATCGCCCTCTCTCTATCATCCCTCTATCTCTCAATCTCTCTCCCTATCTCTCTGGACATCTCACTCACTCTCTATCTCTCTATCTCTCCCTCCGTCTCCTCTGTCTCTGATGTAGGGGCATCTTATTAAATTTAAAAAATTGTTGTTGGCATTTGATTTTTGGTTTAAATGTATATTGGGTCAAGTGATAGAAGCATGAGGAAAGAAGCTCCTCTTGCCAAGGCGACAGGAGCAATAATAATTGATGTTTAGTTTATTGAAAGTCAAATAAGTGGTGAAGATGTCGATTATTGCAGGAATCAATTATAATATTCAAGTGTAGGAGAAGTGGCAGTAGGAGTCTACATTACTATTTTGGGGAAATGCTCATTTGTATAAATGTTTTGGTAATAGCTAGTTTAAATTAGAAAGTACAACAACTTGAGTGGTGCTATAAAGAAAGATTCTTTATCAAAACATGGAGTTACAATTAGTGGCTGGCGGTGGTTAGTGAAATAAGGCCGCATATATGATAAGAGGTAGAAAGGAAAGTGAAGGCAAGGAGGCCAAATAGGGAGGAGGTTGAGTGAAGAGAAGGGCGATACATCAGAAGGCCGAATAAGTTTGAAAAAGGCCGATAGCAAAGGCAGGCCAATGTGAATGGAGACCGACTGATTGGGCGGCCAAAAATATAGATGAAGAGAGGATGATTATGATAGGATGACAGTGAAATGAGTGTAGCGTTAAGGGAAGAGAAGCCATCATTGAAGATAGAAAGAGGGACATGGCAGGAAGAAACCGTCGTTGTAGAAATAAGGAAGGAGTTGTCCAATTAAAGGAGGTCGAGCATAGAAGGATGGATAGTACGAAGTGAGGGAGGCCGAGGTTAATGAGAGAGATCACTGTGGGGAGCAGTGTAAGAAAAATAATAGCAGAACTCTACAATGGAAGTGAAAGGTCACGGGGTTAGGCTGAGTGCGATGGAAGAATACAGTTAAGAGTTAAGAGGAAAATGACATTGCAGAATCAGGACAGTAGACAGAAACGACAACCAAAGTTTGAGAGGAGGAATTTGAATGTGGCCCAAGGCCGAGTAGCTGATATCAAATAAAAGGAATTAAATTTGGAGGCCTACAAGGTTAAGGGACTACACCAACTTAAAGGGCATTGACATATCGGCATAAGGATATTGAATGGATGTAACTTGTAGAGGTTTTTGTTGTCTTGAAATGGAGGCTGATTTGGTTGTATGGAATAGAATTTCAATTTATGTTTATAATAATTCTATAGCTTGATGTTGATTGTTTCTGTAGCATGTTAAAGGCAGAGATAGTATTTCTATGATCATTATTCTTGAATATTACCTAGCTCCTATTGCCCATTGATATTTTGGTGAATCTTAATTGCATGAATGTCCTTGTTTAAATCTTTAATGTAGTTGTCCTAGTTCTTGTCATTCTAATGGAAGAAGTTATGTGAAAGCCTTTTTAACTATGCAGAGACTTGATTCTCCCTTGAGGGTTGAATAGGGTATGTGTGCATGCTTTATGGGAGCATGCTATCAGATTGATATCAGAGCACAGAATGATTTGAGTGTGAATGTTTAATGTGTTATTGACCTTTTGAAGGTTGTGCATTGTGTTGTTGTTGTTGACTAATAGGGCAAATTAGAAAGAGAAGAAAACCCTAAGGAGGTGATTGAAAGATGATGGAAGAAAGAATGATACAGAAGCAAATGAAGAAAGAGAGCCTCACAAAAAGTGACAAAAGAAAAGAAGGCAAGGGGATGACAGATGTAGAATTCAAAAGAGAATTGGTAGAGTTGAAGAGGGATCTGATGTTGGCAAAACAATGGTATGAAGAACAAGACCTAGGATATTATTGGGTTTGGCCAATGAGTAAGAAAGTAAAAAGGCTAGCAAAGGAGATTGTTGAGAAGAGGAAAATGCAGAGTATAAAAGCCTTAAGAGGAAAAGATAAGAAGATGAGAGGGTTCCCAAAAAGATGGGATAACAGAGAGTTACCATTGGAGTAGAATACACCGAAAGAGGTCAAGAGAGTTCTCATAGAAGAGAACATGAGAAAAGAGAAAGAGGAAAAGGTGCAGCAGGTAGCACTTGAGAAAAAGAGAAATGAAGAAGGAAGAATGTCCACGAGGAGGGCATTGATAGAGACACTGTGGTTTCTTATTTTATTTGCTAATGTTATGTTTGTAGATTTATATGCAAGTATACAGAAAGTGATGAAGAAGGTCGAGGGTGAGACCTGGAAGATAATGAGAGATGGGGCAAGAATAGCTCCTGAAGAAAGAGAGGAAGATGTGAATGAGGAAAGATTGATGGCAGCAGAATGCCAAGAAGAGTTTGCAGCAAAGGTACGTTACAAAGTGCCTGAAAATGAAGAAGAAATTGATGCTAAAGATGTTCAACTTGATGACGAAGATGAAGAGGAAAACATAGAGTTTCATGATGCATGTGATGCTGTTGTAGCAGTGGCACAAGATGCTTATAAAGAAGAAAAGTTGAAAGGCCAAGAAGTTGAAGGTGGATGTAATTTGGGACAACGGGTCCTTGCACAGTAGAATGAAGGTAAAATTGTTACTTTTGGTCATGAATTTAAAGATAAGAATATGGATAGGCAAGTTGATAGGGAAAAGAAATTAGAAAATGTAAATGTGATTGAGGATCATGGATATGTAGTGCCATGTTGGCAAAAGAAATAGATTGATGAAAGGCAATAGTTAGGTTGTAAAGAAGTGAATACTTTTGATTGTGTTTATGCTAATAGGTAAGCACATAGAAAGAGAGGTGTGTAGATGGATAAGTGGCAACTTGATGCAAGGTTGAGTTCTCCAACAAAGAGGCCCAGAGAAAATGATTTGTTGATGAAAACAGAACAAGGAAAGAGAAGCTCGAGTGCAATAAGGAAAGGACATTAGTCCAGTGCTAGAGTGTGGGTGGTAAAGCAAGCAGCAACAAACAAATGTGTTGCAAAAAAGACAAAGAATTGGAGGCATGAAAAAGAGAACAAACTCCTAGGAACTGGAAGTATGATGAATCCAGTAGAGGATGGAAAGAAAGAGAAGGGGCATACAGTAAAGTTGCAGTGATGGAAGCAAGGTATAGGTAAGGTAAGAGAAATTAAATCTAATTTTTATGTGGATGAAGCTTTCAATTACATTCATAATAATGAGGAAAATATGAGGAGATTATTAGATGAAAAATATTAGTGTAGGTTTTTATTTCCTAGTTGGATTATTTATTTTTCCCTATATTCCTAGGTTTTTCCTACACTTCTATTAATCTCACTTAGGTTAATAAAGCATGTCTTATTAGGTTAGTGGTTGCGAGGTGTCACCTTCCTACATGTGAGCATCCATTAGCTATCTTGGGAAGATACTTTGCTATCTTTAGTCTGATAGATGGTTGCTCTTGATTGGTCAGTGTTGCCACCTCCTCCCTTTTCCTAGTCTATATAAGCATGCTACCTGGCTTGTATTTGGTATCTCTTGCTTTTACATCCTCTTAATGCTATTTTTCTTCTAGCATTTGCATTACTCTCTTGGAGACTAACTCTATGTTGCTATTTTGATTTCATATCATTTGCATTCATAGTTTAGATATCTATTCTTTGCACTAGTTTTCTAGGTTAATAATCTTTTCAGATTCTAACATGGTATCAGAGCTATTCTATGTGCAAGAATATATTTTAGTTTCGATATTTGAGAGATTCGAGGGGAGCTAATAAATCTTATTACAGTTTTTTGAAAAACTTAGTATGCTCTTCTCTTGCATCTTCGGATGATCTTGAGAATCAGAAAAGATTGACAGAAACTTTTTTAATCTCTGGGGTTTACGCATGTGTTTTATGAAATCTGGGTGATTGCAGCATTTCTGATTATATTGGTAGCATTTCTAGCTATTCCAACGTGTCCAGGAGGCTTGAGAATGTCAGATTTGGCTTTCATTTCACCAAAATCAGAGATCGTCATACACAGTTGCGGAACCAGGGTTTCACGCTCAAATCTGACAACCAACTTGCATATTTGGTATTTTCAATCAATATTGCAAGTTCTAGCATGCCATTGCTTGTCTTAGGTAGCTGATTCAGCCTTTGCATGTCATTTTTTGGTTGCTGGGGTCATTTTTTGTAGCTAAACATGTTCTATTTACACTGGATCAACATCTTCTGTACATCAACAAGAAAAATGCCTTCTGGGTTTTGTTCGCAACATAGAAAAACCATCTGGGTATCTTTTTTTTTTTGCATACCGTTTGTATATTTTGTAGAATCAAACTCAAAAAGCTACAACAGTACCCCTTTCCGTTGGCAGTTGCAATTTTGAAGGCAGCTTTCAAATGCTCCGTTCTTGCTCATACGGGCTCCGTTTCCCATGATTTTTTTTTTGATTTTGGCTATTTTTTCATTCTCTATGCACTAGTGTAGTCATTTTTTGATTTTGATGCAGAGATTTTTTTAGAAATGGCAGATTCTCAGTCGTGACACTACACAGTTCTCATTTTGGGAACTTCAGAGGATCATAACTTTCACATACGACCTCGTATGGAGGTGATTCTCTTTTTTAAAGTGCATAATTTTTTGTGTAGATCGTAGTGGTGCTTTTTATTTCTCTGGATATTGTGCCAAAGCTCTTCATGAGGGTTTTGTAATGCATTGAAATCAAGACCACTTAGTATTTCTTGCTAGCGGCAGTTGTAAATGCACTAATATAAAGTGCCAAATCATATTTTATTGGGGGGGGTTCTTTGATTGATTGAAAAGGTGGGGTTGTCTTGGTTGGGTTCTCTTCTTTTCGGCACTTCTTCTCTACATTTCTTCATCACGGATCAAACAAATCTGCCCATCCTAACTCCATACAATTACTTTGAGTGGAAATCACACATGACAATTCACTTAAGGAAAGCTAGATTAAATAGGATAACTATGGGACTTGAATCTGAACCTGCTAAAGATGAAGATAAGCCTAAGTGGTTTAACAAATGTGATGAAGCATATGGAACATTGTGTTTGTCTATTTCTCCTAATTTGCTCTTTCACATTGAGTCTTTGAATATACCAAATAAAATCTAGACAAAGCTAGAAAAACTATTTGGCACACAAGATTCAATGAGGGGTCAAATGTTGGAAAATGAACTAATTAGTTTAAGTCTACGTAATTTCAACACAATCCATGATTTCTTCACTAAATTGAAATCACTAAGGCTGTAGTTCAAACAATGTGGAATTGAGAAGAAAGATGAACAACTGATTCTTAGTATTCTCTCTAAGCTAAGTTTAGAATATTCTATGTTTGTTTCTACTTTCTATGCTACTAAGGGTGCACTTGGTACTTAATTCACCATGCCATCTTTAGATGATTTTGCTGTCAATCTCACTCAAGAACAGGACAAGCTAATCCAGATGGGCACTCTTAAGTCCTCTAAGTCACATGCCTTGGATGCTAACCATGGCACAAAAGAATAAAAAGGACAAAGTAGTAACAACAATAGTAAGGATAAGAAATAGAAGAATAGCAAGGAAAAGAAGGATCAAATACCGGTTGCTTCAAAAGCAACTAATGAGACCCAATCTTCCAAGGGTGACAAGCCTAAGAAAGAGAGGGTCCAATGTGCCTGTTGTAAAAGACCCAGTCATGATGAACATAAATGTTTGAAGAAACAAATTGATCACTTGACACACATTCTTGAGAAGAATAATATCAGTGTTCCTGAGTCTATCAAACAAAGTTCTAATGAGGGGTCTAACAAGGCAAAAGAAAATAAGAAGGAGAAAGGAAAGGGAAAGGCCCTTGTTGCAGTTGCTTCTTCACCATCCACTTGGGTTCTTGATTTGGGTGCTTCACACCACATGGCTTCATCTAAGGAAGAACTTGCATCCTTGGAGCCATGTACTATGCCTTCAATTTTGATGGGTGATGACACTCCTGTTGAGGTGTGTGGGAGAGGGTCTATTGATGTGGGGGATGGCACATTCCATGATGTTCTTTGTGTGCCCTCATTATCAACTGATCTCCTATCAGTATACCAGATCACTCACACAGGTTCAGGCAAACAAGTTGAGTTTACTCCTGATTCAGTGGAGATTCATGAGTTGCACAGTGGTTCTACAGTTGCAGTTAGGAGAGTAGATCATCAGTCACGGCTCTGTCTATTTTCTCACTTTGTTCCTGATCGTCCTTCGACTATTTTTCTCACTCATTCTAATGATGTGAGTAGATTATGGCATGAGAAGTTTGGCCATTTTAACTTCCACTACTTGCAGCAGCTCAACCAACAGAACATGGTCACAAAGTTGCCTTCAGTTCAGTTATCAGGTTGTGTTTTCCAAGGTTGCATTCTTGGTAAGCATCCTAAGGAAAAGTTTGACAAAGGTAAGGCATGGAGAGCTTCACAGATACTGGAGTTAGTTCACAGTGATTTGGCTGGTCCATTTCAGTATCCTTCTTTCAGCAGGGCTAGATATGTCCTCACATTCATTGATGACTTTTCTTGATATACTTGGGTATACTTTCTCAAACAGAAGTCTGAGATATTTGATCACTTTCAGGACTTCATGACTTTTGTAGAAAAGCAATCTGGGAAAGCCCTCAAAGTTTTACTCATTGACAATGGTGGTGAGTATGTCAACCATCAGTTTGAGAGGTTTTGCACTTCAGAGGGGATTGATTTGCAGCATTCAATTCCATACAATCCTTTGCAGAATGGTGTTGCAGAGTGGAAGAATAGGTCCTTGAAGGAAATGGTGAACTGCATGATTCACTCCAGATCTCTTGCACCATAGTATTGGGCAGAGGCCATTAACTATGCTTGTTATATCCAGTACCGTGTTCCTCACCGAGCCTTGAAGGGAGGACCACTCCTTTTGAAGCTTGGAGCAGTCGGAAACTATCAGTTAAGCACTTTCAAGTTTTTGGTTCTCTTGCATGGGCCCACATTTTTGTAGAGAAACATAAGGCCTTAGATCCATAGAGTAGACCTTGCATATTTGTAGGTTATCCTGATGGTGTGAAGGGTTATTGGTTGCTCCACCCTACTACACATGAGTTGTTCATTGAGAGGAGTGTTTAGTTTGAGGAGGGCTCTTTGAGCTCACTTTCTATCACTTCTCCAACTCCTTCTACTTTGACATTGGAGTCACTTGGGATACATGACAGATCTTCTGATGAGTCAGATTCAACCAAGTAGTCTTCTACCTCCACTTCCAATGCAGAGAGTGATTTAGAGGACTCACCTCCTTCCTCTCCCAATCATCATTCAGAGGTTGATGATTCTCCTCCAGATTCTCCATCTTCTAGTCCACTTTGGGCTAGACAGATCTTACAATCTGCAGGTGTTTGGGTTGGGGATCCATCAGACACTAGGAAGACTCATTCACAATTCCAGGATGCTCCACATGTCTTCATTCCTACTGCCTCAGATCCACAGTCTTTTCATGAGGCTTCTGGTATTCCTGAGTGGGATACAACTATGCAGGAGGAGTATAGTTCGTTGATGAGGAACCACACTTGGGATCTTGTCCCTCTTCCTAAGCGAAGAAAACTTGTTCGATGCAAGTGGATCTATCAAACAAAATTTGTAGCAGATGGGTTGGTTGACAAGCATAAGGCTCTCTTGGTTACCAAAGGATTCTCCCAGGTTCCTGGGATTGACTACTCTGAGACTTTTACGCCAGTTGCCTGAATGAATTCCATCTGACTTATTCTTGCCATTGCTACAGCTAATCATTGGGAAGTACACCAGATGGATGTAAAGAGTGGTTTTCTTCACAGTGACCTTCAAGAGGAGATTTACATGGAGCAGCCACAGGGGTTCCTTCAAGATTCGTCACTTGTGTGCCATCTTCGGAAGTCTCTTTATGGCCTCAAACAGGCTCCTCAGGCCTGGTATGCCAATATGGACTCCTTCCTTCTATCAGTTGGGTTCACTCAGTGCCATTCTGATCCCAATGTCTACATTCTGCAGCAGGATGATTCACTCCTATTTCTGGTTCTGTATGTTGATGACTTGCTGATCACATGGAGTTCTTCATCCACCATTGGGCCTATCAAAATTGCCCTTCATGATAGGTTTTTGATGACTGACTTGGGCTTGTTGCATTACTTTCTCAGGATTGAGATCTTTCAGTCTTCTTTCAGGATCACCATCACACAGTCTAAGTATGCTCTAGATTTGCTCTCAAGGTTTCATATGGCTAACTGTAAGCCTGCTCTGACTCCCTTCCTTTCTGGAGTCAAACTTGAGGCTCAATGTTCTTCTCCACTTGTTGATGGCACTTTGTATCGATAGCTTGTTGGGAGTCTCATTTATCTGACTCATACGAGACTTGACATTTCATATGATGTAGGCATGGTCTCTCAATTCATACAGGAGCCTCATGAGCTGCACTAGAAAGCAGCCAAGTAGATCCTTCACTACATTCAGGGTACTCATAGTTTTGGGATTCACTATGCAGCGGACATTGAGCTTGACTTGGTGGGCTACATAGATTCAGATTGGGAGGGCAATTCTTAGGATCGTAAGTCTACTTTAGGTTATAGCTTCTCACTTGGTTCAGGTACTATTTGTTGGTTGAGCAAGAAGCAGTTTGCTATTGCTCTATCTTCTACTGAGGCTGAGTATCAGGGTGCTGTGAATGCCACCACTAAGGCCATTTGGCTTCACAATCTTCTCACTAAGTTTGGTATCTAGATTAGATGGCCATCAGTCATATTTTGTGACAACCAGAGTGCCATTCAGATCTCACAGAATCCGGTCCATCATCAGTGGACCAAACACATAGAGGTCCACATGCACTACATCCAGGAGCTCATCCATGGCCACGTCATTGACCTTTGCTACTATCTGACTTCTGAGTAGGTTGCTAATATCTTCACTAAACCCTTCACTGAGAGCAAGTCCCTTCATTTGGAGCTTTATTGGGAGTGCAGGATGCTTCATCTTTTGGGGGGGCTTCTTCCTCTCACTCGGAGTCCTAACTCTCTCTACTTTTGGGGGGTCTCTTCTCTCTCTATTTTTTTTGGGGGCTTTTCTCTCTCTTTGGGGGGGATTTTATATACATGGGTACCTCATCAGGCTTGATTTGCCAGGACCCATTTCTACATCCACCTAAGCTTCGCTTATGGGGGGTGTTAGTGTAGGTTTTTATTTCCTAGTTGGGTTATTTATTTTTTCCTATATTCCTAGCTTTTTCCTACACTTCTATTAATCTCACTTAGGTTAATAAAGCATGTCTTATTAGGTGAGTGGTTGCGAGGTGTCACCTTCTTACATGTGAGCATCCATTAGCTATCTTGAGAAGATACTTTGCTATCTTTAGTCTAATAGATGGTTTCTCTTGATTGGTCAGTGTTGCCACCTCCTCCCTCTTCCTTGTCTATATAAGCATGCTACATGGCTTGTATTTGGTACCTCTTGCTTTTGCGTCCTCTTAATGCTATTTTGCTTCTAGCATTTGCATTACGCTCTTGGAGACTAACTCTGTGTTGCTATTTTGATTTCCTATCATTTGCATTCATAGTTTAAACATCTATTCTTTGCACTAGTTTTCTGGGTTAATAATCTCTTTAGATTCTAACCAAAAAGAGATAAGGAGGAATAGATATTTGAGAAGGCAAGAATGTAGACAATGTTGGATTTAAGGCATACAACTGAGAGGGGGGGTGAATCAGTTGTATAAAACTTCTTGTTCTTTCAAACACTTGATTCTTCGTTGTTAGTTAACAGCATATCAATTAATCATCCATGAAAGCATAATACATAAACACAAGAGCAGATAAACATCAACACATTGAACACCAAGATTTTGACATGGAAAACCCGGTTAAGGGAAAAACCACGGGGTGATTAACCCAAGGATTATTCTCTGTTAGAAGAATAAGAAAAAGAATGGCACTTGCCAATTAGGGCTCACTGCCCGAGCACACTGCTCACAAAGAGGCCCACTGCCTACAAGGAGACACACTGTCTACAAGGACACACACTGTCTACAAAGTGATAAGAATCACAATCTTGAACTGGAGAATGACATCTCTACCATGTCTGGATCAGTTCCATTTAAGCCCAAAAAACATCTGCTCTGCCTTTTGCACTTCTCTTCGCTATGCCACACTCATCCACACAATCCACACTCCGAAATGAACTCACAAACCGTTATTTATACAAGACATCAACTTAGGAACAAACATCTAAGTCGGCAAACAACCATAAGAGTATCCGCAAGATGAATAACACATCCGGTCGGCCACCACAAGAACATTCGTAGGATGAACAACTCATCCGGTTGGCTAAACAGAGCAAGAACTTCATCCGGAAGAATAACTTCAATTCCGGGCTCTACTATCAATGCGGACCAACAACACAACCTCAACATGATCCAAGAACCTTCACAAGCCTACCTGAATGACCAGGTACATCTGCACTTTCTTTACTTACTGGAATCTCTTCTCTTCCTTATCCGAAACTTCAAGAACACTGTCTGTCGCCACTGTCATAATGCAAGAGGTACTTCCGGACCTCCAAATCATACACAACTTGAGATGGCACATCACAAGGACATCCCAAAGACTCCTTCCAATCCGCAGATTAGGATTATATAGTTCCGGACCTCACCGGACCTTTTTGTGATCCTCTGTCACCTCTAAATACTTGCCGGAACCGGTTCTACACCGACAGCCACAACTCCTTCAGATTTTCATACGGACCTCTGAAATCTTAACTGAAGCATCTCAAGATTCATATCTACAAACCCTTTAATCCGTATCCTCTGGTTCTCAACCTATACAATACATTTGCCTTCTTCTCATCACGGTTCTTCACTGTTCCTGACTGAGGCTAATTTTCTCAATATCCTCAGCACACAGCTCATCCAATCCTTCTTGTCAATGCAATATGAGTATGTTGACATCAATGACAACACTGGCTCACCTCATACTTGCAACAATCTCCCCCTTTGTCATTGATGGCAACATATGATGTGAAAAACCATCAAGACAAGAACTTATCCTTTCTGTCATAGCTCCCCCTATCAACAACAACTTTTCACATGTCTTCTCTTCCTCTACTGCTCCCCCTTTGATCATCAACCACTTGTTTTTCACATGTCTTCTCTCCCCCTTTGACATCAATGGCAAAGGGCTCATACTTGCAATTCTCATACATCAGAATCATACCAGCTGCTCCCCCTTAGTTGCAGCTCCCCATCATCAATCCGGATCACAAGATATGACTGTGATATCCACTGGACTGATGCACATCAGTGCATCCTAGTTCATCACCGGAGGGGCCATGACCCCTAACTTCTCCCAGAGATATTCAAAAGAGTCCTTGGGAAGATGTTTAGTAAAGATATCTACAATCTGATCCTTTGAGGGAACATACTCCAATCTGACTTCTTCCTTGTTCACTTGTTCTCTCAAAAAGTGAAACTTGATAGATATGTGCTTAGTCTTAGAATGCAATACCGGATTCTTAGAAATATTAATTGCACTTGAATTATCACAGAAAATTGTGATAGGCTCCTCATATTCAACTTTAATGTCTCTTAGCATCTGCTTCATCCATAAGATTTGAGTGCAACTACCTGCTGCTGCAATGTATTCTGCTTCAGTTGTAGATAGAGATATTGCATCTTGTTTCTTGCTTAGCCAAGAAACCAATCTCTTCCCCAAAAAGAATGCTCCACCACTAGTGCTCTTCCGGTCATCCACATCTCCTGCCCAATCTGCATCTGTGTAAGCATGAAGAGAGAAATCCGGATCTTTAAGGTACCATAGACCATACTCAACTGTTCCTTTCAGGTACCTAAAAATTCTTTTGATTGCCATAACATGAGATTCTCTAGGATCAGCCTGGAATCTTGCCACAAGACCAACAACCTGCATTATATCTGGTCTAGTCTGAGTGAGATACAACAATCCACCAATCATTGATCTATACTTTGTCTGATTTGCCTTTGGGGAGTCATCATCTTTGCTCAACTTACATCCGGTTGCCATGGGAGTGTTCATTGGTTTTGAATCTTCCATACCATATTTCCTTAACAATTCTTTCACATATTTGGTCTAAGAAATGAAGATTCCTTTCTTTGTTTGAGTAATTTGCAGACCCAAGAAGAAATTCATTTCACCAAGCATAGACATTTCAAACTCACATTTCATCTGATTTGCAAAAGTTTTGCACATACTCTCTTCCTCCAAAAATGATATCATCTACAAACACTTCAACAATCAAAATGTTTTCATGATCAATTTTGAAATATAAGTTACTGTCAGCAGTACCTTTGCTGAATCCAATCTGCACAAGATGCTTATCCAACCTTTCATACCATGCTCTTGGGGCTTGCTTTAGTCCATACAATGCTTTCTTCAACTTGCAGACCATATCATTATTATCAGACAATTGAAATCCATCCGGTTGTTCAATGTAAACTTCTTCTTCCAGATCACCATTTAGGAAAGCAGACTTGACATCCATCTGATATACCTTGAAGTCTTTGAAGGCAGCAAATGCAAGAAATAATCTGACTGCTTCAATTCTTTCCACCAGAGCAAAGGTCTCTTCAAAGTCAATTCCTTCTATTTGAGAGTAGCCTTTGCAGACCAATCTAGCTTTGTTTCTGATAACTTCACCAGTTTCATTCAGTTTGTTTCGGAAGACCCATTTGGTTCCAATCACATTCCTGTCTCTAGGTCTGGGAACAAGATCCCAAGTATGATTTTTCTCAATTTGTATTAATTCATCTTTCATTGCTTTAGTCCAGTTTTCATCATTGCAGGCTTCATTTACTGTTTTAGTTTCAATCTTTGAAATCAGACAACATTCTTCTTGATTTTGAGCAACATTCCTTCTAGTTTGCACACCTTTGCTTCTGTCACCTATGATCTGATCTTCAGAGTGGTTTAGTCTTACATACCTTGGAATTTTGGGAATATCCTGCACTGTTGCTCCTTGATCAGGTTCATTCTGACATATTTCTTCTTCCTGATTTACTGGATCAAGTTGATTCTGACTTACCGGAGGGGATTGAGTCCCTTGAACCTGAACACCATCTTGATCATCTTCATCAAACTCATAAAATCTTGAAGGCTTCTCAATTCCTTCATCAACTTTCACATTGGTGCTTTCTATCATCTTCCTCAATCTCTTATTGTAACACTGGTATGCTTTGCTTTGAGTGGAGTAGCCCAAGAAAATTCCTTCATCACTTCTAGCATCAAACTTTCCTAGATCTTCATCTCTTTTAATATAACACTTGCTACCAAATACTTTGAAATATTTCACAGTAGGAGTGATGCCAAACCAGAGTTCATAGGGGGTCTTACCGGTGTTGTTTCTGATTTGAACTTGATTGAGAGTGTAGACTGCAGTGCTGATAGCTTCTTTCCAAAACATCTGAGGAACATTTTCTTCCAACATCATTGTCCTGGCAGCTTCCTGGATGGTCCGGTTCTTTCTTTCAACTACTCCATTCTGCTGTGGAGTCCTAGGAGCAGACAATTGTCTCCTTATACCCTGCTTCTCACAAAAGTCAATGAACTCACCAGATGTAAATTCACCACCTCTATCAGACCTTAGACACTTTAGTTTCAATCCGGTTTGATTCTCTACCATAGCTTTGAAGATTTTGAACTTCTCAAATGCTTCTGATTTTTCTTTTAGAAAGGTAACCCACATCATTCGGGAATGATCATCAATTAACAACATGAAATATCTATCACCTTGCAGACTCTTGATTCTTGTCGGACCACAGAGATCAGTATGTACTAATTCCAACAATCCGGTAGAAGACTGATCTTTGCTTTTGGAAGAGACTCTGCTCTGTTTACCTAGTTGACATTCTTTGCACAAACTATTTGTAGGTTTCACCAATTTTGGGAGGTCTCTTACAGCCTGAATATTGCTTATCTTGATGATGTTATCAAAATTCACATGACACATTCTTCTATGCCATAACCAACTCTGATAAACTTGAGCAAACAGACAACTTTTGTTTGAACCAACCAGATGAAAGATATTACCTTTTGTTTGAGCACCGGATGCAATTTCAGTTCCAGAGCTTGTAAAGATTCTGCATTTTCCATTCTTGAATCGGAGATCATAGCCTTTGTCCACTAACTGACCAACACTGAGAAGATTGTGCTTCAATCCTTCAACATATAGTACATTACCTATTTTGCTCTTTCTATCAAAGGAAATAGTTCCCCTACCTCTGATTCTGCCAGTAGAATTGTCACCAAACTTTACCATTCCTCCTTCATACCTTTCCAAATCTAAGAACTTATTCTTGTCACCAGTCATATGGTGAGAACATCCACTATCAATAACCCAATCATCCTTTTCTTCCACTTGAGCAGCCAAAGCTCTTTCCACAACCTTGTGATTGACAGATTCAGAGAATATTGAATCTTCTTCCTTGATGGCAATAAACACCCATTCATTTCTGGATTTGCTTTCTAGTTATGATTCATCATATGTTACTCCTTCATTGTCATCTTCTTCATGAACATAATAGTAGTTCTTTTGAAACCTTTGTCTGTTAGTATTAGACCTTGCAGATCTTTCCAGACATCTTGAAGCAAAATGACCAATCTTATTGCAGTTGAAACACTTAAAGGGTAGTTTTCCTTCATACTTACCAGATCCTCTGGGCAGTCTCTTTGCAATGAGGGCTTCAAGTTGAGCTGTTTCTGCTTCTTCTTCTTCCATGTCTCTTCTTGCTTGATCATACCATGACATCTTCCTTGATGAGTTTTCTCCCAGATCAAATCTCTGTTTGCCTTTCACATAGGTACTGGCTTTGAAAGCAGATTCAGTCTTGGGAGGATCATCTCCAAACTCGGTCATTTCAAATGCAGCTAGTTTGCCAGCCAGTTGTTCTCTTGTGACAGTTGTGTGGGCTCTGAATTCATCAATGGCAGCAACCTTGATTTTGTAGGCAGCAGGAAGGGATCTTAGGATTTTTGTAGACAATCTCATTTTCATCTAGAGTTCCACTAGCATTTCTAATTCCACATACCAGCTCATTCACTCTTGGCATAAAGGTAGTGATGTTTTCATCATCTCTCATCTTCAATCTTTCAAATTTCCCTTTCAGACTTTGCAACCTTGCACTTTTGACAAACTCATCTCCTTCATACAGAAGTTCCAGTTTAGTCAGGATCTCATATGCAGTTGGTAGGTCAATAACATTTGAGAGATCTGAATCATTCAATGCGCTTAGTAGGGCTTCCTTGGTCCGCAGATTATTTTCAGCATCTGTGATTTCATTTAGAGTTGTCGGACCACCTTGTGGAGGTACATATGGTTTTGAGACCATAGCCAAGTATGCTTTTCCCATACATTCCAAGTGACACTTCATGCGACCTTTCCAGAGAGTGAAGTTGGTTCCATCGAACTTCGGACTATCCTTCTTGTATGACGACATCCTGGATCTCCTCAAGCGGTTAAGCTCCTTTCAGAGGAACTTGGCTCTGTTACCAATTGTTGGATTTAAGGCATACAACTGAGAGGGGGGGTGAATCAGTTGTATAAAACTTCTTGTTCTTTCAAACACTTGATTCTTCGTTGTTAGTTAACAGCATATCAATTAATCATCCATGAAAGCATAATACATAAACACAAGAGCAGATAAACATCAACACATTGAACACCAAGATTTTGACGTGGAAAACCTGGTTAAGGGAAAAACCACGGGGTGATTAACCCAAGGATTATTCTCTGTTAGAAGAATAAGAAAAAGAACGGCACTTGCCAATTAGGATTCACTGCCCGAGCACACTGCTCACAAAGAGGCCCACTGCCTACAAGGAGACACACTGTCTACAAAGTGATAAGAATCACAATCTTGAACTGGAGAATGACATCTCTACCATGTCTGGATCAGTTCCATTTAAGCCCAAAAACCTCTGCTCTGCCTTTCGCACTTCTCTTCGCTATGCCACACTCATCCACACAATCCACACTCTGAAATGAACTCACAAACCGTTATTTATACAAGACATCAACTTAGGAACAAACATCTAAGTCGGCAAACAACCATAAGAGTATCCGCAAGATGAATAACACATCCGGTCGGCCACCACAAGAACATTCGCAGGATGAACAACTCATCCGGTCGGCTAAACAGAGCAAGAACTTCATCCGGAAGAATAACTTCAATTCCGGGCTCTACTATCAATGCGGACCAACAACACAACCTCAACATGATCCAAGAACCTTCACAAGCCTGCCTGAATGACCAGGTACATCCGCACTTTCTTTACTTACTGGAATCTCTTCTCTTCCTTATCCGGAACTTCAAGAACACTGTCTGTCACCACTGTCATAATGCAAGAGGTACTTCCAGACCTCCAAATCATACACAACTTGAGATGGCACATCACAAGGACATCCCAAAGACTCCTTCCAATCCACAGATTAGGATTATACAGTTCCGGACCTCACCGGACCTTTTTGTGATCCTCTGTCACCTCTGAATACTTGCCGGAACCGGTTCTACACCGACAGCCACAACTCCTTCAAATCTTCATGCGGACCTCTGAAATCTTAACTGAAGCATCTCAAGATTCATATCTACAAACCCTTTAATCCGCATCCTCCGGTTCTCAACCTATACAATACATTTGCCTTCTTCTCATCACGGTTCTTCACTGTTCCTGACTGAGGCTAATTTTCTCAATATCCTCAGCACACAGCTCATCCAATCCTTCTTGTCAATGCAATATGAGTATGTTGACATCAATGACAACACTGGCTCACCTCATACTTGCAACAGACAAAGGTAAATTAAAAAATGCAGATATGACAGAAAAGAGGAAAAGTGGAATAGAAGAGTTGTATGGAAAAGGAAGACATCAGAGGTATGTGTTGAAGAGGCAGATTTGACCCAACAAGTAGATACAGAAGAAGATGATGATGGAGTAGCTATAGTTCCAGAGCAAGAAGAAGGAAAACTAAAGAAGAATGAGAGCAAAGAAGAGATGAGATGGAAAGATGGAGCAACAATAGAAAATGCTGAAGATGATTTATGGAAACAATTGACCACCATTGAACAAGAATGGAATGAGAAGATTAAAGCTATGAGCATGAGGACAACGGAGAAGCTTGAAGACAAGGGTGCAGAATTGGTTGCAGAAATAAAGAATTAAGATTTTGTAGAGTTAAAGAGTAAGATGGTAAAAGATGAAGCTAGAAATGATGTGGTGTTGCAGCAGATGACCATGAGGGAAGAATGGCTGGAAGATATGACAAATAAACCTATTGAGGATGATATATAAATGATAAGTATTGATAATGAAATAGGAGTTGTGATAATGTTTCCATTTGATTATGATTTGTTTAATGAAAGGAGAATTCAAGATTGGAGGTGGATTATAAGTGATGCAGACAATCATGTGAGAGTAGCTCATAGTGTTGCAAAAAAATGTTCAAAGATCAATACATATAGGATAGAGAAATTATGGAAAAGTAGAAGAAAAGGTTTGTTTAAGTTTGCGTTGGAGCACATGTGTCAGAGTACATGATCTTTGTTGAGGATGATATATGAATGATAAATATTGATAATGAAATAGGAGTTGTGATAATTTTTCCTTTTGATTATGATTTCTTTAATGAAAGGAGAGTTCGAGATTGGAGGTGGATTATAAGTGATGCAGACAATCATGTGAGAGTAGCTCACAATGTTGCAAAAATATGTTCAAAGATCAATGCATATCGGATAGAGAAATTATGGAGAAGGCAGAAGAAAAGGTTTGTTTAAGTTTACAGAGGAACACATGTGCCGGAGCACATGATCTTGTCCCATGGGGAGTTTGATGTAGGGGCATCTAATTAAATTTTAAAAATTGTTGTTGGCATTTGATTTTTAGTTTAAACGTATGGGTCAAGTGATAGAAGCATGAGGAAAGAAGCTCCTATCGCCAAGGCAATAGGAACAATAATAATCAATGATTAGTTTCTAAAAAGTTGAATAAGTGGTGAAGATGGTGATTATTGTAGGAATCAGTTATAATATTCAAGTGTAGGAGAAGTGGTAGTAGGAGTCTCCATTACTATTTTGGGGAAATGCCCATTTGTATAATTGTTTTGGTAATAGCTGGTTAAAATTAGAAAGTATAGCAGCTTGAGTGGTGCTATAAAGAAAGATTCTTTGTCAAAACATGGAGTAAGAGTTAGTGGTTGGCGGTGGTTATTGAAATAAGGCAAGAGGCCAAAAATAGATTGAGTGAGTGAATGCGAGTGGTAGATCATGGCAATGCAGACAATTAATTTCTAATTGTGCATAATGGAGAGGAAGGAGAGAGGCCGATCATAAGAGAATGACCAGGGAGAGAGACTAGGGAGAAGAAGGTCGATTGGATAGAATAAGGAGACAGGCCATTGCAAGAAGAAAAGAGAAGTGGCATAAGGCAATATGTGTAGGCTACATATATGAGAAGAGGCAGAAAGGAAAGTGAAGGCAGGGAGGCCAAATAGGGAGGAGGCTAAATGAAGAGAAGGTCGATACAGTAGAAGGCCGAATAAGTTTGAAAAAGGCCGATAGCAAAGGCAGGCCAATGCGAATGTAGACCGACTGATTGGGTAGCTAGAAATATAGATGAAGAGAGGCCAATAGTGAAATGAGTGTAGCGATAAGGGAAGAGAAGCCATCGTTGAAGAATACAATTAAGAGTTAAGAGGAAAATGACATTACAGAATCAGGATAGTAGACAGAAAGGACAGCCAGAGTTTGAGAGGAGGAATTCGAATGTGGCCCAAGGTTGAGTAGTTGATATCAAATACAAGGAATTAAATCTGGAGGCCTACAAGGTTAAGGGACTGCACCAACTTAAAGGGCATTGACATATCGGCATAAGGATATTGAATGGATGTAACTTGCAGAGGTTTCTGTTGTCTTGAAGTGGAGGCTGATTTGGTTGTATGGAATAAAAGTTTAATTTATGTTTATAATAATTCTATAGCTTGATGTTGATTGTTTCTGTAGCATGTTAAAGGTAGAGATAGTATTTCTATGATCATTATTCTTGAATATTACCTAGCTCCTATTGCCCATTGATATTTTGGTGAATCTTAATTGCATAAATGTCCTTGTTTAAATCTTTGATGTAGTTGTCCTAGTTCTTGTCATTCTAATGGCAAAAGTTATGTGAAAGCCTTTTTAACTATGTAGAGACTTGATTCTCCCTTGAGGGTTGAATTGGGTATGTGTGCACGCTTTATGGGAACATGCTATTGGATTGATATTAGAGCACAAAACAATCTAAGTGTGAATGTTTAATGTGTTATTGACCTTTTGAAGGTTGTGCATTGTGTTGTTGTTACTGACTGACAGGGCAGATTAGAAAGAGAAGAAAGCCCTAAGAAGGTGATTGAAAGATGAAGGAAGAAAGAATGATATAGAAGCAAATGAAGAAAGAGAGTCTAACAAAAAGAGACAAAAGAAAAGAAGGCAAGAGGATGATAGATGCAGAATTTGAAAGAGAATTGGTAGAGTGGAAGAGGGGTCAGATGTTGGCAAAACAATGGTATGAAGAACAAGACCCAAGCTATTATTGGGTTTGGCCAATGAGTAAGAAAGTAAAATGGTCAGCAAAGGAGATTGTTGAGAAGAGGAAAATGTAGAGTATAAAAGCCTTAGGAGGAAAAGATAAGAAGATGAGAGGGGTCCCAAAAAGATGGGATAACAGAGAGTTGCCATTGGAGCAGCATACACCGAAAGAGGTCAAGAGAGTTCTCATAGAAGATAACATGAGAAAAGAGAAAGAGGAAAAGGTGCAGTAGGTAGCACTTGAGAAAAAGAGGAATGAAGAAGGAAGAATGTCCACGAGGAGGGCATTGATAGAGACATCGTGGTCTCTCATTTTATTTTCTAATGTTATGTTTGTAGATTTGTATGCAGGTATACAAAAAGTGATGAAGAAGGTTGAGGATGAGACCTTGATGATAATTAGAGATGGGGCAAGAATAGCTCCTGAAGAAAGAGTGGAAGATGTGAACGAGGAAATAGTGAGGGCAACAAAATGCCAAGAAGAGTTTACAGCAAAGGTACATTACAAAGTGCTTGAAAATGAATAAGAAATTGATGCTAAAGATGTTCAACTTGATGATGAATATGAAGAGGAAACCATAGAGTTTCATGATGCATGTGATGAAGTTGTAGCAGCAACACAAGATGCTTATAAAGAAGAAAAGTTGAAAGGCCAAGAAGCTGAGGTGGATGCAATTTGGGACAGCGGGTCCTTGCATAGAAGAATGAAGGTAAAATTATTACTTTTGGTCATGAACTTAGAGATATGAATATGGATAGGAAAGTTGATAGGGAAACAAAATTGGAAAATGTAAATGTGATTGAGGGTCATGGATATGTAGTGCCATGTTGGAAAAAGAAAAAGATTGATGAAAGGCAATAGTTAGGTTGTAAAGAAGTGAATACTTTTGATTGTGTTTATGCTAACAAGTAAGTGCATAGAAAGAGAGGTGTGTAGAGGGATAAGTGGCAACTTGATGCAAGGTTGAGTTGGCTAGCAAAGAGGCCCAGAGAAAATGATTTGTGGATGAAAGCAGAACAAGAAAAGAGAAGATCGAGTGTAGTAAGGAAAGGATATTAGTCCAGTGCTAGAGTGTGGGTGGTAAAGCAAGCAGCAACAAACAAATGTGTTACAAAAAAGACAAAGAATTGGAGGCATGAAAAAGAGAACAAACTCCTAGGAACTGGAAGTATGATGAATCTAGTAGAGGATGGAATGAAAGAGATTGGGCATATAGTAAAGTTGCAGTGATGGAAGCAAGGTATAGGAAAGGTAAGAGTAAATAAATCTAATTTTAATGTGGATGAAGCTTTCAATTACATTCATAATAATGAGGAAAATATGAGGAGATTATTAGATGAAAAAGAGATAAGGAGGAATAGATATTTAAGAAGGCAAGAATGTAGACAAAGGCAAATTAAAAATGCAAGTATGACAGAAAAGAGGAAAAGTGGAATAGAAGAGATGTATGGAAAAGGAAGACATCAGAGGTATGTGTTGAAGAGGCAGATTTGACCCAGCAAGCAGCTACAAAAGAAGATGATGATGGAGTAGCTATAGTTCCAGAGCAAGAAGAAGGAAAACCAAAGAAGAAATGAGATGGAAAGATGGAGCAACAATAGAAAATGCTGAAGATGATTTATGGAAACAATTGACCGCCATTGAACAAGAATGGAATGAGAAGATTATAGCTATTAGCATGAGTAGGACAACAGAGAAGCTTGAAGAAAAGGGTGCAGAAGTGGTTGTAGAAATAAAGAATTAAGATTTTACAGATTTAAAGAGTAAGATGGTAAAAGATGAAGCTGGAAATGATGTGGTGTTGCAGCAGATGACCAAGAGGGAAGAATGGTTGGAAGATATGACAAATGAACCTATTGAGGATGATATACGAATGATAAGTATTGATAATGAAATAGGAGTTGCGATAATTTTTCCATTTGATTATGATTTGTTTAATGAAAGAAGAATTCAAGATTGGAGGTGGATTATAATGATGCATACAATCATGTGAGAGTAGCTCACAGTGTTGCAAAAAAAATTTCAAAGATCAATACATATAGGATAAAGAAATTATGGAAAAGTGGAATAAAAGGTTTGTTTAAGCTTACAGAGGAACACATGTGCCGGAGCACATGATCTTTGTTGAGGATGATATATGAATGATAAGTATTGATAATGAAATAGGAGTTGTGATAATTTTTCCATTTGATTATGATTTGTTTAATGAAAGGATAATTCAAGATTGGAGGTCGATTATAAGTGATGCAGACAATCATGTGAGAGTAGCTCACAGTGTTGCAAAAAAATGTTCAAAGATCAATGCATATGGGATAGAGAAATTATGGAAAAGGTAGAAGAAAGTTTTGTTTAAGTTTGTAGAGGAACACATGTGCCAGAGCACATGATTTTGTCCCCTGGGGAGTTTGATGTAGGGGCATCTAATTAAATTTAAAAAATTGTTGTTGGCATTTGATTTTTGGTTTAAATGTATGGGTCAAGTGATAGAAGCATGAGGAAAGAAGCTCCTGTCGCCAAGGTGATATGAACAATAATAATCGATGATTAGTTTCTAGAAAGTCAAATAAGTGGTGAATATGGTGATTATTGTAGGAATCGGTTATAATATTCAAGTGTAGGAGAAGTGGCAGCAGTAGTCTCCACTACTATTTTGGGGAAATGCCTATTTGTTTAATTGTTTTGGTAATAGTTGGTTAAAATTAGGAAGTATAGTAGCTTGAGTGGTGCTATAAAGAAAGATTCTTTATCAAAACATGGAGTAAGATTTAGTGGTTAGCGGTGGTTAGTGAAATAAGGCAAGAGGCCAAAAATAGATTGAGTGAGTGAATGCGAGTGGCAGATCATGGCAATGCAGAGAATTAATTTCTAATTGTGCATAATGGAGAGGAAGGAGAGAGGCCGAGTGTAAGAGAACGACCAAGGAGAGAGATCGGGGAGAAGAAGGTCGATTGGATGGAATAAGGAGGCAGGCCATTGCAAGAAGAAAAGAGAAGTGATAGAAGGCAATATGTGCAGGCTGCATATATGATAAGAAGCAGAAAGGAAAGTGAAGGCAGGGAGGCCAAATATGGAGGAGGCTGAGTGAAGAGAAGGCCGATACAGCAGAAGGCCGAATAAGTTTGAAAAAAGCTGATAGCAAAGGCAGGCCAATGTGAATGTAGACCGATTGATTGGGTGGCTAGAAATATAGATGAAGAGAGGCCGATTATGATAGGCTGATATTTAAATGAGTGTAGCGATAAGGGAAGATAAGCCATCATTGAAGATAGAAAGAGGGCGCTCGCAGGAAGAAACCATTTTTACAGAAATAAGGAAGGAGTTGGCCGATTAAAGGAGGTTGAGCATAGAAGGATGGACAATAGGAAGTGAGGTAGGCCAAGGTTAATGAGAGAGATCAATGTGGGGAGCAGTGTAAGGAAAATAATAATAGAACTCTACAATGGATGTGAAAGGTCGTGGGGTTAGGCCGAGTGCGATGGAAGAATACAGTTAAGAGTTAAGAGGAAAACGACATTGCAAAATTGGGATAGTAGTTAGAAAGGATAGCTAGAGTTTGAGAGGAGGAATTCTAATGTGGCCCAAGGTCAACTAGCTTATATCAAATAAAAGGAATTAAATCTGGAGGCTAGCAAGGTTAAGGGATTGCGCCAACTGAAGGGAATTGACATACCAGCATAAGGATCTTGAATAGATGTAACTTGCAGAGGTTTTTGTTATCTTGAAATGGAGGTTGATTTGGCTGTATGGAATAAAAGTTTCATTTATGTTCATAATAATTCTGTAGCTTGATGTTGATTGTTTTCGTAGCATGTTAAAGGCAGAGATAGTATTTCTATGATCATTATTCTTGAATATTACCTAGCTCCTGTCACCCGTTGATATTTTGGTGAATCTTAATTGCATAAATGGCCTTGTTTAAATCTTTGATGTAGCTATCCTAGTTCATGTCATTCTAATGGCAGAAGTTATGTGAAAGCCTTTTTAGCTGTGCAGAGACTTGATTCTCCCTTGAGGGTTGAATAGGGTATGTGTGCATGCTTTATGGGAGTGTGCTATCAATCTCTCCCAATCTATCTCCTCTCTCTTTACCTATCTATCTCTCCCTATTTCTTGCCTCTCTCTCCCCTATCATTCCTCTATATCCCTATCTCTTTGGACATCTAGATCTCATTCTCTATATCCTTATCTCTCCCCTCTGTCTCCTCTATCCCTTCCTATCTGTCTCCCCTCTATCTCTCTCTACCTAGCTATCTCTCCCTATCTCTCTATCTCTTGCCATTCTCCCCTATCATTCCTATATATCTCCCTATCTCTCCCCTCTATCTTTCCCTCTCCCTTATCATTGAAGGAAATAAAAATAAGAAAACTAGGACTCTCTTTCTATCTCTCTCCCTATCTACCTCTCTCTCTATCTCCCTCTCTCTATCTTGCTCTCTCTATTGACCCATCTCTCTCTGTCTCCCCTCCATCTAAAGAGAAATTGTCCAAAAAAGAAAAGGAAAAGGATTTAACTATGGGAGAGAGAGAGAGAGAGAGAGAGAGAGAGAGAGAGTTAAAATTTATGTGTTGATGTATGTATGTAATAAATAAAATAGTTCTAAAGTAAACTAGAACAAATTTAAGTAAATAAAATACCTCAAAACTAATATTGATAGTAGTTCATACATCTTATACTAGTGAGTTTATTATTTTGATAATAAGTTGCACCAAATAATTAGTTTGGCCTTTCTATTAATAAATTTATTAATTATTTTATAAAAAATATATTAATAACCAATTTTTCTAAGGTTCCAGAAACAGATATCTGTTTCCCATAAATAGATATCCATTTTTGGAACCTTGAAAACCATTTTCTTGCTCGACAATTTAATGGATATCCATTATTTAAATAATAGATATCCGTTAGTAACGAATATCCATTTTACTTCGGTTTTGCCTTGTATTTAGGCTTGGGACTGTCATAGTTGACTTGCCCTAAATTCTAATGTCTTTACTAGTTTCACTTTCTTCTTTGAACTTCACCCTTCATGCTAACGACTTTATTTTTATGCAAATTTGATAAAGCAAAAAGGGTTTATAGAGGAAATTATCAGCTTTCTAAAAATATAAGATTTTCTTTATTATCATTTTATTAAATAATTATTAATAATTTTCTATATAGTGTGTGTCTGAAATCCTGATGGACACATTGATTGAAAAACATCCATAACTTTCAAATTGTTTCACCTTTTTCAGATCCAAAAGATGTGTCACACTCTATGCTTCGTTGACCATAGGTTTAAAAAAAATTGAATTCTAATTTTTTTTTTATCAAGTTAGGCTGGCTGGAAAATTACTTTTTAGTTTTTAAAAAAAGTCAGAGTAAAAAAATCATAACTAATTATTTTATTGGAATTTAAAAAGAAAAATATGTGTCACATCCGGGCATGAGTCATCTACCTATTTGGAAAGTTTAAAAAAAAATATGTTTTTTCTCATAGTTAGGTTGGGTGGAATGACACTCACTTTTTATTTTTTTCTGAAAAATTTAATAGTTGTTCATTGAAATATTCATTTTTCACTAAGTAAATTTAGTTTTTTTTAAATAGTAGCCCATAAACTAGATTCAATTCTCTACAAATTTTGTTCTTAGATCTTTTCAAATTATATAGATAATCCATTCAAATTTTCACATGAACTTGATAAAGTCTGATTTTTTGTATTTTCGTTGCCACTTAGAGGTATAGTTTGGGCCATTAGGATCCTACACATACCCATTAATGGTGGAAAAGGTTGGAAACCCAAGAAAACCTAAAAAGGGTCCTATATTATAGATCCATAGAGAGATCTATTATAAATGTGTTGAATGAAAGACATGATTCAATCTCAAGTGTGATGCTTCTTTGAATTGTTCAAATTGAGAAGATGCACTATTATTCCATTTATCACTTTCCTCTATCCACTAGTATTTGGGATGAAATATGATGGATTTGTTTAATATCGTTTCTAGAATAGACCAAATTTCTTTCATAAAATTGTCACCATTCTCTCTATTATTAATACTTGTGTAAAAACAAAAGTTCCTTCCTCATTCAAATATTTACTTGACTCTATGTACTTGTAATAATTTATTTTACCCTACTTATGATTTATGTGAAACAATTTTTTAATTGAAATGCTCAAGAAAATCATTGATTTGAAACAATGAGTTCCTAGAAACTAGCCATAATTCAATAGGATTGAGTCAAATTAGGCTAACATGATCGATAGTCTACAAATTTTCATCTTTGAACATTGATAGGATGCTCAATATTGGCATACAACTACAAGAATATTAGAGAGCGAAGAATATAACTAAATAGATGAGAGCTCACAATAGAATTCTCCCTAAGGAACAAGGTTTTTGCATTAATGTTCAATTCCTCCATTACACAAGATTTGTAATCCCCTATTTTTTGTATAATCTAATTGTATATAAAAAAACATAGATAAAAAATTAGAATTTCATATGCAACACCTATTGCTTTCTCCTAACTCTTTGATAGAGAAATTGATATAATTAAAGGTCAAGTTTCATAAATAAAAAAGTTAATGAAACTTTAATTCTTAAATTATTATGATTAAATTATATGTGTCAAAACACAATAATTATTAAAATAATATATTCTAGGCTACCAATAAATAATATATCAACTATGTTATTTAACATTGACTTTATCATCAATGAATCCATTGCAACTTCTAATAGTGCAAGTGGTAATTTAGGCTATTACACCATTATTCTCTTTTGTTAGGAGTTCTTAGAGTGTTGAAATAAGATTGCGGGGTTCATTTATTGAAATGGGATCCCCATGATCTATATGAAAATTGTATACAGAAGTACACATCTCAAGTTTGAAAGATACTTGTGACTTTTACAAGGATAGAGACAAAGTTTTAAAATACAAGACAAAGAAGGATTGCTATCAACAGCTCAAAATAGCACCAAATGCCTACTTTTAAACTATACGTACTAATCCATATAACTTATTTGGTATGCCATCAATTTTTATATCTAAAAATACATACCTAATAATGAATGACAATCCATTATTCTTTCATATCTTTTTATAATAATATTACTAAATGATTATTAGCCTTGTTGAAAGATATCTACTTGTCTCTGCAGTGAACCCGTTTACAATTACAATAATACTACTAAATGGTTGTTAGCCTTGTTGAAATATATCTACTTGTCTTCTCAATATACCCTTTTTTTCTTCATACTATACCTTTTTTATAATAATATACTAAATGTCTTTATAATAAGACTTTTTATAATAATTTAGTGAATGATTGTTGGCCTTATTGAGAAATTTATAATTTGTCTTTATTCTAAACCTATTAGAACAACTCTCATGCTATTTACCATTAAATTATATTTAAAAAGATGATAATACATTTAACCAAAACTAAAAACAAGCAGAGGTCATACACATCTGTCCCCACAACCCCCCCCAAAAAAAAACTCTTTAGGGCATTATATTAGAGTTGCACCATTCTTTTTTCTATTGTTCACAAAATAATTCTTAAATTTAGTTATAATTTAATAATATTCTTGCGAATGACGAAAAATTGTAAAATCTTACGCAATCGTACAAAGAAATTTTAAATCTAAAATGATATGCACACATAAAGTAGAGAGGCATGGGTAAAATGCAGCCTTCAAATATTGGCCTTCTACCTTTCATTTCTTGAACATGAGCATGGAGGCAATTTGAGCTTTTCTAGAAAAAATTGCTGCAGCTGTGTTTATTACTACCACCATGCCCCTTAGCAGAACGACTCTCTCTAAATTGATGAATGAGGTTTAATGATCTCTATCTCTCTCTCTCTCTCTCTCATTCTCTCTCATTCCTGCTCTACCAAGAGTCTTAAACTTACAATGCGATTTCTCTGAAACCATAAAATTTAATAGATCGCATCTATAATTGGAGGCTTTGGAGATTCCACATTTTACTATGCAAAATTTGTGCGAAATTTTTTATCCTAGAAGAGTCCTTCTTGGGTAAATCACTTGAGAACAGAGACAATATGGTTGCACATTACAAATAATCAATTGATCCATCATCCATCATCCAAAAGAAAATTTAAATTTTCCAATTAGCCCCATTTATCCTTCTACTTAAGTTTTCTTGATCATATGTGCTTTAACACACCAACGTAACTAGAATAGATTGTTCCCTTTTGAAATAAAATTGCTCACCACGATTTCTATTACTAGGTATTTGTTTGCTTAGATGACTTAGAGGTCTATATATACTATTCCTTTCAAGGGGCTACAATATCCTAGGATTTTTTTTACAAGGTTTACTTTTAGTTAGTTTCTTACAACAAGGTTTCTAGGTTTCTTTCTACAACAACAAAAATTCTCACAAATAAATTTGTTTTTAATTTATATAATTTTCATAAGTAATTCAAATTCAAGATAACTAGAAAATATAAATGTAATGTAAGTATGTATATTATTCCCACTCTAACCCATATTCAAAGAAATATTAAAACACAATCAGGGTAAAGAGAGAAAATTTAAGCTTGAGTTTTCTTGATTACTAATATTTGATTCACAAGGTATACAATTTAGTTGGACAACCACTAATAGTAGGACCAATTGACACAAAATTGGCTAATTAAAATGAGGTAATCTCTAAAGGAACTTAACATACAAATTTGAGCATATAATTTAATCATCATATAACATGCAGACATATAAATCAAATGTTGAATCTCATAGAAAGAACACCAACACTTAACCATTATTTTATCAAATGCTTATAATTGAACTATAGATACATATAACTTAGTCCTTCACACTAAGTTTGAAAAGCATGAAAATAAAGTAAACTAGTGAATTGTATTCACAACTTAAAAAAAATTCTAGCACAAATAGCCTAAAAATCTTTCCAACATTTGATACTTGTTAAAATCTAGGGCTATATAATCAAATCCATAGTAAATAAGCATGTATAGGCAATTAAATCTCATAAAATCTTAGCAAAAAAAATTAAACATAATAGTATTGATTGAAAAGGCCTTAAATCTAGCAACAAATCTAAGCAATAGATTCCCTATTATTCTCTACATGCCTTAAGTATTTAGGCCTTTATTTATCTAATAAACTAAGATTTAGTAGTCTTCTATAATCTAAATGCCTCGGAGTCCATGTAAATGTTTTCTTCATTGATGATCCTCATGTGCACTAGAATGTCTAGACTATTTCCTTCATCTATTTGAGATGATATGAAATTGTTCATCAACATTTATGTAAGAGTTGGTATAGAATGTTCTATACCATGTAAGATCTGGCTATGGAGGTAGACACCCAAAATCTAGAAGCTTCAATGAAAGCACAAGAGAGACCCAACATGAAAGAACAATTCTATTATATAAAAGAATTTGTTTTATGCATATAATAAAAATAAAATGTTTCCCACATTTTTGCCAAAGTGGGACATTGAAAGCAACATTTTTAATCAAATCTTCACTTTCTGACACCTATAGAAACTAAACCATTAAGAATTTGAAGATGATGCGAACTAGTGATTTGTGAGATTTTGTATGTAGATTCTAAATATATATATTTAAAAAAAATTTAAAATAAATTGTGAATTTTTTTTCATAATTTTTAATAACTTGTTTTTTTATAGTAAACATTATTTTTAAAAAGTAATGTTATGTTGTAATGCATAACTTTTTTTATAGAAAGAATAAAATTCTAATTTTTAAAATATAGATTTTTAACACCAATATCTAGGGCATGGATATTTTTCATAATTTTTTTGTTGCATATTTTTTTTAATTAATTTTTGAAGTGAGATTATTTATAATTTGGACACAGGTTTATGTCGTAACACATAACTTGTTTTGTATGTATCAACATTTAATTTTCTTTTCTTTTTTGTTGAAACAAGGACATCAATACCTAGGGCACAAATATTTCTTAGAATTTTTTTCTCTATTTTTTATTTTTTCTAGTTGTGTGGAATAGAGACCTTGTTGCTCAGTGAAAACTTAGGTTCACTAAAAAATAGAAAATAAATATAATAATTAAATTAAATTATTAAAAATTATACTTTTTAGAAAGTGTATACAAAAGGATATGTAATTAAAAAATATAATTAATAAATGACTTCATTTGCCCCCCCAAAAGGTAAAGTGATGTAGTAGCATCCATCACCTCATGAAGACACCTCATGAAGGTTTAAAGGAGAAGAAAACACTCCTCATGAAGGCTAAAATAATAGAAGCAACACTAGTTTTAAATGCAGATCGCCAGCACAAGACTATGAGCATCATATAAAAGGAATCTTCATAGCCAAAAGTTAACGCCTCATGGAGGTAGCACCCAACAATGGGAGTTACATAAAATTGAATTTAGAGTAAAAGACAACCCTTTGTAGTAGAAGTCTGATTGCTAACACCTCAACCAGAGGCTATAAGTTAGTAAAAATGCCAGTGGTGGGGCCCAACAAGAATTGGAGAAAGTGTTACATTTGAGAAAATTTCTAATGCCTCATTTGGCATAATTCCAATGCCCAAGTAAAGAGTTTGAAATCTGCACCATTTGGGAAGTTGAACACCTCTTTAGAGGTGGTAAATCAAAATAGAAAAATGTAATTAAAACATTGGTGGTGGAGCCACAATTATGGGATGAAAACTCCACATTTGAAAGAATGTTTTTAATGCTTCAAAGGAAAAGAGATTGACATGATTTTAATGCCTCTTTTGAGGTAATTATGAAAAGGATTCACCGTGTGCTAGAAGGGGATATAAAACCTCCATGAGGCATATTAAAACCATCTTTAATATTCTTTTGGGGTAGCACTTGGGAAGGAGAGAGGGAGCCCTAGGATGGAGAAAGGAAAGTTCTTGTTATCTTAGAGCTAATGACTCATTTAGAGGTAGCATAGATGAAAACGTGAGGGGATTGAACGAGGCCATGAAGTCTATTTTCTATGTAATATTGTTGCAGATTATGGTTATTTGATTATTTAATTTTTTTTTTGCAAATGGTTGTAGTCATTTTCTTCTAATGAAATCTAAATGAAATTAAGTGGGATTTGATATTAACCTTTTTTTTAAGCTTTTCATGGTAAGTTTGTGTGTAAGTGAAGAGTCTTACAATATCCCTGTTGCATCAATGGTATTAGAGATGGCCGTTCTTGAGTCTGTAGGCAGATTGCCAAACGTGAGGCAACTTGTAGCAAGGCCTGTGAGTTGTAGGATGTGAGAAAGTGCCTCTGAGAGTGGCCCCATGAGGTAAGGGTAGTGGTGGACGTAGATATTAGAACAATAGCTCCTATGTGTGTGGATAGAAACACCAATTTGAGGCAGTCTATGTTAGGACCTGAGGGTGGGATTATGAAAAGGAAGTCTCTAAGCATTGAAAAGAAATTGAAGGGAATAATTGTGAGACCAAGAGTTTGGATTGTCTAGTTAGAAGAAATAATTGATTTCTATAGACTTCAAGAGCAAATGATAGAAATAAGAAAAATTACATGTACAATTGATGAGATAATGGAAGAGACCTTTGGAATTTTAATTAAAAAATAATAATGCTTGAAAGGAGGAGAAGAAGATTAGAGGAAAGAATAATATTGCACATATGAGAGAGATGGTGCAGAATGGGATGAAGGATCTCATGAACAGGGTGGAAATTCTGACCAGACTAGTTAGAAATAAAACTAAAAGCTCAAAGTTCAAATTAGAGGAACTTGATGAGGAATGTGAGAGTTATGTTGGAGAGGAAATCAATTTGAGTATTGCTTATTTGAGTAGTGTAATGGAGACTGATAGAGGTACAATATTTGATTATAATATTGAAGAGGAAGATATTAAAGATGGAGATGTGATTGAAGACATTCTTGAAGAAGGTGAAGGTATAGAAGACATGGAAGTTTATGTGACAAGCCATGAAGATCGCCAAGATGTGAAAGATGAGATGATGGACTTTGAAGGTCCTATGTTTGATGAAGAATTTTGGGATGATGAAGAAGATATCCTACTCAAAGAGGAGATGAGAAAGATCAATATTTTATTTGAAGGGAAAATGTCAGATGAATTTGATAAGAGAATGGGGAAGATGCAGATGGTAGTAGATAAGCCCCATGATTATGCTAACATTGTTTTGTTTGCAGATGATTCTTTGCATGCAGGTAAGAAAGATAAATATGAAGAGGTTATTCATGAGGAAGCTAAAGAAGTTGCAGCAATATGCTTAGATGAAAGCATGAAAGAAGAGAAGAAAACTGAAGAAAAGAAATTTGTTGCAGCATTGGCTGAAGATGGAGAAGTTCTAGAAATGAGCATTGAGGAGATTGTGAGTAAAGTTGCAGCTATTGATGATGTTGTAGTTGAAACAAAGATTGTAGTGATGTATGAGGATCAAGTGTTCTATGAGAAACCTAATGAAGACAAAGAGTTTCTTGAGAAGGAGATTGTGGAGGTAGATAAGTTGTTTAGAGCAACAATAGAGACAATAGCATTCAACAACAAGGAAGAGGATGTTGTGAGAAAAGAATTCATTGAGGTTAAATATGATTTTTATGAGTTTTATAATTTTGAATTTGCAAAAGATTTACATGTTGAGATGAAGAAACAGTTAGAGAAGAAAGAGGATTGTGTAGATGTAGAGATGTATACAGATGTATACTTGTAGATAGAGGTTGTAGAGGAAGCTATATGAGAGATTTGGTGGAGGTGGTCAGTTTGTGGTTGGTTGCATCCCATGAAAGAGGAGAGTAGAAGAGTGAATAGTTGGAAAAAGAGAAGAGAGAGCCTTTGGCGAAGGAGGATGGCATATTGTGGATGTAGATCCATGGGTGAAAGAGAAGTATGGAGAATGGAGTTATGAGAGAAAGAGGATAGTTGTTTCGGTATGGTGCTAGAAAATGAGAAGGAAGAATTGATTTGATACACTTATCCTAGTGACAGAGTTTATTGTAGGTTGGTTGCAACTTGAAACAGTAGTTCAACTACTCAACTCCATTTTGTGAGTATATGCCCACAAACTTCCTACCTGATGTGTCTGATGCAGTAGCATCCATCGCCTCATGAAGGCTCCTCATGAAGGTTGAATGGAGAAGAAAACTCTCCTCATGAAAGCTGAAACAAGAGAAGCAACATTAGTTTTAAATGTAGATCACCAGCACAAGACTATGAGCATAGGATAAAAGGAGTCTCCATAGTAGAAATTCAACGCCTCATGGAGGCAGCACCCAGCAATGGGAGTTACATAAAATTGAATTTGGAGTAAAAGACAATCCTTTGTGGTAGAAATCTGATTGGTAACACCTCAACCAAAGGCTATAAGTTAGTAAAAATGCTAGTGGTGGGGCCCAACAAGAATTGGAGAAAGTGTTACATTTGAGAAAATTTCTAATGCCTCATTTGGCATAATTCCAATGCCTAAGTAAAGAGTTTCAGATCTGTGCCATTTCAGAAGTTGAACATCTCTTTAGAGGTGGTAAATCAAAACTGAAAAATGCAATTAAAACATTGGTGGTGGAGCTGCCACTATGGGATGAAAACTCCACATTTGAAAGAAGGTTTTTAACGCTTCAAAGGAAAAGAGATTGGTAGGATTTTAATGCATCTTTTGAGGTAATTATGAAAAGGATTCACCATGTGCCAGAAGGGGAGATAACACCTCCATGAGGCATATTAAAACCATTTTTAATATTCTTTTGGGGTAGCGCTTGGGAAGGAGAGAGGGAGCCCTGGGATGGAGAAAGGAAAGTGCCAGTTCTCTGAGAGCTAACGCCTTATTTAGAGGTAGCATAGATGAAAATAAAAGGGGATTGAAGGAGGCCATGAAGGCCATTTTCTATGTAATACTGTTGCAAATTATGGTGATTTGATTATGTAATTTTTGTTACAAAATGCTTGTATTCATTTTCTTCTAATCAAATCTAAATGAAATTAAGTGGGTTTTGATATTAAGCTTTTGTTTAAGCTTTGCATGGTAAGTTTGTGTGTAAGTAGAGAGTCTTGCAATATCCCTATTGCATCATGAAGCAAAGTTGGTTTTTATCAGCATTTGGATAGGTGTAGAGGAGACTCCATCAAGGGTTTAATTTAAGACTAGGAGGGTTCTATCCAAGGGGGTTTGATCTCTGGAGGCTTTATCTAACTCATTTCAATTAAACTCCTTTAGATTGAACCCCTCAACATTTAAATCATTAATTTTTCTAAAAAATATGTGATTTCAGGCAAAAATCAGGATGTCCCATAAGTGGGGCACATTATTGTGGGATAGTATGTACATTAATATGAAATTACAATTTGAGAAGCCCTTGGTTATATAGGCCAGGGTGAAACATAGGACAACATAAGATTATGACAAGTGTCTTAATCTTATGACTTGAGACACAAAGATATAACTATCCTTAGTGTACCCTAAGTATGCCCTAAATAATCTTAACTAGACAAGTGTGAATAGGACCTAATGTGGAATTAGCTAGGTAATATACCTTGTTCAGATCAACACCCCTCTTTAAGTGAAACATAGGGAGAATATGCAAATATGCAAAGATGGGTCCCAGCTACAAGGCCATGTTAGGTACCCATGTACAAACCAATCTCTTATAAATGGAGAAAAGAAGAAAAACTCATAGAAAAAACCCCTATATAAAAGAGAGAAAACAAAATATGTGTTGGAGTAGGTGTGTTGTACACCTTGCATAACATTGGTATTATTTTATTATGTAAAATAAATATTTATTTGTGGTGCATCATGTGATGTGTTTAGCGACATTGGATATTTATTTGGTGCCACTTGTAATTGTTGTATGTAACATTGGGTTAATTATTTTATGTGTGTGGGATACATAGAGTAATTAATTATTTATTTGTAATTATTTAATTATTGGAAAAACTTAGTACCAATAATTAAGTGAGGGTCAATGGTTTTGTAGACTCGTGGTTTTGGGGAATATGGTTTTACAATACCACATGTTGTATTCGTGTGAGCTTATGTCTATAAAAGCAAACACATGAGTAGATGTTGTAGAGCGAGGTGAGGTCTTGTTGCATTTGGCTGGGTTTATCTTGTTTGAGCATCTCTTGCAAGTTGCATTTGTGAGCATTTGAAGCATGGAATTTGATGTATGGTTACATGCTTGTTCACATGGAGTGTAGCTAGAGAGAGCTTGATGTTTCAGAGGTGATCGTTGCATATGTATTGTAATCTTTATTGCTAAATAATACATGAGAGATGGATGCTTTTGGACGCTGGGTTTTTCCCTCATGGAGGGTTTTCCCAGGGTATATTGTGTGTCACCATTGATGATATGATTGTCTATTTCTTTTACATGCAGATTTTTTTGTTATTGTTGCACATTAATCTCTTAGTGGGTTATGAGGAATTAGTCTATATGGTTGCATATTTCCAATGTTTGGTATCGGAGTTTTGTTCCTTGGTTGTGGGAGGAAATTCCTATTTGATAACCCTAGCTATGAGTGAATTTTTATGTGTATTGGAATCCATGGACTGGTAGGAAAAGAATGATGACATTCCAAGATATGAGGATTTTGTGCAGGTTTTATTTTGCAGATTGAGGGATTTGGGGTTGCAGATTTGTGGTGATTTTTTGCTGATCTAGGTTTATAAATCTGAGTTGGAAAAATAGTTTTTATGGATGGATTCAATGAGGGTTTGAAGAAGAAATTTTCACAAATCATCTCCTAGGAAATATGGACCTCACCATTAGATTCAAGAGGCTTGAGAGACAAAGATTGATATAAAATTTGGCCTATTTTGGCCACTGTGAAAAAAATGAAATTTTTTGACCCTAGCCCTAGCCGTACGCTCGTATGGTTGGGAGGCATCTACAGAGGTACACAATAAAAATTAATACCTAATTTTTTTCATTGAAAATCCTTTTTTAAATAAAAAAATATATTGATGGGGTGGGGGTTCACAGATCCCTATACCCCCTGCGCCAGTGCTAGCGGCCTCAACAGTACCACAGGATACTACCATTGGTAGCCCTATTAACCACTAGCATGGGTGTCGTAGCTAGTGGGACATAGGCCATCAGTCACTGGCCCCTGGTCTAGTGGGGCTAGGGTTTACCTAACCCTTCGAGAATTTTAAAAACTTTACTAAAAAATTAAAATACTTCAAATCAAACATTTAAACCGTTTGTATACCATTTGGAATCAGTTGCTAGAGTGCCACCAGTACACTACCCCAATGCTACTGGCATGCCACCTCCACTCGCAGGCCACCAGCGAGCCACCATTCAACCACCCTGTCACCACTAGAGGGCCACCAGGGCCTATTTACATAGCATAACTGGGCAGGTTTTCTCTAGGGGGTATAATTTTCACCCAGTATGTTAGATTTTCAACTTTTTATAGTCGACAAAAAGCTCTTCCTGCATACAACATAGTGGTGTCAAATATTTTTCTAGATTTTTCCATTCTAAAATAGTTTTTCCTCTTTGAAGCTAGATGTACAGTTTGATATTTGACCAGGCATAACTTGTGCATACGGAGTCATATTTCAGACTTCTTATGGGCGTTGGAAATTTATTTCTGAGAACTACATAGGGGAGTAGGTTTGGAGATTATATTATAAGTTTGTTTAGTTTATATCTGTTTCAGCTTGTTTTGGTTCCTTTGACTTATGGTACGTTTGTGAGTTGATGGAAATTTGAATCTAGGATGATTTGGTGTTTGAGTTAATGTAGAATTACATGTTTATCTCTAATTATTCTTTGTTGACATCATTATACATGTATTGTTTAGTTTATATGTTGCAATGTGAGATCTACATGTTGTGCAATGTTGTAGGTTGTCTAGGCTTACATGTTGCATATATGAATTGGATGTGGGTTGTTTATACCCATATATGTTTTAGTGTTGATGAAGATTCTTATTTGTGGCTTGGTTTAGTGACATGTTGCATTAGTTTGCTTTTCATTATGAGATATAGAGAGAGATGGTATTACCTGATACATTCATGATACGAGACCTATGTTTGTTGACAATATGGTACAGTTGTGTGAGACTTGATGGGAGTTTGGTGTAGGTATATTGGGTGGTAATCATGGTGTCATGGATGTTCCTTGTTTGGTTGGGATTTTGGCATGACATGATTATTTTACAGGTGTAGTTTTGGTGGTGTTGGATTTATGTTTGGTTTTACAGGTTTTGTTCATCTTCTTGGTTTGGAGATTATGGTTTACTCAACCTTTTGTGAGTTGTTGTCATAACAGTGGGTTTCTTTGATTATGTTGGGGTCATGGATGATCTTCATTTAGGATATGGTTATCATGATGTCATGGATAGCTTGGTTACATGTTTCAGTGGGACCTTTTGATAGTGATGGTTTGATGTTTTTAATGTTGCCATGTATAGCTTAGTATCATGGTTCAGTGGGAGCTTTGGTAGTATTTATGGTTATCTTCATGTGATTTGGAGATGTTGATTCTTGGTTTAGAGGTGTTGTTATTGTGTCAAAGTTTAATCTTGATACCAGTTTTGAGTTTTGACATGATACAGGTTCTCTTGAGATAGGATGTGTGCATTAGTGCATGTGATCTTCCTTTCAGGAGATGATTAGATCATGATGTCATGATGTGTTCCTAGGTTATGAAGACGTGTAGTGGGAGCTTTGACAATGATCGTGTTGGTTCTCTTGGTATTGACTACATTGGTCATGTGCTTGGGAACTTCATGATAGTGTAGTTTTGTATTTGGAGTTTAGCATGGATTAATCATGGAGGTACTCATGTATTTTTGTGGGAAATTAACTATTTAATAACTTTTAATTGGTAGCTCAAAATTGAACACTGTTTTTTGAAAAAAGTGAATGGTTTTTCATTCTCTACACATTGGTAAAATTTATTTTGTAAAATGCACTAAGTTATAAAGTGCCAAAATCTAGGGGGTCTCTCTTTCAACAGTTTTGAGGGGACTTTTTTTGCATTGGATCTTTTGCATATTATACCATGTCTACATGTTGCAAAGTCAAGTGTACTTATTGTGAGAGCACTCAACATGGGGATGCACTTTGTCCTCATTTCTCTCATGCTACTTTTTCAATGTTTTGTAAGACCGCAAAATTATCACCTGATGTTTCATTCAGGATGACTTTTAGTGATTCCTTGCATCATTGTTCCAGATCCACCAAATTGGGATACATATCTACCAAACATCACATCATTGTTTGTAGAATCCCACCTTGTAGATTTGGATCACACCATTGATGGCATTCATCTTATCTTCGATGTCAGCTTATATGAAGTTGCATTACCATCATCTTCAAATATACTTGTTCATGCATCACCTATTTTAGCTTATATCATGACTAATTCTACAGATACTTATGACTCTACATATCAGACTCTGTCATCATCTAGTTTGACATGATTTGCAGAAGTATTATATTCACATAGGTTCAACTTTCACCATACATCTATGGTCCCTCTTCCCGAATCTTCGTCACACGACAACATTGGCTTGGAGATCATTGAGCATTCTTTGAAGACATTATGGGCATCATCTAAGTCTTTGAATCTTGTGCAAAATTCAGAGACATTCATACTTCTTCCTATATGTTCCTATCTAGAATGGGAAGATTGTATGCACACTTCTGTTGTACTCTTTCTTCCTAAGGGGAGAAACATTGTTTAACGATCGTGGATCATCTTCATCATCCAGTGTTGCACATATACCAACACTATAGGAGGTATTTTGAGGGGAGGCTACAAGGTTTCTCTTCTCTTGTCAGTTTTGGGATGAAGCATTTCCTCACATAGAGTTCATCACTTCATAGTTTGTGAGGGGGTTACATGACCTTCTCTGCTCTCTCCTATGGGGGAATATTTCATTTACTTATGTGTTAGTAGTCCTTGGGGGATTCTGAGTCCTCCATCTACCACTCTTCTTGTTCCCTTGCACATTTCTTTCATGCATCTGTTCTCTTTTGGAGAGGAGTTTTGTTCCCACTGGGTTTTCTCCTTTTCTCCACTTTTTTGAGAAAGTTTGTTCATGGGTACCTAACATGGCCTAGTACCTGAGACCCATCATCATCTTGTATTGCTACTCCCTAAGTATAATTTAAGGGAGGGTGTTAGAGTGTAGGGTTTATGCTAACCCACACCTAGGCTTAAGTCACACTTAGTGGCTATGTCTAACTTAACCTTGACATTAAAGGTTAAGTTCACTTTTGAGGTTAGTCACTTTTTTTTCTCACCACATGTGCTCACATGAGGTTAGTCATTTTGACACCACTTCATTAGAGGTTGGAGACATTTGTCCATAACCCTCCACTTGTGCACACATGTTCATCACATAGAGGGTTAGTCATAGTTGGTTCTCTCGTTCTCACCTCCTTCTCCTTGCCTATATATGCAAGGCTCTTTGTACTTTTTCATCTAACTCTTGATGTAATATATTGATTATACATTTTGGCTTTTATGTGCTTATGCTTTGTGGAAGTTCATCTTTGTTTTCACTTGCTGATCTTGGTTCATTCTAACAACTTTTTATCTCCTAAATTCTTTTTATTTATTTCATAAGAATGACCTCTTACAACCAAGGCATCCTTCAATTGGTGATTTTCTAAATATTCTTCTTCTTATTTCATCTAATTATAGGGATGCTACGACATCTCCAATTTTTAATTTAGAAATAGTACTAGTGATCACTATTCCTAATTTATCTCAAGAGTGAACAAAGCAAAGTAGTACACTTCTCTTCATCATACATTTGAATTTCAATAGAAAATAACTAACTTACCATAGTATTGAAGGTGTTTAGATGTTCACTCACAAAATCATCATCATTCATTTTTATTGAATATAACTTCTTCAAAGACAAAAATAATTTACTAGAGACCTTTTTTATACAAAGTACCTAATTCATTCCATAATTTTTTATAAACAATCTAATTAAACTCTTTTCTATCATTAATCAACCAATCTTCATCTTTTATACTAACTATTTTGTTATTGATACATTTATGCAGGTGCACTGTACACAAGTCAAAGCACAATAGCACCAAGTTAAAATAATTTAATTTTCACTGCCATTTTTTGAGGCTATTTGGCCCACCCACCAAGCTATGTATTAATGTCCAGCCAAGATGTACATGAACCAGGTGAATTTAAAAATGCTTAAGATTCAATGTAGCTAATTTTGTGTGCTTAAATCAAATTTAACCATGAGTTTGAAGGAGGAAGCTCATGGATGGTATGTTCCACATTTAATTGACTTAGTTTCAACACTCAAGAGGTTGAGGCGAGATTTTGATTAGGTTTGGAGAGAAAAAAAGTAGAGAGAAACAAGAAAATGTTAGAGAAGAGTGGAGTGCATAGGAGGAGGAAAGAGAGAAAAATATATAAAAGGGTATGTGTGAAGGAAGAGGCTAGGTTTATTTTGTGCAAGTGAGGTTGTGTTAATTTGGAGCTGGCTCAAAGGAATTTTCAAGGGGTTATTATGTAAGGAAAATGAAACTACCATTCCTAGATGCTTTTAATGTTTAGTTTGCTAGCTGTAGGTAGTGCTAAAAGGGACATGTGGGATTAGAGAATGGAACAACAAGAGAGCACTCCTTGAAAAGAGAGAATCCATTGTTAAGGATGCCAAGTTTCTTTTTTCTTTCAGCAACAAGTGTATGTGAGGAGAAAGGGTTGTTCGTAGGGAAGAAAAGATAAGCAGGTTATCACTTTGAAGGCACATTTTGTGCTTATGTTGGAAATTGAAGATAGAGAAGGAAATAAAGTGGACTGATTAATTCAAGGAAAAATGGCTGAAAATAGTTCCATAACAGGGGAGATTGTAAAACTATGTCGATGCATGTTTACCAATTGTATCATGAATGTAAGGGATTTATTTTTATTTTAACACGAAAGAAAAATTTATTTATGTAATGCTCTCCAATGTGTATGTGAGTTAGGATTTGTTCCTTCATCTGGTGTTTGTTGTCTTGAATGAGTTGGTTTATGTGTTGTGGATGGTATGTATGTGTTGTTATTGTAATAGAGCTAAATGAGCAGACCAAGTAAAGTCACCTATAACAACTACAAAGCTGATCTAGCGAGCAACAATTTACCTATAGCAACATCTAGGTACTAGACAACAAGCTGATATTCTAATTCTTCCTTTAGGTTGCGAGTAGTTACGTGGGTTGTGAGCCCAAAGTAGGGTGTCATAGGGGTGTGGCTCAATCATACATCAATCCACTAATATTTTTCAACAAGCAAATCTTCCATTAAATTTCCTACATTAAACTTTTTTATCTCTATCCTTGTGCTTCATGTTATTCTAATTCATTCACAAATCATTATGTACATAGATCTCACTCAAGATAGTTTATCAGAGGTAAAAGAAACCCTAATGAAACTCTAATGGATCATATGTAGGGAAAAAAGAAGCTCAATAAACCAATACAATAGAAGTTGTGCAAATACAATCTAAAACTAAAAATAGAATATTGGAAAAAAAAATTGGGAAAACTTTTTTGGGTAAAAAACCCTCCACATTAAAAATTTTCACTATTACAAAAACTCAACCATTCTCAATACTATAATGAATCTCTCTTCCTTCCTTATTAAATATGTGTGAATATAAATAGACATATCAAAAGTATTTTTATACATTGCATAAAATCATGCAAAAGATAAACATAAGCACTTTAAAACATGGGTAAAAATTGAAAGTATACAACACTCTATTTATTGAAAGGATGTCCCATATAAAATAATCAATTTTGATCTCTATAAAAATTATATATAAAATTACACTCAGGACCTAAATTTGATGTGACCCTAATTGTGGAGCAATTTTTTATGACAATTATCCTTTCAAAGGTGCCCTTAAAATACTATGACATATTTGAGAATAAGTAAAATTATATATAAGTCAAATATATATATCATCACAATTCTATATAAAATTTGACGGTCTATCCAAAATCTCTCTTTTCATATGATACAATATTTTTTAAAATTTTGATTGTATTTTACTACAAAAATACTTAAATATAGTCATACAGCTATCAAATTTAGGCCAAGAGTACACTTCAATTTAAAAAGAGGGATATAAGAAATAATTATTAGCTGGTAGGCTTATAGTGGGAGCTTTCTACTCCTAGAAATATTCAGTTGCTAGAAATGTCAGATGCCAGAAACCTCTAACGTTGGAAAAGTTTGTCATTCTGTCATTTTTTGTTATCACGGTGACTGCTAGAAAATCACCCATTTTTGTTTTCACGGTGCGTGCCTGCTATCTTCTAAACACCATTAAATATTTTTTGGAGATCGTCCCGCAACAGGAAAAAATTTAGTTAGTTTATGAATGCTCACTCTTCGGTTGCCCAATCCTTGTGTCATAACAGACAATATAAGTGGGCGAACCCCCAATGTACCTAAGAAGGGACCTGCATCACTGGTACTGATAGTTGGAATCATACTTGTAGTTTCTCTGGCAATTTTACTGGTAGGAGCACATTTGTTTTACAGAAATTTCAAGATTGGGCTCTTTGCTGGAATGTCAGATTGAAGGACAACAGCTATCTTAGTGATGAATGGCCATGGCAGCTGACTGCATTTTAGAGACTAAGTTTCACAAGCATAGACATACTGGCCTACATAAAGGAAAGCAACATCATAGGAATGGGTGGGAGAGGAACCGTTTACAAGGCAGAGATGCCTGGCGGTGAGATCATTGCAGTGAAAAAGCTTTGGAGAAGCCATGAAAATGGCAAAGGTTACAAAGACCCAAGCTTCCTAGCAGATGCAGATGTCTTGGGAACATTAAGACATAGAAATATAGTGAGACTATTGGCCTACTATTACAACAATGTGAACCTGATGCTCATCTCCGAGTACATGCCCAATGGAAGCTTGCAGAAGCCTTGCACGGAGCCTCACAGAACAACATGTTGGCAGATTGGGTTACAAGATATAACATTGCTGTGGGGATCACACAGGGATTATGCTATCTCCACCATTATTGCTTTCCCTTGGTTGTACACAGGGATGTCAAATCAAACAATATTCTCCTTGACTCCAATCTTGATGCCCACCTTGCTGACTTTGGAGTGGCAAAGCTCATTGAGAATAATGAACCAATGTCAACTATTGTTGGCTTCTATGGTTACATTGCTCTAGGTTAGTATGTACTATACCAATTTTTTCTTTTGAGTTAACTAGTGTTTATAACCTGTCCCTACTCATCTTTGCTGTTGAAGAAGTTCCCCACACACAATATGTCAATAGGTAATCTCAGTCACATGGGGTTTGTCCACAATGACCATGGACCATAGGTGATTCCAGCAACCCAAGCATTACAGCTAATTGCATGAGGAATTATCTCAATCTTGAAAATCTATAGAAGTTGAATAGCTTCATTTCTATGTAGCTCAATCACCTCAATCCTACAAATTGCAAAGCCAAAACCCCAATAGCATAGTTACTAGGAGATGGGGGTATGGGGACTAGGATGCCAATTAAATATATCATATATAAATATAGTCACTTGAAATTTTGGGTATGGGGACACCAAAAAATTTAGAGTATACAAGTAAATGATTAAGAAGACAGTCACATTATATAAATGTAGTCACCAGAAATTGTGGGTGTGGGGATTTTATCATATAAATAGTCACTCAAAATTGTGGGTATGGGGAGGCCAATCAAATTTAGTAAATGAAGTATTATAATGTTTGATAATAATACATCATAATAATATTGATCCATTACACATACTAGAATACACATAGGTTGACTAAACAAGGACCCGACAATAAACCAACAAACCACAAGACGACCATCAAACTAAAAATTGAACTGACCTAGGGGATAAACCTCATGTTATCTCCATCAACATTATCCATCGGTGCGAGAGCCCACTCAGACCTACTAAGTTAGGTGAAGTCGAGGCCCGATACCTGCAACTTGCATTAGAAAAATAGGTTGTATACAATCAAATGCATATATATCAACACACATAGAGTCAGAGAATCATAGTGTAGTAGGGTGCTCGAAACGAGTAGTACTACACCATCCCTGCTCTGAAAAAAGACTATAAACATTTTTATTTAAAATCAAATATCAACAAACTGCATATAACATGATAATATTAAACCATTACTAATCATGTCAATCTCATAATAACTGGAACAACAATAATGTCATCATAAACTCATAACACATGTCAAAACTATATCAGTCGAACATAGTCCATCATGATCATAATAAGCATAAACCATAAGCCTAATAACTCGAATGTCTCAGAACTGTCTAAATGCAATGGAAGAACTAACAACTGACAAAGAGTAATGTGAAACTAGCAACTATCACAAGCCAAAAACGAGGGGGCATTACATGAAACAAATAGTATCAATGCCTCCTTTTGAAGATAGTTACATTGTAGATGTATATGATCCTATATATTCAGCTGATTATGAATGTGTATTAGAATTAGTTGTTATATGTAAGTTACAGAATTAATTTATATTCTAGATTGTAATAAAGTTTTCAACATTTGATTTACATTGTTCAACTCAAATGTACAAACATGTTTACTTATGGTGTGTACAGGAGATATTTTGTTGTGGTTGTAGATCCTGACAATACAGAAGGTGTAGATTACTATCTACTAAGATTCACACAAGCAAAATCAAAATTGTTAGAATCAATGATAGATGGTGATGGACAATCATATCCCATTGGATCAGTTGTTGTTGAAGGTACCTATTATCAACACATAAAGATAGATAAAAATGGTATTATATTTATTAATTATATGCCAAGACAAAAGGTTCTATAGTACAATCACTTAGTTATAGCAACAAGATTAAGTTTGGAAACTTTACAAACAAGAGGACGTGGCTAACAAAAGTGGAGGTTGTCTATTGAAGATCATGAAAAGATTTTAGAGATAATAAAAGATAGAGAAGATCCAAATTATATGTACCAAGAGCTCTAACTACATTATTGAAGAGAAAGTTGAACCAATCGATACATGGTATGAAGGTATACGCACACTTGAATTAACTATTGACCTATTGATTTATTTTAAAATGTACATGATTCTTGATAGTTCTTTCCTTTCAAATTTTAATTTTAATCATTCTTAGTTCAAATTTTATTATAATGAAACATGATCAAGCTACAAATGAGTTATAAATTTATTTACACAGATTTTTGTTTTTGCAATTATGTAGGTCTATGCCTATAAGGATTTCAACTTATAAAATTGAACTTCAACTTTTGCAGGTATGATCTCTAAACTATATATAGATAGTCTTAGATGTCTTAGGTGTTTAGAGAAGTCTTAAAGGTCTTACAGTTTCTTAGGTGTTTTAGGTCTTAGGTGTCTAGGTGTCTTAAATGTGTCTTAAATAAGTCTTCTAGACCTATCTTAGGTATTACGTGTCTTAGATATATGTCTTAAGTGTCTTAAAGGTAGATTAGGCATCTTAGACCTTTTTTAGGTGTTTTAGGTGTCTTAGATGTCTTAAATGTGTCAAGTAGATATGTCAAGTAAGTGTCTTAAAGGTCTTAGGTGTCTTATTGTATATCTTCCTTAGGTGTCTTAGATATGTCTTAATTCTTAGGTGTTTTAGAGGTGTACTATGTTGTCTTATAGGTCTTAGGTTTCTTAGGTGTTTTAAGACTTAGGTGTCTAGGTGTCTTAAATGTGTCAAGTAGGTATGTCTTCTAAGTGTCTTAAAGGTCTTAGGTGTCTTAGTGTATGTCTTAAAAGTGTCTTAAAGGTCTTAGGTGTCTTAATGTATGTCTTAAGTGTCTTAAAGGTGTCTTCTAGGTCTTAGTTGTGTTCTAGGTCTTAGATCTTAGGTTTTAGGTGTGTTAGGTCTTATGTGAGGCCACTGAGCTTCCACCTTCACATGGTTGGCCTTGTTAGTACTGAATAAATATTTCTTGAAGCTAAGGGAAGCTCTTTTTTTTTATGCTTATCATGTAGGGGTCTCAAACTTAACAAACAGGTACATTAGATAGATCTATCTAGTTCATAATTTACATGTTCAATGATGATGTGCTTATGAGTTCTCTTCTAAGAGTTCTTTTGTATTTTGGATTTTAACATGATGATGATTATTTTAACTAAAGTTTAGGTAGATCTTTAATGGTATTTATATGCTCTAGCTTTTTAAAATATGTACAAATTTCTTTAATATTTGATTACATTTCATTTATTACTCAAAATATTTAAGCATTGAGATATCTTTGAATTTGTTATGTACTACTTCAAAATATTTATATTCCTTGTTGACTCTCTGAATAATTTTTTTAATACATTAACATGCCCAAGATTAGTATAATTTGTCTAAAAGTATTCTTGAGTGATCTCTAAAGTTGATAAATAACCTTTGAAGGGGTTCAATTCAACACAATGGAGGCATATTTCACAACAATGGGCTCATTTTTTAATCATACTAAACTCTCTTCAACTTGATATGACCTTAACAAGGCTACACAGCTTCAAATGGCACTAACACTCCAATCTCTTCAACAAACAATTGAAACACCTTGAACTATGTGGTAATGACATCATAGTAAACTAATAATGACTCCCAAGACCAAGATTAGTATACTTTGTCTAAAAGTATTCAAGTGATCTCTAAAGTTGATAAATAACCTTTGAATCCAGGCATATTTCACAACAATGGGCTCATTTTTCAATCATACTAAACTCTCTTCACCTTGATATGACCAAGTAACAAGGCTACACAGCTTCAAATGGCATAACATTGGACAATCTCTTCAGCAAACAATTGAAACACATTGAACTATGTGGGAATGACATCATAGTAAACCAATAATGACTCCCAAGTCCAAGATTAGTATAATTTGTCTAAAAGTATTCAAGTGATCTCTAAAGTTGATAAATAACCTTTGAAGGGGTTCAATTCAACACAATGGAGGCATATTTCACAACAATGGGCTCATTTTTCAATCATACTAAACTCTCTTAAACTTGATATGATGTTAACAAGGCTACACAACTTCAAATGGCACTAACACTCCAATCTCTTCAACAAACAATTGAAACACCTTGAACTATGTGGGAATGACATCAGTAAACCAATAATTCAACTCCCAAGCCCGAGATTAGTATAATTTGTTTAAAAGTATTCAAGTGATCTCTAAAGTTGATAAATAACCTTTGAAGGGGTTCAATTCAACACGTGGGAAAAGTTACATTAAATGATCAATTGTTATAAGTGTGGAGATTAATTGAAAATTTTCAATTTTGATGGATTGCATGAATGTTCTAAAGTTCCACTTCAAGATGGAAATAGAGGTGTAGAACTAATATGCAATTTTAACTATAAATTTACACTTTTGTAAATTACCACCAAAATCCCCCTTTGTAATTTACCACCAAGAACTAGAAATTGGGAATAAGTTTGTAATAACTAAAAAGATGCCTTATGTCTCTAAAATCCCACTTTATATTTTGAGTTAAGAAATAAACCCTAAAATTAATTTGTAAAAAAATCTTATTTGCTTGAAAGTCCTAATGTTCTTGTTTTGTGGTGTGATTGGGAAGTTGAGGTCACCAAGCAAATAACAAATGTTTTAAAAGTGTTAGCGAGTCACAATTTATCATTTTGTAAATCTAGCAAAAAATAGAGGAGTTCAAGAAACTTACAAAATAAAAATAAAAATGACAAATAAAAGAGTGAACTTGTGTGACAAGTCACTTTCAAGACTTATTTGGATATGTAGAGGATAAATGATATTTATTAATAGATATGTTTTTTTTGATTTACGGTTTTTAAAAATAATTTAAGTTTGTTAAATCTAGCAACTTAAGCTAAATTCTAGATAGTTTCTAATTTTACTAGGTTTAAATATGTACTACTTCATTTGCTTAGATATCTTCCTATATTCATTTTCTATTTCCCAAATTAATCTTATTTTAGATTAGGAATATAGCCTAATTAGGACACATTTAGAAATTTAGATAAAAGGAAAAATAACACTAACTTATTGGGTATATTAGTTACTTATGTTTGCTTTAACTAAATAAAACTCCTTTTATGTTAGATTTATAGTGAAACATTAGGGTAGGTAATTGAAAATAATTTACCACATAAAAATAATTATTTTACCTTCTCCCATTCACACAAACATTATGCATCATTTATAGATTTATTTTTTCATGTGAAATATTGTGAACTTAATCTTCTATTTTAGGGGACAATGTGATTACTTTGATACCTAGTCAACCATTGATTATGTCAAGTAGATTAAACATGGCACTTGGTTATCCTTGGATTGAATAATACCAATCAATTATATCTATATTACATCAATGCATTAAATTTATTCATAAAGGGGAAAGTAATTAAATTTCTTCACAAAATAAACAATGGACATCCAAATGTCCAAATAATTAATATAAAACATGTAACTCATAATATAAATTTTGAAATGTAAATATAAATCATGTGACTCATAATAAGAACATCTCTAAGATATAAAACATAAGTGTACATATAATGTCCAAATATAAAACATGTGACTCGTAATAACGTCTAGATATAAAGTTCATGTTACTCAAAAATATTTAGATAAAATATAATATGTAAGTCATAATGTCCAAATGTATTGTAAATATAAAACATCTAAATCATAATAACAACTCATAAATGTCTCGCTCTACAAGTGGATTGAGCCTCACTCTGTCTTGAGCTGTGACATCTTGATCCTTGATTGGAGCCCTCGGATGATCCGCGACCCGAGTGTTGTGCTGAGTTGTGGGTCAGGGTCTGCACATGAAACACCATAAAATTTTCAAATTCTATATTTATACATATACAAATATAATTTGTTTTGATTTTAAATACATAAATAATACTTGACAAATCTAAATTACCTGACATACATGGTTTGCATCATGTAGAGGAGTCTCAATAGAAGCATGACCTGATCCTGCAACCTATATATGATGGGTTCATACAATATATAAGCATATGTGTATTTATTTAGAAAACTTGTACACTTGATGTCTATATGTAGAAAGTTAACTTGATATATCTATGTACACTTAAATCAAACTTATATGTACATGTGATACATAGACCTAGTTTTTAAATACCTCATGATGATGACTAGGATCGCCAACATGATGCAAATCTCCATATCCTAGCTTGTGTCTAATACACATGTACATTTAAGATTGCAATCAAGAGTTAGAGCTTCAATGTATGTGATTTTATTTATAATTGAACTTATAATTTTTAAATATATAATTTGTGAATTTAGATTATAATTTTTAAATAAATTGTACCTCAACTACACCAACAAATGCCCTCCCAATCCCACTGACGTCAAAATCATGGAGAGACAAAGATACACATGTAGATGGTGCAGTCTTAGTGCCAAAAAGAAGCCTGCTATACTCACCTCCTATAACATCATGTGTAGTAACCTTAACCTCAAGACCAACTGGTACATGCAAAGGGACGGAGCCTATAGGACAAACTAGAACATCCTAATGTCCCCCCAAACCCTGTGGACTTGACTCACCATGGCTCCTCCGTCTACCAAAATATCACTCAAGATGTGAGGATATAACATCAAGTGGGATCCCATACTGATCATTAATGAATTGGTATGAATCTAATAAATCACTGGCTAGGCATCTAGTCATATTCTGCAAAGTACTCTCTCCACTAATCTATGCCACATCATGTGGCGATGGTATATCAGCACGAATGTAACGATTTGAATAGTTGGTCGATGTGGCATAAGTGGATGGAATGTCAATCCTTGGGCATAACAATACCTGCCAACATGATCGGATGACAACTGATCAACCTTAGTGGCAATAGTCACCATGCTCTAAAAAATCGTGCATCTTGAGGGGGTCAATGCTGGTTGGTGGCATTTGCTAGTTCCACATGTTTTGGAAGAACCAAAAGATGTTGGCCAACTAAGGACCTCTTGTTTTGAAGAGGTGGTGCATCTTGTCTTATATACTCAGATCTCTCTGCAAACCTCCCTTTCCCCTGACCAACATGTATAGGGAAAGATGTATAATCGACAGATAAATGTAAATGGAACTATACATATAATTGTTTGCAAAAATACAATGGCAACTCATCATTGTTTGGCCATTTGTGATGAGCTACCAAAAACCTAGGATAGATGAAAGGACCAACAACTGCATCCACACACTTGGTCCTAGGAGAATAGCCTCTCACTATCTCTTTTCCCCTATAAGAAGGGAACATGCTGAGAACATTATCTACTGAAACCAGCCTAGAAATAGATGGCCATTTCTCCTGGCTGACAACACTCTGAGAAAGTGATGCATAGAACTTGTCAACACTAATGTCATCATAGGGATTGTATGATAGATCAACTTGGATCATACGTGTTATCTCATCCCTAATCCTAACCAACCTGTCTCTACTTGACAGGTTTGGTGTATTGTGTATTGTACTATTTAGATCATCTAAAGCTCTTTGAAACCTCTAAATGGTCTCAGCATAGAATGTAGAATTATCACGATTGTCAGGTTGACCTGACTAATGTGATTGATGTGAAGATTGGTCATCCATGTGGACCTAAATTTATCTGTAGTATGATAATTAAATTTTTTGTCAAACATATTGTATGTCATGATGTAAATAAACCTACATATAAATTTTCCAACTACTACATACATCTTTAAAAAATCCATGATATAAATGCACATGTGCTTCTCAAATAAACTTGTACCTTAGATTCTTGCAAATACATAAATAATAGGCCTATCAACCAAATTTGAATCAACCATAAAACACAGAACTAGGAATGCATAGAAAATCCAAATTTAAAGTCACATGTAGCATGTAGCATATTGACATGATGGCCATATAGGAATTTATATAAATAAGATTTTATCATAATTCATATAAATCAGATTTTATCCTATAGTAGTTGGAGTCATAAGAAGGTATATTTTCAATCTAGAAAAAATGCATTTGACAATCTAGAAAAGGCAGACTCTATTTAACATTCTAGAGTATTAAATATATGTATACACATCTAGTGTATGTTGTTTCCTTCTTTAACCATGTTATTTCCTAGCATTTGATGGGCAAATTTGAATGGATAACCTTACAAGGGATAAAAGTGTATATCTTGCATTACTGTAGCACTTGGTTTGACCTATTTTATGTGTGAACTGACTCCCACCCAGCAGCCATTAGCCACTTTCTACTTCTGATCAGTACAACCTTTCCAATAACAGGCACAAATTCTTTCTTGAATGGTTTCAAATTGTGATTAATTTTCCATCACCACAACCTTGATAAAAACTTATGCACAAAATTCAATAAAGAAGAATTTATGCACAAATTCTCTCTGGAATGATTTCAAATTTTGATATAATTTTTTAGCTTATATTGTGTGGATGAAATTTGATGTTCCTTGTAGTTTCCTATTGCGTCATGGTATAGCCTAATAGGTGTGGCTCTGTTAAATCCCTCATATCCATTTAGATTCATAGATGTATTGATGGATATGAGGGAGGATGCTGGCAAAGGTTGTGGAATTTGGCTTTACACTAGCCAATTGCATTTACTTTAAAATTTTTAAAGACTTTTTGACAAATCCATTTTGTGCATATCCTGCAATCATTACAGTCCATGAGACCACATTTTGTGCATATCTTGTGGGTTTTGGTCAGATGTATCAGTTGTAAGTGCCCTAGCAGACCTGTATAAAAATTACGGAAGCATAGACATGATGCCTAAACTCTTTTGTGCATATCCTGTGGTTCTTTGAGGTATTTTGTCAAATAGTTCACGTGCCTTCTCTATGCTTCCACATTTTGCATACATGTCTAGCAGGGTTGTTGCAACTACAACATCTATCTCCAAATGCTCAATCCTGAATTGCTTCAGCTTTAGGTTTGAGATAAATACACTACATTATTCTGTATATAGGAGTGTGTAAAAAATATTATTCTAGTAAGGTTCAACATAAATACACCACATTCTCTTGTATGTTTATAATTACTTAAATAATGTGCATGCCCTATGGTGTTATCAATAGGCTAGCTGTTGGATAACAGTAATGAGAATGCAAGATGATGTGTAACAAAGTACAATATTGGAATATGTGTGACAAACAATTCATAAAGGCCCTAACCATGATTCAAAAACATTAGAAATCTTCGCTAGGAATATTAGACTCAAGATAGAGAAACCTTACAAAAATCCCTGTTACGAACACAAATGTAATATATGAGTAGGTAATTGAACGAAAAATCTATTATGAATGTGTGCTTTTGGATTGACTGTGTGATAGTTTTTATGGACTCTGTGATAGTTTGAATGAGTAGTCAATCCAGAAACACTCATTCATAATATTATGGATTGTGGAAATCCGATGACTCTAAAAAGCTATTGTTTCACACTTCATTTATCTTGCATTTTTTTAATTGTTTGATTAATCTTTTGTTAGCAAAAGATATTCTCCATTTTTGTATATAGACATTGCATCATTGATCAATTTTATCTATTTATTTTAATTATGGTAATGGTGTGATAAGTTCTGGACTCTCAACACACTGTGTATCAATGAAAAGCCTGGTTACAGACAGACTGCCTCTTATGCTACAAAATGTAGCTACCATAACTTTGGGGCTTTTTATTGCATTTTTATCCAGCTAGAAAATGGTTTTTGTGTTCATTTCTCTGCTTGTTCTGATAGTGTTTCAATCATGGGGGCAACTCAAGATGGTAAAGATATTCAGTGCCAAATCCCAGGTTTTTTTGACCATAGCTACTGATAATTATTTTCTTTATGTATGTAGGTGGCAAGGTGTACCAAGATAATTAACCCAAATACCAAGGATGCAAAATATGTTATCAATGTTAAACAAATTGCCAAGGTGACTTATAAGGTGTAGGTTTATTTCAAACACTTCTAGATACATCGTGCCATACAAAATGTTTGATAGAAAATGCCAAAATTTTAAACAAATTTTACCCATTTTGCACATTGAAATCAAATACATACAAACCCATTTTACTTGCATACAATCATATAAGGTGCAGGTTTATTGAACAAACATTTCTATACATCATGCCATACAAAATGTTTGATAGAATTTGCAAGATGGCATACCTGGTTCAAGGTGACAAGACTATTGCAAAAGGTGGTGGGGATGTCCTTCGCATGAAAAACATTAAAACCCTACCCCGTTGTGGCTATCAGAAAATGACTGCTGCGAAATGTGGCAATTTCTTTTTGTATTTATTTTTAACTTCCTGATTTTGGGTGAAACAATCTTGCCCCCAGATTGACTCGCCCAAAAATAGCTTGCCACATATGCGCCATGCAGCAGCTACGTGTATTCGAGTGAAACAATCTCGCCCCCAGATTGATTCACGTGAAAATGAGTTTCTTTGAATTGTTTGGTTGGCCCAAAGTGTGACACAACTTTGTGCTTTTACCCAAGAAAATTATCCATGGGAGAAATAAGTTGAAGTTCATGAGAAATAGTGTTTCAGGAATTGTCGATGCATGACATTTCCTAAAATTCTTCGCTAAAGATCTTGATGTTTAGAAAGAATCCTTACCATATGTATTTTCAATAAGAAAATGACCCGACCACATGGGATCAAACTTCCCATGCTTCCCTTTATCCTACATTCTATCATTCCATAATATGACCATATACCCAATTTTAAATTTCCTTGGGTTGGCCTTTTTATTGAACCACTATTTCACTTGTTAGATTTTCATATTGACATTCTAAGCTCATCTCTCTTGCTTTCATCAAGCTCAATTAATTGGTTCATTCAATTTTTCATAGCATCATTTACATGTTCATTGGTCTCTTGGATGAACATATACATAGGAATCATGCTACTAATAGGTAAAACACAATCAACTCCATATACCAGCTCAAAGGGAGATTTACCTATGGATTTCTTTAGAGTGACCTTATTTTCCCAAACTACAAGCCTCAACTTGGAATCCTAAGCATTCTTATTATAACCTAATATTCTTTTTATAACCTAAACATCAAGTTTTTATTTATTGACTTAGGTTGTCTATTTACCGATGGATGATATGGGGATGAATGGGTTACAGTAATTCCATAATCAGAGCAGACTTTGAAGAAGTTTGTTGACTTGAAGCACATTGTATTATCAACTATTATTATTTTTAGAATACCAAACCTAGTTATGATATGATAGAAAATGAAATCAATCACGACCCTACTAGTGGCCCTCCTTATGGGGATAGTTTTAACCCACTTAGTGAAATAATCAATGGCTACCAAAATCCATTTGATATCTCCACTTGACCTTTCTATGATTTCCCCAATGAAATCAATCCCCCATTGCTGGAAAGGTTCTTCTACGGTCATGGGTCTTAAAGGAAAATCACTTGATCCTTTTAACTTTATTGAGAAATGTTGATAGACATCACATCTCCAAACTAGTTTATAGTGTATTGGAAAACAAGATTGGCCACTAATAACCAGACCTAAGTTTTTTGTAAGCTCTGGTTTATCCATGAAATTCCACCACATACACCACTATGTAGCTCTGATAAAATTATAGTAGTGATGTAGGAGCATCCGAACAAATTGGCAATCAATGTCAACCAAAAACATTTGAAGTTGTTTTTTTCATTTTTGGTGTGTGTTTGGATTTGTTGGCATGTCTCAGCCTTGGGGTACATGTGGAGTGATAAGATTTGATAGAATCGAGTTTTTTCCGTACTTTGGATTTGGTGCACAATGGGTAGTTTTCACTGAAACAATTGTTTTGGAAAACCAATGAAGTTTCTTGGCAAACCCTCTTACATTAAGATTTTTCTAGAAGCACCCTAGAATTAATGGTGAAGGTTTCATGAGTAGATCTTTCATGGTTTCAGAGAAGTAATCATTTTGCGACTTGTACTGATAGATTGGTGATAGTTTAATATGTTGACTTCATGAGCTTTGAGGCAAAATGGATTGGTGGAGGCCTTAGGAATGTTGATATTTATCCTAGTTAGTTTTGGTGAGATTTTGAGGTTCAGGTAAGAAGTTATGATTGTTGTTAGTTTTCAGCTTCATTGGCTAATTGTCGAATGGCATTGTTTGGAGAACATGTGTTTAGTGTAGCTCACATATTTTATTCTTTCAATCATAACTCTGTATATGTGACTGATTTGTCTAGAAACGAAGGACTTGCACATTTTACTGGTGATATGAAGGTCAAAGTTGATAGAGATGAATCATTCGTCACCCATAGGTGGCCAAATTGTATTGAGTTTATATGATTTCTTCATCTGATGTTTGTTGGGCTAGCACAGATGATTGGGGTCTGTGGGAATTCAATATATATTCATTCACAGAGATAAATTGATATGCAACCAATAGAAAATAAACCTTTAGGGATCGATACTAATGTTTGGGAGTTTGAAACAGAAGGAAACATGCGATTTGAAGAATTCAAATACCATATCAGTTTAATTGTTTGAACTCTCAACGTGGGAGATAAAAAAAATGTATACAAATTTTATGAGGTGCATAATCTTTTTCAATGCCAATTTGAGAATTGCATGGGCCGTGACTGAAGGTGTATGGGTACCGTCCTCTTTTTAGAGCCAAATGTGGTAGAAAGAGGCGTTGCCTCAAATTCTCCGTTGCTTCCTTTTTATTAAAAAATGAATACAATAAAAAACTAGAAAGATAAAAAGGATTGCTATTAGAAGGAAGGGGTGTGGCTACAAGGAATTTAGTGAAAATGACATATACATGAAAAGAGTCAGCCATGGAGAAGAAGGATAGTTCGTTGCCAAGAAAAAAGGAATCAATAAAAGGTCAAAGGAGGAATTCGTTACAGGTTTAGGAAAAGGAAGAAGGCACTAGAGAGGAAGCTATGTGGAAATTGTGGAAACTCATTCAGAGAGATGAAGCGCCTGTACAAAGAAGAAGCAAGAAGAGTAGCACAAAATTGAGGAAAGGGAGGTGCTAAAGAGAAAGGGGAATGCTATGGGATTTGACACCTCATGAAAGTATTTAGGGCTCTCGGTTTCAGATTTGGACAAGTTAGAAGCAAATCAGAAAGGAAAGGAGAAGAGTGCCTTGGTGTGGGAAACGAAGATCCCATATAGAGGCCTAGAAAAAGAAGGAAATTCTTTTTCTATGGCACCAAGATAAGTAGTGAGCATCAAATTGGGAGAACCTGAAAAGATTCCTCATAAAGGCAAATATTTGGCTCTCTATTGTAGATTTGTGCAAGGGGAGGGGCGCCAAAGTGGGAGTGAAGATTTAGATTGGAGATTGAAGTGTGCAGATATGTGTGAGCTAAGAAAGATCATTTGAAGGCCATGTTTTGTAATTTTGGTCACAAATTTATGGTGTGTTGATTTGAAATAATAAAATCATTTTTTGTTTCAATCCTATATTGTTTTGGAGCAGAGTGTTGCCTGTGTGAATTTGTGAGTGATCTGTGTGTGAGAGTGTTTGTTTGGTAGAGGGGAGTACTCTCTTGCACCGAGTAGCTTCTTTTTCATCTAGGAATCTCAAAAGAACATTGCTCTACTTCTCCACATTAGAGTTTTATCCACCAAGATGTATCTTAAGTCTTATATTCTACAACTAATGATCTTTTGATTTGGTTGGTTATACTGATAGTAATTTTATAGTTAGTATAGATGATAGAAAGAATACTTCCAAATATATTATTCACTTTTGATTAGGTGTAGTCTCATGCACATCAAAGAATTACCCTATAGTGATGATTACATCAATTGAAGTGGAGGTGTACTAGAGCAACATCTACAACATGTCAAGTAGTTTTGATGTGTCAAGAATTGGTAGATTTAATGCATATTCAAGAAGATCCAACACCAATATTTTGTGATAACAAATCAGCAATTACATTATCAAAGAATCATGTTTTCACAAGAGGAAAAAGAACATTGATACCAAGTATCATTCCATTAAAGAGCTAGTGAACACTAGAGAAATCTACTTGGAGTTTTGTAGATCTGAAGACTAGTTGGAAGACATATTCACAAAGGCACTAGAAAAAGGTGAATTTTGAATATCTAAGATAGAATTTGGTCATTGTAGATGTTGAAGCAATTAGCAGTAGAAATTAAAGAGGGAGTGTTGGAATAATAGAGTAATTTGTGCCATTGATATTAAATAATTGTCATTATAATTAAATAAAGGGACATAATTGTAAATTCTTTGATTAGTGAAATTCTAGAAGGCAAACTAGTAAAATAAGTTTCTAGATGAAGCAAGATAATTTAGGAAGTTTCTGGAAGGTGAAAAGATTAAAAGTGTTGTGCTAATAATGTCTTATAACATCCTTTATATATTGAGACAATTTGTAATGTTTTATCGTTAGTTGAATAGAAGAAAACTATTTATGTATGAATGTTGTAGCATTATGTGTTTGCCTCTATCCTCCACTAATAGTATAAGAGTTTAAAAATCAATTGTTTGGAAAGTAGAATGACATTTATTCAAAATGAAAAGTCATCTAATGCCTAGAAAATTTTACTAATCATCTTTTGTACAATTTAAAAAAGAATTAAATTTAGTGTATCTTACACATGGTCAAGAAATTTGAAGACTGTTAGCAATAAAAAAAATTGATGTAGAGAAATTCTAGAAAGCATACACTCATATAATAAAAATTTTATCGATTGAATCTTATTAAAGGATTATTTGACCAACATAGATTCATAAACAATATACATCTATTGAATGGATCTTACGAGAGGAATGATTTAACCTATATAACATTTTAATAGTATTCTTCATTTACTTCATGTCCTTGTTAAGAAAACGATGTTCAACTAATTTGTAAAGTATTTATTTTGTTAATTAACTTTTGGAATCATTTGGCATGAAGTTTTTTTGGCATCAATTATTGTTTTAATTCTTTAATTGGAAATATGTCAATATTACCAAGCATTATATATATTTTTTATATATAAATAATGTGTATTTAATTTTTATGTAAATGTTTTACAAAACATTTTTTTTTATAATTTTGTATTGTAAATCTTATAACAAATACATTATTGGACTAATAAACAATTGCTAGAACTTTAACAATTTACCATCAATTATCCTTTCAACTATATTGCAATGATAGAGACTAGTCATTACGTGACATTTGTTTGACATAGACTTCCCTTTGTAGCTTCTAACACGTACAAAGTCTAATTTAAGCCATCACAACATTAGTCTTCATTATCAATAATTCCTAAAACATTGATATAATCTTGTTTCAAATAGAAAAAAGAAGCCCGATAAACTTGTACAATAGAAGTTGTACAAATACATTCTAAAACAACAAATAGAATAATGGAAAGAAAATAGAATACACATTATTTTCACTTGGGAAAACTCTTTTGGGTAAAAAACCTAGCACAATAAAAATAGTGAAATTCACTATTAGAAAAACTCAACCATTCTCAATATAATAATGAATCTCTTATTTCATCTTTAAGCATGTGCAAATATAAATAGGCACACTGAAAGTGATTTTACACATTGCATGACAACATGCAAAGATAAACATGAGTGCTTTAAAGCATGAGAGAAAATAGAAAGTACAACATTTATCCAGCATTCTCCCACTTTTTAGATACTTTCCATAATGACCATACTCTTAAAGTGTCTGTTGTTGAGGGCATCCATGCCCATGGATTTCCAACACCAAGAAAATTTCTTAGTACTTAACGTTTTTTAATGAGTTGGCAACATTATTTTTTGTACTAAATTCTTCCAACAATAGTCATTTAATTCCAACCATTTCTCTCACAAAATGGTACTATAGTCCAATAAATTTTGATTGAGCTATTAAGTAGGATTCTTGGCCAGATATATTGTACTTTGACTATCACTATGAATTCTTACTATCTTATATACCGAACCAACTGTCAAGCACAACCTTTGTGGCCACACTACTTCCTTACATGCATGAGTAGCTACCATGTACTCTAACTCTATTGTAGATCATGTAACCATTCCAAATTGTTGCTCTTCTAATAAGATTGAATACATATCTAGTAGTAGATCTTCAAAAATCAACATCACCAACCCAAACAGAATCCACAAATCCTTGCAAATTTAAAGTTTTAGTTTCATCCACTCTCCCCGAGTAATAAATTGCATAATATGAGGTTCCCGATAGATATCTAAAAATCTTTTCATAGAAATCTAATGTTCTTTATCTAGTTTGGACATATATCTATACACAACTCCCACTACATGTGCATTGTTAGGTCTAATATAGACTATTACATACATGAGGTTGCTAACAACACTAACATAACCTAAACTTTACATATTTCCTCAATTTATTCTATTTAGGACACTATTTAGAAAAAAATTGTTAATAGGAAATTGATTACTCATAAGTTCACTGACCTACATCCTAAAACTTTATAAAATGAACTCAACATATTTCTTTGGATGTAACCATAATTGTCTATTTGCATGATTCCTTTTAATTTCTATACCCAAAATAAATTTTGCAGCACCAATATCTTTCATGTCAAACTATGATGATAATTGAGACTTAATTAAATTGTTCATTATCATATTGTTACCAATTAATAACATTTCATTCGCATACAACATTTTCACCTTTCCATTTGAAGTAAACACATGGGTCAACTTTACTACAATCAAGCCTAGGTACCATAATGTACCTGTCAAATTTCTTATTCCACATCCTTGGTGATTGCTTCAAACCATAAAGTTAATTTTTCATCTTTCACCCTAATTCCTTGATGGCGCCACTCTCCCTATAACACTAATGGACAGTCTACACCATAGTCCAACAATTAGTGAAAGATTGTGTGATAACAACAGCTCATGCAGCATTCAAGGAAATTTAGTTATTTCCTTTGGCTACAAGTTGTTCCCTTTTGTTGCAAGTAATCCAAGAGCCTAAAACTTGTTGCAAACAGATTTGTGTACACCCAAACCACTAGCAAGAGCTCACGCATAGCTCACCTACTGGTGTAGGTTAATCATTGGCACACACATACACACATGTAAGCATATAAAAGTCCATTCAAGCAACAACCTAGGCACATAATAGGGTAACTAGTTTTATAGGAAAATAATATACCAGAAAATCAACCCAAATCAAATGGATATGAACACAATAGCAAAAAAAAGATAGTTTTTCATTATATTCATAAAAAAAAACTTCATTACACATAGTATTCTTGGAGTAAATGTCTAATAATAAAAACTAGATTCTTAACTATGTATGTACGTTTTCTATTCCCTTATTCTAACTTAGGTTCATTAACTTGCTCAAGAGGAAAAATACCCAACAAATATTATCCACATGTTGCCTTTGTTCTCCCCTATCCTTTACACGAGCTTTTCTTCTCTTCTACTAGGCTTCAAGCTCTAAATTTTAGAAAGTAGCAACTTCCTTTGTCTTTCTTATGTCATATGCAATGTAGGATAATTTTTTCCTAGCTTAACAAATGGCATAATATTCTAGTAACTTTTCTTCTAAAAAATTGGGCCTTCCCCTTTTTCTCTCAAGCTCCCCAAAATTTGTGTAGTTTAAACTTTCCTCCCTATTCTTGGCACTAAAATTTATATCAACGTCACACACACACCTGAATTAAATCCAAAATCCTACCTATATCTCCCATCTACTTTATTATTTAGTCTTGTTGTTAATTATTGATAGTTTTGGGAGTAGGCGGGACACACTAGTACAAAACAATAGGCAAAAAATTTAATTTTTTATTAAAAATGGTGAGCAAGAAAAGGTTAGATGTAGTATGGAAAGGTTTGGGCATGATGCCCCTACATCAAACCAATCAGGCAAAAAAAGTTTGAGCCATTGCTCATTGCAAAACTACCTATTTCCATGAATAAAGAATCCTATTGCTACAAGTTGAACCCAAGTTGCTCGATCTCGATCAGGCTTAGCCAAGCAGCATCTTCTCCTAGTCTTTTCTTCATTTTACTAGATATTCACTATATTCTCTACCTCTAGTCTTCCTAACCACTTTAGAATCTAAAATGCTTTCAATCTCTTCTCTTCCTCTTTTGGGTAGATGTGTCATCCATCTTTCTAATAGTGTTTCCTCTTTTTATTGTTGATAAAACATATCTCCTTCATAGTAAGTTTACAAATTAGAAACATTAAAAATTAAAGAGATAGCTAGGCCTATAGGTAGCTCCAAATCATAAGCATTCAATGAAAACTTTTTAATGATCTATAGGGTCCAATTTTCCTCTATTTGAGCTTATTGTAGGTATGGATAGGAAATATTTACTTTTATAGATGAGAAAGCACCATGTCTTCCACTTCAAAATTAGTTTTTGTTCTCTTTTAATCCACTTGCTCTTTCTACCATTGGTTACTCAAACGTAGTCTTTCCTTTACTTGGTGGTGTAAATCATGCATATACTTAATTACCTCCTCACCTCTAGAACTTTTCACATGAACCTTGATATTTGCAAGTTCACTCAATTTTGAAACACCCTTGGAGTTATATCCATTAACAATTTGAAATAGATTCATACCTATACTTTTATTGATAAAGTTATTGTACATGCAAATTCTTCTTGCCGTAGCACCAAATCCCATTCCTAGATTATTCCAAAGAGTCAGCAAAAAATGTCTTACAACTTGGCATTGTGACATAAAACTATACTTTTTTGTAAATCATGCAACCTAAAAACCTTTGTGAATAGTAAATTTGCAACATGTGTGGAATTATTAGTCTTTTTGCAAGATATAAAATGAGTCATTTTTAAGAATCTATCAACAACAACAAATATTGAGTCCTTATCTCTCTATGTTCTCATCAACCAAAGCAAAAAAAGTCCATGCTAATATCATCTCATGGTCTCTAGCATAGGTAATGGTTAATATAGCCCTATATTTTGTCTCCATCCTTTGGCATATTGACAGACCCAACATCCTTGCACAAATAATCTCTTCCCTTCTCCTCTTTGCCTAATAATACCTCTCATTAATTTTTGCTAAAGTTTTATTAGCTTTGAAATGTCTAGCCAATTTGCCACAATGCTTTTCCTTGATTAGCTTCTCCCATATTATTCCTTGGAGTATGAATAGCTGCTATCATCTAAGTAATAGTCCATCAATGGTGTTCTATCCATACTAGTAGCATTGGGACATGTTTTCCATACATCCTTAAAGTCTAAATCATCCTTGCATATCCCCTTCATAGCATCAAATCCAACTACTTCAATTGTCATCTCCATCAACAATGATTCTCTCTAACTCAAGGAATCTACTACCTTGTTTGAACTCCCACTTCAATGCTTGAGAATAAAAGTATATCCTTGTAGGAAATCCACCCACTTCATATGTTTTTCGTTAATTTTGATTTGGTTGTTAATAAATTACAAAGCATGGTGAGATCTATGTAGAGCACAAACTCCTTAGGAAGTAAATAATGTTATCATTTATTCAATGCTTATGCTTTTTGATTCATTCAAATTTTCACTAAGATAAGTTATGGGCTTGTCCTCTTGGCTGAGAACCAATCATGTGGCTGTCCAACTCACATCACAATCTACTTGAAATACTTTGCAAAAATTGGGTAAGGCTAACACTAGTTCTTTATTGACCTTTAAGAACTCAAAGCTCTTAATTATTGTTTCTATCCACTTGAACTCCTTTTATCCCCTCTTATAGTCTTGGTGATGGGTGCATATATCCCACTAAATTTTTGAATAAACCTATGGTAAAAGTTGGCTACACCATGGAAACTTTGGACCTCATGCACACTCCTTTGTGTAGGTCATTCCACTATTGCTCATACCTTTTTCGGATCCATTTGTAACCCCTTAGATGACATAACAAACCCCAAATAGACCAATTTCTCCATCATAAAATTCTGTTTCTTAATGTTAATCAACAATTTCTCATTCTTAAGATTTATCAAAACCTACCTAATATTCAATTAATTTGATTCCCTACTATTGCTAGAAATTAGAATATCATCAAGATAAACAATTACAATGTTTTTTGAAAAATGGTCTCAACACTTTATTCATTAACTGCATAAACATGCTAGGTGCATTTGTTAATCCAAAGGGCATTACTAACCATTCATACAACCCCTCCTTGGTCTTTAAAGTGGCTTTCCATTAATCACCCTCTCTTATCCCAATTTCACTTTTTAAATAAATTTTACTAAAATACTTAGCCTTCCCCAAGTATTCATAAGATCATCCATTCTAGGTAAAATAAATCAATACCTAGTAGTTATTTTGTCAATGGCACATGCATTTTTGCACATCCTCCATTCACCATCCTTCTTTGGTGCTAACACAAATAGGTCTATGCATGAGCTGAGGCTTTGTTTGATCAGTCCTCTTTCTAATAGGTCTTGTACTTGTTTGTTCACCTCTTCAAATGTTTCTATAGGGGTCAATCTATAAGCAAAATTTTTGGGTGAAATGTTTCTCAAAATTAAGTCAATATGGTGGCTAATTATCCTTATGCATGATAATCCTTCTACCATCTCCTTGAATACAATATCATCAAATTCTTCTAGAATCTCTTTCCCTTCTAAAGTTATATCACTACTATTTGCAACTATCCCTACTATAGAACCTTAGTGACTATTGCAAAACATAATTTTTCATGCTTAGACTCCTTCAAAAACTATTTTTCAATCACTAGCCGTGTCCTTGAACTACTTTCCATCTCTTCTTCCTTAGTTAACAATGTAAGAGTATGCTTTCATCCATTCTTCTTTAAAGTATGTGTGTTTGCTCTCCCATCATGGATCACCTTCCTATTAAATTTTCATCGTCTCCCTAAAAGTAGATGGCATATATATAGGCATTACATCACACCATACCTCATCCTCATAAGTGCCTATCCAAATGTTTACTAGGCATTATTGATCTACAAAGATTTGCTTCCCTTTTTGTAGCCACAACACCTAATAGGGAGTTGGGTGAGCTATCCTTTTTAACTCCAACTTGTTCACCATTTCAATTGAGACTAAATTACTAGTAATCCCACTATCTATTATAACCTTGCAACATTTGCCACCTACCTTGGACACCTTTCTAAGAAAAATTCTCCTTTGGACAAGTTCATTTTCTCTTTTTGCATGCTTTAATAGAGTCCTCTTCATCATAAACACTTCTCCCTTCTCAGGTTCATCCAGATGACTAAGAAACCTAATGGAATTTGCATCTCCTTTGGTTGTGTGCACTTGCAACCTCTATTCTTCTTGATCCTTATAGCTTGTGTTGTGGGAATTCATAAAATCTATGTTCTGACTATCCACATGTGAAACGAGTTCCTTCAAAACCTCTACCTTTTCCTCTATGAAGTCCACATTTACCTCTCATAGGGTAAGGTTACCCTCTAGTTTTGTTATTATACTTTAGGTTGTTTAAAGGGTTAACCTCTTTATTATAATTGTATTTTCTTTAATGCTATCCTCTACCTCTACTAAATTGACCTCAACCTTTGGTTGTTCCTTGTTGCCTCCTTGCTAGTTTTTAATCCTTTAGGGCATATTGATAGGCATATTTAACTATTCACAACTTCATCATACTTAACTCATATTGAATATGTATCCTCAACCCATTAACATAATCAGTTACTTTTTCATGGTCTAACTCATTATGCCCTAATCTAATTGAAATTTTGTAAAACTCTTTCATATAGGCCTTCACACTAATTTCTCTTTGATACAAGTTTCAAAAAGTGGAAACTTATTTTATCTTTCTTTTGTCACATGTAATGCAAATTGACTATTTTGTGGCATAACAAACTACTCCAACTTCTAATAACTTCTCTTCTAGAAAAAACTAGGCCTCATCATTCTTTTCTCTCAAGATCCCCCAAAATTGGGCAGTTTAAAATTACCTACCTCTAGTCTTAATGCTAAAATTCATCGTCAATGCTACACATACCTAAATTATACCCAAAATCCTACCTATATATCTTTCTTTCTTTCTTTTCTAGTCTTGTTGTTCATTATTGGTAGTTGGGAGTAGGTGGGACACACTTGTATAAAAAAAATGAGAAACAAATTTAAAATTTTATAGAAAAATGGTGAGGGAGAAAAATGTTAAAGATAGCACGGGAAGGTTTCAGCGCAATTCCCCTACATCATTCCTCCTTATCTTTCACCTTATAAAATTTTGGCTATACCATGTAAATTGATTCCTTAAGCTCACCATACAGAAATGTTGTCTTTATGTCTATTTGTTTAATTTCAAGATCAAACGTAGTAGTAATAGCTAACAAAAATGAAATTGAAGTTAGTATTTCAACAAGAGAAAAAATTACCCCAAAGTCAATTTCCTCTACTTGAGAGGATCCCTTTGCAACTGAACAAGCTTTATACTTCTCCATTTTGCCTTTTGTATTATAGTTCTTTCTAAATAACCATTTACAACCATCTAATTTTCTTTCAAGGGGTAATTTAACCAAGTACCAAGTATGATTTTGATATAAGGAATCCATTTCTTCCTCCATGTCCTCCTAAGACTCTTTTCCATTTGATCTAAGTGTTTATTTAATAGTCTTGGAGTCTTCATTAGTAACAAATAAAGCTAATAAAAGAGATGAGCAATGAAAATTAGGATCTCTACCTTTCTAGATTTCTTTTCCAGTCTTGTTGTTCATTATTGGTAGTTGGGAGTTGGTGGCACACACTTGTATAAAAAAAAATGAGAAAGAAATTTAAAATTTTATAGAAAAATGGTGAGGGAGAAAAAAGTTAAAGATAGTATGGGAGGACAATTCCCCTACATCATTCCTCCTTATCTTTCACCTTATAAAATTTTGGCTATACCATGTAAATTTATTCCTTAAGCTCACAATACAGAAATGTTGTCTTTATGTCTATTTGTTTAATTTCAAAATCAAAAGCAGTAGTAATAGCTAACAAAACTGAAATTGAAGTTAGTATTTCAACAGGAGAAAAAATTACCCCAAAGTCAATTCCCTCTACTTGAGAGGATCCCTTTACAACTGAACAAGATTTATACTTCTCCATTTTTCCTTTTGTATTATAGTTCTTTCTATATAACCATTTACAACCATCTAATTTTCTTTCAAGGGGTAATTTAACCAAGTCCTAAGTATGATTTTGATATAAGGAATCTATTTCTTCATCCATGTCCTCCTAAGACTCTTTTCCATTTGATCTAAGTGTTTATTTAATAGTCTTGGAGTCTTCATTAGTAACAAATAAAGCTAATAAAAGAGATGAGGAATGAAAATTAGGATCTCTACCTTTCTAGTTCTCTTATTACCCAATCTAATCTCCTCAAAGATAGAATTTATGGTTCTACATCCTATGAATCTATATCCTCTAAGTTTGCATGTTACCTAGTTCCACACTCTTTAACCAACTCATTCTCTAATTCATCTTATGTTGTTGCTTCAAATTCAAAAATAGATCTTCCTATTTCAAGTTCTTTCTCTAGTGATTTTTCTTGTTTTGGAGCCCTCTTTCCTTCTCTAAAATTTACATTATGATTATATTCCATTTTTTGTGTTTCTAGGTTGTATAGCTTATATCCTTTAATATCATAAATATATCCCATAAATATACACTTTGCTGATTTATAATCTAAATTAGTCCTTCTTTCTTTGGGAATATACATATAAGCATCACAACAAGAAAACCCTTAAATGTTTGAGTGAGAGTTTCTTACTAGTCCATGCTTCTTATGGACTTTTATCCAACAATGTTGCTATTGGTGACCTATTGATAAGATAACAAGTAGTTTCTAGTGCTTCTTCATAGGATTTCCTATCCAAATCTACACAACTAAGCATGCTTCAAGTCTTAAATTGGAGTTCTATTCTTTATTTTAGCATCTCCATTTTTCTATGGTGTATAGGGAGTGGTCTTCTATCTTTCTATTGCACATTGCTTTAGAACCACTCGAATGCATCTGAGCAATATTCTCCACCATTCTCACTTCTCAAAACCTTGATTTTCTTTTTTGTATGATTTTTTAATGAGATCCTCAAAATTTTCAAATTCATTGAAAAATTCCTATTTATTTCATAGAAAATATATCTAAGTCTTTCTTGAGAGGTCATCTATAAAAACAACATACTACATAGATTTTCCAAGCAATGGAACATTTAATGGTCCAACAACATCACTATGTACTAAATGTAAAATTCATTTTTATCTTATAGCACTAGTAGGAAAGTTCACATGAGTTTTTAGATAAATAGTGTTCACAAAAATTAGAGTCTAAAGGGCAATCAAAAATTCTTTTAGCCATACCTTTGGGTTTTAGATCTCATAGACCTTTCTCTCCAATATGGCCCATCCATTAATGCCACAACATTATATCTTTTGCAAGAAGTGTAGGAGATTGATCTACAATATTGTTTAGTTTAGGAACAACAATGATATTACATCCACCATGTGCAATGCTTTCCTCAAGCTTACACAATGTTCCTAAATGAGCCCCTTTTGCCAATACCATATCACTATGAATCATTTTGCAACTATTCTTGATGAATACTACTTGCACAACTGCTTCATTCGCTTAGCTAATTGAAATTAGATTACTTTCCAAACCCTAGAATGTGTAGAACACAAAGAAGGGTTTTAATTCTTCCATCTTTTAGCCTTAACTTCACTCTTCCTCAACTTATAATCTTATATATTTAATCATCTCCTAGAAATATTTCACATCCATCGATTTGTTCATATTCAATGAACCACTACTTATGTGGATTCATATGAAAAGAGGCACTTAAATCTATTAGCCATTCATCATGGGTTCATCTAAGCTTGCAGTAGCCAAGAATATATCCCCTAAATCTTAAACTAAGGTCTTTGTTTCTATTTAAGAAGCATCTTCAAATGACTTGTCCTTTTCATCCTTTTTAGATTTGCAATCCCTCTTATAGTGCCCTATTTTACCACAATTCCATCATTTTCTTAGAATTTTATCTAGAGCATTAGATTTACCTTTGGACTTCGATCTCTTGTCCCTTAATTTTTTATCTCCTAAATTCTTTTTAATTCTTTTATATGAACAACCTTTTACAACCAAGGCATCCTTCAATTGGTGATTTTCTAAATATTTTCTTCTTATTTCTTCTAGAATAATAAGGATGCTACCACATCCCTAATCTTTAATTTATAAATAGTACTAGTGATCGCCATTCGTAGATTATCTCAAGAGTCAAGTAAAGAAAAAAACAATATAATACACTTCTCTTCATCATACATTTGAATTTCAATAGAAAGTAACTAACCTACTACATTATTGAAGGTGTTCAAATGTTTAGTCACAATGTCATCATCATTCGTTCATAATGAATATAACTTCATTAAAAAAAAGTTAATTTGCTAAAGACTTTCCTTAATACAAAGTACCCAATTCATTCCATAATTCCTTTATTGTGGCTTCTACTAATACACTTACAAAAACTAAATCTAATAGACACAATCTAATTGAACTCTTTGTCTTCCTATCACTAATCAACCAATCTTCATCTTTTTTACCAACTATTTTGTTGTTGATACATTGATGCAGGTGCACTACACACAAGTCAAAGTACATTAGCACCAAGTTGAAATAATTTATTTTTTATTGGTAGTTTTTGAGGCTATTTGGCCTACGTACCGAGTTGTCTATGAATGTCCATCCAAGATGTACATGAACTAGGTGATTTTAAAAATGCTTGAGAATGAATGTAGATAATTTTTTGTGCTTAAATCAAATTTGACCAGGTGTTTGAAGAAGGAAGATCATGGACGGTATGTTCCACATTTAATTGACTTAGTTTTAGCACTCAAGAGGTTGAGGCGAGATTTGGAAAAGGTTTGGAGAGAAAAAAGTATAGAGAAACAAGAAAATGTTAGAGAAGAGTGGAGTGCATAAGAGGAAAGAAAGAAAAATATATAAAAGGGTATGCATGAAGGAAGAGGCTAGGTTTATTTCGTCCAAGTGAGTTTGTGTTGATTTGGAGCTAGCTCAAAGGAAAAGGAAACTACCATTCCTAGATGCTTTTGATGTTTAGTTTGCCATCTGTAGGTAGTAGTAAAAGGGACACGTGGGAATAGAGAATGGAACAACAAGAGAGAACTCTTTGAAAAGAGAGAATCCATCGTTCAGAATGCCAAGTTTCTTTTGTCATTAAGCAACAAGTGCATGTGAGGAGAAAGGGTTGTTCGTAGGGAAGAAAAGATAAGGAGGTTGCCACTTTGAAGGCACATTTTGTGCTTATGTTGGAAATTAAAGATAGAGAAGGAAACAAAGTGGACTAATTAATTCAAGGAAAAACGGCTGAAAATAGTTCCATAACAGGAGAGATTGTAAAACCATGTCCATGTATGTTTACTAGTTGTATCATGAATGTAAGGGATTTATTTTTAGTTTAATGAGAAAACAAAATTTATTTATGCAATGCTCTCCAATGTGTATGTGATTCAAGCTTTGTTCCTTTTTGTTCCTTCACCTAATGTTTATTGTCTCAAATGAGTTGGTTTATGTGTTGTGGATGGTATATATGTTGTTATTATTGTCTATAATAATAGAGCTAAACGAGCAGACCAAGTAGAGTCACCTATAACAACTACAAAGCTGACCTAGCGAGCAAAAATTTACCTGTAGCAACATCTAGGTACTAGACAACAAGGTGATATGCCAATTCTTCCTTTAGGTTGTGAGTAGTTACGTGGGTTGTGAGCCCAAAATAGGGTGTCATAGGGGTGTGGCTCCATCATACATGAATCCACTGATTTTTTTCAACAAGCAAATCTTGCATTAAAATTTTTACATTAAATTTTTTTATCTCTATCCTTGTGCTTCATGTCATTCTAATTCACTCACAAATCATTTTGTACATAGATCTCACTCAAGATAGTTTATCAAAGGAAGACAAAACCCTAACCAAAATCTAATGGATCAAATGCGCCCACTGTAAACAACCAGCATGTTGTGCCGACTACTTTTTTTTCAAATTTTGACGTTCAAAAAATAGCCATGATTTCTATCAGCCTTTTCATTCGACAGTGCTTCATGCTTTCAACAACATCAGTCGGCTAAATTTTGACTAAAAATGGTTAGTCGATAAGATTTCGATGAAAATTGAAAAAAAAAAGCGGTCAGCACAACATGCCGACTGTTTAAGTTCTTCCGATTAGATGTAGGGAAAAAATAAGCTCAATAAACCTATACGATAGAAGTTGTGCAAATACAATCTAAAACTAAAAATAGAATATTGAAAAGAAAAAATAATAGGTAGTATTTTCATTTGGGAAAACTTTTTTGGATAAAAAATTTCCACATTAAAATTTTTTGCTATTGCAAAAACTCAACCATTCTCAATTCTATAATGAATCTCTCTTACTTCCTTATTAAATATGTGTGAATATAAATAGACATGCCAAAAATGTTTTTATACATTGCATAAAATCATACAAAAGATAAACATGAGTACTTTAAAACATGGGTAAAAATTAAAAATATACAATACTTATCCTATAGTTACAAGATCTATTTATTGAAAGGATGTCCCATATAAAATATTCTAATTATATATAAAAGTATGCTTCTCAAATTTAAAAAAGGTATATAAAAAATAATTGTGGAATGTAAGATAAAAGAAGAGCTGCTCTCAAAAAATCAAGAAAAAGCCGAATAATGCTAGTCCAAATAACATATTGATACACCTGAATAACTGCTAGTCCAAATAACATATTGATACACCATCGATTTTTATATGTAAAAATACATAGATAATAATGGATGACATACCATTATTCTTTACTGTGCCATTTAATAATAATATTATTGAATGGTTGTATCATGTATGATATGTAAAAATACATACACATTAGAGATGTCTACTTGTCTTTATTCTAAACCTACCAGAACGAATCCAATTCATCATGGGTTCATCTAAGCTTGCAGTAGCCAAAAATATATCCCCTAAATCTTAAACTAAGGTCTTTGTTTCTATTGAAGAAGCATCTTCAACTGACTTGCCCTTTTCATTCTTTTTAGATTTGTAATCCCTCTTATAGTGCCCTATTTTACCGCATTTCCATCATTTTCTTAGAATTTTATCTAGAGCATTAGATTTACCTTTGGAATTTGATCTCTTGTCCCTTAATTTTTTATCTCCTAAATTATTTTTAATTCTTTTATATGAATGACCTTTTACAACCAAGGCATCCTTCAATTGGTGATTTTCTAAATATTTTCTTCTTATTTCTTCTAGAATAATAAGGATGCTACCACATCCCTAATCTTTAATTTATATATAGTACTAGTGATCGCCATTCTTAGATTATCTCAAGAGTCAAGTAAAGAACAAAGCAAAGTAATACACTTCTCTTCATCATACCTTTGAATTTCAATAGAAAGTAATTAACTTACTACATAATTGAAGGTGTTCAAATGTTTAGTGACAATGTCATCATCATTCATTCGTAATGAATATAACTTCATTAAAAAAAAGTTAATTTGCTAAAGAATTTCCTTAATACAAAGTACCCAATTCATTCCATAATTCCTTTGTTGTGGCTTCTATTGATATACTTACAAAAACTAAATCTAATAGACACAATCTAATTGAACTCTTTGTCTTCCTATCACTAATCAAGCAATCTTCATCTTTTATACCAACTATTTTGTTGTCAATACATTGATGCAGGTGCACTACACACAAGTCAAAGTACAGTAGCACCAAGTTGAAATAATTTAATTTTTATTGCTAGTTTTTGAGGCTATTTGGCCTACGTACTAAGTTGTATAGTAATGTCCAGCTAAGATGTACATGAACTAGGTGATTTTAAAAATGCTTGAGACTCAATGTGGATAATTTTTTGTGCTTAAATCAAATTTGACCAGGTGTTTCAAGAAGGAAGATCATGGCTGGTATGTTCCACATTTAATTGACTTAGTTTCGGCAATCAAGAGGTTGAGGCGAGATTTGGAATAGGTTTGGAGAGAAAAATTATAGAGAAACAAGAAAACGTTAGAGAAGAGTGGAGTGCATAGGAGGAAAGAAAGAAAAATATATAAAAGGGTATGCATGAAGGAAGAGGCTAGGTTTACTTCATGCAAGTGAGTTTGTGTTGATTTGGAGCTAGCTCAATGGAAAAGGAAACTACCATTCCTAGATGCTTTTGATGTTTAGTTTGCTAGCTGTAGGTAGTAGTAAAAGGGACACGTGGGAATAGAGAACGGACCAACAAGAGAGAACTCTTTGAAAAGAGAGAATCCATCATTCAGAATGCCAAGTTTCTTTTGTCATTAAGCAACAAGTGCATGTGAGGAGAAAGGGTTGTTTGTAGGGAAGAAAAGATAAGGAGGTTGCCACTTCGAAGGCACATTTTGTGCTTATGTTGGAAATTGAAGGTAGAGAAGGAAACAAAGTGGACTAATTAATTCAAGGAAAAATAGTTGAAAATAGTTCCATAACAGGAGAGATTGTAAAACCATGTCCATGTATGTTTGCTAGTTGTATCATGAATGTAAGGGCTTTATTTTTAGTTTAAAGAGAAAACAAAATTTATTTATGCAATGCTCTCCAATGTGTATGTGATTTAGGATTTGTTCCTTTTTGTTCCTTTCTGTTCCTTTCACCTGGTGTTTGTTGTCTTGTTATATATATGTTGTTATTGTTGTCTATAATAATAGAGTTAAATGAGCAGACCAAGTAGAGTCACCTATAACAACTACAAAGCTAACCTAGCGAGCAGAAATTTACTTGTAGCAACATCTAGGTACTAGACAACAAGCTGATCTGCCAATTCTTCCTTTAGGTTGTGAGTAGTTATGTGGGTTGTGAGCCCAAAATAGGGTGTCATAGGGGTGTGGCTCCCTCATACATGAATCCACTGATTTTTTTCAACAAGCAAATCTTCCATTAAAATTTTTACATTAAATTTTTTTATCTCTATCCTTGTGCTTCATGTCATTCTAATTCACTCACAAATCATTTTGTACACAGATCTCACTCAAGACAGTTTATCAGAGAAAAAAAACCCTAACCGAGATCTAATGGATTAGATGCGCCCACCGTAAACAACCGACATGTTGTGCCGACTATTTTGGTATAAAGTTGCAGATCTTCTTGTGAAAGCAAGTCACACCATCACTTCCCTTGACATGGCAAGCGGAGGTATCGACCCAACTGATGCCGACCACATTTCATCTTTACAAGAGTACAATCAGCCCCTCACAGACTTCTTTACAGCTCTTCCTTCCCAGGAGAAGGTATGCATTTGCTGAAGAGCTTTAAGAGCCAATGTATCTTATGTATATTTCAGGATTCAGGTTGTGCCACAATACACAACCTAAAATTTCATCAATACTTATGTATGCCAACTAATTTGTAGCTATATGTCTGTTCAGGTTATATTAGTTGGCCACAACGCTGGTGGCTTCAATTTGAGTTTTACCATGGAGCGTTTTCCAGAAAAAATTGTTGCAGCCCTCATGCCCCTCAGTGGAACGACTCTCACTGAATTAACGAATGAGGTCTAATGAATTCTCTCTCTACCAACAGTCTTAAACTTATAATGCCATTTCTCTGAAACCATAAAATATAACAGGTCGCATCCATAATTGGAGGCTTTGGAGACTCCACATTTTACTATGCAAATGGGAAAGAGAATCTGGCAACATCCTTCAAGTTTGGCACACACTTTGCGAGAAATTTTTTATCCCAGAAGAGTCCTTCTTGGGTAAATCACTTGAGAACAGAGACATTACAAATAATGAATTGAATCATTGGTTAATGAGATAATGTATTGGGGAATTATGAAATTTCAATTGATTGATAGATTAGTATGGCACTAAATGCAGGATCTAATGTTGTGGGAATCGCTGGAGAAGCAGTTTCCTATATGGCAAGAACCTCTTTTGTATACAACTAAAAACTATGGAAGTGTTTACAGAGTATACGTTGTGGCGAAGGAGGATAAGTTACTTGTAGAAGCATTCCAGAGAAAGATGATTGCAGAGAATCCTCCACAAATGGTATACAAAATTAAAGGATCTGACCACACCGTATTCTTCTCCAAGCCTCTTTGTCTGGCTGAGGTGCTCATACAAATTGCTAATACATGTGTTTAAGTGAAGCAATCATATTTTAATGTGATGCGGATGGATTTTAGTAAAGTTTGTAATAGCTAAAAATGTAGGAATATACTTGTCACAAACATGTCATGGTTCTTAATATTGTAATGGTGAAATTTACATAGCCATTTCCCATTTACTTTTGCGTATAATATCTTAATATTCTTATATATTTATAGTAAGGGTGAACTTATTTTTTTAGTTTTTAAAATCCTTTTTATATATCTATATTCTTAAATATTTAATTTCATGTTATCAATTTATATACATTCATCTTAATTGTTTATTTATTACGTTTATTTATGCATCTACTTCCATTTAGTTATTTGCTATCTGTTGATGGCTAGATTGACAAATGCAACACAAATAAGGTGGAGTTCACCTTACCTCTCCTAAAAAGACAATTGATTCTTGATTTCAATCACCTCCAAGGTCTTAGGAGTTGGGTCACAACCTTACTGTGTGAATTAAGTGGTCAATGTGGTCTATTTATTCAAGGAGCTTGACTTTTTCTTTTTAGTCGAATTGGGTTATACTTATTCTAAATCATATTCTATTTATTGCTGAAAAAAGATCAAAAGGGTTATCATAAATACAAGAAGAGTGATGTAGCTATTTTTATCAATCTTTAAGCAATAATAACCAGAGAAATCAAATAATTGCAATGCTAAGATCAATATTAACTCTATCCTTCACATTAACAGTGTGAGCTTCTAAGGAATTTAGATGAATAGTAGAAATAACATTCAACAACTGTATTACACATGTAAGTTAAAATATAAATCCATAATTCAGTTTCAAGATTTATCAATGGAACACAATATTTTCTCAAGCAATCAATGAATGAAGAGAGATTAGGCACTACACCACACATGAGTAGATTGGTTTGAAGAAAGAGGAACCATTATATTGATTTTCTCAAAACTGTGGGTACAAATCCAGCAAAAGTGCTACACTAAAATTTTATTTTTTCCTTCAAACCATCTCCTTTCTAATCTAGGATGATGAAAGCTAAATGCAAAGCTAAACTAGAATGCTAAAAGTACTTCTAAGTAATTGGACCAATGAGCTAATACATCAACCAGTGGACCCTTTGAATGAGATAGGCGTCCTCCTTTAATAGAGCAAAAGAAAACAAAAAGCTACTTTAAAGTTGCATGCGATGCTTATCCTCATCTTTCATGTATTCAAACTGAAAGAAATATTTTCCTATTTTAGGTTAAAGCCATGCATATCTAACAAATTGATGCAAAGTACATGCAAAACTGGGGATCACTTTATAATTTAGTGGGACCTCTTTTACATCGCTCAAAGAATGAATTGAATCTATACAAAGTATTCCTTATAAAAATAGAAGATTTAGTTGGATGTGCTCCAGGGGTGCTTTGCCTTTATTTATTTTCTGCATAATTTGTCAAACATTTGTTTACTCTATCTTCATCCAGGCCATCAAGTCAATCCAATCTAAATTTTATCTATTCAAAATTCTTGTGAACAAATTCCACCCACCCTTTCATTGTTTGAATATCCTTCTCTATTACTTTGAAATTGGACTTGATTTCAAAACACTTGTCTAAAGTTTCTTTACAAAAATTAGAGGCTTCATTGAGTTCCTTTTCCATTTTCCTCCCCAATGCTTCTCTTATGACTGCCAAAGCATCCAACTTGCACATGTCTTCAAAAAAGAGATTAGAACTAACAAAATCTTTAACAAACTCTTCAAAGTTTCCTATATCTTGATACATATCTCTATAAAGATTTAGAATCCTAGTCTTGTAAATCATTATATCTATCCTAAAATCTAGTATATCAATACACCTAGTAACAAACCTAGGCTCCTCATCTTGAAAAATGTTTCCTTTTTTCATCTTTTATGGTCTCATGTGGCTCAGTTCCTTCAATTGGGCCTGTGGTACTTTTCAAGCTCTTACCTTCTTCTTCTTGAAAGTTATTTATAAAAGAACATATTTGTCCCCCTAACTGGTGAGTTCTTCCATAATGTATACAACCTTGATCTAAGAGCTTATTAGCTTCATCCAAAAACTAAGCTATTTGTTGGTCAATAACATTTTTGACCTTATTTGTAAAGAATCAATATCTTGTTTAGTCATCAAAACTAGGGTGTCTAAAGATGTTACATATTGTTGTGAAATAGGAGTGAGAAGCTCCTTTATGAATATATTCATTTTTTCCAACTGTAACTTCAATTATTCTTTTGTTTGCTTATCTTTATTCATTCTTGACACCACTGTGTCCACTGCTGATCCCAATGAAGCTATTTCTTCATCTTTGGTATGCTTACCCAAATTCACCCTAGTTAACTGTTAGTCAGAAGTTGAAAGATTTCTACCATCTTTATCCACCAAGGGTGTAGCTATCTCTACAACTCTTTCTCCTATCTCATTGGTCCTAATGGAGAGGGTTCTTGATTTCTTTGTAGATTTACCCTTTTCTACCTAGACTACCATGTCTTGTAGAGTTAATGGATTTACCACTACCTTTTGCCTCTTCTCAAGATTCATCTTCAGCCAAGTTGGGACAAAAATGTTTTCTTGTGACATTTGATCATCTTCTTTGTCTTCATCTTTCTCACCATGATCAGGATTTTCTTTATCCAGGGTTCTTTTAGATTCTCCATTTCTTGTTGATGGGTTTCCTTTGGAATTTCCTTCCCTTTATGCACATCTTCTCTTTCGGTAGAGACATTAGATAAGGAGGTATCAATAAAATTGGTTTCTTTCTCAATGGTCTCTATTAACTCTTGTTTCTCTTGATATTTCAAAACCTCTTCTTCCCCTTCTTCCTCAGTTACTTGTTCTTACTGATGGGGCTTCTTTGCAAAGACATCCTTTGATGGGTTATCCTATAACTCATCCTGATCCATTTGATCTTGTATATCCTCCTTCTGGCACATCTTCCATTGTAACTTTGTCTTGAAGATGCTTTTGTGCCATGGAAGTGTCCTTTAGATCTTTTTTATCAACTTCCATCTAGTTAGAGAACAATACATCTATGCAAGCAAAAATGGAATAATTTTTTTTAAATGAATAAAGTGACAAAGTAATGTTTAACACATCTAAATACATCATTAAACTATCAACTTGTTACTCTAAGATATCATGGGAGCATTACTTTACCAAATCAAACAACATAATCTGACATACATCATTAACTAACATCAGTAGAACATTCTAAACCTAATGCATTAAATCAATAACATTTACATCAAGTAAATAATCATTAGAATCTAGTACATAGTTACAATTTCTTCTCACATACAAGTACATCAATACATTGTTACTTAACACGTTCTGAATACAAACATTATAAATCAACTGATACACAGACAAATATATGAATACAAATCACTTACTTCATATCTGGTACAAGATCTGACGGCTGATACACAAGATACAACATCCTCGCACACGAACAATAGCAAGGGAAAAACCAATGGATAAAAGCTCTTCCACCCGACCATGTGGAACCCTAAGGTCCACCCCCCGAGCTAGGAGTTAACATAAGGTTCCCACTACAACATACAGTCAGGTAGATAGTAAACTATAAGACAAGACAACACATAACTCCAATGACACAAGTCAATATCACAAACAACTTAACAACACTTCCAGAGGCAAGCACATAACGAATGGGGAGAGTACCACTAGGGAATGCTAGGCTGCAGTAGGGAGAGTGTCATCGCACGGTCCTAACATGGGTTATCCTGACAGCCTCTCACTAGGCGCCAGCCCCCATCTATGGTTATCCTGACAGCCTCTCACTAGGCGCCGGCCCCATAGGGTGACTCATGCAGAATCAACCTTCCTTTCGTGAGGACAAGGAAGTTGATCTTGCCAACCAGGCCTTCTCTACCCATCCTTAGTCTAAACGAGCACTACAGGCATGGGAGAGGAAATCCAATTATCTTGTTAATGTGTAATTTACCCTTTCCCCCCAGTTCATTTTAGGTTTTCACTTAATTAACAACTTTCAATGGGTTATCCTGACAGCCACTTTGGGCACCGGCCCCGCATGGAAAGCCACTCCCCTACCTGCATCTAGAAACCCTAACCAACAAGCAAGAAAACATCATCAAAACAACGAGGATTCATAAACCATGCAAGGCATTAACCATCTTGCAAAAAAAATTATCCTCATATCCACATGTATATGTAATACTGCAAGGCATTCACCATCTTGCATAACAACTTAATTACAAGAACATACTCTCAAAATATTATCCATAACAATGCATCAACATCACATCCGTTACAGTACTCAAAGTCTCCCCATTCACAAAATCCAATTCAAAAATCCAATACAAATAAATACAATTGAAATGGTCAACAAGCCATCCACAAGGGAATTACTACCACCCCAAGGTACATTCACAATCAGATCATGCATCCTTCATGTTACCCTATGCCTCATACATGACTAGAGACAACATAACATTGTATATTCAATACACATAAAAACACTATACTTGAAAACCAATCACGTTATACTATTTCTCTGGACTGACAACCTAACAACTTGCACAATAAACCCCATTACATCCAACAATCTCCTTACAATGTTAATAAACCCACTATCGAGTCTATTTAATCAAAGTTCAATTAATAAAACCTTCATAACTATATTATAATGAAATCGTTATGACAATTTAAATTAACTCTGCAATTAATATCACCTATTTTCTATATAGTTCAATGAATTAATTCGAATAACTTAACTAAAATAATAATCTGCATTTGATTTTGCACTTTTAAAACTAACCACCATATAATTTAGACAATTTCCACGAATTGTCTGAATCAGTAATTTCAGTCAGCAAATTAATAATAAATCTCATGTTCTAAGATGTGTTCGTGGGTCCCTTGTGCATTCAGCGAATATGTATAAGAGACTTTATGTTTGAGATTTTACTGGAGGCTTTTGTGGTAGTAAGAAATTATATTGAGGGCAGAAAAGAGACAAGGTCTGACGAATGCAAGAAGGGAAATATTAAAGAATCTCTGCTCTCTCTAGTGGAACGTGGGCCCAGTTGTGAAAGTATATATTGCAGAGGAATTAAGGAATCTCAAAGGTAGATGTTATAATAGTCATTGAAATTCAGGCACAAGTATGAAGGCGTTTAATGTGAATTGTGGGACCCCTTAAAGCCCTAACAAGTGATTGTCTCAAATAGAGATCTTCAGCGTGGCATTTGCAAAGTCTGAGGAACTCATGGTTTTTAGCCACCGCACAGGAGTTGTTACTAGGAGACATTGTTAATTCATTTAAGTTCAGAAAAAGGAATTGCATGGCATCAAAGAAAGAAAAGGTGTTATATTTCAAAGGCTAGCATGATGAATCTATGAAGAGATGTGAACACATTAAAAAGGTCTTTCACATTTTGTATTAGAAGCAACCAATATAGAAGAGGATCACTGTTGTTAAGGAAGCATATGGAAGCAACAAACTCTCATTAAGATCAGTGAATCATCATCTTAAAGTAGCACTTGGATTCCTTATGCTAACTTGGTGACCTATAGTATTGCTGTTCAGAACAGGCTTGTAATAGTTGATCTTTGTACTTGATCTCTAGTTTATTGTGAGTTCCAATTGCTATTCAGACCAGCACCTGCTATAACCAGTCTGATTACATAATTAAGGAGCACTGGTATTGACAATGAAGTCATATTCAGGCCTGCAGGTCAATATTTGCATACTTGAATTTGGAGAATGACACAATTTTCATATCGATACTTTAAATGCATAATCATATGTTTTGGATATCAGTATTCAAATTGCCAAATTTTCAATGGAAGCTTGCTTGACTCCAAGGCGTGTAGCCCTATGGATAAAGGTATACTAACTTCAATTAGACTTGATCAATTGATACACGCCGATACAACTAGATATATCTTTACTCTCAAATCAGATGTAATTTCATGACAGAGCAAGTCACAACATAAACTTGCCCTATTTTGCTTTAGAAACTTGCCCTATCTTCCACTAAAGCAAAATATAAGGCATTTGTCAGTATAGGGTGTGAGGCAATGTGGTTGCAACAAATCTCAGTCGACCTTCAACTTGGTCCAAGAACACTAACTTCACTCTTTTGTGTTGATCAGGGAATCCTCAAGATGGTGACAAAACCTGTCTAACATGTTAGAACAATATATAATGAAGTTCATCACCATTAAATCTGCCAGTTGGTTGGTCAATAATGAAGATATTTGCCTTTATTGGTGTCATACAGAGGAGCAAGTTGCAGACATGATGACTAAACTACTTAGTAAAGATAAATTTATCAAATTAGAAATAAGCTTGGCATTGTATCCAGTTTGGCCATTAAAGGTGGGTGTTAGATATGGAATTAGTGGTTTAATCTAGCAGCTAAAATAGGAACGCTGTTGAGCTTTTATTTTTGTTTGCTTGTGATGGTTGTTTCGTGGAAAGCCTGTATAAGCCTATTTAACAGTCACAATTACAATGAGAGAGTATCGTTTGTTTGTGGCTCTGTTTCTACTGAAATGCTATTGCTCAAACATAACAATCACCTACAAAATATTCAATGTACAAAATTGGCTACTTTCAGAAGAAAGTTTTCTAAGATTCACGAAAATCTGATAGGAATTGAAAAGTTTTCAAATATGAACAAAAGTCTAAGAGGGATTTGTATTGAGCATTGGTCAAGTCTCGGGTGTAAGCTAAATTAAAATTCAATAACTTTGATTACATTTTTGTTTGAAAGTCTAGTTCCAAATTCCAAACAGTCCGTATGGTCTAGCTCTTAGTTTACTTGAGATAGCAGAATTACTTAATGGTATCAAGTATATAAGCAAATATTTTATATCTTAATTTAGTGGTATCATAAAGTGGTTGTGGAAGAAGCAGCAAACATGCCGAAATTTTAGGCTTAATTTCAGTTACAACAAGAGTGGCTTTACAAAAATCAAAATCAACATGTAAATGACAACGCTCCATAGTAAAGAAGTTTCAACTAGCCTTTGGGAAATAAAAAGTTCACTTCTCTGGATATCAATGTCCGGTAAGACTAAATCCAGTCCTCTCATTTTCCATTGACCTCGCCATAGAAAAAGTGCTAGTTTTAGCAGTGAACTCACATTTTAAGCTTTAACAGAGTTCTTATCAAAAATAATGCGCTGCGCAATGCAATGTCATGTCAAATCAGGTAGCTTTCTTACTTTGACAGCCACTATAATGTTTGGAAGAATAATCCACTGTCTGACATCTAAGAGTAAATCGCCCCAGAATACATAAAGAAAGAAGGTCTTAGGTTTAAGTCCTAGCTGGTCCACGGAAAATAACAAGTAAAATAGCCCCGACCTAAAAAGACCAATATTTTAGCTGATGGTAGCTACAAAAGTAAGGGGAGCAAGACTCCGCCACCAGAGTTCAATGCACAGAATACACCTAGGGTATCGTATCTCTGCCTTACAATTGCCGTGCTAACGATAAAACTCTAGTTGCATTGAATTGCCTTTGTTAAATGCGGGGATTCTTAAACCCTTGAGATGAATGGAGAATACCTGGGGACGGCGAATAGAGAAATCTGGATCGTCAAGATCATCGGCAGCATTGTCGACGAAGCCATAGTCACCGTCGTCGCCATCGCCATCGAAATCTTCTACAGCTCCGTCGCTGTCATCTTCCAAGTACTCTTCATCGTAGGCATCATGCATGTCATCCTCAAATTCCATGTTTACAAAGGAGAGGAGCTAAAGAGGAATCTAGAGCCTCCTCCGGGTTCGAACGCGGGTTTCAGCCCTGATTATAAGTGCCGTTCACATTTAAGCGGAGGAATGTGTATGAGAGTGGTGCTGCTGCTGCTTGCTCCTCCTCCTCCTGCTTATTTTATAGCATTCCCCCTTTAGGGCATAAGCACACGATCCAATGCCCACCGCCAATGAAAAATACAGCCTACATACTTTTAATTAATTTTTTTTTATTAACATTACAATATAACCCCTATACCTTTATTTAATCAAAGATAACTTACATTTAATAAATTACAACTTATAACTTTACTTTATTTAATTTAGTATTTTATAGAGATATTTAATATACAGTAACTCATATTACTTTATTTAATCATTTATTTACTGACCCCATATATTTACTTTCATATTTATTTTATTAATTATAAAACAATTTCCACAACTCATAATGCCACTTTATAACTAATTTAATTCCTTTGTTATTTATTTTTATTTATTTAATAATTAATATATATTTGTTATATAACAATTAATAATTATTTATAAATCTATTTAGTAGACATTAATCAAATTTATCGATTTATGTACCACAATTAACCAATCATAATTCATACAATTACTCGACCAACAAGCATGCAGAGAAATCAAGACGACAACCCATGGAGACAAACGAAACTGAGAATAACGACTAGACGCAAAACTGAAGACTTAACCTCTACAAGGACGACGGATGACTGGGGAACCTTATGCTAACTTCGATCAACAATTCCATTGGCTAGGGCATGCTCAGACCTGCTAGTTCAGGTGGAGTCGATGCCCGGTACCTGCATCCTGTAGCAAACCTCCAGGTTAAACATTTATATACAAACATGAAGTCATGCACATAGTAAACAAAAATCGCAGCATGGCAGGGTACTCAGACATGAGTAATGCGACACTGTTCTGTTTACCTAAATCCATCCACAATTAAGTATTCAGTTGTCTACAAGAAAATAGAATAATCAATTCAGTATGATCTAGTCTAACAATTATTGTTAAAGCATCATAACCATGATTAAATATCACCTTAAACTCAGAAGTAACATTAATCCATTACACCAAATATGTCCATCAAACTGTGAAACATAAAATATTAGTAATTCAATATCACCGATCATCATCATCGCAATAGGTCCATAAACAACTCAGCAAAATACAGAGAGTCCAATGTCATTATATCCAATCCTACTAGAAGAACCATCAGTCCAATAGAAGGCAAGGTGAGGGGCACTACATCCTTTAGATCTTTTTTATCAACTTCCATCTAGTCATCTCCTTGTTTGACAAGTTGGTCTTCATGTTGTTCCTTCTAGGATAGAATCTTCTTCATCACATGGCTCCTGGAAACTATGCAGGTTGGCTTGAGGACTATCTTCCTTATATTGTTCAATCTACTCTTGATGGATTTCTTCTTCTTGATTTTGTTCAAGAGGAAGAGTGGTATCCTTCTTTGGAGAATCCTCATAAATATATATGATTGGGTCTTGTGGTGGAGGATCCATAATATGAACTTCTTCTATTACCTTTTCAACACCTTCACCTTTGGCTATCCCTTGTATTTCTATGGAAGGAGAAGAAACTGTATACACTATAGGTTGAGATGTTTGTTTTGTAGGTCCCGGAGGGACATGTTATTTTGATTCCTCTCCTTATCCTGAATATTGACCCAAGGCTTCCCTTGTAGGAAAGACTTGTTCCATAGGAAGAACTCCTAATACAACCACTACTCATTCAACATTATAGGTAATTAATGCTTTTCTTTAGGCCTCATGAACAATGCCTACAACTTCCTGTGTGGTGGTAGTGTCTATGGATCCCCTCATCTTGGGTGCACCGGAGTCTTTCTTACCTTTCTGATGTGCTCTTGTTCTAGAGGATATTGGTACTTCAGTGGCATGTATTTTATCTTTCTTTCCTTTACCCTTATTCTTACCCAATTGGGCAATCCTTGCATCTAGCCATGAATGGATAAAGTCCAAGATTGGTTTGGTTATAGACTCTAGGGACAAATGCTCTTTTAGAGACAATTTTATGCTTGGCAATGAGTCATTGTCAACCTTCTTCAAGTCATAAGTGGGGTTCAGAGTGTGACCATCATCAGAGAATTCTTCAAGAACATCTCCCCTTATCTTGAATGCTCTCAGCTGATAAGCCATCGATTTCTAATAACTCCTTTTTTTAACTTAAAAATCATCTTTGCAATTGGACCAAAAGTCCTCCAAAGTTTCTTCATGATTAACCACAGTTCCAAGCAACTTCTTCATTCTACCATTTGGGTCAAAGTTTGGCCTAGGATCATAAGCTTTCAAGTTCAAAGTTTCTAAATCTTCATTGGTAGACTTGGCTGCATTAATGGAGGGACATGCATAGAATCCCAAATCAAGATGAAACTGTACACCTAGCTTGTGCATACTCTACAATTTCAAATGAACTTCTAGTATTTCTCTAGAGAATTCCAATTAAAATTTTTTATCACTACAATACCTTGGCAACATGCATGGTGCCTTATTGAATCCTGATATTCTTATGTAAGTTGATCTCTGGAGCTATATAAACCATTGTCCCCATCCCCTAATTAGGCCCATTGCTGAGGCATACATCCTTGCCCTAATGTATCCTATCAATTGTCCAATTATTGCATATCTAGAAACATATCATTAACCCTCTTGAAATGCTTCTCAACCTCATTGAGTTCCAGCTGAGGGTAATAAGTCCAAATTATATTTTATCTTGGGGCTTCACCTCTTACTCCTTTAGTAGTCAAGCCTAGGAACTTTCCCATCCTTGCTGCAAGATAGATGATATAAGAATTCATATAAAATTTCTTGCTATTAACTTCATTGATAAGTTGAGCATGTAATTGGATAGACACAATTTATCTCCAATCAAGAAAATTTTCATTCTTAAGAATGATATTTATGTATTGGAACATCCATGTATGGTAGGGATTTCTATCTTCTTTGTCCAGGGCCCTACTAAGTAATGTGATCATATCACCAATCTCTGAATGAAATTCCAATCTTGTCAACTTGGCTAGGATCTTTGCCATAGACTTACTTTTAACTTTAAGCTAGTGTCTATTTAAATGTTTTGAGTTGTCAATGGTGTTATCTTCAATTGTTGTTTGAGCTTGTTCTTAAGTCAACATTTCTAGTTGTCCATAAGGTAGAAGATCAAAAAATGTTCTAATCATAGGAGTGATGTCCAAAGTTGTGTTACCATATGGATCATAACATCTTCTGTCAATTAGGTGATATTGTTGTGCACATGCAAGTATCAACTCAGGGCTTTGTACTGTAACTCAAAATCTTGCAACATGAGCCAACCTTGATCCTTCTATAATCCTTGCTCTAATGAAGCAGTAGTAAAATGTTTATTGATAATGTAAAATGATACAATGCAGTGGAGGATTTATACAAGGGAGATGTAGTTCACATAACTGTATAACAGTCACATAACTATATAACAGTTTTAACTACAACATTGTAAATGACAATGTAATACAATTATTAATATAACTACTATGCCAACATTCCTCCTTATTACGTTGTTCCTGCAATAGTACTAAGGGACCCCCCCTGAATGCTAATATACTCAACAAAGCTGATTACATAATATGAATACATATTTTATAGAAGATCTTCTCCTAAGAGAACAAATCCTGAACCAAGTGGGGCTCCATCAAGTTATCTCTTGACCCTTGGAAAGGTGCAGCTTCGAGCTATGTTCTTGAGCTCTCAGTCCTGAACTCTCAAATCATAGCATCTTGAATTATTTGACAACAATCCCTAAGAGACATGACAGATCTCTATCATTGTCTAGTGACCGTGAAAGGGTATAATTATCGATCATATACTATGAAGCTCGCTTGACAACAATCCATATTGAGCTCAACACCAAATCCCAAACCTGTCTCTAGAACATAATCTTCACAAAACATGTATTCTTCAAATCTGTTGGCAACAACAAGAAAAAGAGAAAAACTAAAACCAAAAATGCTTCTCATGCAAAGCATCATCTCAAAGAAAGAAGCTAACTTGAGATGATAAAAATTCCTCCATTCTCTGATTGCATCAGCCTCCAATATAACCCTGTTACACTTTAACCAACTAATGTCTTGGATGAGTCTTTGGAGGCCTCATCAGGTATAGAAAAGATGGCCCTAAAAGCATAAGCTATCTTTGACTTATGTGTATTCATGATGATAATGTCAATTTGAACCAATGATAGACCCATACAGTAATCAAACTTATATGTCCATAAACACACCTTTATTTTCATGAATAACTAGAAAGAAGATTTTCTTTCCTCCCTCAAGAAAGATATCTAAAACGTAGACAATGTTCAATGGATATAAAATGACTATCTAATACCCCTTTTTCACACCATGATCTATACCCTTCCTTCTGAGACAACCTATTCAACATCATTCGATTGAATTTGGTGATAAATGGACAATTAGGGAATTGGATCTTCTCTATAAACCAAACTTAAAAACAACTTTTGTAACTGAAAAACTAACAAAATGTCCTCACACTTACAAACAATAACACAGGGTTATAAAATCATAAATTGTTAAATCTCCCATTTTTAAAATACTATTGATTCTGCATCAAAGGCTTCCTTTCTTTCACATAATAGCTGAGATGCCTTAGGATATTTCCATGCTCAACCTCTTTACGCAAGAAAATAGATGTTTAACAACTTCACAATGCTCACACATGAGGAGTGATTTTTATCTTTAGATTTTCATCAATATAACCTTTAACAAGAAATCTTTTTTCAGTTCATGCATCACGACCTCAGTTGTTATCACTACACATCTACTCTAACTCTCTAATTGAATGTAATCTGATATCTAAGATGTAATGAAGAAGGAACATATGATCATATCAGTAACAAATAATATAATGCAACAGATGGCGAAATGTCACCTTTTACCCTCAGCGTATGCAGAGATTTATACCAATTCTCCAAACCATTGATCGCCACACAGTATGCAGAGATTTATACCTTCTTTTGCCGACCAAATTTAAACATATGCATCAATGCCTCAACATCTTTATTTCTGCTTTATATTGGATTGATAAGCATGCACTAAGATTCCATTTCAACGCATCTGGAGGGTATTTACATGGCCTCTTCTTTCGATCACAACCTTAGCAATTTTCAACAATTAACTCCTCTTTCAAAGGTGATAGCGGCTCCTAACAGAGAATGCTTTTGGAAATAAAACTTCAAACAGTTTGTAATGCAAATCTGCATAAATTAATAAACCTCACAATAAAACTTTATTGCATCATAGGCTTTCTCAAATTTTAGTTACCTAATGAACACAACGCTTGACGGTCTGCATTATAGAGAAATATTTTATCAGCGTCTGTACAACAAGTTTCAAATGCCACCCTTCTATATAAAAACCTTCTCACATCCTTCAAATGACAAGTAATAGTGGCAGCCCCGAAGCTATCTCCATGTCTTTCCATCAAATGGATGCAACAGACTAAATCGTGCCTTCCTCATAATGTAGAAGCTCTGATACCAAATAATGAAGGGGTAGTAAAATGTTTATTGATAATGTAAAATGATACAATGCAGTGGAGGATTTATACAAGGGAGATGCAATTCACATAATTGTATAACAGTCACATAACTGTATAATAGTCACATAACTGTATAACAGTTTTAACTGCAACATTGCAAATGACAATGTAATACCATTATTAATATAACTATTACACCAACATGCTCTAGGAGTAGGATTTTCTCCAAATGTATATTTATTAAATTCCTCCAGATCTACATGACCTAGATCTGTATCAGTGATATTCACCAAATCTGAGGTGAATTGGGATGCCTTAGGAACTCCTTGAAACTTATACTTCATTGTTAGAGGTAGCTTGTCTATCTTTTTAGGCATTTGGAGTCCCTACAAAAAAGAAAAAAATCATATAAGCATCAACATGACAATAAAATCCTTCAAATCTATGAAATTATGAATGTTTTAGTCCTTGGTAGAGTTTTAGGTTTTGAGCGAACACAGGGATGTGGAACTTAAGTGCATAGGTGTGAAAGAAACCTAGAATTCTGATGATTTTCTTTGTTAGTAGGGATCAGGATTTTGGAAGGAACTTGAATCTTGGAACTTGGTGCTAAAGTGCCATTGAGATCTAAATGTCTACAAAACTACTCTTTACACTAGCGAGAATTTGGTAGTCCAGGGAACACTCGAGGCAAAATATTTTAGAAGGGATGGATTTTGGTAATATAGCTGACAATTTTTTTCTTAGAATTTTTTGGATGAAATTAAAACCCATATCAGATGATAATGTCTAGTTGTAAAACATGTAGTTTTTTTATTGTTGAACACATTTTTCTATTTATTATTAATTTTTAAACAAAAGCTTCAATTTTTTTTTGGAAGGAATGAACTTTGACAATATGGTTGACGACTTTGTTATGAATTTTTAGATGAAAGTAAAACCTATTTAGATGACAATGTCTAGTTTTCAAATATGTAATTTTTTTAGTGTTGAACATACTTTTCTATTTATTAATTATTTTTTAAACAAAAACTTTCATAAACTTGAATAACATATATTACTATTTTTTAATAACTTTTCATTTTGAATTATCCCTGGCTTGTTGAGTTATGGAATCAAACTCTGCCGTGCTTGAGCTAGACTTTGTGGAAAGAGCGCAACCATCAGATTTTTAGGGATACTGCTAGAGATGCCTCCCAGGTCTCTCATACTTTCATTAAGACTCTCCTAGAGAGTGTCACTACGGCCAATATCCGTACTGCGGAGAAACCTCTGACCCAGGAGGAAGAACAAATTGCGGCAAATTGGAAGATTCTCAATCATATTCTTGCTTATAACAATACCAAATTATTGTAGAGGCTTAACACTAGATGGAAGCCTTCGATTTCTAACTGGATGAAGCTCAACTTTGATGGGGCTTCTAAGCTAGATGGTGCAGCTAGTGGGAGAGGGATCATCCGAGATGATAAAGGGTGGATGTTTGCTATTTATGCTGGAGGTCTAGGCTGTCACAACAATAACTATGTTGAGGCTATGGCTCTTCTTTGGGGGCTTAAATTGGCCATATCCCTTGGTATTAGGAATTTGGATATCCAGGGAGATTCTAAAATGGTCATTGATGCTGTTACTAATGTGTCAAATGTTGGCATTCAGTTGAAAGACATTATTAGGGATATACAGCTTCTCTTACAGAGGATTACTAATGTGCATATCTCACATAATTACCGTGAGGGCAATGGAGTTGCAGACACCTGTGCTGAACTTGGACAATGATATTCAAATTGGAGGGTTTGGCACTAATTTGATCATCTTCCTTTAAATCTTAAGACTCTCATTCTTAAAGACGTGGCCAGGTCTTGATGAGTCAGATGTGTTCGAAAGATAGCTCATACTGTCAGTTCCTTGGGAGGGGGCTGACGTGTCTTTTGAAGTACGAGTCCTCTCGTACCTTCTCTACTGTCAACTCTGCTCCATTCTCTCATAAGGTGAGCGGACGACTGGATCATCATGGCCTGTGCTAGGTAATTATGGTTAAACATGGGATTGGCATTTGCAAGGCTTCCCATATTTATGAGATTGTGTGCGATGTTATTACCTACATTATTAGCCTTGTTCATGTTAGTAATTCTCCTGTAAAGACGATGGAGGAAACTTGGGGTTTCTGTGGCATGCGCTGTAATTCTGCCATGGGAGGTGACAGAATTAGAACTGAACCTGTCTCGTGCTGTGAATTTAAGGACAATTTGGTGGTGTGGCATTACTGCAAAGAGGGTGAGATTAGCCCCTATTTGGAGAGGCTTAATGGGTACAATGAAGCTATTTCTAAACAATTTGCGCGGTCTTGGCAGAACAGATGGGTTTCGGTGGGTGGAATCAGCTTTGAAGTTTCTGAACGTGTAATCGCTATGGCCACTGGTATGTCTACTTAGGGCTTGAAGCTGCAGAGGAAAACTAAAATTATGGACCTCTCTAGTCAGAAGCTCTTCCTCGGTGATGGCAAAGAATTAGTCCCTTACCAGGGCAGTTTTGACAGAGCCAAGCTGCCGGAGCCATGGGATGCTATGTGTTTTATCCTCATGAAGTATTTCACCCTGGAGGGGCGCTTCACCAGGTTTTATAACTACCATCTCTCCCTTTTAAATCATTTCTGTCGAAATGCTAAAATTAGTTTCCTGTTTTATCTGCTTTCTTCCCTTGAGCATTCCGTCCTTAGGGTTAGGGCGAAACTGGCTAAAAACACTGCTAAGAAGCCTATCCCTCTTCACTAGGGCCTTATTCTCTGTCTGTATAATCACCATCTTGCCCTCGAACCCTCTAAGGCCATTCCAACTAATAGTGGGGAAGGGGAGCCCTCCTCTAACCCTAAGGATATTCCTGATGTTGATGAACCCAGGCCCTCCCCTGTTCCTATCAAGACTAAAGAAGTTTCCTTTTGCACTCTTGCAGAAATTCCTGTTGATACTTCGGGCCCTACTGCCATTATGAAGAGTAAAAAGTGGAAGGTTTCTGGTGAAATAAGCACTGGGAAGGCAGTGGTTGGGACCCCTAAAACTCTTGGTAGGACCCCGGTGGGTTAGAGAAGTGATTCTTCTGCGAAGGTTTGTAGGGAGGGGCTTTCCTTTGGAGTTCGGCGGTCAGGGCTTATTGCTGGCAAACTGGCTCCTCCAGCAAAGCTCATTGACTATTCTGAGAGCGGTTCAGATGAATCCACCTGGAGGGAGGACGACAGGGATATGGAGATTCAGGACATATCTGGTGATGATGAAGACAAGCAAGAGACTCATGATACGGGGCTACCACTGAGGATGCTGCTGAATCTGCTGGAAATGCTGACAAAGTGGGGGAAATATTCGTGGAAGAGCCTGAGGATGCTATGGAGACTGATGATGGTCTGGGGGCTGAACTTGTGGGTCTGCGCATTCACATTGCGAAGCCGGAACAGAATCTCTCCATTGTGCTCAGGACCTCTATTCTCCTCAACCTCTCTGTGCTGAAGAATCTGGGGGTACATGTCAATGCTGACAATGATGATCTGGCTAAAAAGTGGATGATATTATTAAATCTATGGTCTAGAAAGGAGAGATGTTGCCTCCTTAGTTTTTGTTGTTATACTACTGATACTCTGTTACTCTATTTTTATGACATTAGTTTTTAGTGGTTGGTTTTGCTGGTTATGCTGGAAATCTGTAATTGATGTATCTGCTATTTTTGGTTTAAGGCACTGTTGATGCTTGCTGCCTTCGGGCCTCTCTATTTTTTGTAAGGGTTCGGCCCCTTGTTTAGCCACCTTATATTATCAAAACTTTTCATTTTGAATCTTTTTGAAAAAAAAAAAATCTTTGACCAATCTAGACATCATTCTATACATAATTAAAAAAAGATATTTCATGTTGTGATTAATTTATCTCAAATTATGTTGGCCATACACAAGGGGCTTTAAAAAAACACAAATTAGAGCTAGAAAAAAAAATAATTAAAAAAATATATTATCAAAAAATTACAAAAAATATCCTGACCAAACTTTAACATAATATGCATATTTCCATAAAAGAAATTATAAAAATACCTTCATTTAGGTCAAATTATGCTAGATGTACACGTGCTTGCTTTGGCCCAAAATAAGAGACTTTTAAAAAGCCACTTTTTGTACATCCTATATAAAACCAACTTTTATCATCTGGGTATTAGAATAAATTACATATTTTAAAACTATCTAAATATAATCCTATATTTCATATTTTTATGTATTATTAATATTCTATGTTTAAGTGCTTCAAATGTTTACTCCAACTATGACAAATTTTGAAAAATAGGAAAAACACTTCCACTTTTTGGCCAAAAAGTGGACACATCTTGCACTTACGCCACTACCAATAACAAAACACTGAAAACTACCAAAGCACTCAAAATCTATGCTAAACCTAACTACAAAGGCACTCACAAAGAAAAAAATAAGGGGAACAAAAAAGAAACCCTAGGCCCCTAAATTTAAATTGAATTCGGGTTTAGGGGAATAAACAACAGAAAAACCAACAAAAGAGAAAACAATGAAAAATAAAACAAAAAACACAAAAACAATAAGGGAAGAAGGAAATGGAAACAAAATAAAATAGAAAACCCACCTGGCCAACTGCAAAAATGAAAGAAACCAAAGTAGGAGCTTCAGGTCCATGACTCAGTAGAAACCTGAGGTACAAAAATTCCTAACTAACTTTTAATTCATCACAACAAATCAATGCATTCGATTAAAGTCATCACCAAGGACACATTATTCATTTGAAAACTTGAAATTTTGAAAGTAAATGTGTGTAAATTGATAAAAACAATTAAATACATGGTTGTTCAATCATTTCATGCACCATTAATGTTGACAACATGATATGAAGTAGGATTTTGGGAGGAACTTAGACTTTGGAACTTGGTTTTGACAATCCAATGTTCCTTAGAACTCTGAAAGTCCAATGACAATGAAATAATGAGCATGACAAAATTTGGATCTAGAACAAATGCAAGACCTAAGAACCCAAGGTTTTGAGAAGCCCTGCACTTGAAGAAAAATCCCTAAAATCAAAAGAAAAAAGGGCAAAACCAAAACCAAAGGAAACAACAAAAGACCCAAAGCGCCAAAAAACAAAAAACTTGAAGAAAAGAAAACAAGAAAACAAAGGGAAAAGAAATCAAATAAAGGAGGTCCCCAATTTGTTTAACTAAAAAGATGGGGCATGTATGTAGGCTATAACAAATGGTGACTTTGTTGGAAAAATGATCCTAAGTATTTTAAAATATAGAAGCTTTTACTTGCTCAGAGTTTAAAGTTTAAATTCATCAAAAATAATCAATAAAATGTAAATCATATAAAAGAAATGATTAGCACAAAGTTCTTGAAATAAGGATAACATCTATAAGTGTGTGCAATTGATTCATTCCTTTCCAGAAGTATCACTAAAATCTCAATACAACAAAGCCCTCCTTGAGCTACTTGGTTATAGTTACATTTTATGCATGATGCCCATAAATGGATTTTCATCATGGTACTTGTTCAAGGTGTCATATGAATGGTTTTCACCAAAGGATTATTTTTCTCTTTAGTTTTAACTTTTCTTTTATTTCCTTTTTTTATTATTTTACTTTTGATCATATTTAAACTGATTCGATGGTACCGATAATCTGCTCTCCATAAACTTTGCTAAGTTTGATTCATCTGATAGTATAATCAATGATGCTTTCAAACTTGATTCACTCTTAATAAACAATCTTGAACAAACTACCCTATTGTAATATTGATGAACTAATAATGCTAATGATGAATTTGCTGAAACCCAAGTGCTCGAATATTGTCCTTTTAGAAATTCTTAGTAATAGCTAAGTTGGCCTTACCAAAAGGTTTCATCTCCATAGGGTTTCATCATAGTCCTTAGGTAAAACTAGCTTAGGATGCAAAGGTTATTGAATAGTATGGTTTTAGATGGATGGATGAAGGATAGCTTAGGTTTGATCCCAAAATTTTTAACTTTGTTGAACCTAATGGGATTATAGGTGATGGAACATGATGGATGATAGGAACTAACATCAAGATAATTGAAGTACTAGATTTTACTTTTGATCGTATTTGAACTAATTCAATGGTACCAATAATCTTCTCTCCATAAACTTTGCTAAGTTTGATTGATCTAATAGTACAATGAATGATGCTTTCAAACTTGATTTGCTCTTAATAAACAATCTTGAACAAACTACCCTATTGTAATCTTGATGTTGATAATGCTAATAATGAATCTATTGAAACCCAAGTGCCAGTATATTTCCCTTTTAGTAATCCTTAGTAATAGCCAAGTTGGCCTTAACAAAAGGTTTCATCTCCATAGGGTTTCATCATAGTCCTTCAGAAAAACTAGCTTAGGATGTAAAGGTTATTGAATAGAATGGTTTTGGATGGGTGGATGAAGGATAGCTTAGGTTTGATCTCATAATTTTTAACTTTACTGAACTTGATGGGATTATAGGTGATTGAATATGATGGATGATAGGAACCGACATCAAGATAATTGAAGTACCAAATTATTTTAGGTTCTTTGGATATGGTTCCATACTTGAAGATGATTGTCTGACCTTGAGTATTCTGTCTTCAGTCAATTAATAGATTGTCTCTGTTTTTCTTTTAGATGACCCAACTATCTTGGATAGTTTATTTTGGCTTGTGAACTCATATATCTCCAAGATATTTATGATTTGGATCTTGGGGCTTAGATTAGTTTATACTTTAGTTGACCTTGTTTACTAGATATAGGATATTGGAATAGATAAATTAGACCCTTTGATGCCATTTTTTGGAATGAGAAGGACAATGGTGTGAAGTGTGAAGGGGAACTGATGATAAGGACATACAAATAACTCTATTTTGACAATCCCAATTAGGTATGGTTACCTCAATTGCTACTCATAGTATTATCACGATCCTCTGTTAGTCAAAAGAGATTATCACTGATGTCTGGGATATTTCTGCTACAAATCTAAGAGTAATTCTTAAATTATCTATTCATGAATGTCCTGTTTCCTTTGTGGATGAACTTTTGTGTCTAGAATCTTTACACTCAAGCCAGTACTGTCTTATAGATATATAGCTAAAAACCATTACGGCTAGCCACTATTTGGCTTGTAAGAAAAAAATCTAATTTTGGTGAATAGAAAATCTTTTCTAGCTGATTTCACCTTCTATGCATGTTGTCATATGATCTAATCAAATATTCAATAGAAGTCTTCTTTGTGATGAAGTTTTGGGAAATAGTAAAAATTGTGTATGACCTTATTCTGAAGAAATGTAACTTTGTGTTTTTCGCTTGAGGAAGAAATTGTTGTACCTAAACTTAGGCTAGCTTTTGGAAACATTAAGCTATGACAAAAGATAGTAGACTTTTAAAAAAATCTTGCAAACTTCACAATAATAAAATATTTATAAAAGCCTTATGTTATAAAGTTCATAATGGATGAAAGTAAACTAAGAGCTCCAAATAAATAGCTGACTATATATATTAGAAAATACTTGATAGTTGAATTCCAAAGAGGGCAACCTTCTAATATTTCTTGCATACAAACTAAACCTTTCACTTAATAAAGAGGGAACACATCACTCAAAATAACATGATGGAAAACAAATATACAAACAAAGAAAAACAAACAGCAGAAACAAAACACACCATAGAAACAAAAGCAAACAACATACTAATCTATTGTACATGTTTTTTAAAATAATCATCAAGGACCAAAATAATGTTTGAGAAACTATCGATTGATACACAATGAGATAGACTCTTCAGTCAAGGAACTAATCCTAAAGGTATTTTCTCTGGGAATCTCAAAGATCTAGTATGGACCTAGCCAATGTTTTTTGAATTTTTGATGATCTCCCTTCTTTTCTTTAGCTTTATCTCACAAGAGAACTAAATAAGATATTCTAAATGCTATCACCTTAGCTTTCTTGTCAAAACATCATTTAACTACTAGCTAATGTTTGACAAAATGATGGAGGGTAGCATCTCTCTTCTCTTCTAGACTCAACAGGTTCATAAGCCTAGATTCTACTTTGTCCTCATCCTCAATAAAATCTCTCATGAATTTTAAGACTGTGATTTGCAAGTTTATAGGAAAATCTGGGTTTAGCCCATAAACTAGCTAGTATGGTAAGGTTCCTAGGGAGGCTTTACTTCTAGACTTGTCTTCCCATAAGGTAGACTTAAGTTGAGTAAGCCAATCCTTAGGATTCTTTTCTAACAACTTCTTAATTACTTCAAGTAAACTCTTGTTAATGGACTCATCCACTCCTTTACCATGTGGATAGTAATTAGAAGAAAATTTCAAAATTACCTTATGCTCAAAAGACCATTGCATTAATTGTTTAGATGAAAAGGCATGGCCATTGATACATACCAAAGAAAAAGGTATTCTAAACCTGTTTTCTTCTAAGAACTTGATTACCATATTTGTAGTATAGTTCTTGCAAGGTTGAGCTTTCATCTAGTAGGTGCAATAATCTAATGCTGTTAAGATGAACTTGTGACTTGTAGAAGAATTGGGATTAATAACACCAATAAAATCTAAAGCCCATTGGGTAAAGGGTCTAACCTCATACATTGCTTGGAAAGACATTATAGGGTTTGATTCTCTGGAAGTGGCAGTCTGACAAATGTGACACATTCTCACATGTTGACGTGCATCTCTAAAAATATGGAATAATAATATCTTTCTCTAAGCATTTGATGCATCCAGTAGAATCTCTTGAACCATGTCCAGTCCCATATATGCCATTAAACTCTGAGAGAACTTGTTTTTCTTCAAGCTATTCCAAGCATCCTAAGTAAATTCCTTCAAAATTCTTCTTGAGTAAAACTCACATTTGATCATGTAGTTGGCACTTTTCAATCTCAATTCCCTCCATTGTGTAGAATTCAAACCTTCAAGGCACTAGTTATTTAAAAGGAAATGCACTATATATTTATACCATTCATCTTTTGTGATGGAATCAACTATATATTTTTGACAACTTATATGTGGGTCAAAATCTACCATAGATTTGGAGAGTACTTTCCCTCTAATAAATTTCATAGGTTGGATCTCCAAATGAAACTCCTATAGGATATCCATCCATTTACCTCTTCTTTCTCCCATCTCACTTTGCATCAGTAAAGACTTTACAACTTGACCTCGGACCATAGAAAAATTTTTATTGTGCAAGATGTAGTGTCTATATTTCTTTACTGCTCTTACTAAAGTAAAGGCTTGTTTTTCAAGGTAACGGCACCTAATTTCAACATTTTTGACAAGAGAACTAATGAATGCTATTGATCTCTTATCTCCTACTTCCTTTCTCTATGTGAGAACAATTGCACATGAATTCTTTGATGCAAACAAACAAAAGTAAAATGGTTGTGTGTAATCTAGACTAATTAGGATAGGAGATTCAGAAATTGACTATTTTATCTATGTAAAAGTTGATTTGGATTCATTACTCCATTTGAATTTAGCAGCCTTCTTCATCATATCAATTAGAGGCTTAACTATCTCTGCAAAACCAGTGATGAACTTCCTAACAAAGTTAATCTTCCCAAAGAAAGATTTCATTTCCTTTTTACTGCCAGGCATTGGTAACTTTGGAAATGTTTCTACTCTCTCAGGGTCTATTGAGATTCCTTTCTCTAAAATGACATGTCCTAACAATTTCCTTTAGTTACCTGAAAGATACATTTCTTTGGTTTCAGAGATATTCTACACTGCCTGCATCTTTCAAGTATTTTCTTTAGATCTATTACATGATTAGCTCTATCTTTAGTGAAAATAAATGATAATACACTTATCTAACAAATCTTTAAAGGTAGTGTCCATTGCTCTCTGAAAAGTTGCTCTTGCATTTATCAAACCAAAAGACACCCTCCTATATACGAAAGTTCCCCACTTGGTTGTGAAAGCGGTCTTAATCATGTCTTCATATTTTACAAAAAACTTGATTGTAGCCTTAATATCCATCTAAAAAGGACATCATTTGATATCCATTGACTATCTAAAGTGCTTCATCTAGGGAAAATAGTCATAAGGTTATCATGTCCATTAATAAGATCTACTAATAAAAATAACAATAATGAAACAACATAAGATACAAAATCAGAACCATTGTACATGTATTATTAGCCTACAAACTTGCATTGACCAAAACCTATTGAAGAAGAGCAATATCAAGAGCAACTTAGGGATCTACCCTATGTAAAAAAGAACTAATATAGGAACATTGAGGGGTAGAATGATGGTGTGCCCTCTTGCACCCACCATGCCACATAATTGGGAGTGACCCCATGTTATCCATATTTCCTCTCTTTTCTACGGAGCCTACATCACCATCATCCATGCCCAACTACTTCGTGACTATGGATCTCTCACCCTCTCTCCTTGTGGAAATGGTGATCTCTAATGTTGTTTATACAAATATGGCCCCAAGGGTACTATTTATCTAAGGCCAAGCTAACACAACAAATTCTCATAATGAAATATCTCTACAACTATGGTGCATCTCCAAAAAATCCATTGAGAGCACTAAATATGACCCAATTAAAATCTACCATTCACATCTAGGGCCAATTGTCTATAGGCCTCCATGTAACATTTGTTGTCCCCATTCAATAAAAAATATATCCCCAACTATATAGCCTCAACTTCATGTTATTAGTTCCATCAAAGAGCTTCCTAGAAGCTTCCATGATAAGAGATCCCCAACTATCCCATGTAACACAACTAACACTCAATTTCTTAGGTTTTCCCCTATAGGTTTCATCAAAATTTATTTTGAACACTCCATCAAGGGGAGGAATCTATATCACCTTATTCCTCTCAATATTTGGGGGTTAACCCAAGATCTCTCATTAATGAGGCACTAAATACAACCAATTATTATTGATCCAGAGACTAGGGGTAAAGCCTAAAGGACAACCCAATTAAAAATATTCAATTAGGTTATATGTGCAAAAATTTTATATTTATGACAAGGATTATAATACATAAATAACAATTAAATAGGAAATTTGAAAAGACAATAGACAATAATTAGAATTGTAAAAATAAATTTACATTATAATATTTTTTACACATGATCTATGAGAAAAGACATGTTATGGATATACCTTCCTATCCTCTCTTACAACCATCATTCAACTATCATCCTTAAAAGATTGCAGCTATGTATATTAATACGTAAAGATGGAGGAAGATGAAGCATTAAATAGGTTCATAATTAGTTTGAACTGTCACAACCATTGATGACAATTCAAGCCATGTGGTGATGCTAACATGGAGTTATGATTTATGGTTTGGAATACATGTGTCAACTAGGATGAAAATCTTACTAGTGAAACTAAAAAGGCCACCATGCAACAATTAAGATTTGTAGTATGATCTAGTGACCTAGATCCTTCTATATCAGTCACCCTTCATTGAAGAAAATGGTCTCCAATGTAAGTAGGTGTGGAAAAAGATATGGGAACATATTGGAAGTTTGCACTTCTATGAACCATTCTCCTTGGGAAGAAACTTGACCATATTTGATGATTTGAAATAGAGGGATCTCATGTTGTCTTGTCCATTTCACCCTAACATCAATGACTTGATCCAGTTCTTTTGAGATATTGCATTATGGATTAATATTATCCACTAAAGTGTATTTATAAGATCTAAAGTATTCATCTAAGGTGGGAAATTGGATGTAGGAGTTTTGGTTGAAGACTAGTTATGTAACCCAAGGTAAGAAGGTCTAATCTTGAAAGTGTTATATCCTACTTTCTTGGTGCTGGTGTAGGGCCTATACCAAAGTGTATAAAGATTATGATAAGGTCTAATCAATCTTACCTTCTATCAGTTTAGTTAGACTAGATCACCACCTTGAAAGGTGTGTAATGATCAATGACTGTCATGGCACTAGTACTTTGCATTAACCTACTATGGAATGGTCTAAATTTGTTGCTAAATGTGTTAAATGTACTTAATGAACAAATTTGTCAACTACCTTTTGAGCTGAATGAGTTGTTACTATTGATAGAGGAACAAGATAGCTACATTAATGGTGGAAAAGGTTGGAAACCCAAGAAAACCAAAAAAGGGTACTATACTATAGGTCCATAGAGAGATCTATTATAAATATGTTGAATGAAAGACATGACTTCATCTCAAGTGTGATGCTTCTTTGAATTGTTCAAATTGAGAAGATACACTATTATAAACTATCTATCACTTTCCTTGATCCACTAGTATTTGGGATGGAATATGATGGATTTGTTCAACATTGTGTCTAGCATAGATGAAATTTCTTTCATGAAATTGTTACACAAGATTTGTAATCCTCTCTTTTTTGTAAAAGCTAATTGTATATCAAAAACATAAATAAAAATTAGAATTTCATATGCAATACCTATTGCTTTATCCTAACTCTTAGACAAAGAAATTGATATAATTCAATGTCAAGTTTCATACCTTACAAAGTTAATGAAACTTTAATTGTTAAATTACTATGATTAAATTATATGGGTCAAAACACAATAAATTTTAAAATAATATATTCTAGGCTACCAATAAATAATACATCAAACATATTATTTAACATCAACTTTCTCATGAGCGAATCCATTTCAACTTCTAATAGCGCAAGTGGTAATTTAGGCTATTACACCATTATTCTCCTTTGTCAGGGATTCTTAAAGTGTTGATATACGATTGTGGGGTTCATTTATTGAAATGGTGTCCCCATGATCTATATGAAAATTGTATGTAGAAATACACATCTCAAGTTTGAAAGATACTTGTGAGTTTTACAAGGAGAGAGGCAAGGTTTTAAAATACTATAACACAAAGAAGGATTGCTATCAACAACTCAAAATAGCACCAAATACCTACTTTTAAACTATATGTACTAATCCAAATAACATATTTGGTATGCCATTAATTTTTTATATCTAAAAATACATACCTAATAATGAATGGCATACAATTATTCTTTATCATATCTTTTTATAATAATATTAGTAAATGATTATTAGCCTTGTTGAAAGATATCTACTTGTCTTTACAATAAACTAGTTTATAATAATACTACTGAATGGTTGTTAGCCTTGTTGAAAGATATCTACTTGTCTTCACAATATACCTTTTTTTCTTCCTAATATACCCTTTTATAATGATATATTAAATGTCTTTATAATAAGACTTTTTATAATAATATTAGTGAATGATTGTTAACCTTATTGAGAAATTTCTGCTTGTTTATATACTAAACCTATTAAAACAACTCACATGCTATTTACCATTAAAATATATTTAAAAGGCCATACTACATTTAACCAAAACTAAAAGGTCATACACATCTGTCCCCAAAACCAAAAAAAAGAACTCTTTTAGGGAATTGTATTGTAAAACCTTACGCAATCGCACAAAGCAAGGTAAAATGTAAAATGATACTCTCACGTAAAGTAGAGAGGCATGGGTAATATGCAGCCTTTAAATATTGGCCTTGTACCTTTCATTTCTTGAATGCCAACATGGAGGCAAATGAAGCAAAAGCAAGGAGGTGTCACTTTGTGATGGTTCATGGAGCAAGCTTAGGGGGTTGGTGTTGGTATGAAGTTGCAGACCTTCTTGTGAAAGCTGGTCACACCGTCACTTCCCTTGACATGGCATGCAGAGGTATCAACCCAACTGATGCTAACCACATTTCATCTTTACAAGAGTATAATCAGCCCCTCACAGACTTCTTTACGGCTCTTCCTTCCCAAGAGAAGGTATGCATTTGCTGAATAGCTTGTGATCAATATATCTGTTGTATCTTTCAGAATTCAGGTTGTATATTTGCTTTAAGAGCCTCTATATCTGTTGTATATTTCAGAATTCAGGTTGTGGTGGAGAGTGTATCAGCTTAAACAGCCATGTATTGGCTACAATAAGCCTTTTTTTTTGGACAAAATTTATTTTTGACTGTTTAAATGGATGATATTTAAAAATAGACTCAAAACATTGACCAAGATACAAACCTGAAATTTCATCAATAACTAATTTTTAGCTATATGTCTGTTCAGGTTATATTGGTTGGCCACAGCGCTGGTGGCTTGAATTTGAGCTTTACAATGGAGCGTTTTCCAGATAAAATTGCTGCAGCTGTATTTGTTGCTGCCTTCATGCCCCTCAGCGGAACAACGATCCTTGATGTGATAGATGAGGTATAATGGATTCCCTCTCTCTACTAATTCCTGCACCACCATTCAATGACATTTCTCTAAAGCATATAATTTAACAGATCTCGTCAATAAATGGAGGCTTTGGAGACTCCACATTTTATTATGCAAATGGGAAAGAAAATCTGGCAACATTCTTCAAATTTGGCACGCAGTTTGTACGACAATTTTTTTCACAGAACAGTCCTCCTTGGGTAAATCACTTGAGAACAAAGACAGTTCGGTTGCAAACTAAAAAAAATGAATTGAATTAGTGGTTAATGAGGTAAGTTGTTATGGAATTTCAATTGATTGATAGGTTAATATGACACTAAATGCATGATCTAATTTTGTGGGAATCGCTGGAGAAAAAGTTTCCCATTTGGCAAGAACCTCTTTTGTATACAGCTAAAAACTATGGAAGCGTTGACAGAATATACGTTGTGAGTAAGGAGGATAAGTATATTGTGGAGGCATGGGCAAGAAAGCTGATTGCAGATAATCCTCCACAAATGGTATACGAAATTGAAGGATCTGATCACACCGTATTCTTCTCCAAGCCTCTTCGTCTGGCTGAGGTGCTCATACAAATTGCTAATACGTGTGTGTAAGTGAAGCAATCACATTTTAATGTGATGCAGATGGCTATTAGTAAAATTTTCCATATCTAGTAATCTAGAATAAACTTGTCCCACAACATGGCAAGGTTCTTAATATTGTAATGGTGACTATTTTTCATTTAATTTAGTATTGTTTGTATTTTGAGTCATTTAATTTAGTATTGTATGTATTTTGAGGTAATGTCTTAATGTATATAGTGACAAATGACATGATAATATGTCAAGGTTCTTAATATTGCAATGATGAAATTTGCATACTAATGCTATTTTCTATTTAATTTAGTTTTGTTTGTATTTTGAGGTAATATCTTAATTAGGTCGAGCGGTGTTCCTACATTCACAGCACTGGGCGCTGAAAGATTATGGAATTTCTATGTAAACCTATAAGATTCCAATCTAGAATCTTTATTAAAAAACCAAAGAGTCAGTCCACAAATTAAGAAAACCAAAAAAAGAAGGTGAAAGGAATTAAAAAAAGAAAAAAAGAAAATACATTGTGGATATAAAGAAAGGTGGATTGCAGTTTCAAAGAAGCCATCACTATGCAATAAGATGAAAGAAAGAGATGTTACGGAATGACATATGAAAAGACGCACATTCAATCTATTTATATTGTCTCCTTAATTTTTTTCCACATGTAGAACAAACATATCAAATTGTAGGATTTTAGGGAGTGTGGTAAATTGATAAAAAAATAGGGGACTCAAGAAGATATCTCTCAGCGTACTTTAGATATATTTTCTAAATATAAATATACTAGTGTATATAGTGACAAATGACATGATATTGTGTGAATTTAGGCTTAGTTTACCTATTTCTTTATTTATTTAAACATAAACATATTTCTATTCATTTAGTCAAACTCTCTTCATTTACACACACACACACACACACACACAAATATATATATATATATATATATATACACACACACACACACACACAAATATATATATATATATATATATATAATATATATATATATATATATATATATATATATATATATATATATATATATATATATATATATATATATATACTTGTTTATCATGTTTGTTTATGCATGTACCTCAATTTAGTAATTTGCTATATATTTTGACGACTATTCAATTCTAGGATAAGTCTATAGACATAGAGGTGACCTTATAGTCATGAACTTGTCCCTTCCCAAATTAAAATGTAAAATTCAAATTTAACTAATTGATGTCCTTTACCCTTTTACTTTAACAACTAATTGGTGTGTGTTTAAACACTCCAACGTAGCTGAAAAAAATTGTTCTCTCTAGAAAGGAATCACTTCCCTCAATATTTCTCTAATCAAGTCTTGGCTTACTTAGAAAACTTAGAGGTCTATGTGCATACACTTAGGCATAAGCCTACTTAGATGTGCCCTTACACAATCTTGACACATGCCTCATTGAGGTGTCAAGGTTGTTGGGCAGTTAGGATAAGTGGCATCAAGTTGCCTACTAACTAGCCACTCATGCTTATTTGTAGTGAGGCATCTCAGAACCACTCTTAGTTGAGGAGTGTTTTCCTCGACTAAATAACTTCCATTCCTCTCCTATATGTACACGCTTATTTGCCTAATCAATTAAATTCAAACTTGTAATCAGTAATGACTTATTGATCTTGGCTCAACTTCTTATATGGTATTAGAGCTTGTTTAAGCTTGTTTGTTGGTTCATTTGGTAAGTTATATTGGTTGGCATAGTGTTGGTTACCATGTATAATTTTCCAAATAAAATTGTTTTTGTTGTAGTTATTTTTGTGCTCATTCCCATTAATATTGAAAGCATGTTGTAAAGTCAGCTAAGGCTATGGAGACTAGTGTTTGGAAAAATGTGAAGCATTTTAATGGCTAGTGAGATCAAAATTTTCTTTTGAGTGTATGCATGGGTTTTCTATTTTTATCCATGGTTTCAAATCATTGATGAAAATTGTAAATCTAATTTTCCTATTGTTAGAAATAGGGATCGACTAAATGCATGTTGATCACAAATTGGAGTAAATTGATAAATAATGTTTGTACAATATATAGGAGTAGAGGTTGAGTCGACTCAAAAATCAAATTAAACACTCAACTAGAGGTGAAAGAAAGAGTGTCGACAAGTGTCTTGGAGAGCTGTGTAGAACTCTCCAAGTTGACTTAACAACTAATTGATGTGTGTTTAAACACTCCAACTTAGTTGGAACAAATTGTTCCCTCTAGAAAGGAATCACTTCCCTCAATATTTATATATTCAAGTCTTGGCTTACTTATATAACTTAGAGGTCTATGTATCCCATTTACTTCAAAAGGCTATGATGATCCTAGGCAAATGTTTTACAAGATTTAATTTCAATTAGTATATTTTAACAAATATTTAAATTTTGCTTTTATAATGATAACTTTTCATAGTTAAAATGGTTTCAAGAATTTGTATTGTTAGACACACCAAGATACTGAGAGAGGGGGGTGAATCAGTATCTAAACAATTCTTCAATTTTAACAACTTCAACTTATCTAGAGCAGATAAGAACTTAAGAATCACAATATTAACATGAACATAAAAGATTAACACAGTACACATTAAAACATAACACTAGATATATGTCGAAAATCCTATAAGGGAAAAACCATGGTGAGGATTAACTCACAATATATGAAGCTCAAATAATGACTTTTTTTTAGGGTCTTTAACCCAAGGAAGCTGCTACTCCCTAAGTAACTTTGATTTATGGTGACTCCCATGGAAGCTTCTACTCCCTGATGACTTTGTTTTAGGGAATTTAACCCAAGGATGCAACTACTCCCTAATTTGAGAACAAACTCATAAAATATTGCAGTATGACAATGTTTCAACTATCTGAAAACTATCTTTGAAGCTCATACATGATGATTACACTTCTGTCTATTCACACTTTCTTATGAAGATCAAAGCAGTTAGGCACACTCTATACTTGATCACTATCTCAAATAAATCTTCAAGATGGATCCAAATAGCATCAACATTTGCTCTTTCTCCCACTGTTACATATTAAAATGTATTTATTCTACTTTTGTTTGCTTGCGAACCCTTTTATCCATTTGCAATCATACCTTCTGCACTCAAATTGATCAACTATTTATACATGATATTGCATTAATTACATAGCTTGTCAGTCAGATACAATATGAAAAATATATTTACAAGTCAGCCAAACAACACAGAATATGAAATGAGTAGAAGATAAATCTATTTAGGACAACACATTACACCAGTAGAATACTTGAGCCTTGGGAACTCTGAAATATCATCCACAACTTTAAACATCAAGGAATTACCTCCGCAAACTTTGCTCATTTGGAAAATAAGACAACTTTAAGGTAAGCTCATGGAAACTTGAAGAGTAATGACCATATCAACTAGGAAACATTGTGCGATACTAAAAATAAGAGAGATCTTCATGAAAATCTTCCAGATGAGTCCACATGACTCATACAACATCCCCAAACACTGCTTTGCCACCACACATCAAAGAATTATGTCACATACCTTCAATCATTAACTCTGAGAGTACACTATTATCTGAAACACACTACAACATGCTGTCAATTAAAAAACTAAGCTGCAGACCTCCAAGAAGATTGAAACAAGAAAGAGACATGAAATGGACATTCAAGAACATGTTCACAAAAATGCAAGGTCAATCACTCATGTCTAGAGGAATGCAGAGAATTCCAGTGGATCTCCACCACTGCATCATTCTGTTAGAGCTCATACTGGTAATTTATCAATCATAATTTTTATTGCAGAGGGAATAATGGTTTGGAACTTTGGAAACAACACATTTACCATCTTTTGAACATAGATCCGAAACCACATAGCCATATCTGCATTTACATGGAGGGATGTGGAGCATTCCTTTCACCTTTCAACATCATATTACACTATCAAAGCCTAAACCAGAACTCAGTCATTTATTAATTTCACTGCAGAAGTGCAAGCATTATGAAACTTAGAATTTAGAATATTTATATCATACTCAACTTAACTATTGAACCACAAGATCATATATTCAAAATCAAAGGAATGTAGAGCATCCCATTGCAATGCTCGAAACATCTTCACAGAATGAACACTATCTTCATTCCATCTTTTGTAAAACAAACTTCTAGTAAACCAAACATCATGAAACATGGAATATGAAAGTTTTGCCATTAGATAAAGATATATTCTAATATGCGAATGCCCAAAGCCAAACTAATGGAAATGTTGTGCAATTTCCCAGGTAGTCTCCAAGGATGTTCATTCTACAACAGAGACTATCACCAACTTCTAGAGGCTTAATGTATTAGCACATGCATCAATGTATCTTCAACTTCAGATTCTCATCTTAATATATCTTCTTCAGGAGAACTATATCTAACAATGAATGTACTATTACACATACATAATCAATATGGACATCAATGACAACCAATATAACCATATGAATCATATGTGTAACATGTATAACTCATGAACAATTTAAATTCAATTTAACCAAGTGAAGTTGAAAATATAAATATATTATAACTATCTATACTATTCCCACTATAATGAGTTTTCAATGAAATATCAAAAGATAAAATCTTAGCTCCCAAGTTTTCTAATTTTAGTACAAGTAAATCTAATTAACAAAGTAGATCCCAAAACAGTGGGTTACACTTTTTGGCCAAAGTTGACATTGAAATGAACATTTTGAAAAAATCCCTTCACTTTCAGACACTTATAGTTGGTAAACCATGATGAATTTGAAGATGATTTACACTAGTGATTTGTCATATTTTGTCTGTAGATTCTAAGTATATTTTTAAAAAAATTTTGGAATCAAATTGCATTTCTTTTTCCATCTCCTTCAATAACTAATTTTTAACAGTAAATAAAAATTTTAAAGAGGGATTGTCTAATGAATTCTTCAGGAGTTTTTTTGTCAGTGGTTTGAAGGGTGCAATTGGCTATGAGGTTAAAATCTTCTGTCCAAGCACAATGACGAAAGCCTTAGGGTTGGCTATGTGGGCGGAGGATAAGATCACAGCTCACTCCAAATCCACTTTTGTTCCATTCCAAAATATGGATTCCCAAAGACCTCAAATAATGCCAGTTCCTAGAACAACTCCTATCAAGGATTTGATTGAAGCAGAGATGTGGGCATGAAGAGAAAAAGGGCTTTGTTATAATTGTGATGAGAAATTCACTCGGGGACATAGATGTGTTGAGCAAAAGTTGTATCTTTTGGATGTGGATTCTCTGCCTAAAACTGAAGTTTATGCAGCTACTCAGGATATAGTACCTAACCAGGTTGAAACTCAGTAGTGCCCTGTTGACCCTACTTCTTTGAAAGACCACCCAGAGATCTCTCTCCATGCCTTAGCAGGAGTCACCACCCCACAAACCATGCAGGTCAAGGGTTACTTCAAGAAGCTTCCTCTTACAATACTCATTGTTTCTGGTAGCACTCATAACTTCATTGACCCTCGAATAGCCAAACAGGCTGATTGTTTTGTTCATCCTTGCTCCAGCTTTGAAGTCGTGATTACCAATGGGGGCACATTACCTTGCAAAGGGAAGTGTCGCAATGTACCTATCTCTATTGGAGATTATAACCTATGCTCCGACATGTTTGCCTTGCCCTTAGGAGGATGTGATGTGGTTTTGGGCACCCAATGGTTACACACACTTGGACCCATCTTATGGGATTTTGCTGTACTTTGGATATAGTTTTTAGACAATGGGCACAAACACACATTGAAGGGCTTACAATCGGGGTCTCTCAGCATCATAAGTTCACATCACTTGGAAAAGATTCTTAAGAAGAATTCACATGGTGTCATCACACAACTTCATTCCATTCAGATGCAACCATCTATGGTCTCCACTACTCCTTTGGATCTACAACGAATGATGGCTATAAATTGCATGCAGTATAGAAGTGGTGGCCATACCTACTAGGGAATCATTTTTGCATTAGGACTACTCACCAGAGTCTAAAATATTTCATGGAACAATGGGTCTCCTCCCCAGCACAACAACAATGGATCATCAAACTCATGGGTTATGACTATGAGATCACTTACAAGAAGGGTAAGGACAATATTGTGGCAGATTCTCTTTCTTGCACATGTGATGACCAAGCTTCTCTTTCAGCTATTTCTATGCTTATTCCAAATTGGTTGGAATCTATGTAGTAGGCTGTCTTCTATGAACTCTATGTTTCTCCATCGGTAGGGGACTCGGGGTTCCTCAAAACTTATGAGCGGGCACGACGTAACTTCTTTTGGAAGGGAATGAAAAGGGCAATTCAATAGATGGTGGTTGAATGTGATACCTGCCAATGCAACAAGGGTGAAATGACACTCCTTGGATTGCTCGAACCCTTGCCCATCCCTACACGGATTTTGACATATATTTCTATGGATTTCATTGAGGGACTCCCTAAATCTGGAGGGAAGGCAGTGATCTTGGTTGTGGGTGATTGCCTCTCACAATATAGTCATTTTTGTGCCCTTAGCCATCCCTCTATCACCTCCTTAGTCACACAAATTTTCATGGACCAGATCTTCCATCTTCATGGCATCCCTTCTTCCATTGTCTGAGATCATGATGCAACTTTCATCAGTCATTTTTGGACAGAACTATTTTGCCACACTGGCACCAAACTAAAGATGTGTTCTGGGTATCACCCACAAATAGATGGTCAGACTAAAATTATCAACAAATGTTTGGAAACTTATCTTTCTTGCTTCGCCGCAGAACAACATCATCTATGTGCAAAGTGGCTCTTTCTCACTAAATGGTGTTGCAATACCTCCTACCACACTGCATCTAACATGACTCCATATGAAGTAGTCTATGGTTAGGCACCGCTAGTGCTCCTTCCATACTTCCCTAGCAGTTCACGAGTTTAGGCAGTTGACATGATTCTCTGCACCTAGGATCAGATTGGGCATCATAAGCTGGCTCCAAAGTTCTATGGGCCATATAAGGTTCTTTAGAAGATTGGGTCAGTTGCTTATAAGTTAGAGCTTCCTCCTTCTTCCCACATTCATCCAGTATTTCATGTCTCTTGTCTAAAGAAATTTCTTGGCACCAACGACAGAGAACAAACTGTTTTACCACAACTGGATAATGAAGGATCCATCCTTTTGGAGTTGGAGGCAATCCTCGACAGGTGCACTCGTCCTCTTCACTCCTGATCCATCACAAAAATATTAATTCAGTGGCATGGAATGCACCTAGAGATTGCTACATGGGAACCACTCCTTTAGATTCAGTAACGATTTCCACATCTTACGATTTGAGGACAAATCTTTTCTAAGAGGGAGGGGATGTTAGGAACCCTTGTTTAACCCTTCTCTTTACTTGTTAGTATATTGTTGTTGGACTCATATGCTTTGTAAGTCATCCCGTGTATATTGTATTATCCCACATTAATTGGAAGTAATATTTGTTTAGATTAGACTTAGTATATAAGTACGTGTTGAGGCCAATAAAGGCATCCATGAATTTATTGTATTGAGCTTGCTCAAAGGAGGTTGCCCACTTGAAGTGGCCTGCGATCAATAAATTCCTTCTATGTTTCTGCTATTTCTGTTATTTCATGCATTTTTCATTATATTGTTGCAGGAGGTTCCTCTCAGGCTCTTGGAGATCATACATGTGTGTGGATTGGTAGTACACCTTCAGCAGGCTTTGAGTGTCATGGTGGTTAGTCTCACGTAGTAAGTTCTTCTAGAGGCCATCGTGCACACACTAAGGGTGGGTAGTAGCAGCAACAATAGTATTTCCAGCTGAAACCAAAGAATTCTTAGCCTCAGCATGGTGGTGGCCCTCAGTTGAAGAAAAACCACAATTGGCAGCGGGCCAAGCATTATCATCCTAATAAGCCATCTTAGAGCACATAGTCTGTGGTTAGCAGAGGGGGTTTTCAACAGTCCAATGCTTTTCTGAGTGGCAGAGGATTTGGTAGAGATACAAGATATTTCGCTTGTGGCCAGTAGGGCCATATAGCCAGGTAGTGTCCACAGAGGAATGCTGTAGGATATGGTCAGAGGCTGGCAGCTTTAGAGCTGACCATAGGTGATGCAGGCAGGTCGCACAAGGTGTTTGTAGTGGTTGATAACCTCCAAGTAGAGTATCAGGGTATAATTGTGGAGACTTCTAGTGTGTTGTGAGGTATTGGCATTTCCATTCTTTTTGACTCTGGTGCTTCTGATTCTTTCATTTTTCATTCTTTAGTATAACATAGTGGATTGGTGGCAGCAAAGCAGGATGTTAAGTGGTAGGTCAAATTGGACTCTAGGGCTAAAGTAGCGGTAGAATCCCTCGTGTATGGTTGTGATTTGAGGAATGGTCCTCTATCTACCACAGTGGATCTCCACATCATACCCCTTGGATCTTATGATATAGTGTTGGGTATGGATTAGTTAGATGCTCACCAAGTAGTGATAGATTGCCGGTGTAAGTCAGTGAGGTGTTTGGATGATTCTAGCAGTGAAGTGGAGGTAGATGGTATTCAAAGACCCATCTCCTTGCATACGATCTCTACCATGCAGCTAAAGAGATGTATGCGTCAGGGTTGCCAATTATTTGTCATGTCAGTTAATGATTTGGAATTAAGGGAGAGTCGAGAGACACCCCTTGACAATCATCTTATCCTTAAGGAGTATGCAGATGTTTTTCCTAGTGAGATTCTAGGGATGCCACCTAAGCGTGACATTGATTTCAGGATTGATCTAGTTCTTGGAGCAGAACCAATTTCATGAGCTCCGTATTAGATGACCACTTAGGAGCTTAAGGAGCTTCGATTGTATTAAGAGGAGTTGCTAGAAAAGGGGTTCATTTGTCCTAGTGTCTCTCCTTGGGGGCACCTATCATTTTGATGAAGAAAAAAGATGGATCCCTTTGGCTATGTATAGACTATCGGCAACTAAATAAAGTGACTATAAAGAATAGATATCCCTTGCCGCATATTGATGACCTCTTTGATCAAATTAAGGGGGATAAGGTGTTTTCAAAGATTGACCTTAAGTCAGGATATCATCAGTTGTGTATCTTTGAGTAAGACATTCATAAGACAACATTTTGCACCCGCTGTGGGCACTATGAGTTTACTGTTGTGCCATTCAGGTTGACGAATGCACCTTCTATGTTTATGAACCTGATGAATGGTGTATTTCACACCTATCTAGATAGATTTGTCCTTGTATTCTTGGATGATATATTGATTTATTTGAGGACTATGGAGGAGAATGAGGAGCATTTGTGACAGGTTTTGCAGTGTTTAAGAGAGAATCAACTATATGCAAATTTGGTGAAATGTGAATTCTTTCAGTCAGAGGTGAGATATTTGGGTCATGTCATTTCTGGTGAGGGTACTGATGTGGATCTTTCAAAGATCAAAGCCATTATGGATTGGCCTATGCCCACTAATGTTTTAGAGGTTCGCAGTTTTATGGGTTTAGCAAGCTATTATCAATGGTTTATGCAGGGTTTTTCGAGGATAGCTCATCCCATTACTTCTCTTCAAAGGAAAGGGAAGAAGTTTGTCTAGTCAGAGCAGTGTTAGGCAGCTTTTCAGACTCTTAAGGAGTGGTTGACTAGTGCACCCATATTGGTAGTTCCTGACCCTACCGGAGCCTTTGTAGTGTGCATAGATGCATCTTTGGAGGGTCTAGGAGCAGTTTTGATGCAGGATGGTCGTGTGATAGCCCACGCGTCTCGCAAAATCAAGGACCATGAATTGAACTATCCCACACATGATCTAGAGTTGGCCACCATTGTGCATGCCTTGGTAAGATGGAGGCATTTTCTTTTGGGGCATCAGTTTGAGCTGCATAGTGACCACTGTAGTTTACAGTATATATTTAGGTAGCCAAACCTAAATGCTAGGTAGAGGCGGTGGATGGAGTTCTTGTGTAAGTACGATTTTAAGGTGAATTATATCCAGGGTAAGGAGAATGTAGTGGCAGATGCTCTTAGTCGACGGAGACATGACCTTTCTGCAGTCACTCTTGCAGTGGATTTGAGAGGTCAGATTCTTGCAGCACTTCCTACCAATAGCTTGTATTAGTAAGTGAAGTCAGAGGTTGAGTTAGGAAGACCCTTGGAGGGTATATTTGCCAGATACTATCTTGAGTCATATGGTCTCTTGCGGCACTTGGGTCACATCTATGTTCCCACTTTAGGGGGTCTTCGTATCCTAATTATGTCAGAGGCTCATCGAGCACCCTACTCAACTCATCTGGGTGTCAAGAAGATGCACGCATATCTCTGTTAGTTATATTTTTGGGTAGGAATGAAGAGGGATATTTCTAATTTTGTCTTGAGGTGTCTTGAGTGTCAGAGGGTTAAGGCAGAACATTAGCACCCTGTAGGTCTTTTGCAACCGCATCTTGTTCTAGAATGGAAATGGAACATTATTTCTCTAGACTTTATTGTCAGTTTGCCTATATCCTCTCATCGTTATGATGCCATTATGGTCACTACGGATAGGTTGACACAAGTAGCACACTTCTCTCCTATTCAGTCTTCATATAATACTTCTTCTGTGGCTAGAGTTTTCATGGAGGACATAGTCAGATTGCATGGGATTCCTCGCAGGATCATCTCCAATAGGGATCCAGTGTTCACTTCAAATCTTTGGATGTCCTTACAACATGCATTGGGGACTCAGTTGAACTTCAATTTATCTTACCATTCAGAGACTAAAGGGCAGACTGAGAGGGTTAATCAGGTCCTCGAGGATATGTTTAGGTTGTATGTCATGGATCAGCAGAACCATTGGGAGGATTATTTGTACTTGGTGGAGTTTGCACACAATAATGGGTATCATAGTTCTATTGGTATATCTCCATTTTAGGTTTTGTATGCTCATCTTTGTTGGAGCCCACTGAGTTGGGATCGCCTTAAGGATAGAGTCCACCTAGGACCAGATATGCTTAGGGAGATGGAGGAGCAGGTTGATCGCATTAGGGAGCATTTGGTGGTAGCGTAGGATAGGCAGAAAAAGTATGCAAATGCCCATAGGGTGGATCGTTAGTTTTCAGTTGGAGATCGGGTATTCTTGTGGGTGCGTCCATGAAAGAGTCTGATTTGTTATGGAAAATGCTCTAAGATTTCACAACACTTTGTTGGATCATTTGAGGTTTTGGGGAGGATCGGTCCTGTCACTTATTGTCTTGCTTTGCTACCCAGTTTATCACATATTCATTATGTGTTTCATATTTCCATTCTCAGGCCATATTATCCAGATATTGCTCATGTTCTTGATTGGAATGCTTTATAGGTAGAGGATTGCCAGCTGGCTTTGGAGCATGTAGGCATTGTGTAGCACATGAGACTCACCCTCAGGGGAAGAGACATGGAGCAAGTCAAGGTCAAGTGGGACCCAAATGATGAGTCCTCAACTACCTGGGAGGATGCATCCTGTATGCGAGAGTTATATCCATACTTGTTTACATGGTTTAGGGAGTAAGCCTGATTCTGGGGGGGAGGATGTAGTGCCCCTCATTTTGCTTTCTGATAGTTGTTCTATTTAGACATTGTGACATCTTGGATTTATGGTATTGATGATGATACTTACTGATGATGATCTACTGCTATGATGATACTATTAGAACTATTGTTTTATGCTTATATTATGACTAGTTATAGACTCAATTGATTATGTGGATCAATCTTATCATGTGCATTATGTGATTACCCAATGTTGTTCTTATCTAGCTGTTTAGTTACTGATGAACATGTATGATGTGGTTACTTGAGGATGTGTTTTGTGAAAGGGACAATGTCGCATTACTCATGCATGAGTACCCTGCTATACTATGATTCCCTTTCATGGTATGTTTGATTGCATGATTATATATATATGCTCAATCATTTCATTTGTTGCAGGTTGCAGGTACCAAGCATCGACTCCACCTGAATTGACAGGTTTGAGCATGCCTTAAATCCAATAGAGAATTGATTAACGAAGATGACATAAGGTCCCTCAGCTTGTCACCACCCTTGAAGAGGATGAGTATCTAGTCTTGTAATTTGTCAGTCTTGTCGATTGGGCACGTTAGTCAGTCACCTTTGTTAAGGTTTTGTTCAGTCGTCCTTGGTCATCTGGTATTGTTTGGCATTAGACAATTTTATTTGTAATTGTTTGATTATGTTTTGATCTATCATTGTCATAGCATAAATTTTTGGTCTTAGGAGCACATTGTTAATAATAATAATAATGATAATAATAATAATAATGATAATAATAATTTCTAGGAAATATAATGTTTGCATATATAAGAATTTAATTGATAAAGTTAAATAATAAATTTTAGTGTTTTATGAGTTGTCATTAAACTCATGAAATACTATAATTAATTTATTGCTGAGAGTTGTTTTAAAAATATTCTATTCCTAATTTAAGATTAATAAATAAAAACAATATGGGTGTCAGAAAATCTTGTATGATATATTCCAAATAAACAAAATTTGAGTTGTTGCTGGGTGGTAATGGGAATTAATTGTGAGGTAGTGAGAGCTCTGAAATGGGAAGAGGAGTTATTGTGTGGCTATTTTTTGTTTTTGAAGTGTATATTTTGGGAAGATGGGAGGAAGGAAGGGGGATGCACAGACAGAATGTGTTGATCCGATGGGGGCATGCAATAAGGATTTTGGTAAAAGTGAAAGATAGGGAGCAGTGAGACATTGTGTAGTCCATGATATCTAAAAAGAGAATAGGTAAGTAAATTCGTCTTTTCCCTTCTTGTTTGGGGTTGCTATTAAATCATAGAGTTCATTGTTCCTATGTGTGGATTCATTTCTTTTCTAGAATTACAGTTAAAACATATAGGAACATTGACATAGGTTTTGGGTATAATTTGCATCTCTCTTCAAGGTCAACCATATGCAGGTTTGGCCTATGGATCCATTTGGAATTAGATGCATCGCTCCTCCAATTACACTTTAATAGATAATTATACTCCAAGATTTTCCAAAGACATGGTTCTTAGAAATCTACCCTACATCATGACTTGAGGAGTGTCCATACTTTTTTTTCCAAGGTTCTTTTAACTACACAGGAAAGATTGTGGAACTCTGTTATACTCCTGTCAATCTCTATTCCTTGAAAGTTTCTAAACCCTATTCTTTGATACCGTCTGTGTACCACTGGTAATCACTGCATTCTATGAGATGATGTCTCCTTGGGTCATTCTATCTTGCAATCTGCATTCCTTGTTTTTGCTTCCACGATTTGTCATTTTTTCCTCACTTTGGTTTGAAGCCACCACTTTTGCGCTTGCAAGAAGAATGATAGAAAAGGCTTAGGAGTCTAAGATCGTATAAATCCTACACAGCCTATACATTTTGTCCATACCCTATGATCATTTCACCCATGAGATAAATATTTTGAGACATTATCTCGATCAGCTCATGTCCTTTTATTCCACATCATGTATGCATTGTAATTATCATATTCGCTTGTATTCAATGATGCACACATCCTGCCTACACTAGTGTATCTTGCGATTATTGCATTTCATGTTAACTTTCTTCCTTTAACGCCTTTACCAAAACTCATACGCATTAGGTAAGATTTCACTTTTGCATGTATGCAAATTAGGTAAGTTACTATAGCAACAATGATCACGGTTCATCTTTCCTTATGAATTAGACATATTTCCATTTAAAGAGCCTCCCTACAACTATTACCTTAATGTATGTTTTGCTTGATGATAGCCGATTCGATCCATGGCATCGGTAGCATATCTCTTCCTTTTTAAAATCTAACTGTTGCATTCCATCATGGTAGAGGTTTAACCATCTTTTACTTTAATTTGTGCCACTGTATATGCTTCTAATCCATTTTCCTATGTGATTTTTAAACACCATGAAATCTCTACCATCTATAGTTTATGCGTTTCTCCAGACTCTTGTCAAGAAATTGGTGTGTGCCTAAGCTGCAAACAATACCTCATAGAAATCAATCACTTCTAGAGCCTTGATGTGTTTCATCTGATAGTCAACTGCCTATCCTTACCATAGTTTGGGTAGCAAGTTTCTAATAGCCTTTTTAGAAATCCATTCGGCGTAGATTCTGCAATTAAGGCATTCTATTTATGCATTATAATAAGTTAACACCTTAAGAAATTATATTTCCTATGCTTAGTAGATATTTTAATCTAAAGTTTAGTTGATTAAAGTTATATTACCCTTGTTCTTATGGGCGCTGTGAGTCTTCCCATGTCATGATAATATCCCAAGCCCATCCTCTTTCGATCCATAATGGATGGAGTGTGTTGTCAATATTGTTTTACTTCATTAGGAATTGAGTTTCTTTTGGCCAATTTCCTCTTTCAATTAAATAGCCGCTTTAATAATGTTCAAAGCTAGAATTGTCAGCTAATAAAATTTTCAACGCTACTTAAGAAAGTCATTACATTTGATACAAAATTCATGTAGTAAAAGTGATTTCTTTTATAAATGACACTTAGCTATGAATGAGAAGTAATTGCTATCCACGGATCCATCATATTTATTATTATTATTATTATTTTTGAAATTTATGTGGATACTAATATCTAATGTAAATTAATCAATGAAATAATTGTTTTTTTTTAAATTATTAGAATCATTATAGATTAATTGATCTTACATTGAGTTTTAATGGTACTTGTTTGCATTTGTTTTAAATTAATATGCCTTGGATTTAAATAATGATAAATTTAAATTTATTTAGTATTATTTTGATAAAAAGGAATTTTTAAGTTGGAATTGGGGTTATAAGTATTATTTTTTGTTTTTTTTTGTTTTAGATAAATGTGAGTGAGACTTGTGTAAGTCGTCGTAGTAGAGACATGTCAAAATTAGTTCTAGAGGCATAGGTTTAAATATTTTGCTTTCACATATATACGATGATTGTAAAAGTGTCATGATAAAGTCTTGCAAGAATGTTAGGATTCATTATTGTGTTGATTATACATTAAGTAGTGAGTCAGATTTTATAAATTAGAAGATTTTTGGAAAACGTAAAGGAAAATTTTGGTTATGGTTGCTTCACATGGAAGCTATGAGTAGTGTTTTGTGAAAATTGTCCTTTTGATTAGGTTGGAATGCAAGAAGGTTAATGCCTTGCATGATCCATGTATTCATTTGGTTATGATGATAATCGTTATGTTTGATGAGGAGGTTCTTTTAGATGCAGGTAGGGGAGTGGCTCTCAATGGGGGTCGAAGCCCAAAGTGGCATCCAGGACAACCCAGGTGGGAGTCTCTTAACTTATGATAACCTAATTAATGAATTAAGGGGTTGGGTAGTTATTCACACTAAACAAATATAAGTGGATGCCTCACTCAGGGCTCAAGTGCTCGTTTAGTCTTGAGATGAGATGAGAAGGCCTGGAATGGCAATATCGACTACATTGTCCTCATGAAAAGTATGTTGATTCCGCACAGGCTTTATATGGGGGCTGAGAGTCAGAAGAGGCTACCAGGACAACCTGAGATGGGGGTTGGGGCCTAGGAAGGCTTACCAGGACAACCCATGACAAGCCATGCGATGACACTCCTCCCTACTGTAGTCTAGCATTCCCTAGTTATTCTTTTTCCTTTCGTTGGGTGGTTGCCTCTGGAAGTGATGTTAGAGTATTGCCCTATGTTGTTATAGACATGTGTAGTCCTTGTTCTTCATAGTTATTGTCTACCTGACTATTCATGTCATGGGACCTTATTGTTATCTCCTAGCATGAAGGGTAGACCTCAGGGTTCCACATGTTCGGGTGGTTGTGCTTTATCTCCATTTGTCTCTTTGTTATTGCTCATATGCGAGAAGGATATACCACTTGTAGTGGATCATCGATCTTGTGTAGTTTGAGGAGATAGATACTTATGCTTTTTATTTTAGATGAATCATAAACCATTATTTGGATGTATACACTCCTATGTATCTAGGAAGCAACATTGTTGACATTGTATTGATGTATTCATTTGTAAAGGAAATTTTATATATATTTGTTATTCTTTATGCAAGACCTTGATATTCACTGATCTGATGACATATTACGAAAGAAGATATGTGTTGATTTATTTGATGCATTTGGATTTAAATGTACCATGGTTGTTAGTTAGAGCATGTTAATATTTTAGTAATGCAACTATGGAATCCCTAGATATTATATCTTATCTTAGATGTTATGTAGATGCATGATTACATTTTGTTATTATCTCTTCTTTAAAAACAATTTTTTTTTCACTTTTGTTATGCATAGTTAAGTTTATCTCTAGGGTTTCGTGGTAGGGCATTACAACATATATAAGAAGTTGAGCCAAGATCAATAAGCCATCACTGATTACAAGTTTGAAGTGAATTAAAAGGTAAATAAGCTTGTACATATAAGAGAGGATAGGAATTATTAGTTGAGGAAAAGACTCCTCAACTATGATTGGTGGCAAGTTGCCTCCCTACAAACTAGCGTGAGTGGTTAGTTAGTAGGAAACTTTTTGACACTTATCCTAACCTCCCAACAACCTTGACACCTCAATGAGGCATGTGTCAAGATTGTCTAAGGGCACACCTAAGTAGGCTTATGCCTGAGTGTATAGAAATTTATGAATTATATATACACTAACAATAATGTTCAACTAAATTCATAAATAAATAATTTCACAATTTTTGTCATGTTATAATCTTTGGAAGTCCTAAATCTATTCTTATTCCTAAGTTAACAATTTTAAATTTAAATTTAAAGTGACTTATTTTCTTACTAAAGTGACTAGAAGTCAACAAATTATTCAATTAGGACATTAATGAAGAGATATTTAATTTTCAACTATATATTACAAGCACAATGTATATATATATATATATATACATACATGTTAATACATAATATTGAAATAAATTGATCAATATCCAAATTTCATTTTTCGCATCTTCCTGATAAGGGGCCAACATGTTAGGCAGCGATGTGGTGACATGTAGGCAGAGGATGGAATTACTTTCTCAGACTCTTGATTTTAGACTAGCTGGACAATTTGTGGGAAATGAAGTGAGAGTCATGCTAGGCAAGATATCTAAAAATTAGACTCCAAAGATTTTGTAAAGATTGAAGCATATGCCAAGGTAAGAGAAATGATAGTTCTCATCATTTCTTAGTAAGTTGTGTGTAGGAAGACATCTAGACTCTTCAGTCACTACTTTACATGCCCTCTTGGATCTTCATTATGTCGAGCAAATTTTATGGTACATTCGGTGGAGCAAGCAGAGAGCACTATGTCTGGTGGCGCTTCAGGTTGTGGGGGGTCGATGGGAGCTAGTAAGGCCAAAGTATTGGCCTCTCCTCCTCCTCCGCAATGAAGACAAATTCCTAGATGAGTGGTGAATAGGAATGTGGGTGGTGTGATGAAATGCATGGCCAATTCCCATAAGTGGAAGGCTAAGTTTTCAGGAGGGGAGGCATTGGCCGATGTCGTATATGTTGTGGACTCTGAGATAAAACATCCCTTGCTTTGAAAATAGGTTAGAAGTATTGTTTCCATGGCCAAAGAGGCAGACAGGGAGGAAGGTGGGAAGATGAGAGAAGCTATGGAAAATTTTCTTCTAGACCCTAGTACTTCTCGAGGCAGATGGAATGTGTTCAGAGCGGCTAGATCTCTCACCCTGGCCATGCTATCCTCCATAGTAGCTTCTTCGATTTTGTTCCATGAAGACATGATGGAGATATCCAGAGAGGTTGAGATAAATCACAAGGAACTGGTAGATCATTTCCATGACATCTTGCTAGGGCAAGTCTAGCTGAGGAAGGGTGTGGAGCGGCTTGCTAACAAGGTGGGTGTCAAAATCAAAGATAAAGAAAAGGAAGAATATAGGTTCATATGCGACCATGATACTGCCTTCATGGGCCTTATAGGTTAGGAAGGAAACTAGGAGGTTTTAGTTTGTCTGTGTTAGTTTGATAGCTATTTTTTTATAGTTGGTTTGGGGATGGCCTTGTAATTTTCCTCCCTCTCGGCATGTATAAACTCTCTCTATTTTAGTTTCTAAGACATACTCAGACTATATGGGCTTGCCTAGATTTTGAAAGGGTCCCTGGTCCCCAACTAGGGTATTTACAAAAACAAAAAAAAATTGGCATAAATGATAAATTTAAATTTGAAACATCTATATTACTTTTTTTTTTAATAAAAGGGGTAAAAACTTTATTGAAATTCAGAAAAGAACATTACAAAGCATCAAAGGGCCAAGGCCCTAGTAATCCATAAGATACAGCCATAAAAAGCATGAAACAACATCATCCTTCACCAATACCATTCCCATCCTCAGCAAGAATCTTCTCCAAGTCATATCGGAGCTCATGAGGAACCTGCTCCCATTCATCAATCTTCCAACCATCTAAATGCTCAGAAGCCCACTTAGCCAAACAATCTGCTGCCCTATTCCACTCCCTTGGAATATGGACAAAAGACATCATCTCCATCAAAGAACTTATCTGCAGAATTTGTTGCACCATCATAGCCAACTGCCAACTAACATCAGAAACCTTCTATGTATTCAGCAAATTAATCAAAACCTGTGAATCAGACTCACAGATAACCTTGCGCCATCCCAAAGCATAAGCCCTCTCCAAAGCATAGAGGATCGCCAAACCTTCCATAAGGTTGATAGTTTGCCATCCTTCATGAACAGAGTAGAAAAAAACCACCGATCCTGAAAAATCCTTGCCAATCCCACCAATCCCAGCAGGCCCAGGATTGCCCCTTGAAGAACCATTAGTATTGAGCTTTAGAATGCCAGATGGAGGGGGAAGCCATCTTCCCACCCTTTGCACTTTCTTTTTCACTCGCCTTCCTTTCCTGACACAAGCAGAAGCTGGAGACAACCCCTGAATACACAATCTATCCACCAACTCAACATCTCCTTTCTCCAAAGGGAACACCACATCACACTTAGATTCCACCGTCTCCCGAATCATACTCATAATTTTGTGCCAAACTTGTTGAATCAACAACTTCTCACCTCGAAATATTCTGTGATTCCGTTCCAACCAAATCTGCCATAGTATGAAGGAAGGCCTAGCATACCACACATCTTGCAAGAAAGAGGCCATAGAAGGAGGTCTACCCAGACTACTCCAAAAATCCACCAGGGATGAAGCATGAACACAGGGGCTTTTCCAAACTTCCCACCAAAAATGCCAAAGCTGCAAAGTCAAGGGACAACGGAAAAACAAGTGAGAGGAGTCCTCCTCTCCACATCCACACATAACACACATAGAAGGACCTTGAAAACCCCGCTTCTGAATATTATCCCAAGTCAAGCACCTATTCCAAGCCAAAGTCCAAATAAAATAGTTACACTTTGGCCAAGAAAGCTTATTCCACACTTTCTTCCACCAGTGAACCTCCACCCCCTCCAGCTGGTTAGATAACAACACCTGATATCCAGAAGCAATAGTATAGACCCTTAGGATTAGGAGACCAAGAAAGAACATCCCCTTCCTAGAGGGAGCTACAACGTCTACGAGTAAGGATACTATGAAGCTCAGCACACTCCTCCTCCATACCAACAACAGGCCACTCATCAGGATTCTTCCATCTTGCCACCACCAACTGCCCATGAGAAGAAAAGGACTTGAAGTCACTCACCCTTGACCAACCAACTTCACAGAACCTCTGGCACAGAGTCACCAAATTAGGAAACTGAGAAACAATGGGAGGAAAACCATCCCAAGAATCAGACCAAAAATGAGCTTTTGTCCCTCTTTTACAAATCCAAAATAAACCATCCTTGACCAGAGTAGCCCCTTTCTTGAGTGTACTCCAAATCACCGAGCCTTTCCCCACCAGTGGATACCGAGGAATATCAATTTGAGGGATCCTTGGGAGGTATTTCTGAGTTAATATCCTGGCCCAGATCCCATCCTACTCCACACACCACCGCCAATACAATTTAGCAGCCAACGCCATCCCTGACAACGACGACTGCCTTAACCCGAGGCCACCAAACTGCTTCGGGCTACAAACAATGTCCCATCTAACAAGGCTCCATTTAGAGGACAATAAGCTACCAGCCCATAAAAACTGTCTTGCTAAGGAATCCAATTCCCTAACAAAACCCAAAGGGGCCACCTGAATCATACATCTATAAATGGGGAGGGCCTGCACCATAGACTTGAGCAACTGAGCACGACCCGCAAAGGACAACCAGCAATGGGTCCAATGATTAACTTTCACACGAAATTTATCTAGAATATTTTGCCAAGACTCCTTGGGAAGTCTTCCAATAGAGATGGGAATACCAAGATAGGTCAAAGGGAGAACCCCAGTCTGAAATCTCAAGATATGAGCAATTCGCCTCTGAATGGAACCTGGAGTATTGAAGAAAAAGATGGAAGACTTATCTTCATTGATCAATTGGCCTAAAGCTAGAAGATAAACATCCAACACCTTGCACAAATTCAAAGCTTCCCTAATTGTAGCCATACCCATCAAAGCAGTATCATCAACAAACTGCAAGTGAGATTGTGGAGGTAAACCACCTCCCCACCCCTAGCCCTGAATGAAACCTAACTCCACATTCCTTCTTATCAAGTGTCCCAGACCCTCAACAAGAAGAAGAAACAAGTAAGGAGAGAGGGGGTCACCCTGCCGCAAACCCTGAGAGGCGCCAAAAAGCTCAGAGTGCTCACCATTTATTAACACAGAGAAGGAGATTGAAGTAACACAACTCATAACCCAATAAATCCATGCATCCCCAAAAGCAAAAGCACCAAGAACCTTCCGAAGGAAGGACCATCGAACACGGTCATAAGCCTTAGACATATCAAGCTTGATGAACATTGCCTTATCTTTGGAATTAGCCATAGAGTGAATGGTTTCAGTTGCAATAACAACCCCATCTAGAATCTGACGTCCCGCCACAAAACCACTCTGTTCCTCAGAAATCAGCACTTTAAGCCACTTTTTCAACCTATCAGCAATCAATTTAGAGATAATTTTATAAATCACATTGCAAAGAGAGATAGGATGAAATTGACTTAACCTATCCGCCCCATCACACTTTGGGATGAGAGCAAGGAAGGTAGAATTCAAAGCTCGTAACATCTGTTTATTCTTATGAGACTCTTGAACAACTGCCAACAAGTCCAACTTGATAATCTCCCAGAATTCTTGAAAGAACTCAATCAGGAAACCATCAAGGCCAGGAGCTTTCCCCCTCTTCATTTGAAACACGATCCCCTCTAGCTCCTCAATCGAAATATCACTCATAAGATGCTCATTCATCTCCCTAGAAACCAAAGAAGGGATACAAGAAAGGACCTGAACTTCCTCATCAGAACCCCCCTGCGAGTCCTCCCTAAATAAAGAAGCAAAATATTGCATAGCTTCACATGTGATTTCTTGCAAAGAAGAAAGAGTTTCACCCCTATCATTCATCAGAGTAGAAATAGAATTGCCATGTCTCCTGGCTTTCACCGAGTTGAAGAAAAAAGCGGTATTTTTATCCCCCTCCTGAAGCCACTCAATCTGAGCCTTTTGTTTCCAAAAAACTTCCTCTCGTAGCTCACACTCTTCCAATGCTTTCAAAGCCCTAGTCTCTTCCCGAAGCAGGTCCTCAGTCACTCCATCCTCCCTGATCAACCTCGTAATACCATCCAACTCAGCCTGGGCAGCAGTCTTAGCATGGAAAATGTTTCCAAAGCACTGCCGATTCCAACGTTTAAGCTGATACTTGACAAATTGAAGTAACTTAGCAAAAGTATACATTGCTGTACCATAAGAAGGTCTACCATACCTCCACCACTCAACAATATAGTCATGGAGAGAGGAGTCATGCAACCACATAAGCTGGAACTTGAAAGAAGGAGACCGAGGCACATGAGCTGAAGAAATAGCCAGCTTGATAGGAAAATGATCAGATCCCCTCCAATCCAAAATTTTAGAGCTAGAAGACCACAACCCACCAACCCAGTAGCAAGAAACCAGAAAGTGGTCAAGTCGTTCCGCAATGCAGTTATTCCCAATCCTCCGATTATTCCAAGTAAACTGGCCATTAATGGGCTTGATATCCACCATATTTAAAGCTGAAATGTTATCCTGAAGTAGCAGTGCAGAAGGCTCAAGCCTCGCAATACCACCCCTCTTCTCAGCCAACTCAGAAATAGCATTGAAGTCTCCAGCCATAATCCACGGATGGAAAGGAACCATGCTTCGGACAAACCGGATATGGGACCACAACAGTTGTTTACCCTGAAGTTCAGTAGGCGCATAGATATTGGAGAAGAGAACAGACTCCCCTGTCTCAAAACAAGAAGCAATCATAGAGATAGAAGACTGAAAGGACAACCACCAAAGAGGGCGGATCTTTTGAGGATTCCATAAACAAGCCACTCCTCCAGCAGAGCCTTGAGCACCAATACACTGGCACTCTCCACTCCCCCACAACTTAGGCACTAAACCAAACATACACTCCACTGATAACTTAGTCTCCTGCAGGAAAAGAACATCAGGAGATTGACTTCTAACCAAATCACGAACAGCTTTTTGTCGAGGGCCACTGTTCAAGCCCCTTACATTCCAGGATAGAACAATCATTTCAAGGGGCTCAAAAAATGAGAATCCAGAGTCTTAACAGACCCTGACTCTACCAAAGTTTCCCCTGTTAATTTAATCTTATCCAAATCTTTTTTTCTACCAAGCTTGGAAGACTTTTCCCCAGCCCCTTTTTTCAGATCCTTTTGATGAAGACCCAAATGAGAAGAAGAAGACTTATTAATCTTCACCCCCTCAGTACCTACATTTGAAACAAGAGGAGATCCATCCTCACCACCCTTCTTCCCTACTATAATAGGAACCAATTCCACCTGGACTTCCATTTGAACGTCTGTGTCCATTTGCAAAGCCCTATTATCCTGCAAAACCTGAGTAGCTTCAGAAAGAAGGCCCTCCTGTCCTGTACCTGAAGCACCCTGATCCATATTCACCAAGCCTGGATTCACTTCCTGCTGGCTGAGATCATCTAAAACTTCAAATCTATTGAAAGAATCTTCATCCTGCCTTTCCTTCAAAGTCCTCTTTTGACCTCGATTCCTATTTCGAGCCTTGACAGGAACGAAACCATCAGCCCCATCCACATCACCAGGAATGGGTTCCTTCCCCTTTTCAACTCTAGGGGGATTGCGGGGAGGCTGAGAAGGCTGGGAGTCCACAGGCCTAGCCTTAGGGCATCTCCTCTGTAAATGTCCATATTCATGATAGAGACAGCACTGAAAAGGAAGAGTCTCATAGTCCAACTGCTGCACCCAAGAGTAAGGACCCGCACACATATCCACCGAATCTGGAAAGGGTTTACTTAAATCAATCTCAACACATATATGAGCAAAAGTCATCACCTTTTTAACTTGAGTCTGCTGTGAAGCACCAACTGGTTTTCCTAGCATTGAAGCTAACAAGTGTAAAACATCATCCTGCCAACATTCCACAGGAAACCTTGGAAGCCGAACCCACACTGGAACCTGGTTCGGAAGCTCTTCAGCAGGATTGAATCCTGCATGCCAAGGTTTAATGAATAACCCAATCTGATTATGAAAATAGGGGCCTCCTTCAAAGGCCTTATTGCGATCTGCCAAGTAATTGAATGAAACCATGAAAAAGTTATTTGCTAAAAGCATAACCTCCATTTCTCCCTCTGGCATCCAAGTCCGTTGGGCCCATGATTCAAGAAATTGTAAGGAAACCCGCATCCCCATAAACTTGTACAACAATGCATGCTTTGAATAATAATCAATATCTTCCGCAATCATCTCCAGCGGGATAACCAATTTTGGCCTCTCCTCACAACGTTCAAGACATCCATTGATCTTTGTAATCCGAGTACCACCAGACAAACCCGAACCAACCAACCCTAGATCTGGTGAGAACAAGTTATTATTAAAAACCTTCGAAGCGTGCGAAGGAGAATTTGCACCAACCGCTGCTGAGCAAAAATCCATCTTGGGACTAACCCCTAAAGACTCCCCGATCGGCATTGAAACTAAACAAGATCCAAGGTGGGCAAGCAGGCCCCCAAGAAAAAAGAACCACCACTAGGGTTTAACCGATCCACCACCCAGCACTGCCTTTGAACTGCAGACCCAAACCAACCAGGCACAAAAACCCCACCCACGGCCTCCAACCAGGCACAAAACCCCCGCACGCTTAGGGAGAAAGAGACACTGATGCCGCTGAAAAAACTTTGCACTGATAAAAAACACAACCCCAGACCTCCCCAAAATGCATGCACTCCCCACACTTCGCACAACCAGGAAAAAACCAGAGGATCGGGCTAGGGCACGAAAGCCCTAGCTCAACATGCAGAGCAAAAAATCAACATCCTTCTTCCCAAGATCAAAACATCTATATTACTTTCTTAAATTGTACATGTCAAATTAGTTTTCAATTAAAAAAATTATATTGTGATATATCATAAATTATATTGGAACATACATTATATGTATATGTATATGTATATGTATGTATGTATGTATTATAAAATAAAAACTCAATTTCATAAAATTTAAATGTACATATGTATCATATATAGATAAATGATGGAGATGCTACATATATTGTATAGATCACATGTGATAAATAACAAATAAAGCATAACATAGCTATATAACTAAACATGTAAATGAAAGCATGTACATGATATAAATACATGCCACATGCTACATAATATAAATAAGTGTGGTTCAAACATAAGCACAATCTAAATAACAAACAAATAGTCTAGCAATATCATGAGTGCCTCCTATGGGCAGAATGGGCCTCACTTAACCTAGGACTAAAATCATGAGATGAGCCATGTATTGAGCCCTATCCTAAACTCTATGTAGATCCCATCCATCTATGAATATCTGACTCATGTGTAGATCCCTGAACATAAAAATTATCTCTATGATTAAATATATATTAAAAAATATGGAATCTCAAGTACTTGTTTAATTTTATATAATAAAATACTTTAATTCACATCCCTCAACCACATCCAGTGTGTACTGCAAAGTGTCATGTCCCACCACTCTAGTTGATCCTTGATGGAAGATTGATTTTAAGAGTCAACATAGATGCTGTAAACCTAAATTTTATAATTTAAATATATATAATTTATAACACATTTACACTAGTTTAGATGGAAAAATTAATATATACCTCATCACTAGCAATTTGTGTAGCTCTATGGATGACCCTCCCAATCCCACTATGGTTGAATGAATTTAGGGTCATCACAACATCATCAAACAAAAGTCCATAGAATGATCTTGGTGGAAAATGTGGGCTAACAATATCATGCTATGGTTGAATCTATTGTGAAGGCATTGTAGACTGACCTCCTAGAACAACCTGATCTCCCCCTATGCCCTCTATGGCTATGTGACTATGTGTAGCTTAGTGATCAGTATGATGCCTGACATGTGTGGCCACAGTGTCAAGAAGTATCTTATACTTTGAAGTGATAAACTCATACACAACTAATAGATCATATGTGAGACATGTACTCAATCTATGAAACACACCCTCTCCAGTAGTCTGTGCCACACCACGTGGTGAAACTATGTGAGTACGGATTCAAAAGGATCATAACTTATGGAAGTGGAATCAATTGAAGGAATGTTGCTACATCGGTGCAAGATGTATCTACCAACACAATCAAAGGCCAAGTGGTCAATCCTATTAGCAATAGTACCTAAACTCTAAAAAATGACCAATCTCGATGATGCAAGTGTCGGCTTAGCTACTGGCCCTAGATTCAACCTTTTGGGAAGTACCAAAAGGTTGGGACTGACTAATGTCCTCTGTCTTCCCTGTCTAGCATGTGTAGGGATAGATGTGTAATCAAAATCAAAACATAAATGAACCTATGCATATAATTGTTTACAAAAATATAATGGCAACTCATCATTATGTGGCCATCAATGATGTGTTGCCAACTACTCTAGGGTATATATGTGGTCCAACAATGAGATATATGCACTTGGTCATGGGATAGCCTTGAACTCTATCTCATCTAGTATAGTATGGAAACATCATTTGAACCATATCTAATGAAACACTAGTAGGAAGTGACACATAAAAATCCTCATACTAACATCATCATATGGGATATATGTGTGAGAACCCATAAATTCATAAGCCAATGCTAATTCCTGAATTGGAGCAATTGTATTCACAAATGAGGTAGATATAAATAGGAGAAGTTGGATACCCAACTCTCTACAAAACAGGGATAGGTGGTGACTTACAAACCATATGAATAGCACAACTATCCTAGACAATAGTGGCAAGGTGTCCATTGAGATGACAAATCTTCCAAACAACCAACTACTTTGATTATGACAAAGCGCTTGTGTTGGAATTTGCCTAACTATGATTGAGTTAGTGTAAACTATAGGAGTTATACACCAACACCCCCCCTTAAGCATAGCTTAGGTGAGTTTATGAAAGATGAGTCCCAGCTATGAGCCTGATGAGGTACCCATGTACAAAGCATCTCTCAAAAAGTGGAGAAAGAAAGAAAACCTAGTGGGAAACAACTTTCCTCCAAAAAGAGAGAAAAAGAAGGAAATAAGACCTTCTGAAGAGATGTTTGTTGATGATCAGAACATCATGATGAAGAAATCTAAAGCATGTCAAAGTTTGTAAACTTTGCTAATGATGGATTGGAAACTTATAGAACTAATGAACCTTCAAGAACTATAGATTGAGATAAGAGATACAAGATGTTGCATGAGTGAATATTTGAACATTACTCAATGATGGACACAAAGTCAACCAAACTTTGTGAAGTCAATAATATAGATAGTACTGTGGTTAGGAGTACTAGAACCTCAAACTGTTATCACTGAATTAATCCCCCATACGAGAGATCAAGATTAGAAGGAAGGTTCATGAGGCCTTCCAAAAAGAAGATTTTGCTTCATTGAAAGAAGGATTAGAATACCATCATAATCCCCCCTTAATACTAATAGAATATGAGCAGACAAACTGAGATCGAGAGAGTGCAAAGAATGTAGAGATGTATAGGGTGTGCTCCAAGACACACTCACATGAGGTGAGAATCACAAATCTATTTTGTGATGATATAACCCCCAATACACTTTATAATTTAGTGTATGTACAATAATTTCTCAAACTTCCCTCCATGTGGAAACACTCATTTAGTTTTGTGCAGCACTTTATAATTTAGTGCAATTACAAACATTTTGCTACTGAATTCAAAAAAGATGCATGAATCTAGAAGCCGCTTGTGTACTGATGTCAATGCTGAACTATGACTGATGACTCCATAAATGCCAATATCATTAGTATTCAGGAACATTAGCTGAATTTGAGATGTGATCCGATGCAAGATTCAGGTTGATTTACCATAGGCTCTCGATGCAAGATATGAACTAATGAGAATCTGTTGCAAGATTATCGATCATCTACCATAGGTTCTCAAAAAATGTTTGAAGGATCATTTGATCCACCTGTTTCTTAATAAAGGATCTTTCAATCCACTTGTTTCTCAACCAAGGATCATTTGATCCAGCTTCTTTTAGTTGCAACCTCATTAAGTTAATTTAGGTGACATAATCCTCTTATGAGGTGACTTCATTTGTTCGATGACCTTCCCTTGGGTGTTTTCAAGTTCACAATGAACAAGGATTTTTGGTGAAGTCGATCACACATACAAAACTATATATATGAGTTGTAATTTCAAACTTAGAAGTACGAAAAGAGAAATAGAAAGAGAAAATAACTCAATGATACTCCATATACTTAGTTCTCCCCTACTTTGCGTATTTTTTATTTCCCCCCTTTTGTCTATGGCACTTTATTTTAGTGCATATATTTGCTTACAAAAAATAGATGAAAAGAGCACTTTATAACTTAGTGCTAGATCATCATGTACAAATTTACACAAAAAATTGGCATAAACAAATTTGTTGGAAAAAAATATTTTTAGAGAGAATATAGAGATAGTTTACCCCACCTTAAAGCATAATTTTAAATGTTAAAAAATACCTATTTGAAAGCATACTTTTAAATGCCTATCAAAACAAAATTAGGGCAAAAATAGTTGAAGCCCAAATTAGGGCAAACTTAGGGTATGGCGACCAAGAAATGAGAAGTGGTGGCCAGGAGATGCAGCTCGAGTGTCTCTTGTGTAGACCAAAGAGGCAATGCAGATGTCTTCAGGCACAATCCATAGAGGCTGGGTAGGCTTCTGAAGCAAGGGTCGACGTGCAGGGGTCCTTTGGTATGTGGTTTTCCCTGTGTAATGCACCCTCTCCTCTAAAATGCGGCCTACCTCAGATGTGAGCAGGGTAGAATGGGTTGAATGCCCTACAAAAAATGTGTTCGGTCAAGTGCCTTGGAAAGAGTCAGTCTCCAATGGGACCCCATCTGCATCTTTACACACGACAACCCACAACCTCCACACGCTGCACAGGGAAATGAGGGGGCACTTCCCAACCAAACCAGAAGTGTATGGATGTGGGGCGTCTCTCCTTAACCAGAGGCATGCGATCAAGGCTAGGGCACTGCTTTCTCGTCCTCTAAACATGAACCAGAGGGGACCAAAAAATAGAGCCCTCATTTATACAGACTCTGCAAAGGCATAACTACCATATACTAACAAATAAAAAAAAAATGTTCTTTGATGTGACGTGGAGTTCAAATTCACAGTGCGGAGTTATGTGCTCTGGGTGAGAAAATGCCTTTTTGTTGTGTGCCAAAGACTCCCATTTTTCTTCACAGCTTCCACGCCCTTGCAAGATAGGCGCTACCGATTGATGCACCTCATGCCTCTAGACTCGGATGGATAGAATTCTACGGATGGTAACTCATACTCTTTGCCTCTAATTGACTTCTAGGCAGGCCTTAACTTGGCCTCAGTTTGACCTACCTTCATGCCTCAATAAGAACAAACGAACCCTCGACTCAATCAGATATGAAAACATAGCAACCAGATAAATTAAAAACTAGCAACTTTGATTCCAAATAGAACTAGCAACAAGCTTAAACAAACTCTGATACCATGTGAGAACCTATAAATTCATAAGCCAATGTTATTTACTGAATTGGAGAAATTGTATTCACAAATGAGGTAGATATAAATAGGAGAAGTTGGATACCTGACTCTCCACAAAATAGGGATAGGTGGTGACTTACAAACCATATGAATAGTGCAACTACCCTAGAGAATATCGGCAAGGTGTCCATTGAGATGACACATCTCCCAAATGACCAACTATTTTGATTATGTCAAAGAGCATGTGTTGGAATTCACCTAACTATGATTGAGTTAGTGTAAACTATATGAGTTATACACCAACAATATAATTTGACAGTGTTTATCATATGGCTAAACTGATCTCAGATAACCACCAACATGTCTCTATTAGACATGTTTTATGTATTATGGATTGTATGATCCAAATTTGTCAAAGCATTATGGAGTCTATCAAGAGTGCTCGCATACAAGTCACTCCTAGGACTATGTATATTAGTAGTATTAGCACTGTGTATATCAACACTATGATGAGAATCCTGATCATCCATGATGTATGAAATGTGTACACGTGTATGCAAATATGCATTTAAAAATAAAATTGCATACATATAATTTATAAAATGAAAATTTAATAAAATTTAAAACATTTAAAATTAAAAAATTAAATACATTCAATATACACATTTAAATTAACAAAACTAAAAATATTTAAAATTTAAAAATTAAGTACATTCAATCTACACATTTAAATTAACAAAACTAAAAACATTTAAAAATTAAAAATTAAATACATTCAATCTACACATTTAAATTAACAAAACGTAGTAAATAATGTTAATAATTTATTTATCAAGTTATAAATTGTGTCCATAAATTACATGCGGAATGAAGACATATAGAATGTGGATACATGCACATAAAACTTAAGAACATATATCAAAACATCTTGATCAATCAACACACTATTTACATCATCGACAACAAGGATTAAAAAATAAAAAAACATATACAAATTCATTTAACTATTTGACATGAATTAATTTTAGGACATATAACTCTAGAGATGGTGCAGAAAAAACAGAGAAGATTGTGTATTTTATTCGATAGACAACAGAACATTTATACAAGGATAAAAACGGTTCTAAAACTACATAACTGTAGCGTAATAACTGGTAACCGCTGACTACATAACTGTAGTGTAATAACTGGTAACCACTGATAACTAGTAACCGCTGTCCTACTGTCTGAGTAGATAAACAATGTAATATTACTATTATGCTAACATTCCCCCCTTTATTACATTGTTCCTGCAATAGTACCAAGGGACCCCCCCTTGAATGTTAAAAAACTCAACATAGCTGATTACATAATATGAATACATATTTTATAGAAGATCTTCTCCCAAAGAACAAATCCTGAACCAAGCGAGGCTCCATCATGCTGTCTCGTCTACCCTCGGAAAGGCGTTGCTTCGAGCTGTGTTCTTGAGCTCTTTAGTCCCAAGCTCTCAAATCACAGAGTCTTGAATTATTCGACAATGGCCCCTAAGAGATACGATAGATCTCTGCCATGTTGTCTAGTGACCGCGAAAGGGTATAATTCAAGATCATATACTCTTTGAAGCTCGCTGGACAACAATCCATATTGAGCTCAACACAAAACCCCAAACCTGTCTCCAAAACAAAATCTTCACAAAACATACATTCTTCAAATCTGTCAGCTCCGTCAACATCAATAAAGAAAAACAAAACAACCAAAACCAAAAATGCTTCTCATGCAAAGCATCATCTCAAAGCGAGAAGCTAACTTGAGATGATGGAAAATCCTCCATCCTCCGATGCCGCCTGCCTCTAATATGACCTTGCTTAAAGGGCATATCCACAGAAATTAATAGCACCATCTGGTGGATCCTCATCCTCAATATCTGGTGGGTCTTTATCATCTTCAATGCAAGCAAGATTTCCTTCATTTTTGAGCTTTCCTTTAAGAACATCATTCGCTCGAGTTCTACAATCCCAAGCTATGTGACCATTTTTCTTACAATAAAAACATTTGATTCTCTCTGATCTCTTGTAATTGCTTCTTGAAAATAATGCTTTTTCCTGAGGATCATCTTCTGAATCTTCTATTGTTCTCTTCTCTTCTGATAGAAGAGCAGAAATCATACCTTTTAGAGTTTGTGAAGATATTTGACTGAGAGTAAAAACAACATTGTTGTATTTTGAAGGCAAGCTATTTAATAGGATGGCCCTAGCATCATCATCATCTACTGTAACCTTAACCTAGATGCTAGCTGTCTAATGAGAGACTGCAAGTTACTTATATGATTTGACATTGTGATTCCATCTTCCATCTTAAATCGAAATAATTGAAGTTTTAGAGAAAACTTTGCATTAATGGCTTTTGCTCCAAACAATTTATTCAAATTTTCCCAAATTTTGGCTGATGATTTATCCAAATCAATATGGTGCAATTCGGTGTCAGAAAGAGCAAGACCAATTATAACTTTGGCTTTATCATCTCTACTACTCCAATCTAATAACTTATTTGCATCTGTAGGTGCTTTTTCCTTTCCACTGACTATTGCCCATAAATTTTTATTCATTAGTTGCATTTGAATTTTCATTCTCCAAGTATGAAAATTGGAACCAGAATATTTGTCTAGTCTCCATTTAGATAATACTCAAAAGATTGACTTTAGACTTAAATATATTTGCTTATAAAATTTGCATTAACAAACACACTTCAATACATACCAATAATGGACATCCACTTTTGTTTGATTTCCAGGTTTTGCCGACTATATCTTCCTCTTTCAGTTGTACTGTGCCTTTGTTATGAATCATAGATGAACTTTCCACACGATTTCCATGAGAATCTGATGGATAAGAGTAACAGTAAATCTTCTATTAATGCATTCAACTCCCCATGCACAGCAATGCACACCCATAGATATTTCTTTCGATGCTTGCTCACATTGTAACTCCCCACGCACAGCAATGAATAAAGAAACCCATGGCAAATTACTGCGCAGGTGTGAACTGTGAAGATGTTTGCATCTGCGGCCACAACAACAACTAACAATAGCGTGTGTGGTCTCCAATCTCCACGTCCCTTCGAACAAAAACCAAAAACAAAGATTGAAAGTTAATGCTAACATTCCCTATCGCCATGCTCTGATACCATATGCAGAAAAAATAGAGAAGATTGTGTATTTTATTCGATGGACAATAGAACATTTATACAAGGATAAAAACGGTTCTAAAACTACATAACTGTAGCGTAATAATTGGTAACCGCTGACTACATAACTGTAGCGTAATAACTGGTAACCACTGATAACTAGTAACCGCTGTCCTATTGTCTGAGTAGATAAACAATGTAATATTACTATTATGCTAATAGATGGTACATCCAAGAATGTGATGTTAGCAAGATCATTGTGGCCTACTCTATTTAGAGATACAAATATTTATGTAAGAGATGTAAATTTTATTGGTCCCATTAAACTGCTAGCACACAAGACCCATGCAAGGTTCTTAATAATAGTAGTATATAATACTTGATCATGTTGGTATACATAGATTCCACAAGAGATTATACAACAAAAAGAACTATTACTATTTGTAAAATCCATGATAACATAATTCATCATTCTCATAAAAGTAGTAGGCACATTACTAAACTCATGAGGGATTACTAAAAATAGGACAAAAATTTATCCAAGCCTTTCAATATTTAGTTAGTCATGATACAAATATAAATCCCATCTTCATTGTCATCTATAAACAAGGGTAAACAAAATTGTTGAAGTTTTTGAACCAATTTTATTGCTTGGTTAGCACTTAGCATAGCTACTAGATTAATTTTCTTTGGTGTCCCTCATTTATATGTTTAACCCCATCCTTGATCTACTTATACTAATTATTCATTCTCATAGATATATCATCTCTAACATAGGGATATGTACTACTAACAACAATATAAAAAGAAAAATGGGGGATAATATTAGCCTCTATCTCATCTATGAATTGTGTATTTGTTCCTTGAATTTTTACCTTGCACCTTTTATTCACTTTTATCTCTACACCACTTTTCGCCCATCTCAATGGGTATAGATGTGGATGTTTCTCTATTTTTATCCAAAAAATTTTAACCAAATTATCTTAAATAAGATTACATTATGATCTTGGATCTACCAAAGCATTAATTCTATTCTTTTTAACTTGCATCTTCAACACAAAAGGATTGTTAAATTCTTCAAGTTCATTAATCTTAGTGGAAATGCATATATGTTTGTCATCAATATATTAACAATCCTCTACTTCCATTTCACCCTCTTGAACAATTAGGATAGATTTAGATATGTAACATTTTTCTCTACCCTTATTTCTATTTTTAGGAAATATCTCAATAGTATAGTTTTGTTTTAGCCTTAAATGGAATTACACTATTACCCTTGCTTCTATATTAGAGTAATTCAAAAAATTATTCTTCTTTAAAATCATCTTTATTAATACCAAATTTCTTATCCATATCTTTAACGAACTCACCAATTGAAGTTTGTTATTCTTCTGTTTTATCTTATTGCCTAATCATGTGCTCTTAATGTTTCCTTTAGAATTGTTAAATTTTTTTATGTGATGACACTTATGTGGCCTTCTAGTGTTTTCAATGGTATATTTAGTTACTCCATGTCTATACATTGACCTCTTGTTATCAATATCACACAAAATACTCTTCCACAATCCACAAAAATCACCATGCTTTTGTAGTGGTAATTTATCTTGCTACCAAGTAGTTTGTTAATTGGAAAGAGATGCTACAATAAATGGGAAATATTCCCTTCTACTTCTATGTATTTTTCTTACAATAAAAATGTATAAAAACATTTAACAATCCTTGAATTCTCCAACTAGGAGAATGTATTATTGAATCCTTGCATTACATGACTATTGATATGATTTCAATCTAACAATAGAGTTTTCTAGAGCCTTGGGAGTAAACCAACCATCATAGGAAGTTCAAATAGTGCTTGTGCATTTTAGATTCTTTGTTTAATATTTTCAGTGCTATCATTGGAATCTAGTGTGTCCATGTTAAATCCATGATGTTAACACACTTGTAGTATAGTCTTATGTTACATACAATTCTACAACACTATCAAACAACTAATTGTGCATGTGCATTCAGTCTTTTTTTAAGTTTTCCTTTGAACATACATCTTGAAATCCTTTTGGGTTGAGTACACAACTATTAACAATCTTTATGACTAGTTAACATATTATCCAAATCAAATAGTCCTTGTGGCCTATGATGCTTAACTTGGTTCATGACTAAAACACCTTCTATCTTCACATACTCACATACATATGTGCACACATGACTCAAAAACTAGACTAGGATTGGACATACTCATATTACATGTACACGCATACACTAGAGTCATTACTAAGCCTTTTCTAACTCTTTCATAACTTTGAAATAGTCACAACCTTAACGATGAGCTTGTCCTTGTCATTCAATTAGACTAAGATTGTCCCCATTACTTAGTTATGTTGATCTTGTCCCCATTACTTAGTTATGTTTAATCAAATTGAACTTGTCCTAATTAGCTACAATTTTTCATAACAAAGTAACCTTGTCCCCATTGCTTACAATACTCAATAATTCAAGAATTTCTCTTAAGATTTATGGGTTCCCAAAAATATCAACTCATTTATACATTTAATTACACATACATGTTCAAGTCATGGTAACTAAACTCATACAAGACTCACATATTGCATACACATGTATACACACATTGAATATTCATCTTGGGCCTAAACATTATTAGTCTAGTCATTGGAATATACCATATTAGCTCCTCTTTAGTTCCCTCTATTTTGACAATCCCTTTCCTCTATTACATAGATTTTATGCTCATGCATTTTGTTTTAGTAGATATTCTCCCTAAGATCTCTTCTATTATTTATACATTTTTCTAAGTTGATAATTTTATTAGCTCCGTAGAGTAACAATTGCAATACTTATTTGTAGTTGACCCTTAAATGAAGCATTTAATGCATATTTGTTTTGTATGAAACCAATGTGATTTCCTGTGGTTTTGTATGGGTGCTTACAATAACATTTTTCATTTATTTGTGTGATAAATCATAAATTATGAATTATTTATTCATTTATATGATGTTATGTTCATGTTACTAACTATAATGTGATGTGTTTGTATAATTTACTTAAAACTTTCCTTTTAATGTTGTCAATAACTACATTCAATGTGAAGGAAAAAAAATCAATAACTACTTCAGCCATTAAATATCAATAAAATACTTGAGATGTGGTTTCAAATTTGCATACCCATGCTATTTTCTTTTAAGTTTTATGCTTATTTTGAGGTAATGTCTTAATAGATGTATATAGTGGAAAATGACATGATCTTATATGAGGTTGGTTTTAGTTTGTTTTTAGGGTTTTGTATTGTTTATAGGGTTTTTGTTTTATTTTTAGGGTTTTTTTTTCATTTTTAGGGTTTTAGTTTTTAGGATTTTCTTTTAGTTTTTAGGGCCTAAATTTGATAGTCAACCTTGGTCATCAAGAAATTATTTTTATGAATTTTATCTATTCAATGGTGCCTTTATATTACTATGACATACCTTAATATAAGAAAATTATATACAACAAAAATGCTTAAAGACAATTTATGAAAAAAAATAACAACAAACCCTACCTGGCAGGCAAGGTTCTGCAGGATTGCGGGCTCATTTTGTGGGGTTGTAGGCTCCAAGTGGAAGTCTTTCAGTTAATTGGAATATGGGTGGAAATGATATTTCCAATTTTTTTATTTTTATTTTCAAAGTTTCGCTTGGAACTATGTTGTCTAGTAAGCTACTCAGCGTAACCTTTCTACTTGAAAAGCTCTATCTAGTTATGTGCCATGTGGTTTTGGGAGGAACTATGTTGGTTGACTACTTAACACCTAGAAACCTTCTACTCAGAATAATTTAATTGGCTGAAAGTGTGACACAACTATGAACTTTTACCCTAGGATTTTCTCTCACATGTGTGAAGTATGGGGGTGAGTGTGTACTTGATCCAACACTCATCCTTGACCCTATGAAGGTGGGATGGGATGGTGACAAGTCCACCATCCCCCTTCCCAAAACATACCCACACCACTTTTCTTCCAATGAACTTGGGAGTGGTTAAATCATCCCAAAAATTAAAAAAATTCAAAGCCCAAAAGGTCCCCAATCCTAAGGTATATGATATAGGCATCCAAAAACACTAAAATATACATGAAACTATAAAGTGACCCCAAATACAAAATCCAAGATTGAACACATAGGATGGCCACTCATCCTTCAAGCCAACTCAACATCCTACACACTAAAATAAAAATCAACTTAACATGACCAAATAAATCACATTACACCATTTCACAACAATTGAAGACTTTAGCGCCCATCGTGGACTAAGGTCAAGCTTCACTAGGAATTCACATTGGGTTTCTAGATGACCTTTGAATTTTCATTTGTTATGGAAGGTACCTGCATAACCTAGTTGTACATATCAATATGTCAAATATGTATATATAGTTGAAGCAAATTGAATACAATTCCGATCATAATCACATTCAAAACAAACATCTATACTCCAAACGATGATCAAAATCCATATAGACATCAAATACATATAAATTCAATTTCAATCTTTATTTAAAAATATCTCCTAGTGTCATCCCATATGGATCACACTAATCTACTGAACATATATATTAATAGTCAATTCACATCAACTTGTTTAATAGCATAATCCATAAAACATAACTAGACAACATATATGATCAATTAAAACATATATCCATCGCATAAATCAAACTATAAGAAAGCTATCTCATAATTTAGTCACCATCACCTTATTGAAGTAAATAACTAATCTAATCAAAGTAACAATGTCTACTAAAGTCTATCCAAATATCATTTATCCAAAATCAACAATCTAGTGTCTAGGTATCCCAATAATAATAAGTCCCAATGTCTAGGTATTCCCTATTTTTTTTTAAAAGATAATTATATATCAAAACATAGATAAAAAATAGAATTCCATATGCAATAGCTATTTCTTTCTCCTAACTCTTAGATAGAGAAATTGATATAATTAAATGTCATGTTTCATAACTAACAAATATAATGAAACTTTAATTCTTGACACAATAAATATTAAAATAATATATTCTAGGCTACCAATAAATAATACATCAAACATATTATTTGACATGAACTTTCTCATGACCGAATCCATCGCAACTTCTAATAGGGACACCATTATTCTCCTTTGTAGGGATTCTTATAGTGCTGAAATAAGATTGTGGGGTTCATTTATTGAAATCATGTCCCGATGATCCATATGAAAATTGTATGTAGATGTACACATCTCAAGTTTGAAAGATACTTGTAAGTTTTACAAGGATAGAGGCAAAGTTTTAAAATACAAGACAAAGAAGGATTGCTATCAACAACTCAAAATAGCACCAAATACCTACTTTTAAGCTATACGTACTAATCCAAAAAACATATTTGGTACGCGATTAATTATTATATCTAAATATATATATAATAATGAATGACATACCATTATTCTTTATCATATCTTTTTATAGTAATATTAGTAAATAATTATTAGACTTGTTGAAAGATATCTACTTATCTTTACAATATACCCATTTATAATAATGCTACTGAATGGTTGTTAGCCTTGTTGAAAGATATCTACTTGTCTTAACAATATACTTTTTTTTCTTCCTAATATACATTTTTATAATATTATACTAGATGTCTTTATTAAAATAAGACTTTTTATAATAATATTAGTGAATGATTGTTAGCCTTATTGAGAAATTTCTACTTATTTTTATTCTAAACCTATTAAAACAACTCACATGCTATTTACCATTAAAATATATTTAAAAGGTCAAAATACATTTAACCAAAACTAAAAACAAGCAGAGGTCATATACATCTGTCCCCACAACCAAAAAAAGAACTCTTTTAAGGGAATTATATTGTAAAATCTTACTCCATCACACAAAGCAAGTTAAAATGTAAAATGATACTCTCACGTAAAGTAGAGAAGCATGGGTAAAATTCAGCCTTTAAATATTGGCCTTCCACCTTTCATTTCTTGAATGCCAGCATGGAGGCAAATGAAGGGAAAGCAAGGAGGTGTCACTTTGTGATGGTGCATGGAGCAGGTCTTGGGGGTTGGTGTTGGTATGAAGTTGCAGATCTTCTTGTGAAAGCGGGTCACACCGTTACTTCCCTTGACATGGAAAGCGGAGGTATCAACCCAATTGATGCCGACCACATTTCATATTTAGAAGAGTACAATCAGCCCCTCACAGACTTCTTTAAAGCTCTTCCTTCCCATGAGAAGGTATGCATTTGTTGAAGGGCTTTAAGAGCTACCATATCTGCTGTATATTGCAGAATTCAGGTTGTGGTGGAGTGTGTCTCAGTTTAAACAGCAGGTGTATTTGTTACAATATATAATATTTTGTCTATTTTTATTGGACAAAATTGATTTTTGACTGTTGAAATGGATGATATTTAAAAATAACCCCAACACATTGAGCACTATACACAACACAACCTAAAATTTCATCAATAACTAATTTTTAGCTATATGTCTGTTCAGGTTATATTGGTTGGCCACAGTGCTGGTGGCTTCAATTTGAGTTTTACCATGGAGCGTTTTCTAGATAAAATTATTGTAGCTGTGTTTGTTATTGCCTTCATGTCCCTCAGCGGAACAATGATCCTTGATGTGATGAATGAGGTATAATGAATTCCCTCTATCTACTAATTCATGCACCACCATTGAATAACATTTCTCTAAAGCATATAATTTAACATATCTCGTCAATAACTAGAGGCTTCAGAGACTCCACATTTTACTATGCAAATGGGAAAGAAAATCCAGCAACATCCGTCAAATTTGGCACGCAGTTTGGATGACAATTTTTTTCACAGAACAGTCCTCCTTGGGTAAATCACTTGAGAACACAGACAGATCAGTTGCAAACTAAAAAAAATGAATTGAATTAGTGGTTAATGAGGTAAGTTGTTATGGAATTTCCATTGATTGATACGTTAATATGGCACAAATGTAGGATCTAATTTTGTTGGAATCGCTGGAGAAAAGGTTTCCTATTTGGCAAGAACCTCTTTTGTATACAGCTAAAACTATGGAAGCGTTGACAAAATATACGTTGTGAGTAAGGAGGATAAGTGTATTGTGGAGGCGTGGGCGAGAAAGATGATTGCTGAGAATCCTCCACAAATGGTATATGAAATTGAAGGCTCTGATCACAACATATTCTTCTCCAAGCCTCTTCGTCTGGCTGAGGTGCTCATACAAATTGCTAATACGTATGTGTAAGTGAAGCAATCACATTTTAAGGTGATGCAGATGGATATTAGTAAAGTTTGCGATATCTAGTAATCTAGAATAAACTTGTCACACAACATGGCAAGGTTCTTAATATTGTAATGGTGAAATTGGCATACTAATGCTATTTTTCATTTAATTTAGTATTGTTTGTATTTTGAGGTAATGTCTTAATGTATATAGTGACAAATGACATGATAATATGTCAAGGTTCTTAATATTGTAATGGTGAAATTTGCATATTAATGTTATTTTCCATTTAATTTAGTTTTGTTTGTATTTTGAGGTAATATCTTAATGTATATAGTGACAAATGACATGTATTGTGTGAATTTAGGCATAGTTTACCCATTTCTTTATTTATTTACACATAAACATATTTCTCTACATTTAGTCATACTCTATCCATTTATGTACACACTCATGTGTGTGTGTGTGTGTGTGTGTGTATAGTGACAAATGACATGATATTGTGTGAATTTAGGCTTCGTTTGCCCATTTCTTTATTTATTTACACAAACATATTTCTATACATTTAGTCATACTCTATCCATTTATGTACACACATGTGTGTGTGTGTGTGTGTGTGTGTTATCTACTTGTTTATCATGTTTGTTTATGCACCTACCTTAATTTAGTAATTTGCTATATATTTTGACCACTATTCCATTCTAGGATAAGTCTATAGACATAGAGGTGACGTTATAGTCATGAACTTGTCCCTTCCCAATTTAAAATGCAAAATTCAAATTTAACCAATTGATGTCCTTTACCCTTTAACCTTAACAACTAATTGGTGTGTGTTTAAACACTCCAAGTTAGCTGGAACAAATTGTTCTCTCTTGAAAGGAATCGCTTCCCTCAATATTTCTATAATCAAGTCTTGGCTTACTTAGATAACTTAGAGGTCTATGTGTATACACATAGGCATAAGACTACTTAGATGTGCCCTTACACAATCTTGACACATGCCTCATTGTGGTGTCAAGGTTGTTGGGCGGTTAGGATAGGTTGCTCAAGTTGCCTACTAACTAGCCAATCATGCTTATTTGTAGTCAGGCAGCTAGCTACCACTCTTAGTTGAGGAGTGTTTTCCTCAACTAAATAACTTCCATACCTCTCCTATATGTACACGCTTATTTGTCTAATCAATTAACTTCAAACTTGTAATCAGTAATGGCTTATTGATCTTGGCTCAACTTCTTATATGGTATCAGAGCTTGTCTAAGCTCATTTGTTGGTTCGTTTGGTAAGTTATATTGGTTGGCATAGTGTTGGTTACCATGGATAATTTTCCAAATAAAATTGTTTTAGTTGTAGTTATTTTTGTGCTCATTCCCATTAATGTTGAAAGCATGTTGTAAAGCTAGTTAAGGCTATGGAGACTAGTGTTTGAAAAAATGTGAAGCATTTTTATGGCTAGTGAGATCAAAATTTTCTTTTGAGTGTATGCATGGGTTTTACATTTTTATCCATGGTTTTAAATCATTGATGAAAAATGTAAATCTAATTTTCCTATTGTTAGAAACAAGGATCGACTAAATGCATGCTGATCACAAATTGGAGTAAATTGATAAGCAATGTGTGTACAATATATAGGAGTAGAAGTTGAGTCAACTCAGAAGTTGACTTCAACACTCAACTAGAGGTGGAAGAAGGAGTGTCGACAAGTGTCTTGGAGAGTTGTGTAGAACTCTCCAAGTTGACTTAACAACTAATTGATGTGTGTTTAAACACTCCAACTTAGCTGGAACAAATTGTTCCCTCTAGAAAGGAATCACTTCCTTCAATATTTCTATAATAAAGTTTTGGCTTACTCAGATAACTTAGAGGTCTATGTATCTCATTTCTTTCAAAAGGCTACAATGATCCTAGGCAAAAAATTTACAATATTTAATTTCAATTAGTATATTTCAACAAATATTTCAAGTTTGCTTTTACAATGATGACTTTTCATAGTTAAATTGATTTCAAGAATTTGTATATCTCATGAATAATTTAAATTCAATTTAACCAAGTGAACTAAAAATATAAATATAATATAACTATCTATACTATTCCCACAATAATAAGTTTTCAATGAAATATCAAAAGATAAAATCTAAGCTCCCAAGTTTTATTTAGTACAAGTATATCCAATTATCAAAGTAGACAATTCAATTAGATAACCACAACTAGTAGCACCAATTGAACATAGTTTCCTAACTATGATGATGCAATCTCTAAAGGATCTCTACACTTGAAATTGTAACATATAAAACCATCATATAACATGTATATTTTAGATGTTAAAACTCATAGACAAAAGAATAATACTTATCTATTATTTCATCCAATGCTTATAATTAAATTCTAGATACATATTAATTACTCAATCCCCCACACTTAGTTTTTAAACCATGAAAATAAAGTAAACTAGTCGATTGTATTCAAAACATAAATAAAATTCTAGTAGAAATAGCATAAAAAGGATTAAAACATTTTACAAATTCAAACTACATGCTATATACACAACTTCCTAGTAAATAAGCATGCATCGATGATTAAATCTCATAAATCCTTAACTAAAATCATTTATAGTTTTGACCAAAATGTTCTCAAACCTAGAAACATATCTAAGCTTGACACATGTCCTCTTATCCTAAGCACATCCCATGTACCCAAGACTTCATTTATGTACTAAACTAGAGATTTAGCAGTCCTCTTTACTCTACTTGTTCAAGGTAGTCTACATAGCTATTTTCTTCATTAATGATTCTCATATATACCAATGCCAAGTAACTATTTCCTTTATCTCACTTGACATATTCTGCAAGTGTTCATCAATAATTATAGTGGCATTATTCAATATATCCATCCTAGTGCAAGTGGTTTTAGGGAATATTACACAATAGACTTATCTCCTTCCTTTTCTATAGATTATATTTACTCTAAAAGTTCTTCTTAAAGTCATTTACCTTGGTCTATAATACATGTTTAATACCTAACATAAGATGTAAGACTATCAAAGTCTATTAACTTTTCTTCCTTCTCTCTAGTTTTTCCTTTGACTTTGTCAATATACATCTGTAATTACCTAGCATACTTCAACTATTTATATAATTGACTAGACACCTTTTCTATCAATCTATCTAGAATTTCCATCAAATACCTCTTTTTCAACTCTTTATTTTCTTTAATAAAAAATTGAACCTGATCCATTGTCACATCTAAGATTGATTTGGACATCGATGGAATATATTCTATCCCTTTTTTGTTTCTATATACACTTAAAATGTCTTGATCTAGTTTAACAATAATATAATTGGTTGATGACTTTCCCTTTTGCTTCAACAACATCTTCACATTCCATATTCCCTTGTCATATGCAACTTTAGTTGAAATCTCATCGATTTGCATTTCTCGATTTTACTTGTCCCATCTTGTTGACTCATTCATTTCATCCACTTTGTATCCTACGGTACTAGTGTTATAATTTGTATCACATCTTATGTGGTTGATATTTGAGCTATGGTAGTTGGGATCATTGAAGTAATTTGAAATGATACCAAGGAAATTGATAATAGTGGTATCTCTAGGGATGTAGCTATCATTGGAGTAGAATTGAAAATAGGGGCATCTTGTAGGGAACTAGGGGTAGGTAACATGAAATAACAAATGCATAGGTTTCAAATTTAAATGTGGAAGAATATGGTGTTGAAACTATTGGTAGAGGTGTATGCATTAATCAAAGACCTTAAAGAGTCATGTTCATTGTGCTTCATGTATCTCTTATTTACATAATAATTAATCTCCTTTAAATAATCAATGGGTTGTGGTGGAGAGTGTCTTCATTTAAAGAGTTTTAGTTGGTCAATACTGAGGATGCCATTTTAATTTGTAGGTATATGCCTATATAAGTTATATTGGTTAGCATAGTGTTGGTCACCACAGATAATTTTCTAAATAAGATTGTTTTTGGTGTAGTTGTTGTTGTGCTCATGCCCATTAATGTTGAAAGCATGTTGTATAGTCAATTAAGACTATGGAGACTAGTGTTTGGAAAAATGTGAAGCATTTTTATGGATAGTGAGATCAAAATTTTCTTTTGAGTGTATGCATGGTTTTTCTATTTTTATCCATGGTTTTAAATCTGTTACCATTTTTTGACCACAGCTCATAAAATTAGCTATGTAGTTAAAACATTTATCATTTTTGAATGGGGTCTGATTTATTTTTGTTATGAGTTAGTTGCATAGTGATTATGTTTTAGTATTGGATGCAGTTCAATTGTTCAAGAAGAAGGAGAGTTTTCAGATCAATCATTCCATTGGAGAATAGTCAAATGAGATAAGTATTCATTCACCACAGTGATTATTCATTTACAATTTTGAATACATAAGAGAACAAACATTGCATTGAAGGAAACTATGACATATCAGATGTCCCACACAAGCCATGGGTTATAGCTGAACTCATGCAAATACAAGTAAAATACTATGCATCTAATGAAGAAGAGGGAAAGACATAGCCATCATTGCCTTGTTTTGGTTGATCTTTGTAGAAGCCTCCAGTTCCTGCTCCCAACCTCGGCATGTACCTGAAAATATGTAGGAAGGTCCCATTAGAAGCTCTGGTTATGAAAATCCTTCATCAATCAAGAGAGACATAATACTTTAGTTGTAATGCATTAATCAAATGAGAGCATCCATGTACAGAAGGAACTGAAGAGAAGCAAATATAGAGCATCTTTGTTTTATTCTAATCTATTTGTTTCATGTACAAGTATAGGACAAATCATGAAGCTGTTTGAAGATATTCAACATGTGGTATCAAATGGGCTCCCACAAGGGTTGAGCCCAGCATGCCGCTGCCCCTTGATCTCAGAAGGGATGAATAGAAGAAGAAGATCATTGATGACATTCACATGACAAGTTGAATGAATAGAAAGACAATCATATACATCAGTCCCATTTCAAGACATGACCATGATTTCACTTCAAAGTATGAAATGCAACCAAGAACATGACCTGAATAGATGGAGGACAAAATTCAATGCATATAACAACTTATATACTTCTCCAACTATTATAAAAATGACATTCTCAGGCATGATAATAATCAGGAGTATACAATGCATTTGTAATCATCAGACTGATAAAGGAGTAAATGTTCACAAGTATTGACTATCTGAAAGTTGCTTACTCATCCATGATCAATAATCCAATTGGAGTATTCATTGTAAACCAATAAGCAAATTGCAAAGATAGATGAGTACCAAACTTCATACTTTCTCATTTATGTGGAGTGACAGAATTAGATTCAAAATTCAATGACATGAGCTACCTTTTAAATGATGAAATATATCCAATTATGCCTCACTTTTTGCTACTGATAAGTTGAGCATCAGAACAAGTGTTATCGCATGTTGCATTCATTGCATATCTATAAAAGAAACATGATAAGTATTGCATATCTGTAGTAGAATAATACAAGACAGCCAATCCAGATGGCTCATTTTGTCTTTGACAAACTCCAAAGGATCAAAAGGAACATTTCTTTACATGTGTGTAATAGAGTGTCATTATCATGTGACAAGGAGTAGTTAAACTGGTATGATCATCATCCTTATGCTACATGATATCATTTTGTGTCAAAATGAAATGTATAAGTGTATGGTTGCATCTATGAAAGAAGTTTTCATTATAAGAAGTGATCTACTAAAACTGGTGACAACAAATATAGTGGACCTGATTGATGTCCTACAGGACATCTCATATAATGCATTTGATATGATAAAATATAGTAAAGAGGAGCAGCAGAGGTTGATGTTGTTACAGTTTATATAGAACAGATAAGTGTTGCCTTCATTTGTTACAATGCCTCAACGCCATGACACAACCATGGTCACCATCATATATGTAAAGTGTCTAATAAGCACAATCCACTGAATGGACAAGTAAAAGTTACAGATCAATGAAGACATGTATGCTGCTACAGTGGAGGAGTTCAAAGTTCCAAACTAATAGTATCATTCCATATGCAAAGTTCACTGAAAGAGTAAGTAGAGCTACAGAGATAGAAATAGTGCATGCAATCATCACTTCTTTTGAAGAGTAACAGTGACTATGACTAAATAGTGACATCATGAGAAAGAAAAAGAGATACCATATGCCATATATGCTACAGAAAGAAGATTTTGTGCTCATAAAGATAAAACATTGCTTCAGTTTTCAAATCTGAGTTTATACAGTGAAGAGGAAAAATAGAGAGATACATTCATAGTGAGGCTGTGGCATATAATCCCATTTACATTCTTTTCTCAAATACCCACATCGACTTTTAGAATCTAATGCTTTTTGTAGTATTAAAGAGAAAGGAAAATGGTAAGTAAAACTATCCAGGCAGGTCATAGATGAGTATATTGTTTACACAAAAAAAACATGAAACCCTTATTGGGTTTAAAAAAGGAGATTCTTTCTTCTTACATACATTTGAGCAAAATAAAAGAAATTTCTGTGTAGTATGGCTGCGCGAGTAAAGAAGGTTCTGTGCAAGATAAATGAAACCCTCACTTCAAACACCAAAAACTTAACATTTTTTACATCAAAAGACAAGAGTGAAGCTACAGAATGTATTACATGAAGTGACCATGCCATATGAGAAGATATTTCACATACCCAGCTAACATGAAATGAAACCCTCATCATAGTTGCATAAACAAAACTGAAAGAGCAATGATGGAGAGGAACGGTGAGTTCACCGTATGATAATGCAGCAGAGAAGGAGATAATGGCCACAACCAGTTGAAATGGACATTGTCATTTTGTCATTTTTTTCACAAAGGTCAACACACAGAAGCCAAGAAATACATACATCAAAGGCTAAGAAATTGAAGGAACAACTACATGGCCACGACCATTTTATGAGATATAAACCATCAAAATACAACAAAATGCCATTGAAAGTTTCAGATTCAAGCTTACCAGGAGTAGCCTGTCATTCTGGCCAAAGAAGTACAGTGCTTTCGACCACTGAAGACCATCGAATGGAGCAAGAAAACACATAGAGCATGAAACCCCAAGTCAGCGGCCACAGATGCAGAGCCAACTCAACGCCAACAACAAAATGAAATGATTGATGTTTTAGGGTTTCACACTTGCTTTTGTTTCAACGTCCTTTCCACATTTTGACCATGCAAGCCATATAATCATTTTTATCCAAATAAGATTGGGGTTAACACTTTGAGTTCTATAATGCCTAGTAATCATAAGTAGAAGTGGCTGACAACACAAAGAATATGGTTTATTTTGTTAAGTCAAAGGTAGACATTATCATAAGTGGACAAGGATGTGCCTTCAAAATCTTGCAAGACCTTAATCTCATTTGTGGTTGACTCACTTCGGAGTCAAATTATTATTTGATAATGCATGTGGTAGAGTGTCTTTGACCTCCCACTTATGCATTTTTTTCTTTTCTTCACATATTTCGAATCTATGCATAAAGATCAAACAAGAACCTTGGAAATGTGAAGAGTATGCAGAATGAAGAAATGGTCAAAGGGGTCAATGTGATATGGTAGCATGCTATAGAGGCAGTGAGTTGGCATTTTTCAAGCCATATGGATAATGATGAGGTGGTAGAATATCGACACATGGAGGCCATGGTGTCAAGCCTTCAAGGCTTTTATTTATTTTTTACAAATGTGTGTAATAGTTCATATTTTTTATGATTTTTATAGAAAATCATTTGTGATATCTTGTAAATAACTTGGTGAAATTATAAACCAGATATCATTTTAGTTTTGTAAAAAATCATATCGATAGGATATTGATTAAAATTGCCATATCATTGTAAAGTTAACTTTAAAGCAATAAAATTATGAATTGCTTTTAAAGTTTAACTATTTTTAGGCAATTTATAGGCTAATAAAGTAGATCAAATATTCCATTTTGATTTGTTTTATTTAGAGTCATATAGGACAAATTTTGGAGCTTTCATGAGCAGAGAAAAGTAGTTTTATGGTGGGACCACATGAGAGGGTAGTTTTGCAACTTTATTTCACAGATTGGTGGCAGATTTAGTGTTTTATTTTTGGCTTTCATGAGCAGCTCGAAAATGGAATTAGGGTCTATTTTTAGGAGTTTTTGCAGTTTTCTTTATGAGAGATCATTTGGAGTCATTTATAGGAGGAAAACTTAATTGTTTCTTAGTAAGTTAGCATCAATTTCTTCTCTCTTACAGAGTTGTATATAGGCATTTGGCTTACAAATTTATTTTTCATGCATTGTATTCCTTTCAGTTCTATTATCAAATCATCCTGTTTCATATATTTTTTGCAGTCTTGATTTGATGTTATATTGTGACTATTTTAGTCATTTATTGTGTCTCAATGCTGTTTAAAACTTAGTTCTTCCTGGTTGTAGTTTGTGTTTAATCCAAACCTTGTTGTAAATTACATAAGGAGTAATTATCAGTGAAATTGTGAGGATTCATGTTAGAGGATCTGTTTGTGAGTGATAGGATTTCATCCAGTTTAGATTCTAGAATTAGTTTGCATTTTATTTACATCTTTCTATCCCTTTTCCCCTCAAGTCAGTAGTTTAGAAGTTATAAGAGAACTTGCTCACTTTGGATATTCATTCTCATGAAAGGACACCCACATTTGAGAATGATTCCATGTTTCAGCAAGTAGTTAAGTTTTCGTAAAGCTTAACAAGGGTGCATACTTGAATTGACAACAAAATCATTAATTAAAATTGTAAATATAATTTTGATGTGCCTATTACTATTCACATATGTATAAAGGATGGATAAGATATTTATTATTGAAATATGAATGGTTGAGTTATTATGCAATGGTAAGGAAGGTTATTGTGATAGGATTGTTCCCCAAAATGGTTTTCTCAAATGAAATTCAACATACTATGTGTTTCATTTTTTATTTTATTTAGATTATGTATGAATTACTTCTATTATGTAGGGTTATTGGTATTCCTTTTCTACACTCACATAAACAACTACATCTGATATGATCTCTCTACCAATTCCTACTTCACCAATGGTTTTAAACTTGATATATCATTTCTCTAAAAGGATATATTTTAATAGGCTGTCCATCCATAGTTGGAAGCTTTATAAATTCCACATTTTACTATGTAAATAGGAAATAAAATTTGGTACCGTCCCTCAAGTTTTGTAGCTAGTTTTTGCAACAATTTTTATAGAATAATCCTCCTTGGGTAGGTCACTTGTAAATGGATATATTTGATTGTAAGTTAACAACTATAAGAAAATAGGATCTTAGGTTACTAATTGTTACAAATAAAACATAAAATAAATTAAATGATAATGACAAGATGCACATATTTAATACATTACACAATATATACATGGGGAAAACCGTTTTGGGTAAAAAACACCATAAATCACCATTCTATTATAAAAAAAAATTACATTTATGTGTATAAATTAATAGAAAAAACTTAGAGTAATTCACTTCTCTGCACTTCCACATGGATGATAACACCTCCTATGCATATTGATAAGCTTCACTATAATCTCCAAAAAATAAATTACTTCTCAATAAGACTAAAGCTCTTTAAATATAGGAGGAGAGGTGGAATAAATACTTGAAAGGATACTTGTCACACCTATTCAAAACTATCATTTGTAAATAATTAACAATCTAATATTAGATTATTAATTATTTGAATTATATATTATTTATAAATCATATCACAAGAATAAGATTTTCTAACCTTATATTTTTAAGTACCAAATTGTTTTAGGTACTTTGGATATGGTTCCATACTTGAAGATGTTTGTCTGACCTTGAGTATTTTGTTCTCAGTCAATCAATAGATTGTCTTTATTCTTCTTTTAGATGGGCCAACTATCTTGGATAATTTATTTTGTCTTGTGAACTCATATATCTTCAAGATATTTATGACTTGGGTCTTGGGGCTTAGATTAGTTTATACTTTAGTTGACCTTGTTTACTAGATGTGGGATATTGGATTAGATAAATTACACCCTTTGATGCCATTTATGGGAATGAAAAGGATAATGGGGTGGAGTGTGAAGGGCAACTAATGGTAAGGACATACAAATAATGCTATTTTGATTATCCCAATTAGGTTATGGTTACCTCAACTACTACTCATTGTATTATCATGATTCTCTCTTAGTCAAACGAGATTATCACTGATGTCTAGGATACTGTTGCTACAAATCTAAGAGTAAGTCTAAAATAATCTATTCATGAATGTCCCATTTCCTTTGCAGATGAAGTGTTGTGTCTAGAATATTTATACTCAAGCTAGTGTTACAGTCTTATAGATATATGGCTAAAAACCATTACACTTGTCCACTGTTTGGATTGTAAACTTTTCAAAAATCTAATTATGGTGAATATAAAATATTTTCTGGCTAATTCCACCTTCTATGCATGTTGTCATATGATCAAATTAAATATTTAATAGAATTCTTCTTTGTGATTAAGGTCTGGGCAATAATTAAAATTGTGTATGACCTTATTATGAAGAAATGTAACTTTGTGTTTTTCTCTTGAGGAAGAAATTATTGTACCTAAATTTAGGCTAGCTTTTGAAAGCATCATTTTGTGACAAAATATAGTATACTTTAAAAAAAATCTTGCAAACTTCACAATAATCAAATCTTTTATAAAAGCCTTATGTTATAAAGTTCATAATGTATGAAAGTAAACTAAGGGCTCCAAATAAGTAGCTAACTATATATTAGAAAATACTTAATATCTGAATTCCAGAGAGGGCTACCTTCGGATATTTCTTGCATACAAATTGAACATTTCACTTAATAAAGAGGGAACATGTCACTCAAAAATAACAAGATGGGAAAAAAAAACAAACAATGAAAAATAAATAGAACACGCCATACAAAAAAACAACAACATACTAATCTAACTATGGTACATGTTTTTCAAATAATCATCAAAGGCGAAAATAATGTTTGAGAAGCTATCCATTGATAGGAATTCAGTTAAGGAACTAATCCTAAAGGTATTTTCTCTCAGAATCTCAAAGATCTAGTATGGACCTAGCCAAAGTTTTTTGAATTTTTAATGATCTCCCTTCCTTTCTTTAGGTTTATCCCACAAGAGAACTAAATCAAATATTCTCAAGGCTATCACCTTAGCTTTCTTTTCGAACCATCATTTAACTACTACCTAATGTTTGACAAAATGATGGAGGGCAACATCTCTCTTCTCTTCTAGAATCAACAGGTTCATAAGCCTATATTCTACTTTGTCCTCATCCTTAAGAAAATCTCTCATGAATTTTAAGACTATGATTTGCAAGTTTATAGGAAAATCTAGGTTTAGCCCATAAACTGGCTAGTATGGTGAGGTTCATAGGGAGGATTTAATTCTAGTCATGTCTTCCCATAAGGAAAACTTAAGTGGAGTATGCCAATCCTTAGGATTCTTTTCTAACAAATTCTTAATTACTTCAAGTAAATTCTTGTTAATGGACTGGACCACTTCTTTACCTTGTGGATAGTAATTGGAAGAAAATTTTAAAATACCTTATGCTCAAAAGACCAATGCATTAATTGCTTACATGAAAAGGCATGGCCATTGATACATACAAAAGAAAAAGGTATTCCAAACCTCATAATGATGTTTTCTTCTAAGAACTTCCTTACCTCATCTGTAGTATAGTTCTTGTAGGATTTCGCTTTCATCCAGTAGGTGCAATAATCTATTGCTATCAATATGAACTTGTGACATGTCAATAATTGGTATAAATAACACCAATAAAATCTAAAGCCCATTGGGCAAAGGGTCTAACCTCATACACTAGTTACAAAGGCATCATGGGCTTTGATTTTCTAGAAGCAAAATTATGACAAATGTGACACATTCTCACATGATGATGTGCATCTCTAAAAATATGGGTTAATAATATCTTTCTCTAATGATTTTATGTGCAGTAGAATCTCTTGAACCATGTCCAGACCCATATTTGGCATGAAACTCTGAGAGAATTTGTTTTTCTTCATGTTGTTCCAAGCATCTTATATAAATTCCTTCAAAATTCTTCTTGAATAAAACTCCACCTTTGATCGTGTAGTTGGCACTTTTCAATCTCAGTTCCCTCCATTGTGTAGAATCCAAACCTTCAAGGCACTGGTTATTTAAAAGGAAATGCACTATGTCTTTATACCATTCATCTTTTGTGATGGAATCAACTATATATTGTTGACAACTTATATGTGGGTCAAAATTTGCAATAAATTTAGAGATTCCTTTCCCTCTAATAAGTTTCATAGGTTGGATCTCCAAATGAAACTCCTATAGGATAGCCATCCATTTACCTCTTCTTTCTCTCATCTCACTTTGCATCAGTAAATACTTTATAGCTAGATATAAAATAATATCAAATGTTTTTTTATGCAAGATGTAGTGTCTAAATTTTTTAACTGCTCTTACTAAAGCAAAGGCTTGTTTTTCAAGGTAAGGGTACCTGATTTCAACATTCTTGAAAGGAGAACTAATTAATTCTATTAATCTCTCATCTCATGATTCCTTTCTCTACGCGAGAAGAGTTGTACACGAATGCTCTAATGTAAATGAATAAATTTAAAATGGTTGTGTGTAATCTAGACTAATTAGGATACAAGATTCAGAAATGGACTATTTAATCTTTGTAAAGTTTGATTTGGATTCATTAATCAATTTTAATTTAGCATCCTTCTTCATCATATCAATTAGAGGCTTAACTATCTCCACAAAACTAGTGATGAACTTCTAGACAAAGTTAATCTTCCCAAGGAAAGATTTCATTTCCTATTTACTATTAGGCACTGGTAACTTTATAAATATTTCTACTCTCTCAGGGTCTATTGAGATTCCTTTCTCTAAAATGACATGTCCTTACAATTTTCCTTTAGTTACCCTAAAGATGCATTTCTTTGGAATCAGATATATTTTATACTACCTACATCTTTCAAGTATTTTCTTTAGATTTGTTGCATGATTAGCTCTATCTTTAGAGAAAATTGTCATATCATCCATATAAATGATAATACACTTATCAACCAAATATTTAAAGGTAGTGTCCATTTCTCTCTAAAAAGTTGCTCCTGCATTTATCAAACCAAAAGGCATCCTCTTGTATGTGAAAGTTCCCCACTTGGTTGTGAAAGCGGTCTTTATCCCATCTTCATTTTTTAAAAGAACTTGATTGTAGCCTTAATATCCATCTAAAAAGGACATCATCTGAGATCCATTGACTATCTAAAGTGCTTCATCTAGGGATGGTAGTCATAAGGTTATCTTGTCCATCAATAAGAGGTGCTAATAAAAATAACAATAATGAAATAAGATAAGATACAAAATCATAACTATCACGTACATGTGTTATTAGCCTATGAACTTGCATTGACCAAAACCTATTGAGGCAGAACAATATCAAGAGAAACTCAGGGTTCTGCCCTACCTACAAAAAGCTACTATAGGAACATTGAGGGGTAGAATGATGGTGTGCCCTCTTGCACCCACCATGCCACATAATTAGTAGTGACCCCCATGTTATACATATTTCCTCTCTTTTCTACAGAGCCTACATCATCATCATCCATGCCAAACTACTTTATGACTGTGGATCTCACCCTATCTCCTTGTGGGAATGGTGATCTCTAATGTTGTTTATATAAATCTAGCTCCAACAGTACTATTTATCTAAGGCCAAGATGAAATAACAAATTCTAATAATGAAATATCTCTACAACTATGGTGCATCTACAAAAAATTCATTAAGAGCAGTAAATATGACCCAACTAAAATCTATCATTAAAATCTAGGGCCAATTGTCTATAGGCCTCCATGTAACATTTGTTGTCCCCATTCAATAAAAAATATATCCCCAACTATATAGCCTCAACTTATTATTATTAGTTCCATCAAAGAGCTTCCTAGAAGCTTCCATGATAAGAGATCCCTAATATCCCTTGTAACACAACTAACACTCAATATATTAGGTTTTCCCCTAGATGTTTCATCAAAATTTATTTTGAACACTCCAAGGGGAGGAACCCATATCACCTTAGTCCTCTCAATATTTGGGGGTTAACAGAAGATCTCTCATTAATGAGGCACTAAATACAACCAATTATTATTGATCTAGAGACTAGGGGTAAAGCCTATTGGACAACCCAATTAAAAATATTCAATCAGGTTATATGTGTGGAAGTTTTATATTTATGACAAGGATTAGAATACATAAAGAACAATTGAATAGGAAATTTGAGAAGACAATAGACAATAATTAGAATTGTAAAAATAAATTTATACTATAATATTTTTTACACATGATCTATGAGAAAAGACATGCCATGGATATACCTTTCTATCCTCTCTTACAACCATTATTCAACTATCATCCTGAAAAGAATCCAGCTATGTATATTAATACACAAAGATGGAGGAAGATGAAGCATCAAATATGTTCATATTTAGTTTCAAATATCAGAACCATTGATTACAAGTCGAAACATGTGGTGATGCTAACATGGAGTTATAAGTTATGGTTTGGACTACATGTGTCAACTAGGATGAAGATCCTACTAGTGAAACTACAAAGGCCACCATGTAACAATTAAGATTTGCAATATGATCTAGTGGCCTATATCCTCCTATATCAGCCACCCTTCATTGAAGAACAATGGCCTCCAAAGTAAGTAGGTGTGGAAAAAGATATGGGAACATATTGTAAATTTGCACTTCTATGAACTATTTTTCTTCCAGGAAGAAACTTGACCATCTTTGATGATTTAAAATAGAGGGATCTCCTACTATCTTGTCCATTTCACCCTAACATCAATGACTTGATCCAATTATTTTGAGATATTGCATTTTGGATTAATCTTTATCTACTAAAGTCTATCTATAAGGTCTAAATTATTCAACAAAGGTGGAAAATTAGAATCATAGGAGTTTTGGTTGAAGACTAGTTATAACCCAATGTAAGAAGGCAAATTAATCTTCGACAATACCTACAGTCAATCCCACTCACTTCCCACTGTCAATGGTTAGTTTCAAAAAATATAGCTGAAGCAACGTAATCATAATCCAAATAATGTATCCTTATCAAATATCATCAGTTAGTACCCAATAGTTCTATGCATTAACGTAATAAAATCAATCACAAAAGTCTGAGATGTGACAACTACCTTCTGAGTGAAATGAGTTGTTACTATTGATAGAGGAATGAGATAGCTACATTAGGGTATGTGCAGGATCATCGTGGGCCAAATAGTGGCAATGGGAAAAAAAATCACATCTTTACTTAGCCAATTTTACGAATTGGCCAACTTCGACTTTCATGGGTATGTTTAAAATATCCAAATTTTTGTTTTGATACCAAACCAAAATGGATATCCATTTTGTGGGTCCCAAAATAGATATCCATTCCAATGTGGATATCCATTTTGGGGGTCCCAAAATGGATATCCATTTTCCAGAAACATATATCTATTTTGTGGAACTCTAAAAATGTTTTTTTTTTAATTATTTTCATTGTTTTTTGCTTAGAACTTACAATTCAACTTGCAAATTTCTAATGTTACATGGTTAACATCTTTTCAATCAATCAACAAAGTTGTATCTCTTTAAAATTTGAACCTCTCTCTCTCTCTAGTAATCCCTAGTGAGTCTTGTTTGCAATGTGCGACATGCGCTAAGAAAACCTTAGGCTTGATGTTTAATTGGTAGTGGTTTGTAAAGCTATGCATGAGATCTAAATTGAATTCATAGAACCACGTAGTAATGTGTCAAACCATACAAGGGCATATTATATCAATGTGGAGGGAAAATTCTTAGGAAGGACATAATCATCAATGGTGACAATTGTGGCTTGGACAAAAAAGTGTCTCATATGTGCAATGATATCACCTTGGACATTATATTAGCAAATTTAAGCAAGACCATTTTATGAGTAGATGGTTGTAAGATGATTGTTGATGTGTGTTCCTTGCACATACAACACAGAATAAAATACTGGTGTACTCTATCCTCTCTTGAACAAAATCCCTCAAATGCTAAGCTAAGTGATCAGATGAGTAGACTCCAAGGTTCTTGATTAGTTACCTTTTGTGTTACAACTTGGGATAACTTAGCAGTAGGATGCGAATTACTGTTTGACACAAAGGGACTTACGTAAGTGCTCAACAATAGGAAACTTGTTTCTCTTGGATAACATGTAACATAGCTTCTTTGAAGGTCTACCAATACTATAACTTAAGATATGACAATGGAAGCTCTTGAATCTAAATCTAACAAAATTTTAAAGAAAATGCAAAAGGAAATGAGTTTAGAAGGCTCTAATCTAAATGCAAGCAATCACCACTGATTCACCGAAATCTCAACCACACTTTGATTCGCCATAAGGTAACAACTACACAAAAGTGGTGCTATCTTCTAAGGGGAAAGTAAGATTTTCATATCACTTCCATACACAAAGTAATTGAAGTTAAGCTCAGATGATGTTCAGACTAACCATGCACTACAATCTACCATCGACAAATTATAAATGGTATGAACTATGGAGATGCCAAACGTGAATCAACAACAACAACTTCCATAAAACATAAAACTAAATCGCTGAAAACAAACTAAACAAATCTTATTCTACAAGTGAACACTTAGAAACCATGCATTCATTTGAAACAACACAATTCACCATGAAAATTTCAGCAATGAATTTGTATTTATTTCAGCAGAGTCTTGAGCAACAATTTGTTAGAGCATTCCCCCCTTTACAAATGAGAGCAAAATGGGTTTATATAGGCCCCAAAACTCAATGGATGGCCAAGATTAAAACTTCAAACCGAGGGCCCATATTATGCCACACAAGCCAGTGGTTACAAAATTTACTAAAATTGGACCCTGCATTAATGATGCACCAACTGAGTGGAATACCCTCATTTATGACCTTTCCTTTTTACGGTAAACTCCACAAATCTAGCGATGACACGTGTAACCTCCTCCATAGGTACACTTGGCAGAGTCTGAATGGTGCCCTCTACGATTTGCAGCTCCTCTGTAGATTTGACAACTGTCATTTCCCAACTAGCCATGGATGTCTGAAATGTGCCCATGAAAGTGGAAAGCGTGCAAATTTCATCCAACAACTCCCTCGAAACAGCCTGTGTATGCCGAAAATACTTTGTATGCATCTTGTCTTTCAGCAAGTATTCATCAATCTCTCCATTAGAATCAACTACCCTATTTATGAAAACAAGTATTTTGTTTTGCATTTCTCGAAGTACCTCTCTTGTTTGAGTGCAGTCACTCTCAACCTTTCCCAGAACTTGCTCCTTTATGCTGAGTGCGCAATACCAAGAATGGAAATTATATACTGGACCCTGCTCAATCACCCCTTCATCCAACAATGTGGCACTTGGAGTATAAATCAGCCTTTTCAACTGAGGCATAACTTCTTCCCTTACATTTCTGAATTGTGTACAAGTAATTAGAATATTTTGAACTCTGTCAAATGTTGAAGCAGCCTCCTTGTACAACTTCACAATCTCATCCACGAACCTATCAGCCTTGATCTTGAAATTTGCTGCCCAGTCCTGCAATACTTGAGAAGAGGACCTCATTTCTTCCAAATGAACCACAGACTCTTGCGAGAGCAATGCCGGTGGTGCAACCATCTCCTTAGCTTGGCATAGTGGCCTCATTAACTACTGAATATAATGCTGAAATGCCAAGTTATCCCTCTCTAACTGAATCCTCTATTCTTGTTCCTTCCCTAGCCTTTCTTTGATGACAGCAATTGAATCTTCCAACTCTTCTATCTCCTGCTCTGCTGTGGCTGGTCCCAAATCAAAAGTATTGATGTCATATGCACTCAGAATGCCATTATCTACCTCTTTGCTGATTTTTGGGACAACAATATGCACTTGCCTTGACCCCGAGCTGCCTCTTGTGATCTTCAAGAATTTAGTAAATTTCTGATTTCCACTGTCAGTTTTGGCCCTGCTCAGCAAGTCTTCCAAACTCAATATGGGTTCCCTTTCAATAATAGATTTTTCCTTGACCCACTCTCTTAACCACTCAGGTAGATCAGACAAGTCCTCCTGACTTTCTTCTTGAACTCCCTTATGCTGAACAGTGGGAAGAGCCTCCTCATCAAACTCATACAACTCTTTGTCACCTTGATTTTTAGCTTCTGTTTCTATCATGACCACTTCTTGCTCCTTAGCTGATTTTGACACTAATTCACCAATTTGAGTACCTTGTTTGTTTCCCTGATCATCTTGAATTTTCAAAGCTGTCTGCTCATCATGTCTCACTTCATCTTCATCAATATTTATTATTTTATTACCCTCCTATCTTGAAAATGCACTAGCTGCCTCCTGATCATTAGTCTTTGCCTTCTTACTTGGTTGAATATCCTCATGCGGATCATCATCTTCACCCTCTAAACCATTGGAATTATTGGATGACCCACCACTTGAAGCATCCTTGGACTGATGTACACTAACCCCTCCAATTAGGTTGTAAGTCAATTGGACATTCTTCTCTTGGAGCCTACGAATCTGGAAGTCTACATACTTTCTTGTATACGATACTATTGGCATCATCAGATCATCATTGCATGTGGCCTCTTGCTCAGACCAATTGATGGTGAAGGGTCTATCCCTCTTCTCTTCATACAAACTTTGTGAAAGTCTTTTGAGATTCTCCTCAAGGTGATCTGGAATGTTGATCACTCTTGTTGATCTAACCAAGTCCAAAGACAATCGGTAGCAACTCTTCTTTCTTATTTCTATGTCATCATATGTATCTATCCAATGATCCTCGAGCTGTGGTTTGTGCTTGTATTTGCTCCCAAATTTCTGCCTGACTGTGCCAAATGGATCGAAGTTACTGTGTGCATCATTGTGGCATACCAAGTTGTAAGCCTGCAACTCTATCTCTGAATTTTCAGTGGCTTGTAATGACATGCAAGTCTCAAGCCTCCCGATGCTGATTGGAAACTTTGTTGTAGTCTTTTTCCTCTTTCTCTAGACCTTGTCAAATGCAACCAGCTGTCGTGTTACTTCCAACAACAACATTCTGTTAGTGGGGTACCTCAGCAATCTGTAAGGCAGTGATGAGAAGCCCTCTACACGGATGTATGTGAATCTTGGAAACTGAATAAACCATTTTCTGTATTTTGCGATGAAGCTCATGGCCTCCTTCGACAATCTCCTGCATGTGCTACCTTGTAATAATTTAACAATATGCATGGAAAAGGGATCATTAAACCTTTTGTAATCTGATATAGCCTATAAGTGCAGCTGAGGATAGCAATCATAAACCTTGAACTATCCTTCTCCATTTCCAACTCTCCCCTTGCAGTTCAATCCTGGATATCTCTCGTTTCTGGCAAGCATATATATAATATACGAGCTCATGTAAAACAATTTCGTTTCCTGTAAACCCTTCAATTGATCATCGATGTTGCTGCTGATCATTTCAGCCCAATCTATCATTCTTTTTCCACTTATAATTTCTTCAATGAAGAAGAACATCCAGGGCTCAAAATTTGCCGATTGTGGGCAGCCCATGATGCGGTTCAAAAACATAATCACATAGTTGATCTCTTGATGAAAGTCAGACTTGTGAAGTTTTTTAGGCACCCTACTCACATGTGGCCTTGGTTGCGTCAACCAGTTGTTGTTTATCACCTCCATACATTTCTCAGGTCCAGCCAAATAAAGCTGCAAAGCAGACTCCTTGTCGCAGAATGTAGTAGTTTTGTATGAGGGAATGTCAAAAGCCTCCGCAATCACCTCCTTTCTCAGATAAGCAAGTACCTTGCCTTCTTTAGTCATAATACATCTCTTTTCATGATTATAATGCTTGGCGCATTCTAATATCAGTTCTGGACATAGCATTGTTGGCAGGAAACAAGCAGCTTGCACAATCCCATTCTTCAACATTCGTTTGACTGGATCCGGTGGATTGGGTTTGTGCAAATTTTGCCAAATCTCTTGCATATTGGTCTTCCCCAGATTGGTGTCACAGAGGTTTCACCACTTCGAAGTGATCTTCATTTCTGGCCATGTTCCCTTCATGTCACTCCTCATCAGTGCCTGTCTGTCTCTTGTGCTCATTGCTCACCAACAATCCTAGCCTGATCTATCCTTTGCTGGAATTCGCTCCCTAACACAGTGCCCAATCTGTAAGTGCAGATGATAACGATGATAAAATCCCTTTATAAATGTCTTGGTTTCAAGAATTGCATCGCCGAATGAGTCTCAGACTCCTCTCATAACCATCTCTATTTACCTTGTTGCAGAAATTAGCATTTATGCTCATCTGAATAAACCACAAGCTCCGAAGACCTCAAATAAGAAGAAGACACCTTGTTCTGTGATGGTGCATAACGCAATAGAATGCAGGCAACAAGTTTAGCTAAGTCTATGCCTAACGAAATGCCTGAGTGCTCGCAATATCCCTATAACATTCCCAAACAGAGCTTGAGGTTTCCCTCAGACACGATTATGAAATTACCTGTCGCCAATGTGGAAACAGCACGCACAACTCTACTTTAAATTGGAATTGAATTACATCAACTGCCACGCAGACAAGCTCAAATACAACCAAGGCAACGCTGGCCCAGCCTATAAATGCAGCAGAGGATTTGCTAGATTCATCATACTATCAAGGACCAAATTCCAAGGGATGTGCCTGATGTTATTCGCTATCCCTTAATGCACCATACCAAGTTTAGCATAAACCCCACGATTTTTGACGTGATTTGAATGTGCCTGATGCTGTTCGCTCCATCCTCTAACATATTATTCTAAACTTAGCACCAACGGCTCACTCAAATACACGCGTCAGAAGTGCTCTTTAATAGCCCCATAATGTCAAACGATATCGTATCTAACATGCACGGAAGATGCAGATTGTGTAGTGGAGATAGTAAAACCTTCTGGCGGACCATCTGCCTAAGAGGATCTTCACAAATATTCACATAGGAGAATCCACTGCTAGATATGTATGCTCTGCAAATGCAAGGATCTTAAAGCGGGCCTAAGAACGTGCCTTGTATTGCCTCTGTCATGTGAATAAATTCCAAGTAAGCATCCTAGCGGTGGACCAGCCAATTAAAAGATGCACAATGTGAAGAATGCAACATTCAATCTACTCGTCACCAATCATGCAGAGTGGGCCCTTCTAGAGGTCATACAAATGGGAAGCGCATTTTGTAAAGAGGTCAAAAGAGTCCGCCTGAGGCAGAGATTTGAAGTTGCTATGACATTAGATACTAGTGCACAACAGTATTAAATCTGTGTTAGGAATAGCTAATGTATACTAAATACGAATGAGCATTTAGCACTCAAGCGGATGCCCTGGCAACTTATGCATAACCATCTTATTCGCAAGGCTTCGATGGATATGGACTTGATCACCATGAGAAGAGTGGGTCCAAAGCGGGCACTCAAGTATCTTATATATGTCACCTGCCTTTGCAAAGGGAATCCCATCATGCGCTTAGATGGACTTTTCAAACCACTGCGCACAAGGTGAAAAACAAATGATTTACGGTGTGCAACAAAAGGTCCGCCAGATGATACTTCAAGGAAAGCCAAAAGAACTTTGGCACCCATTTTTGAATGATCATGCACATTAACACGAGCGACGTGAATACCATATAACAGGGCCTACGGAATGAGCGGGGCTTCCCCATATGCGGATGTGTAGATCAATGCTCCAAGGTGATGACATTTTATAATGGCCCTCACGACCCTTCACGAGCTGTCAGCAACCTCCAATTAACTATACAAGATTCAGAATTAAGCCATGCATAAACCAATCGACCGCTGAGGGGCTCAAGAATGAACAACATATGCCCATTTACCCACAGTAAGCATGTGTGGATAAAATCTGCAGTGACAAACTTCTCAAAGTGTTCAATGGCTATGATCACAACCTCCACAACTCGCCAACCCCTCCCACAGATGCAGGGAAGCACAAAAGACCCACAGCAAAACAACTCAAAACACGGGGGTCCCCAGGCTCGGTGGGGCGATGTTGGAATACATCACAACATCTGGCGACTCCACAAGAGAAATGTTCTTGAACATTTCAGGAATAAAGACTCATTTAAAACCCTAAATCATCAAATAACCTTGTCAAGTCCATCCAATAGCTAAGAGACACACTCAAAAGGAGAAAAGAGTCATAAATTGTATCACGACATTTCATCTTTGCTATTTCATAGCATAAAAATTTCATTTAAAACTTCTTCAAGTGTTCTAGAGATAAGCAAGAATCAAAACTTCAAAATCCCTGCATTCACCCACATATTAGGTCAGATAAACATGAAAACTTAATCAAGGCGTCAAAATCAAAAGCTTAGGACAACCATTTCATTCTGGAAGATCCAAGTGTGTGCAATTGAGTTCATTTCCATCCATTAGCACTTAAGGTCACCTTAGTTCCTCCGCATTAAGCTACGTGATTAGTGCACACCTTATGAACTACCTGGACATGGCCCCACTGCCAGCGAGCGTCTATAGCCCCGATGGATTTGTCTCGTAATTCCACTTGAGCAGAGCCCTACTGCTGGTCAGGCATCCATAGCCCCAGTAAAGATTACTCGATTGTCCATCTAACTGAGTTATGGTGTGTGATTCATGATTTTCTTTCATTTCTTTTCTTTTCTTTTGATTTTTAGCATGCTTTTGCTTGGTAGAGTACAATGCAGTACTGCTACGTGATAACTCAGCTAGCTGGGTGTGGACTTACGATGGCGGCAAAGGTGGACCTTTAGATTTTTCACTTAATACGAGATCACAAAGATTTACTTAGGTACTTCTAGATTTTAAAAGTGAAAAGATATAAGATCCCAAAACAATTCAAGTTGCCCTAAACAGTCAATTTATCTACCCAGAGTAGGAAACATTCTATCGAACGCCAACAATGGAGCCCGCAATGAATCTATCCATCTGACGCAAGTTTATCAAAAGAAAACAAAAAGTATTCATTTAAGGATTAAACATTTTAAACATATAATCAAAGACTTTCATGTCAAAATACAATGCATGATTCCCTTCTCGAGTCAAGTACAGATCTTAACAAAAAGATAGACTAAAGAGAATTACCTTCTGACTCAAAGAATCTCATGAATATTTATTCTCAAAATACTTAGCATTACCTCATGAATTCAACCAGAAGTGCTCTTATTGTAAAAACCACCCAAAAATAGGACCCCAAGGAAAGCCAAAACTGCAGCAAAAGCAGACAAGCCCAAAATAAAGCAAACCTACCCTAAAACTAACCCACGAAAGCAGGAAACAACTATCCTAACTATGTACAGATAGGTCCCCAAAGGAACTTAGGGTTGGAAATAATGCTTTAAGAATTGTCCATTGACGGGCAATGGAACAGATTCTCCAGTGAGTGTTTTCAGTTTGAAAGCATTCTCTCCCAAAATTTCTGCAATCTGGTAAGGGCCCTTCCAAAGATTATCAAATTTATCATGTCCACCCTTTCTCTCTTTAGCTTTGTCCCAGTATAGAACCAAATTAGAAATGTGAAAAGACTTGATCTTTGCTTGTCTGTCAAACCATCTCTTCACAACTCCTTGATGTTTTGCAAAATTTTCAAGTGCTATGTCTCGTTTTTCTTCTAAGTGAAGCAGTTGTGACAACCTAGTTTGGACTATGTCATTTTCTTCCATGTAATCTTGCATAAATTGTAATGTAGGAATTCTTAGTTGGATTGGGAATACAGGATCTTGGCCATAAACTAGATGATAAGGGGATGTACCTAGGGAACTCTTTATTCTCGTCCTGTCTACCTAAAGAGCAAACTTAAGTTGCGTATGCCAATCTCTCGGGTTTTTGTCCAATAGTTTCTTAATTGCACCTAGCAAGTTTTTGTTGGTGGATTTGGCTAGGCCATTTCCTTGCGGGTAATAGTTTGATGAAAATTTTAGTGTAATGCCATATTCAAAGGCCCAGTTAGAAAATTTTAGTGAAGCAAAAGTAGGACCATTATCACAAACAAGTGCATGTGGACATCCAAACCTAGTGATAATATTTTCTTCAAGAAATTTAATCACAACATCAGAAGTACAAAATTTTAAAGCATGAGCCTCAGACCACCTGGTACAGTAATCAGTAGCAGTTAGAATATACCTGTGTTGTGCTGAGGAAGGTGGGTTAATCATACCAATAAAGTCCAAACCCCATTGAGCAAAAGGTCTTACTTCGATCACCGGTTGAAGTGGCATGGCTGGATTTCTTTCCCTCGAAGCAGCTACCTGGCATGTGTGACACCTCTTGACATGGTCATAGGCATCATGAAACAAAGTGGGCCAATTATAGCCTGCCCTCAGAATCTGGTGTGCTGTAGCTAAACCACCCCCATGACATGTTCCAAATTTACCGTGGAAGTGTTCCATTATCTGACCTGCTTCATCCTTTCCTAGGCATCTCAAATATATCCCTTCATGATTCTTTCTAAACAGGACTAATCCTTGGAGCATGAAATGCTGACTTTTTATTCTCAAAGCTCTCTTCTGGGTTGAATTCATATGTGTCAGACACTTCTGATTTAACAGACAATATATAATGTCATTATACCACTCATCAGGTGATATGTCCTCAAGGGTATAAACATGTTGCACCAACCCTGGTCCATCAGTTGCAATCATTTGAGTTAGTCCTTGTCCTCGAACAAGCTTCATTGGTTGTATTTCAATATCATATTCTTGAATGGTGGCGACCCACTTGCCTCTTCTTTCTCCCAACTCATTCTGCATAAGCAGGGTCTTGACTGCCACATCTGGAACAATAGCATATATTTTACTTCTCAAAATGTAATGTCTGAATTACTTAATTGTTTTGACCAATGCATAAGCTTGTTTTTCCACATTGGGATATCTCAGTTTAGCATCTTTCAATGGTGTGCTCATGAAAGCTATTGGGTGTTCGTCTTTTTCTTCATTTCTCTGGGTGAGAGTTGCCGCACAAGTATGCTCTGAAGCAAACGAATATAGATAAAATGGCCTTGTGTAGTCTGGGCTTATCAAAATAGGAGCATCAGCAATAGCTTGTTTCATTTCTTCAAATGCCTTTCTTGCAGAAATTGTCCACTCTATCTTCGCATCTTTCTTCAACATGTCATTCAATGGTTTAACAATCTCTGCAAATCCTGTAATGAACTTCCTAACAAAGTTTATCTTCCTGAAGAATGACTTCAGCTCCTTCTTACTTGCAGGCATATCAATCTTGGAAATAGCTTCTATTCTGCTTGGATCTATTGAAATTCCCTTCTCTGAAATCACATGTCCCAATAATTTGCCTTCTGTTACTCCAAACGTACACTTTTTTGGATTCGGTGAGATTTCGTGTTTTCTACATCTTTGAAATACTTTCCTCAAATCCTCTATGTGATCTTCCCTTTTGTGAGAGAAAACTGTGAGATCATCCATGTATATGATTATACATTTTCTGATCAAATCATGAAAAGCAATGTCCATAGCTCTTTGAAAGGTTGCTCCGGCGTTAATCAGTCCAAATGGCATTCACCTGTATGCATAATTTCCCCACTTGCAAGTGAAAGTAGTCTTCAATCTATCTTCTGGTTCCACCATCACTTGGTTGTACCCTGAATATCCATCTAGGAAAGACATCATCTGGGAACCATTCACAATTTGCAACACTTCATCCAATGAAGGAAGTGGATAATTGTCCTTCTCTGATGCCTTGTTCAAATTCCTGAAATCTACTCACAATCTTATTTCTCCATTTTTTTTACGAACGGGAACAAGATTGGTGACCCACGTTGAGTGCCTTACTGGAAATATTATCCTTGCGTTCAATAGCTTCTTTACCTCTTTATATATCAATGGTTCTAAAAGTGGATTGATAGGCCTCTGCCTTTGTCTGAACGGCTTGTTGTTGGGTTTCAGAGGAATGGTGTGTGTAATGATTGATGTATCATAAGTCTTTAAATCATCATAACTCCATGCTATAATGTCTGAAAATTCTTTCATGCATTTGAGTATACCTTCCTTTTCTTTAGGTCTACACACCTTTCCTATTAACACATTCTTCTCTTCATTACATGTTCCTATATTGATAAGTTCACATTTATCTCCTTGAATCTTATGATGTCTCAATGCACTCAATTGATCTGAATCAAAGAGTCTTTCTAACTCAACCATCCCTCATGGTATTGTGTTATTTTTTAGGTTTAAGATACCCTCTGCATCTAATTCTGCTTGTTCTAAATCTTCTTCATCTATGATTTGAGCTTCAAAAACCCCAGAATTTGTGATGAAATCCAATATGTGTTTATCATCATTGAATACCTGAAAATTTGTAACCTTATTAGGGACTGATGGTACCGAGACTAACTCTACAGTGAACTTTTTCAACCCATTCATGGCAAGTGGTGTAAGTGAACTTGCAGCTTGTTCTAGGGAATTAGCAACTTGATTCTTTGATCTGTAAACTGATTTGATGTTGAATGCATCAAAACTTTCGATCAAATCCCAAACATGATTTCTATACCTCTTCAATCTCTTATCATGACAAACATACTTCTTTCTTATTTGCTTGACAATTACCTCGGAATCTCCGTAAACATGTAGAATCTTAGCTCCTTTCTTGATAGCCATCAATAACCCATGAACTAATGATTCATACTTTGCCACATTATTTGTACATGGAAATTGCAGTCTATGTCAGCCAAGAATGATTCGCCTGATGGATTGATTAACTCGAACCCAGCACCAGCTCCTTGTTTCGACTTGGACCCATCAAAACGCAAAGTCCATACTTGATTTCCTTCTTGATCAATTGAAACTTTGCTTGGATTTTCTCTTCCCTTACCCTTCTTGGGAGTCCTCGGTGAAATTGGATCCTTCTTCAGTTGATCGTCACTTTTTTCAGATTTTTCAATTATCTCAGTTCTAGCAGGTAATTTGATAGGGTTATCTCCCTTCTTTACTTCTAGAATTTCTGGTTTTACGGCCTGAGGGACTTTCTTGTATACTTGTTCTAAGGCAACTTTACACATAGCACAGGAAAACTCAGAATGAAAAGCATTGTGTATCTGGTACCAGTTAGGTAATAATAGATCTTTGACATTTGCTTGCTGACCCAACTCTGTTGCTTGCTGAACATTCTTGAGTACGAAATTTCAGAAATTTTCAAATGTACCATCTCCTTCATCAGAAGCAGACTCATAATTGTGATCAAGCAAAATTTTAGTTTCATTGAAAGATTTTTGACCTTCATCTTCTTTCATTCTTGAACCTTGTAACATGAGGACTTCTTCCGTATTTGGCCTGTAATTCCCAAGATCAGTTTCTAGGAACAAGACCTCATTGTCCTCACCATATTCTATGATCATCAGTTTCAATCTTGGAGTACTATCAATTCTGATTTGATTTGGAATTCCTTTCCATGGTAGCCACATGTGTGAGAAATCGGTAGCTACATACCCATTCAATCTTCTTGACCAATCTCTACTCAAGAGCATGCCATATCCGCCTGGGATATCAACAACTGATATATCAATGTAGCTTTGGATTCTTGGATCAGATGACAATTGCATGTGTATATTATTCAATTCTCCAACCACGGGCACTTCTGTCTTATCCAGTTGTGTAACTTTCTTTGTGGTCAGTGTAGGAATCAAACCCAATCTTTTACATATGGTAAGTGGCATTACGTTGCTTGATGCTCTTGAATCCATCAAACAATTATGTAACATTTTCCTGAAAATACGGACTGATAATAGAAAGGGGGTAGGCTCATCTCTTCCTTGATAGAAAACTACAGACTTTTCATTTGGTAACTTGGAATGTGCATTCTTTTCCACATCATTTGACTGTGAGATTTGATCCTTTGCAATCCTTTCATTTTTGATGATCTTTTCACTTTTAACAATACTTCCTTCTTTTATATCCTTCATACTTCCTTCTTTTATATCCTTTGTAGGGTCTTGGGCTATACATACTGAGTTCATATATGGAGAAACATCCTCTGGCACACTTTCCACAACGTGTGCATTCTGAACATGGGATGAGTTAGAAGGGCCTGCCGTAGCATTCCTTGGAATAGATGTATCATTTAAGCTGTTTAAAACTGTGTTTCTAATCTCAGGGATTCTCATCATTTCAACCAAAGGCATGCTCACTTTCACTTTCTTGAATTCTTCAGTAACAATTAAACTTAGACGTTTCAATCCATCATTTGTCACAGGGCCATCTCGTGAAAGATTGGCTCCTTGTGGATTGTCTCGTGGCTGAACTTCTCGCATTGGAGTGGTTCTTTGAGCAGCATCCCTTTGTCTATACTCTGGTGAATCCTTTGGAAAATTTGGATTATTACTAGCATTTGGATTTGGTGGAGTTTGAAAATTGTTTGGAGGAACTGAAGAGGTTAATGGATCCTGTACTCGATGATTTCTTTGATAGACTTTTAGGGGTGGATTCCCAGCTGATTGTTGAAATGCTTGTACTTCCCCTGCTGCTTCAGCTTGAAAGTCATTATTGAATGGAGAGTAATAATCTAAATTTTCAATTGGTCCATTTGCAGATGCTGGAGAGAACCTTCCATTGTATTCCATTGCATCATAATCCATCACAGGAGGAAATGTGAAGTCTTCAATGATCAAGGCTTGATCATACCTTGTTGTAGGAACAATCTCATATCCTGTCGTTGCTTGAGGAACATCTTGAGCTTGCGTGTTTTGCATCTCCTTTTGAAATATATCAGTAGCTATTCTGAACTCTATACACTGCAACTCAGAATGCTGATTTGTGTTATGCAATCGACACCAACTTGATAAAGCTGCCTCAGCTAAGAACACCTTGTCTACTGGTCTAGGATCTGAATTTGAATTGTTTTCCAACGGAGAGGGAACATTTCCATTGTTTGGAGATGTATTCCATGTTTTGTTTTGTCTTTGGAATCCTTGATTTGTCCCTCGGAATCCTTGATCATAACCTTGATAATTTCCTTGGTCTCTCTGATTTCCTTGATATCCATTGTGATTTCCCTGATCCCTCTGGTTTCCTTGAAAACTTCTTTGCATATTTTGTAAATGATTATTTTGATTTCTCAGATGGGTAACTTTAGTGGATAATCTCTTCACTTGATCGATTAACTCTTTCATTTCATCCTTCTCTTCTTGACTCCTTGTAGAGGATGAAGACCCTTGTAAGTACACAGGTTGCGCTGGTGAAGTTTGTGAAATGGGTGCTCCTGGATGCAACACCATCTGATTGCTAGGTACCGGAATTAGATTCATTACAGGAGTATACTGTGTCAAAGCTTGGTTGATACCTTGAATCTGATTTGGCATAGCTGGATGTCCTATATGATTAAGTGGTCCTTGAGTATTCATGCCCAAGTTAGTATTCACTTTGACGGCCTCAGCATAGGCCTCCGTTAAAGTAGTTGGAGGTGTAGTTTCTCTCTTCACAAACATGGAAGTAAGGCGGTCTAGTGCTACATAATATACTTCCCTCGCCATTGCATCATCAACATTATACGGAGCTTGCAACCTTGTATAAGCCTTATGAAAGCGATTATTGAAAGAACTGATAGGTTCATGTTCTTGCCTCTTGACATCAATAAACTGTTTGTAGAGCTTTGACGGAGTGATGGGAATCCTGAACTTTTCTAGAAAGGTGTTTTTCAGTATTTGCCAACTATTAATGGAACCTGCAAGTAGATGAATGTACCAAAAGTATGCATCTTCACCCAGTGAATAAGGAAACAATCTACATGCTACATCCTCATGCTCAATTCTTCTGTTTCGAAGAGTATCCTCAAAAATCTTGATATGTTCCTCTACTGTCCTGTTCACATCACTGACCTAAAATTTAGAGCAGAATTGTTCAGGACTCTTGGGCATTTCATGGTAATTCACGAAAGCATCAAGAAGAGAAGCATTTGCCAGAAGCCAAGCCATTGGAATGTTTGCTTGTTGCACTGGAACTATTTGAGCAACTCCTTGTGAATTACTTGGTTGAGCAATTCTTGTATTTTGTGGTGGAGTTTGAAACAAATCTACAATGACCCTTATGCTAGGTGATCCTTCACTTGATGAATTTGTCTTCTTATTGCACTTGGCTTTGGAATTGAAGTCCAACTCAATCAACTCCTTTGAAGTTTGCGGTGTAGACCTTAGAATCCTCTGGTGTTTTTCAGGTGAAAAAGAAACAATGCGCTCCAGTGTGTCTAACTTTGTATTCCAAGAGAGGCCCTCCTTCTAGCACCAATTCTGTTGATGTGTGTTCCTTGCACATACAACGTAGAATAAAATACTGGTGTACTCTATCCTCTCTTGAAAAAAATCACTCAAATGCTAAGCTAAGTGATCAGATGAGTAGACTCCAAGGTTCTTGATTAGTTACCTTTTGTGTTGCGACTTGGGATAACTTAGCAGTAGGATGCGAATTACTGTTTGACACAAAGGGACTTACATAAATGCTCAACAATAGGAAACTTGTTTCTCTTGGATAACGTGTAACACAGCTTCTTTGAAGGTCTACCAATACTATAACTTAAGATATGACAATGGAAGCTCTTGAATCTAAATCTAACAAAATTTTAAAGAAAATGCAAAAGGAAATGAGTTTAGAAGGCTCTAATCTAAATGCAAGCAATCACCACTGATTCACCGGAATCTCAACCACACTTTGCTTCGCCATAAGGTAACAACTACACAAAAGTGGTGCTATCTTCTAAGGGGAAAGTAAGATTTTCAGATCACTTCCATACACAAAGTAATTGAAGTTAAGCTCAGATGATGTTCAGACTAACCATGCACTACAATCTACCATCGACAAATTATAAATGGTATGAACTATGGAGACGCCAAATGTGAATTAGCAACAACAACTTCCATAAAACATAAAACTAAATCACTGAAAACAAACTAAACAAATCTTATTCTACGAGTAAACACTTAGAAACCATGCATTCATTTGAAACAACACAATTCACCATGAAAATTTCAGCAATGAATTTGTATTTATTTCAGCAGAGTCTTGAGCAACAATTTCTCAAAGCATTCCCCCCTTTACAAATGAGAGCAAAATGGGTTTATATAGGCCCCAAAACTCAATGGATGGCCAAGATTAAAACTTCAAATCGAGGGCCCATATTATGCCACACAGGCAAGTGGTTACAAAATTTACTAAAATTGGACCCTGCATTAATGATGCACCAACTAAGTGGAATACCCTCATTTATGACCTTTCCTTTTTGTGGTAAACTCCACAAATCTAGCGATGACACGTGTAACCTCCTCCATAGTACACTTGGCAGAGTTTGAATGGTGCCCTCTATGATTTGCAGCTCCTCTGTAGATTTGACAACTGTCATTTCCCAACTAGCCATGGATGTCTGAAATGTGCCCATGAAAGTGGAAAGCGTGCAAATTTCATCCAACAACTCCTTTGAAACAGCCTATGTATGCCAAAAATACTTTGCATGCATCTTGTCTTTCAGCAAGTATTCATCAATCTCTCCATTAGAATCAACTACCCTGTTTACGAAAATAAGTATTTTGTTTTGCATTTCCCGAAGTACCTCTCTTGTTTGAGTGTAGTCACTCTCAACCTTTCCCAAAACTTGCTCCTTTATGCTGAGTGCACAATACCAAGAATGGAAATTATATGCTGGACCCCGCTCAATCACCCCTTCACCCAACAATGTGGCACTTGGAGTATAAATCAGCGTTTTCAACTGAGGCATAACTTCTTCCCTTACATTTCTGAATTGTGCACAAGTAATTAGAATATTCTGAACTCTATCAAATGTTGAAGCAACCTCCTTGTACAACTTCACAATCTCAACCACGAACCTATCAGCCTTGATCTTGAAATTTGCTGCCCAGTCCTACAATACTTGAGAAGAGGACCTCATTTCTTCCAAATGAACCATAGACTCTTGCGAGAGAAATGCCGGTGATGCAACCATCTCCTCAGCTTGGCATAGTGGCCTCATTAACTGCTGAATATAATGTTGAAATGCCAAGTTATCCCTCTCTAACTGAATCCTCTGTTCTTGTTCCTTCCGTAGCCTTTTTTTGATGACAACAATTGAATCTTCCAACTCTTCTATCTCCTGCTCTGTTGTGGCTGGTCCCAAATCAAAAGTATTGATGTCATATGCACTCAGAATGCCATTATCTGCCTCTTTGCTGATTTTTGGGACAGCAATATGCACTTGCCTTGACCCCGAGCTTCCTCTTGTGATCTTCGAGAATTTAGTAAATTTCTGCTTTCCACTGTCAGTTTTGGCCCTGCTCAGCAAGTCTTCCAAACTCAATATGGGTTCCCTTTCAATAACAGATTTTTCCTTGACCCACTCTCTTAACCACTCAGGTAGATCGGACAAGTCCTCCTGACTTTCTTCTTGAACTCCCTTATGCTGAACAGTGGGAAGAGCCTCCTCATCAAACTCATACAACTCTTTGTCACCTTGATTTTCAGCTTCTGTTTCTATCATGACCACTTCTTGCTCCTTAGCTGATTTTGACACTACTTCACCAATTTGAGTACCTTGTTTGTTTCCCTGATCATCTTGAATTTTCAAAGCTGTCTGCTCATCATGTCTTACTTCATCTTCATCAATATTTATTATGTTATTACCCTCTTGTCTTGAAAATGCACTAGCTGCCTCTTGATCATTAGTCTTTGCCTTCTTACTTGGCTGAATATCCTCATGCGGATCATCATCTTCACCCTCTGAACCATTGGAATTATTGGATGACCCACCACTTGAAGCATCCTTGGACTGATGTACACTAACCCCTCCCATCAGGTTGTAAGTCAATTGGACATTCTTCTCTTGGAGCCTACGAATCTGGAAGTCTACATACTTTCTTGTATGCGATACTATTGGCATCATCAGATCATGATTGCATGTGGTCTCTTGCTCAGACCAATTGATGGTGAAGGGCCTATCCCTCTTCTCTTCATACGAGCTTTGTGAAAGTCTTTTGTGATTCTCCTCAAGCTGATCTAGAATGTTGATCACTCTTGTTGATGTAACCAAGTCCAAAGACAATCGGTAGCAACTCTTCTTTCTTATTTCTATGTCATCATATGTATCTATCCAATGATCCTCGAGCTATGGTTTGTGCTCGTATTTGCTCCCAAATTTCTGCCTAACTGTGCCAAATGGATCGAAGTTACTGCGTGCATCATTGTGGCATACCAAATTGTAAGCCTGCAACTCTATCTCTAAATTTTTAGCGGCTTGTAACGACATGCAAGTCTCAAGCCTCCTGATGCTGATTGGAAACTTTGTTGTAGTCTTTTTCCTCTTTCTCTGGACCTTGTCAAATGCAACCAGCTGTCGTGTTACTTCCAACAACACCATTCTGTCAGTGGGCTACCTCGGCAATCTGTAAGGCAGTGATGAGAAGCCCTCTACATGGATGTATGTGAATCTTGGAAACTAAATAAACCATTTTACGTATTTTGCGATGAAGCTCATGGCCTCCTTCGACAATCTCCTGCATGTGCTACCTTGTAATAATCTAACAATATGCATGGAAAAGGCATCAATAAACCTTCTGTAATGGGATATAGCCTGTAAGTGCAGTTGAGGATAGCAATCATAAGCCTTGAACTGTCCTTCTCCGTTTCCAACTCTCCCCTTGCAGTTCAATCCTGGATATCTCTCATTTTCTGGCAAGCATATATATAATATATGAGCTCATGTAAAACACTTTCATTTCCTGTAAACCCTTCAATTGATTATCGATGTTGTTGCTGATCATTTCAGCCCAATCTGTCATTATTTTTCCATTTATAATTTCTTCAATGAAGAACATCCAGGGCTCGAAATTTGCCGATTGTGGGCAGCCCATGATGCGGTTCAAAAAGACAACCATATAGTTGATCTCTTGATGAAAGTTAGACTTGTGAAGTTTTTTAGGCACCCTACTCACATGTGGCCTTAGTTGCGTCAACCAGTTGTTGTTTATCACCTCCATACGTTTCTCAGGTCCAGCTAAATAAAGCTGCAAAGCAGACTCCTTGTCGCAGAATGTAGTAGTTTTATATGAGGGAATGTCAAAAGCGTCCGTGATCACCTCCTTTCTCAGATAAGCAAGTACCTTGCCTTCTTTAGTCATAATACATCTCTTTTCATGATTATAATGCTTGGCACATTCTAACATCAGTTCTGGATACAGCATTGTTGGCGGGAAATAAGCAGCTTGCACAATCCCATTCTTCAACATTCGTCTGACTAGATCCGGTGGATTAGGTTTGTGCAAATTTTGCCGAATCTCTTGCATATTGGTCTTCCCTAGATTGGTGTCACATAGGTTTCGCCACTTCAAAGTGATCTTCGTTTCTGGCCATGTTCCCTTCATGTCACTCCTCATCAGTGCCTGCCTGTCTCTTGCGCTCATTGCTCACCAACAATCCTAGCCTAATCTATCCTTTGCTAGAATTTGCTCCCTAACACAGTGCCCGATCTGTAAGTGTAGATGATAAGGATAATAAAATCCCTTTATAAATGTCTTGGTTTTAAGAATTGCATCACCGAATGAGTCTCAAACTCCTGTCATAACCATTTGTGTTTACCTTGTTGCAGAAATTAGCATTTATGCTCATCTAAATAAACCACAAGCTCCGAAGACCTCAAAGAAGAAGAAGACACCTTGTTCTGTGATGGTGCATAACGCAATAGAATGCAGGCAACAAGTTTAGCTGAGTCTATGCCTAACGAAATGCCTGAGTGCTCGCAATATCCCTATAACATTCCCAAACAGAGCTTGAGGTTTCCCTTAGACACTTATGAAATTACCTTTTGCCAATGTGGAAACAGCACGCACAACTCTACTTTAAATTGGAATTGAATTACATCAACTGCCGCGTAGACAAGCTCAAATACAACCAAGGCAATGCTGGCCTAGCCTGTAAATGCAGTAGAGGATTTGCTAGATTTGTCATACTATCAAGGACGAAATTCCAAGGGACGTGCCTGATGTTATTCGCTAGCCCTTAATGCACCATACCAAGTTTAGCATAAACCCCACAATTTCTGACGTGATTTGAATGTGCCTGATGCTATTCGCTCCATCCTCTGATATATTATTCTAAACTTAGCACCAACGGCTCACTCAAATACATGCATCAGAACAGCTCTTTAATTGCCCCATAATGTCAAACGATATCATATCTAACGTGTACAGAAGATGCAGATTGTGTAGTGGAGATAGTAAAACCTTTCTGGCGGACCATCTACCTAAGAGGATCTTCACAAATATTCGCATAGGAGAATCCACCGCTAGATATGTATGCTCTGCAAATGCAAGGATCTTAAAGCAGCCTAAGAATGTGCCTTGTATTGCCTCTGTCATGTGAATAAATTCCAAGTTAGCATCTTGGCGGTGGACCAGCCAATTAAAAGATGCACAATGTGAAGAACGCAACATTCAATCTACTCGTCACCAATCATGCAGAGCGGGCCCTTCTAGAGGTCATACAAATGGGAAGCGTGTTTTGCAAAGAGGTCAAAAGAGTCCGCCTAAGGCAGAGATTTTAAGTTGCTATGACGTTAGATACTAGTGCACAGCGGTATTAAATCTGCGTTAGGAATAGCTAATGTATACTAAATACGAATGAGCATTTAGCACTCAAGCGGATGCCCTAGCAACTTATGCATAACCGTCTTATTCGCGAGGCTTCAATGGATATGGACTTGATCACCATGAGAAGAGTGGGTCCAAAGCGGGCACTCAAGTATCTTATGTATGTCACCTACCTTTGCAAGGGGAATCCCATCATGCGCTTAGATGGACTTTTGAAACCACTACGCACAAGGTGAAAAACAAATGATTTGCGGTGTGCAACAAAAGGTCCGCCAGATGATACTTCAAGGAAAGCCAAAAGAACTTTGGCGCCCATTTTTGAATGATCATGCACATTAACATGAGCGACGTGAATACCATATAACGGGGCCTAAGGAATTAGCGGGGCTTCCCCATATGCCCAATGTGTAGATCAATGCTCCAAGGTGATGACATTTTATAATGGCCCTCACGACCCTTCACGAGCTACCAGCAACCTCCAATAAACTATACAAGATTCAGAATTAAGCCATGCATAAACCAATCGATCGCTGAGGGGCTCAAGAATGAACAACATATGCCCATTTACCCACGGTAAGCATGTGTGGATAAAATTTGCAGTGACAAACTTCTCAAAGTGTTCAATGGCTACGATCACAACCTCCACAACTCGCCAACCCCTCCCACAGATGCAGGGAAGCACAAAAGACCCACAGCAAATCAACTCAAAACACAGGGGTCCCGGGGTCCCCAGGCTCGGTGGGGCGATGTTGGAATACATCACAACAATGATGTCAATTGATAGTGGTGATTTAATCCATCATATTAATGAGGAAGGACATAAGAAGGGTTAAGGTCTTCTAATTGCACTTACAACACGTTGAGTTTTTGTGTAGATAATAATTATAATTGAGAATATGTGAGATAAATGTCACATGGTGGAGAGATGGTGTCGGGATGAGTGATGATTGTTATGGCAATCTTATGGTCAAATGTGTTATGAAAAGGAGGTGGCATGGGTAGTGGGCTATCAATGTTGGGAAAGGGTTAGGGAGGATGTAATGCAGGAAGGTATGTGTGTCATTGTATGATGTTTCAAGGAATGGGAAGAAAGGATGGTGATTCATAAGATAATTTGAAGAATGATGGTAGAGTGAATTGGCATTATGGTAACTGTAGCATGTCATGGGGTGAATCATGTGTTAATACAGGTTGTGGGGTGAGAAAGAGGTGGTATGGGTATATGGTTGAATGGATTAATGAGGTGATTTAATTGGTGATGACCTAGGTGAAGTGATATAGGTAAGGTATCTTATGTGGGATTGCTAAAGGTGGGGATAGCTAAATGTCATCTTCTAAGGGTTCAAAGGTGAGGAAAGTGTAAGATGGGGATATGGGATAATCCATGGTTTAATGATTATTCAAGGGAGACTCCTTAAAATGATTATCAATTGATGGTTTCGATAGGGGGGATGGAGTCTATGAATGTATGTGTGGGAATGTGAGCTATGACATTAGGATTGTATTGGATGAATAATGGAAAAGTAGGGGCACCTGTGACCTAGTGATGGAAGGAGCCACATGATCAAATGATATTTGGGGAAGGGATTTTCTTAGGAAAGTAAATATTTGGGTGAGTGTCTAGGGTTTGGTGGAGAAGAATTTATGAAAAATTTGGAGGTCATTAAATTGACATGAATAGAAGAAGTACAAGAGATGGCTAATAATAAATGGTAGGCTCAAAATAGGATAACTAGGAGTATGATAATCAAGATCGAAAGAAAGTGCAACAATAATAGTATGATATAGGGATAGGATTAGAAAAAAAAGAGTACTACAACTAGCAAGAGGAAAGTGAGGACATAATACAAAGTTAACATGGCATGAACTCTCTTGGAAGGATTAGAATGGAGTATAAGAATATTGAACTAGTTGGATCTGTTAGGCTCACCAAATGAAAGAATCTTAAAGGTTAACCTTAATTAGGTAAGTTTACTTTTAAGAGTGGGTTGTTTGTGCAACAATGTGTAAATTAATGTTACCTAAGGATAAATCTAAATATATTAACATTCTAATAACCAGAGCTAGGACTAATAATTAGACTAAAAAATTGACAAATAGTACAACTTAGACACATGTAGGAGTTGGGAAATGGAAAAGAATAAATATTAAATGTGGAAAACAATGAAAAAGTGGTATTAGTTGCACCTATGTGGAGAAGTGGTCTTTATGAAAGATGCTTAGAATTATGCTCTATATCTATGTTATGAAGTTTTGAGAGAGAGAGAGAGAGAAGAGAGAGAGAGAGAGAGAGAGAGAGAGAGAGAGAGAGAGAGAGAGAGAGAGAGAGAGAGAGAGAGAGAGAGAGAGAGAGAGAGAGAGAGAGAGAGAGAGAGAGAGAGAGAGAGGAGAGAGAGAGAGAGAGAGAGAGAGAGAGAGAGAGAGAGGAGAGAGAGAGAGAGAGAGAGAGAGAGAGAGAGAGAGAGAGAGAGAGAGAGAGAGAGAGAGAGAGAGAGAGGAGAGAGAGAGAGAGAGAGAGAGAGAGAGGAGAGAGAGAGGAGAGAGAGAGAGAGAGAGAGAGAGAGAGAGAGAGAGAGAGAGAGAGAGTCGTAGTTTTCTTGTTTTCATTTACTTCATCGATAAGCGAGAGGGAGAGATAGAGGGGAGAGATAGGGAGATATAGGAATGATAGGGGGAGAGAGACAAGGGAGAGATAGGGATAGATAACTAGGTAGAGAGAGAGTAGAGAGAACACAGATAGGGAAAGATAGAGGCGATAGAGGGGGAGAGATAGGGAGATAGAGAGTGAGCAAGATGTATAGAGAGATAGGGATATAGATGAATGATAGGAGAGAGAGAGGCAAGAGATAGGGAGAGATAGATAGGTAGAGAGAGGAGATAGATTGGGAGGGATAGAGGAGACAGAGGGAGAGATAGGGACATAGAGAGTGAGTGAGATGTCCAGAGAGATAGGGAGATAGATTGAGAGGTAGAGGGATGATAGAGAGAGGGAGATAAGGGAGAGATACCTTGAGATAAAGGTTTAGGGTTTCTTAGGTTTAGGGTTTAGGGGTTTTGAGAGAGAGAGGTTTAGGGTTGCTAAGGGTTTAAGGGCATTATTTAGGGTTTATGGTTTATGGTTTAGGGGTTAGGGGTTAGGGTTTAGGGGTTTTAGGGTTTAGAGAGAGATAGATAGAGGGGTGAATGATAGAGATTGAGAGAGACAGAGGGGAATGATAGAGATTGAGAGAGATAGAGGAGACAGAGGGGAGAGATAGGGAGATAGAGAGTGATAGATAAGTATAGAGACATAGAGAGAGAGAGAGGTTTAGTGTTGCCCAGATTTATGGTTTAGGGGTTAGGGATTATCTTTTAAGGCATTATTTAGGGTTTTAGGGTTTAGGGGTTAGGGGTTAAGGTTTAGAGGTTTAGGTTTTAGGGTTTACAGAGAGATGGAGGACCAATAGGGAGATATAAAGGAGACTGAGGGGGAGAGATAGGGAGATATAGAGTGAGGAGTATGGCTAGAGATATAGGGAGAGAGATTGAGAGGTAGAGGGACAAAGGTGATAGGGAGATAGGGGAGATATATGGAGATAGAGGTTTAGTCTTACTTGGGTTTAGGGTTTTGGGTTTTGGGGTTTTGGGTTTATGGTTTAGGGGTTAGGGGTTAGGGTTTAGGGGCATTATTTAGGGTTTAGGATTTACGGTTTAGGGGGTTAGGGGTTCAATTTTAGAGGTTTAGGGTTTAGGCTTTATAGAGAGAGGAATGATAAGGAGATAGAGGAGAGAAATAGGGAGAATAGAGAGTGAGGCACATGACTAGGGACATAGGGAGAGAGATTGAGAGGTAGAGGGATGATAGAGATAGGGAGATAGGGGAGAAATAGGGAGATGGCAGTTTAGAGTTGCTTGGATTTAGGGTTTAGGGGGTTAGGGGTTAAGTTTTTAGGGGCATTATTTAAGGTTTAGGGTTTTATGGTTTAGGGATTGAGGTTTAGAGGTTTAGGGTTTAGTGTTTAGAAAGAGACCCGATGATATGGAGATATAGAGAGTGAGGGACATGGCCCAAAGACATAGGGAGAGATGGGGATATAGAGTGACGGACAATGGCAGAGAGATAGGGAGAGAGATTGATAGGTAGAAGAATAATAGAGATAGGGAGTTAGGGGAGAGATAGGGAGACAGAGGTTTAGGGTTGCCTGGATTTAGGGGTTTAGGGGTTTACGAGTTAGGAGTTAAGGTTTAGGGGCATTATTTAGGGTTTAGGTGTTTATGGTTTAGGGGTTTAGGGTTTAGTGTTTAGAGAGAGAGGATGATATGGAGATATAGATAGTGAGGGACATGGCTAGAGACATAGGGAGAGATGGGGGATATAGAGAGTGAGGGACATGGATAAAGACATAGGGAGAGAGATTGACAGGTAGAGGAATAATAGAGATAGGTAGATAGAGGTTTAGGGTTACTTGGGTTTAGTGTTTAGGGTTTAGGAGTTTGGGGTTTAGGATTTAGGGGGCTTAGGGTTTCTCAGGTTTAGGGTTTAGGGGTTAGGGCTTAGGGGAATTATTTAGGTTTTTATGGTTTATGGGTTAGGGGTTAGGGTTTAGCCTAACATTATTTAGGGTTTACGGTTGCATGTCGAAAATAGTCTCTCTCTCTCTCTCTCTCTCTCTCTCTTTAAATCCATAAACCCTAAATAATGCCCCTAATCCCTAACAACTAACTCATAACCCCTAAACCCTAAACCCTAAACCTCTATCTCCCTATCTCTCTCTTATCACCCACTCTCTATCATCCCCTCTACCTCTCAATCTCTCTCCCTATCTCTTTGGACATCTCACTCACCTCTCTATCTCTCTATCTCTCCCTCTGTCTCCTCTGTCTCTGATGTAGGGGCATCGTTATTAAATTTCAAAAATTGTTGTTGGCATTTTGATTTTTGGTTTAAATGTATATTGGGTCAAGTGATAGAAGCAAGAGGAAAGAAGCTCCTCTTGCCAAGGCGACAGGAGCAATAATAATTGATGTTTAGTTTATTGAAAGTCAAATAAGTGGTGAAGATGTCGCTAATTGTAGGAATCAATTATAATATTCAAGTGTAGGAGAAGTAGGCAGTAGGAGTCTACATTACTATTTTGGGGAAATGCCTCGTTTGTATAAATGTTTTTGGTAATAGCTAGTTTAAATTAGAAAGTATAGCAACTTGAGTGGTGCTATAAAGAAAGATTCTTTATCAAAACATGGAGTTACAATTAGTGGCTGGCGGTGGTTAGTGAAATAAGGCCACATATATGATAAGAGGGTAGAAAGGAAAGTGAAGGGCAAGGAGGCCCAATAGGGGAGGAGGCTGAAGTGAAGAGAAGGCCCGATACATCGAGAAGGTCCGAATAAATTTGAAAAAGGCCGATAGCAAAGGCAGGGCCAATGTGAATGGAGACCGACTTGATTGGGTGGCCAAAAATATAGATGAAAGAGAGGATGATTAATGATAGGCTGACAGTGAAATGAGTGTAGCGTTAAGGGAAGAGAAGCATTGTTGAAGATAGAAAGAGGGACATGGTAGGAAGAAACTGTCGTTGTAGAAATTAGGAAGGAGTTGTCCAATTAAAAGAGGTTGAGCATAGAAGGAGGGATAGTACGAAGTGAGGGAGGGCTGAGGTTAACGAGAGAGATCGCTATGGGGAGTAGTGTAAGAAAAATAATAGCAGAACTCTACAATGGAAGTGAAAGGTCACCGGGGTTACGCTGAGTACGATGGAAGAATACAGTTAAGAGTTAAGAGGAAAATGACATTATAGAATCGGGGACAGTAGACAGAAAGGACAACCAAAGTTTGAGAGGAGGAATTTGAATGTGGCCCAAGGCTGAGTAGCTGATATCAAATAAAAGGAATTAAATCTAGAGGGCCTACAAGGTTAAGGGACTGCACCAACTTAAAGGGCATTGACATATCGACATAAGGATATTGAATAGGATGTAACTTGCAGAGGTTTTTGTTGTCTTGAAATGGAGGCTGATTTGGTTGTATGGAATAAAAGTTTAATTTAGTGTTTATGAATAATTCTATAGCTTGATGTTGATTGTTTTTGTAGCATGTTAAAGGCAGAGATAGTATTTCTATGATCATTATTCTTGAATATTACCTAGCTCCTATTGCCCATTGATATTTTGGTGAATCTTAATTGCATGAATGTCCTTGTTTAAATCTTTAATGTAGTTGTCCTAGTTCTCTTCATTCTAATGGAAGAATTTATCTGAAGGCCTTTTTAACTGTGCTAAGAGACTTGATTCTCCCTTGAGGGTTGAATAGGGTATGTGTGCATGCTTTATGGGAGTGTGCTATCAGATTGATATAAGAGCACAGAATGATTTGAGTGTGAATGTTTAATGTGTTATTGACCTTTTGGAGGTTGTGCATTGTGTTGTTGTTGCTGACTGAGAGGGCAAATTAGAAAGAGAAGAAAACCCTAAGGAGGTGATTGAAAGATGAAGGAAGAAAGAATGATACAGAAGCAAATGAAAGAAAGAGAGTCTCACAAAAAGTGACAAAGAAAAGAAGGCAAGAGGATGACAGATATAGAATTAAAAAAGAGAATGGGTAGAGTTGAAGAGGGATCTGATGTTGGCAAAACAATGGTATGAAGAACAAGACCCAGGATGTTATTGGGTTTGGCCAATGAGTAAGAAAGTAAAATGGCTAGCAAAGGAGATTGTTGAGAAGAGGAAAATACAGAGTATAAAAGCCTTAAGAGGAAAAGATAAGAAGATGAGAGGGTTCCCAAAAAGATGGGATAACAGAGAGTTGCCATTGGAGCAGCATACACTGAAAGTGGTCAAGAGAGTTCTCATAGAGGAGAACATGAGAAAAGAGAAAGAGGAAAAGGTGCAGCAGGTAGCACTTGAGAAAAAAAGAAATGAAGAAGGAAGAATGTCCACGAGGAGGGCATTGATAGAGACATTGTGGTCTCTCATTTTATTTGCTAATATTATGTTTGTAGATTTGTATGCAAGTATACAAAAAGTGATGAACAAGGTTGAGGGTGAGACCTGGAAGATAATGAGAGATGGGGCAAGAATAGCTCCTGAAGAAAGAGAGGAAGATGTGAACGAGGAAAGATTGATGGCAGCAGAATGCCAAGAAGAGTTTGCAGCAAAGGTACATTACAAAGTGCCAGAAAATGAAGAAGAAATTGATGCTAAAGATGTTCAACTTGACGATGAAGATGAAGAGGAAAACATAGAGTTTCATGATGCATGTGATGATGTTGTAGCAGTAGCACAAGATGCTTATAAAGAAGAAAAGTTGAAAGGCCAAGAAGTTGAAGGTTGATGTAATTTGGGACAGCAAGTCCTTGCACAGTAGAATGAAGGTAAAATTATTACTTTTGGTCATGAATTTAAAGATAAGAATATGGATAGGCAAGTTGATAGGGAAAAGAAATTAGAAAATGTAAATGTGATTGATGATCATGGATATGTAGTGCCATGTTGGCAAAAGAAATAGATTGATGAAAGGCAATAGTTAGGTTGTAAAGAAGTGAATACTTTTGATTATGTTTATGCTAACAAGTAAGTGCACAGAAAGAGAGGTGTGTAGATGGATAAGTGGCAACTTGATGCAAGGTTGAGTTGGCCAAAAAAGAGGCCCAGAGAAAATGATTTGTGGATGAAAATAGAACAAGGAAAGAGAAGCTTGAGTGCAGTAAGGAAAGGACATTAGTCCAGTGCTAGAGTGTGGGTGGTAAAGCAAGCAGCAACAAACAAATGTGTTGCAGAAAAGACAAAGAATTGGAGCCATGAAAAAGAGAACAAACTCCTAGGAACTGGAAGTATGATGAATCCAATAGAGGGTGGAAAGAAAGAGAAGGGGCATACAGTAAAGTTGTAGTGATGGAAGAAAGGTATAGGTAAGGTAAGAGAAAATAAATCTAATTTTTATGTGGATGAAGCTTTTAATTACATTCATAATAATGAGGAAAATATGAGGAGATTACTAGATGAAAAATGTTAGTGTAGGTTTTTATTTCCTGTTAGTGTAGGTTTTTATTTCCTAGTTGGGTTATTTATTTTTCCATATATTCCTAGGTTTTTCCTACACTTCTATTAATCTCGCTTAGGTTAATAAAGCATGTCTTATTAGGTGAGTGGTTACGAGGTGTCACCTTCCTACATGTGAGCATCCATTAGCTATCTTGGGAAGATACTTTGCTATCTTTAGTCTGATAGATGGTTGCTCTTGATTGGTCAGTGTTGCCACCTCCTCCCTCTTCCTAGTCTATATAAGCATGCTACCTGGCTTGTATTTGGTATCTCTTGTTTTTACATCCTATTAATGCTATTTTTCTTCTAGCATTTGCATTACTCTCTTGGAGATGAACTCTATGTTGCTATTTTGATTTCCTATCATTTGCATTCATAGTTTAGATATCTATTCTTTGTACTAGTTTTTTGGGTTAATAATCTTTTCAGATTCTAACATGGTATCAGAGCTATTCTATGTGCAAGAATATATTTTAGTTTTGATATTTGAGAGATTTCAGGGGGGCTAATAAATCTTATTACAGTTTTTTGAAAAACTTAGTATGCTCTTCTCTTGCATCTTCGGATGATCTTGAGAATCAGAAAAGATTGACAAAAACTTTTTTAATCTCTGGGGTTTACACATGTGTTTTATGAAATCTGGGTGATTGCAGCATTTCTGGTTATACTAGCAGCATTTCTGGCTGTTCCAACATGTCTAGGAGGCTTGAGAATGTCAGATTTGGCTTTCATTTCACCAAAATTAGAGATCGTCATACACAGTTGTGGAACTAGGGTTTCACACTCAAATCTGACAACCAACTTGCATATTTGGTATTTTCAATCAATATTGCAGGTTCCAGCATGCCATTGCTTGTCTTAGGCAGCTGATTCAACCTTTGCATGTCATTTTTGGTTGCTGGGGTCATTTTTTGTAGCTAAACACGTTCTATTTACACTGGATCAACATCTTCTGTACATCAGCAAGAAAAATGCCTTCTAGGTTTTGTTCATAGCATAGAAAAACCATCTAGGTATCTTTTTTTTTGCATGCAGTTTGTATATTTTGTAGAATTGAACTCAAAAAGATACAATGGTACCCCTCTTCATTGGCAGTTGTAGTTTTGAAGGAAGCTTTCAAATGCTCCGTTCTTGCTCATACGGACTCCGTTTCCCATGAATTGTTTTTTGATTTTGGCTATTTTTTATTCTCTATGCACTAGTGTAGTCATTTTTTGATTTTGATGCAGAGATTTTTTTAGAAATGGCAGATTCTCAGTCGTGACACTGCACAGTTCTCATTTTGGGAACTTTGGAGGATCATAACTTTCACATACGACCTCGTATCGAGGCGATTCTCATTTTTTAAAGTGCATAATTTTTTGAGTAGATCGCAGTGGTGCTTTTTTATTTCTCTGGATATTGTGCCAAAGTTGTATTTTTAGCATATGCTCTTCATGAGGGTTTTGTAATGCATTGAAATCAAGACCACTTAGTATTTTTTGCTAGCGGCAGTTGTAAATGCACTAATAAAAAGTGCCAAATCATATTTTATTGGGGGGGTTCTTTGATTGAGTGAAAAGGGGGGTTGTCTTGGTTGGGTTCTCTTCTTTTCGACACTTCTTCTCTGCATTTCTTCATCATGGATCAAACAAATCTGCCTATCCTAACTCCATACAATTACTTTGAGTGAAAATCACACATGAGAATTCACATAAGGAAAGCTAGATTAAATAGAATAACTATGGGACTTGAAACTGAACCTGCTAAAGATGAAGATAAGCCTAAGTGGTTTAACAAATGTGATGAAGCATATGGAACATTGTGTTTGTCTATTTCTCTTAATTTGCTCTTTCACATTTAGTCTTTGAATATACCAAAAGAAATCTAGACAAAGCTAGAAAAACTATTTGGCACACAAGATTCAATGAGGGGTCATATGTTGGAAAATGAACTAATTAGTTTAAGTCTACGTAATTTCAACACAATTCAAGATTTCTTCACTAAATTGAAATCACTAAGGCTGCAATTAAAACAATGTGGAATTGAGAAGAAAGATGAACAACTGATTCTTAGTATTCTCTCTAAGCTAAGTTCAGAATATTCTATGTTTGTTTCTACTTTCTATGCTACTAAGGGTTCACTTGGTACTTAATTCACCATGCCATCTTAAGTCACTCTAAGTCACATGCCTTGGCTACCAACCATGTCACAAAAGAATAAAAAGGACAAAGTAGTAACAACAATAGTAAGAATAAGAAATAGAAGAATAGTAAGGAGAAGAAGGATCAGATACTGGTTGCTTCAAAAGCAACTAATGAGATTCAATCTTCCAAGGGTGACAAGCCTAAGAAAGAGAGGGTCCAATGTGCCTATTGTAAAAGACCCAGTCATGATGAACATAAATGTCTGAAGAAACAAATTGATCACTTGACACACATTCTTGAGAAGAATAATATTAGTGTTCCTGAGTCTATCAAACAAAGTTCTAATGAGGGGTCTAACAAGGCAAAAGAAAATAAGGAGAAAGGAAAGGGCAAGGCCCTTGTTGCAGTTGCTTCTTCACCATCCACTTGGGTTCTTGATTTAGGTGCTTCACACCACATGGCTTCATCTAAGGAAGAACTTGCATCCTTGGAGCCATGTGCTATACCTTCAATTTTGATGGGTGATGACACTCCTGTTGAGGTGTGTGGGAGAGGGTCTGTTGATGTAGGCGATGGCACATTCCATGATGTTCTTTGTGTGCCCTCATTATCAACTAATCTCCTATCAGTATACCAGATCACTCACACACGTTCAGGCAAACAGGTTGAGTTTACTCCTAATTCAGTGGAGATTCGTGAGTTGCACAGTGGTTCTACAGTTGCAGTTGGGAGAGCAGATCGTCAGTCATGACTCTATCTATTTTCTCACTTTGTTCCTGATCCTCCTTCGACTATTTTGCTCACTCATTCTAAGGATGTGAGTAGATTATGGCATGAGCAGTTTGGCCATCTTAACTTCCGCTACTTGTAGCAGCACAACCAGCAGAACATGGTCACAAAGTTGCCTTTAGTTCAGTTATCAGGTGGTGTTTTCCAAGGTTGCATTCTTGGTAAGCATCCTAAGGAAAATTTTGATAAAGGTAAGGCATGGAGAGCTTCAATACTGGAGTTAGTTCACAGTGATTTGGCTAGTCCATTTTAGTATCCTTCTTTCAGCAGGGCTAGATATGTCATCACACTCATTGATGACTTTTCTCGATATACTTGGGTATACTTTCTCAAATAGAAGTCTGGGGTATTTGATCACTTTCAGGACTTCAAGACTTTTGTAGAAAAGCAATCTGGGAAAGCCCTCAAAGTTTTGCTCATTGACAATGGTGGTGAGTATGTCAACCATCAGTTTGAGAGGCTTTGCACTTCAGAGGGGATTGATTTGTAGCATTCAATTCCATACAATCCTCAGTAGAATGGTGTTGCAGAATGGAAGAATAGGTCCTTGAAGGAAATGGTGAACTTCATGATTCACTCCAGATCTCTTGCACCACAGTATTGGGCAGAGGCCATTAACTATGCTTGTTATATCTAGAACCGTGTTCCTCACAGAGCCTTGAAGGGAGGACCACTCCTTTTAAATCTTGGAGCGGTTGGAAACTATTAGTTAAGCACTTTCAAGTTTTTGGTTCTCTTGCATGGGCCCACATTTCTGTAGAGAAACATAAGGCCTTGGATCCGCAGAGTAGACCTTGCATATTTGTAGGTTATCCTGATGGTGTGAAGGGTTATCGGTTGCTCCACCCTACTACACATGAGTTGTTCATTAAGAGGAGTGTTTAGTTTGAGGAGGGCTCTTCGAGCTCACTTTCTATCACTTCTCCAACTCCTTCTACTTTGACATTGGAGTCACTTGGGATACATGACAGATTTTCTGATGAGTTAGATTCAACTGAGCAGTCTTCTACCTCCACTTCCAATGCAGAGAGTGATTCAGAGGACTCACCTCCTTCCTCTCCCAGTCATCATTCAGAGGTTGATGATTCTCCTCTAGATTCTCCATCTTCTAGTCCACTTTGGGCTAGACAGACCTTACAGTCTGCAGGTGATTGGGTTGGGGATCCATCAGACACTAGGCAGACTCGTTCACAATTCCAGGATGCTCCACATATCTTCATTGCTACTACCTTAGATCCACAGTCTTTTCATGAGGCTTCTGGTATTCCTAAGTGGGATATAGCTATGTAGGAGGATTATAGTTCCTTGATGAGGAGCCACACTTGGGATCTTGTCCCTCTTCCTAAGCGAAGAAAACTTGTTTGATGTAAGTGGATCTATCAGACAAAATTTGTAGCAAATGGGTTGGTTGACAAGCATAAGGCTCTCTTGGTCGCCAAAGGATTCTTCCAGGTTCTTGGGATTGACTACTCTAATAATTTTATGCCAGTTGCTTGAATGAATTCCATTCGACTTGTTCTTGCCATTGCTGTAGCTAATCGTTGGGAAGTACACCAGATGGATGTGAAGAGTGGTTTTCTTCACGGTGACCTTCAAGAGGAGATTTACATGGAGCAGCCACAGGGGTTCCTTCAAGATTCATCACTTGTGTGCCATCTTAGGAAGTCTCTTTATGGCCTCAAATAGGCTCCTTAGGCCTGGTATGCCAAGATGGACTCCTTCCTTCTATCAGTTGGGTTCACTCAGTACCATTCTAATCCCAATGTCTACATTCTGTAGCAGGATGATTCACTCCTATTTCTAGTTTTGTATGTTGATGACTTGCTGATCACAGGGAGTTCTTCATCCACCATTGGGGCTATCAAAACTGCCCTTCACGACAGGTTTTTGATCACTGACTTGGGCTTGTTGCATTACTTTCTCAGGATTGAGATCTTCCAGTCTTCTTCTGGGATCACCATCACATAGTCCAAGTATGCTCTAGATTTACTCTCAAGGTTTCATATGGCTAACTGTAAGCTTGCTCTGACTCCCTTCCTTTCTGGAGTCAAACTTGAGGCTCAGTGTTCTTCTCCACTTGTTGATGGCACTTTGTACCGACAGCTTGTTGGGAGTCTCATTTATCTGACTCATACGAGACTTGACATTTCATATGATGTAGGCATGGTCTCTCGATTCATACAGGAGCCTCATGAGCTGCACTAGAAAGCAGCCAAGTAGATCCTTCACTACATTCAAGGTACTCACAGTTTTGGGATTCACTATGCAGTGGGCATTGAGCTTGACTTGGTGGGCTACATAGATTCAGATTGGGAGGGCAATTCTTAGGATCGTAAGTCTACTTTAGGTTACAGCTTCTCACTTGGTTTAGGTACTATTTGTTGGTTGAGCAAGAAGCAGTCTGCTATTGCTCTATCTTCTACTGAGGCTGAGTATCAGGGTAATGTGAATGCCGCCACTAAGGCCATTTGGCTTCACAATCTTCTCACTGAGTTTGGTATCTAGATTAGATGGCCGTCAGTCATATTTTGTGACAACCGGAGTGCCATTTAGATCTCACAGAATCCAGTCCATCATCAGTGGACCAAACACATAGAGGTCCACATGCACTACATCCAAGAGCTCATCCATGACCACGTCATTGACCTTCGGTACTGTCCGACTTCTGAGCAGGTTGTTGATATCTTCACTAAACCCTTCATTGAGAGCAAGTCCCTTCATTTGGAGCTTTACTGGGGGTGCAGGATGCTTCATCTTCTGGGGGGCTTCTTCCTCTCACTCGGAGTCCTGACTCTCTCTATTTTTGGGGGGGTCTCTTCTCTCTCTATTTTTTGGGGGGGAATTTTATATACATGGGTACCTCATCAAGCTTGATTTGCCGGGACCCATTTCTACATTAACCTAAGCTTCACTTATGGGGGGGTGTTAGTGTAGGTTTTTATTTCCTAGTTGGGTTATTTATTTTTCCTTATATTCCTAGCTTTTTCCTACACTTCTATTAATCTCACTTAGGTTAATAAAGCATGTCTTATTAGGTGAGTGGTTGCGAGGTGTCACCTTCCTACATGTGAGCATCCATTAGCTATCCTGGGAAGATACTTTGCTATCTTTAGTCTGATAGATGGTTTCTCTTGATTGGTCAGTGTTGCCACCTCCTCCCTCTTCCTTGTCTATATAAGCATGCTACATGGCTTGTATTTGGTATCTCTTGCTTTTGCATCCTCTTAATGCTATTTTGCTTCTAGCATTTGCATTACTCTCTTGGAGACTAACTCTGTGTTGCTATTTTAATTTCCTATCATTTGCATTCATAGTTTAGACATCTATTCTTTGCACTAGTTTTCTAGGTTAATAATCTCTTCAGATTCTAACCAAAAAGAGATAAGGAGGAATAGATATTTGAGAAGGCAAGAATGTAGACAAAGGTAAATTAAAAAATGCAGATATGACAGAAAAGAGGAAAAGTGGAATAGAAGAGTTGTATGGAAAAAGAAGACATTAGAGGTATGTGTTGAAGAGGCAGATTTGACCCAGCAAGCAACTACAGAAGAAGATGATGATGGAGTAGCTATAGTTCCAGAGAAAGAAGAAGGAAAACTACAGAAGAATGAGAGCAAAGAAGAGATGAGATGGAAAGATGGAGCAGCAATAGAAAATGCTGAAGACAATTTATGGAAACAATTGACCACCATTGAACAAGAATGGAATGAGAAGATTAAAGCTATGAGCATGAGGACAACAGAGAAGCTTGAAGACAAGGGTGCATAATTGGTTGTAGAAATAAAGAATTAAGATTTTGTAGAGTTAAAGAGTAAGATGGTAAAAGATGAAGTTAGAAATGACATGGTGTTGCAACAGATGACCATGAGGGAAGAATGGCTGGAAGATATGACAAATGAACCTATTGAGGATGATATATAAATGATAAGTATTGATAATGAAATAGGAGTTGTGATAATTTTTCCATTTGATTATGATTTGTTTAATGAAAGGAGAATTCAAGATTGGAGGTGGATTATAAGTGATGCAGACAATCATGTGAGAGTAGCTCACAGTGTTGCAAACAAATGTTCAAAGATCAATACATATAGGATAGAGAAATTAAGGAAAAGCGGAAGAAAAGGTTTGTTTAAGTTTGCATCGAAGCACATGTGTCGGAGCACATGATCTTTGTTGAGGATGATATATGAATGATAAATATTGATAATGAAATAGGAGTTGTGATAATTTTTCCTTTTGATTATGATTTGTTTAATGAAAGGAGAGTTCGAGATTGTAGGTGGATTATAAGTGATGCAGACAATCATGTGAGAGTAGCTCACAGTGTTGCAAAAATATGTTCAAAGATCAATGCATATGGGATAGAGAAATTATGGAGAAGGCAGAAGAAAAGGTTTGTTTAAGTTTGCAGAGGAACACATGTATCGGAGCACATGATCTTGTCCCCTAGGGAGTTTGATGTAGGGGCATCTAATTAAATTTTAAAAAATGTTGTTGGCATTTGATTTTTAGTTTAAATGTATGGGTCAAGTGATAGAAGCATGAGGAAAGAAGCTCCTATCGCCAAGGCGATAGAAACAATAATAATTGATGATTAGTTTCTAGAAAGTCAAATAAGTGGTGAAGATGATGATTATTGCAGGAATCAATTATAATATTCAAGTGTAGGAGAAGTGGTAGTAGGAGTCTGCATTACTATTCTGGGGAAATGCTCATTTGTATAATTGTTTTGGTAATAGCTGGTTAAAATTAGAAAGTATAACATCTTGAGTGGTGCTATAAGGAAAGATTCTTTGTCAAAACATGGAGTAAGAGTTAGTGGTTGGCGGTGGTTATTGAAATAAGGCAAGAGGCCAAAAATAGATTGAGTGAGTGAATGCGAGTGGCAGATCATGGTAATGCAGACAATTAATTTCTAATTGTGCATAATGGAGAGGAAGGAGAGAGGCCGATCATAAGAGAATGACTAGGGAGAGAGACCAGGGAGAAGAAGGTCAATTGGACAGAATAAGGAGATAGGCCATTGCAAGAAGAAAAGAGCAGCGGCATAAGGCAATATGTGCAAGCTGCATATATGAGAAGAGGCAGAAAGGAAAGTGAAGGAAGGGAGGCCAAATAGGGAGGAGGCCGAATGAAGAGAAGGCCGATATAGTAGAAAGCTAAATAAGTTTGAAAAAGGCCAATAGCAAAGGCAGGCCAATGTGAATGCAGACCAATTGATTGGGCAGCCAGAAATATAGATGAAGAGAGGCCGATAGTGAAATGAGTGTAGCGATAAGGGAAGAGAAGCCATCGTTGAAGAATACAATTCAGAGTTAAGAGGAAAATGACATTGCAGAATCGGGACAGTAGACAGAAAGGACAGCCAGAGTTTGAGAGGAGGAATTCAAATGTGGCCCAAGGCCGAGTAGTTGATATCAAACAAAAGGAATTAAATCTGGAGGCCGACAAGGTTAAGGGACTGCACCAACTTAAAGGGCATTGACATAGTGGCATAAGGATATTGAATGGATGTAACTTACAGAGGTTTTTGATATCTTGAAGTGGAGGCTGATTTGGTTGTATGGAATAAAAGTTTAATTTATGTTTATAATAAATCTATAGCTTGATGTTGATTATTTCTGTAGCATGTTAAAGGCAGAGATAGTATTTCTATGATCATTATTCTTGAATATTACCTAGCTCCTATTGCCCATTGATATTTTGGTGAATCTTAATTACATAAATGTCCTTGTTTAAATCTTTGATGTAGTTGTCCTAGTTCTTGTCATTCTAATGGCAGAAGTTATGTGAAAGCCTTTTTAACTGTGTAGAGACTTGATTCTAACTTGAGGGTTGAATTGGGTATGTGTGCACGCTTTTTGGGAGTGTGCTATTGGATTGATATCAGAGCACAAAACAATCTAAGTGTGAATGTTTAATGTGTTATTGACCTTTTGAAGGTTGTGCATTATGTTGTTACTGACTGACAGGGTAGATTAGAAAGAGAAGAAAGCCCTAAGGAGGTGATTGAAAGATGAAGGAAGAAAGAATGATACAGAAGCAAATGAAGAAAGAGAGTCTAACAAAACGAGACAAAAGAAAAGAAGGCAAGAGGATGACAGATGCAAAATTTGAAAGAGAATTGGTAGAGTTGAAGAGGGGTCTGATGTTGGCAAAACAATGGTATGAAGAACAAGACCCAGGCTATTATTGGGTTTGGCCAATGAGTAAGAAAGTAAAATGGCCAGCAAAGGAGATTGTTGAGAAGAGGAAAATGTAGAGTATAAAAGCCTTAGGAGGAAAAGATAAGAAGATGAGAGGGTTCCCAAAAAGATGGGATAACAGAGAGTTGCCATTGGAGCAGCATACACCGGAAGAGGTCAAGAGAGTTCTCATAGAAGATAACATGAGAAAAGAGAAAGAGGAAAAGGTGTAGTAGGTAGCACTTGAGAAAAAGAGGAATGAAGAAGGAAGAATGTCCATGAGGAGGGCATTGATAGAGACACCGTGGTCTCTCATTTTATTTGCTAATGATATGTTTGTAGATTTGTATGCAGGTATACAGAAAGTGATGAAGAAGGTTGAGGATGAGACCTTGATAATAATGATAGATCGGGCAAGAATAGATCCTGAAGAAAGAGTGGAAGATGTGAACGAGGAAAGATTGAGGGCAACAAAATGCCAAGAAGAGTTTGTAGCAAAGGTACATTACAAAGTGCTTGAAAATGAAGAAGAAATTGATGCTAAAGATGTTCAACTTGATGATGAATATGAATAGGAAACCATAGAGTTTCATGATGCATGTGATGATGCTGTAGCAGCAACACAAGATGCTTATAAAGAAGAAAAGTTGAAAGGCCAAGAAGCTGAAGGTGGATGCAATTTGGGACAGTGGGTCCTTGCACAGAAGAATGAAGGTAAAATTGTTACTTTTCATCATGAACTTAGAGATATGAATATGGATAGGCAAGTTGATAGGGAAATGAAATTGGAAAATGTAAATGTGATTGAGGATCATGGAGATTTAGTGCCATGTTGGCAAAAGAAAAAGATTGATGAAAGGCAATAGTTAGGTTGTAAAGAAGTGAATACTTTTGATTGTGTTTATGCTAACAAGTAAGTGCATAGAAAGAGAGGTGTGTAGAGGGATAAGTGGCAACTTGATGCAAGGTTGAGTTGGCTAGCAAAGAGGCCCAGAGAAAATAATTTGTGGATGAAAGCAAAACAAGAAAAGATAAGCTCAAGTGTAGTAAGGAAATGATATTAGTCCAGTGCTAGAGTGTGGGTGGTAAAGCAAGCAACAAAAAACAAATGTGTTACAGAAAAGACAAAGAATTGGAGGCATGAAAAAGAGAACAAACTCCTAGGAACTGGAAGTATGATGAATCTAGTAGAGGATGGAAAGAAAGAGAATGGGCATACAGTAAAGTTGTAGTGATGGAAGCAAGGTATAGGAAAGGTAAGAGTAAATAAATCTAATTTTTATGTAGATGAAGCTTTCAATTACATTCATAATAATGAGGAAAATATGAGGAGATTATTAGATGAAAAAGAGATAAGGAGGAATAGATATTTGAGAAGGTAAGAATGTAGACAAAGGCAAATTAAAAAATGCAAGTATGATAGAAAAGAGGAAAAGTGGAATAGAAGAGTTCTATGGAAAAGGAAGACATTAGAGGTATGTGTTGAAGAGGCAGATTTGACCAAGCAAGCAGCTACAGAAGAAGATGATGATGGAGTAGCTATAGTTCCAAAGCAAGAAGAAGGAAAACCAAAGAAGAATGAAAGCAAAGAAGAGATGAGATGGAAAGATGGAGCAGCAATAGAAAATACTAAAGATGATTTATGGAAACAATTGACCGGCATTGAACAAGAATGGAATGAGAATATTAAAGCTATTAGCATGAGTAGGACAACAGAGAAGCTTGAAGAAAAGGGTGCAGAAGTGGTTGCAGAAATAAAGAATTAAGATTTTATAGATTTAAAGAGTAAGATGGTAAAAGATGAAGCTAGAAATGATGTGGTGTTGCAGCAGATGACCATGAGGGAAGAATGGTTGGAAGATATGACAAATGAACCTATTGAGGATGATATACGAATGATAAGTATTGATAATGAAATAGGAGTTGTGATAATTTTTCTATTTGATTATGATTTGTTTAATGAAAGGAGAATTCAAGATTGGAGGTGGATTATAAGTGATGTATAGAATCATGTGAGAGTAGCTCACAGTGTTGCAAAAAAATGTTCAAAGATTAATACATATAGGATAGAGAAATTATGGAAAAGTGGAAGAAAAGGTTTGTTTAAGCTTGCAGAGGAACACATGTGCTGGAGCACATGATCTTTGTTGAGGATGATATATGAATGATAAGTATTGATAATAAAATAGGAGTTGTGATAATTTTTTCATTTGATTATGATTTGTTTAATGAAAGGAGAATTCGAGATTGGAGGTCAATTATAAGTGATGCATACAATCATGTGAGAGTAGCTCACAGTGTTGCAAAAAAATGTTCAAAGATCAATGCATATGGGATAGAGAAATTATGGAAAAGGCAAAAGAAAGTTTTATTTAAATTTGCAGAGGAACACATGTGCCGGAGCACATGATCTTGTCCCTTGGGGAGTTTGATGTAGGGGCATCTAATTAAATTTTAAAAATTGTTGTTGGCATTTGATTTTTGGTTTAAATGTATGGGTCAAGTGATAGAAGCATGAGGAAAGAAGCTCCTATCACCAAGGTGATAGGAACAATAATAATTGATGATTAGTTTCTAGAAAGTCAAATAAGTGGTGAATATGGTGATTATTGTAGGAATCAGTTATAATATTCAAGTGTAGGAGAAGTGACACCAGTAGTCTCTACTACTATTTTGGAGAAATGCCTGTTTGTGTAATTGTTTTGGTAACAGTTGGTTAAAATTAGGAAGTATAGCAGCTTGAGTAGTGCTATAAAGAAATATTCTTTATCAAAACATGGAGTAAGACTTAGTGGTTAGCGGTGGTTAGTGAAATAAGGCAAGAGGCCGAAAATAGATTGAGTGAGTGAATGTGAGTGGTAGATCATGGCAATGTAGACAATTAATTTGTAATTGTGCATAGTGGAGAGGAAGGAGAGAGGCCGAGTGTAAGAGAACGACCAGGGAGAGAGACCGGGGAGAAGAAGGTCGATTGGATGGAATAAGGAGGTAGGCCATTGCAAGAAGAAAAGAGAAGTGACAGAAGGCAATATGTGTAGGCTGCATATATGATAAGAAGCAGAAAGGAAAGTGAAGGCATGGATGCCAAATATGGAGGAGGCCAAGTGAAGAGAAGGCCGATACAGCAGAAGGCCGAATCAGTTTAAAAAAAGCTGATAGAAAAGGTAGGCCAATGCGAATGCAGATCGACTGATTGGGTGGCCAGAAATATAGATGAAGAGAGGTTGATTATGATAGGCTAATAGTTAAATGAGTGTAGCGATAAGTGAAGATAAGCCATCATTGAAGATAGAAAGAGGGCGCTCGCAGGAAGAAACTGTTGTTGTAGAAATAGGGAAGGAGTTGGCTGATTAAAGGAGGTTGAGCATAGAAGGATGGACAGTAGGAAGTGAGGTAGGCTGAGGTTAATGAGAGAGATCAACATGGGGAGCAGTGTAAGGAAAATAATAATAGAACTCTACAATGGACGTGAAAGGTCGTGGGGTTAGGTCAAGTGTGATAGAAGAATACAGTTAAGAGTTAAGAGGAAAACAACATTGCAAAATTGGGATAGTAGATAGAACGGACAGCTAGAGTTTGAGAGGAGGAATTCTAATGTGGCCCAAGGTTGACTAGCTGATATCAAATAAAAGGAATTAAATCTGGAGGCTAGCAAGGTTAAGGGATTGGACCAACTGAAGGGAATTGACATACCAGCATAAGGATCTTGAATAGATGTAACTTGCAGAGGTTTTTGTTGTCTTGAAATGGAGGCCGATTTCACTGTATGGAATAAAAGTTTAATTTATGTTCATAATAATTCTGTAGCTTGATGCTGATTGTTTTCGTAGCATGTTAAAGGCAGAGATAGTATTTCTATGATCATTATTCTTGAATATTACCTAGCTCCTGTTGCCCATTGATATTTTGGGGAATCTTAATTGAATGAATGGCCTTGTTTAAATCTTTGATGTAGCTATCCTAGTTCCTATCATTCTAATGGCAGAAGTTATGTGAAAGCCTTTTTAGCTATGTAGAGACTTGATTCTCCCTTGAGGGTTGAATAGGGTATGTGTGCATGCTTTATGGGAGTGTGCTATCAATCTCTCCCAATCTATCTCCTCTCTCTCTACCTATCTATCTCTCCCTATCTCTTTCCTCTCTCTCCCCTATCATTCCTCTATATCCCTATCTCTTTGGACATCTAGATCTCATTCTCTATCTCCTTATCTCTCCCCTTTGTCTCCTCTATCCCTTCCTATCTGTCTCCTCTCTATCTCTCTCTACCTAGCTATCTCTCCCTATCTCTCTATCTCTTGCGTTTCTCCCCTATCATTCCTATATATCTCCCTATCTCTCCCCTCTATCTTTCCCTCACCCTTATCATTGAAGGAAATGAAAATAAGAAAACTAGGACTCTCTTTCTATCTCTCTCCCTATCTACCTCTCTATCTATCTCCCTCTCTCTATCTTGCTCTCTCTATTGACCGATCGCTCTCTCTCTCCCCTCTCTGTCTCCCCTCCATCTAAAGAGAAATTGTCCAAAAAAGAAAAGGAAAACTAGGAAATCAAGGAAAAGGATTTAACTAGGAGAGAGAGAGAGAGAGAGAGAGAGAGAGAGAGAGAGAGAGAGAGAGAGAGTTAAAATTTATGTGTTGATGTATGTATGTAATAAATAAAATAGTTCTAAAGTAAACTAGAACAAATTTAAGTAAATAAAATACATCGAAACTAATATTGATAGTAGTTCATACATCTTATACTAGTGAGTTTATTATTTTGACAATAAGTTGCACCAAATAATTTGTTTGGCCTTTCTATTAATAGATTTATTAATTATTTTATAAAAAATATATTAATAACCAATTTTTCTAAGGTTCCAGAAACAAATATCTGTTTCCCATAAATAGATATCCATTTTTGGAACCTTGAAAACCATTTTCCTACTCCACAATTTAATGGATATCCATTATTTAAATAATAGATATCCATTAGTAACGAATATCCGTTTTGCTTCAGTTTTGCCTTGTATTTAGGCTTGGGACTGTCATAGTTGACTTTCCCTAAATTCTAATGTCTTTACTAGTTTCACTTTCTTCTTTGAACTTCACCCTTCATGCTAATGACTTTATTTTTATGCAAATTTGATAAAGCAAAAAGGGTTTATAGAGGAAATTATCAGCTTTCTAAAAATATAATATTTTCTTTATTATCATTTTATTAAATAATTATTAATAATTTTCTATATAGTGTGTGTCTGAAATCCTGATGGACACATTGATTGAAAAACATCCATAGCTTTCAAATTGTTTCACCTTTTTCAAATCCAAAAGATGTGTCACACTCTATGCTTCGTTGGCCATAGGTTTAAAAAAAATTGAATTCTAATTTCTTTTATCAAGTTAGGTTGGCTGGAAAATTACTTTTTAGTTTTTAAAAAAAGTCAGAGTAAAAAAATCATAACTATTTATTTTATTGGAATTTAAAAAAAAAAAAATGTGTCACATCCGGGCATGAGTCATCTACTTATTTGGAAAGTTTAAAAAAAAATATGTTTTTTGCTCATAGTTAGGTTGGCTGGAATGACACTCACTTTTTATTTTTTTCTGAAAAATTTAATAGTTGTTCATTGAAATACTCATTTTTCACTAAGTAAATTTAGTTTTTTTATAAATAGTAGCCCATAAACTAGATTCAATTCTCTACAAATTTTGTTCTTAGATCTTTACAAATTGTGTAGATAATCCATTCAAATTTTCACATGAACTTGATAAAGTCTGATTTTTTGTATTTTCATTGCCACTTAGAGGTATAGTTTGGCCCATTAGGATCCTGCACATACCCATTAATGGTGGAAAAGGTTGGAAACCCAAGAAAACCTAAAAAGGGTCCTATATTATAGATCCATAGAGAGATCTATTATAAATGTGTTGAATGAAAGACATGATTCAATCTCAAGTGTGATGCTTCTTTGAATTGTTCAAATTGAGAAGATGCACTATTATTCTATTTATCACTTTCCTCTATCCACTAGTATTTGGGATGGAATATGATGGATTTGTTCAATATCGTTTCTAGAATAGACCAAATTTCTTTCATAAAATTGTCACCATTCTCTCTATTATTAATACTTGTGTAAAAACAAAAGTTCCTTCCTCATTCAAATATTTACTTGACTCTATGTACTTGTAATAATTTATTTTACCCTACTTATGATTTATGTGAAACCATTTTTTAATTGAAATGCTCAAGAAAATCATTGATTTGAAACAATGAGTTCCTAGAAACTAGCCATAATTCAATAGGATTGAGTCAAATTAGGCTAACATGATCGATAGTCTACAAATTTTCATCTTTGAACATTGATAGGATGCTCAATATTGGCATACAATTACAAGAATATTAGAGAGAGAAGAATATAACTAAATAGATGAGAGCTCACAATAGAATTCTCCCTAAGGAACAAGGTTTTTGCATTAATGTTCAATTCCTCTGTTACACAAGATTTGTAATCCCCTATTTTTTGTATAAGCTAATTGTATATAAAAAAGCATAGATAAAAAATTAGAATTTTATATGCAATACCTATTGCTTTCTCCTAACTCTTTGATAGAGAAATTGATATAATTAAAGGTCAAGTTTAAATAAAGAAGTTAATGAAACTTTAATTCTTAAATTATTATGATTAAATTATATGTGTCAAAACACAATAATTATTAAAATAATATATTCTAGGCTACCAATAAATAATATATCAACTATGTTATTTAACATTGACTTTATCATCAATGAATCCATTACAAATTCTAATAGTGCAAGTGGTAATTTAGGCTATTACACCATTATTCTCTTTTGTCAGGAATTCTTAGAGTGTTGAAATAAGATTGCGGGGTGCATTTATTGAAATGGGATCCCCATGATCTATATGAAAATTGTATACAAAAGTACACATCTCAAGTTTGAAAGATACTTGTGACTTTTACAAGGATAGAGACAAAGTTTTAAAATACAAGACAAAGAAGGATTGCTATCAATAGCTCAAAATAGCACCAAATGCCTACTTTTAAACTATACGTACTAATCCATATAACTTATTTGGTATGCCATCAATTTTTATATCTAAAAATACATACCTAATAATGAATGACAATTCATTATTCTTTCATATCTTTTTATAATAATATTACTAAATGATTATTAGCCTTGTTGAAAGATATCTACTTGTCTCTGCAATGAACCCGTTTACAATTACAATAATACTACTAAATGGTTGTTAGCCTTGTTGAAATATATCTACTTGTCTTCTCAATATACCCTTTTTTTCTTCATACTATACCTTTTTTATAATAATATACTAAATGTCTTTATAATAAGACTTTTTATAATAATTTAGTGAATGATTGTTGGCCTTATTGAGAAATTTATAATTTGTCTTTATTCAAAACCTATTAGAACAACTCTCATGCTATTTACCATTAAATTATATTTAAAAAGACGATAATACATTTAAACAAAACTAAAAACAAGCAGAGGTCATACACATCTGTCCCCACAACCCCCCCCCCCAAAAAAAAACTCTTAACGGAATTATATTAGAGTTGCATCATTCTTTTTTCTATTGTTCGCAAACTAATTCTTAAATTTAGTTATAATTTAATAATATTCTTGCGAATGATGAAAAACTATAAAATCTTACGCAATCACACAAAGAAATTTTAAATCTAAAATGATACGCACACGTAAAGTAGAGAGGCATGGGTAAAATGCAGCCTTCAAATATTGGCCTTCTACCTTTCATTTCTTGAACATGAGCATGGAGGCAATTTGAGCTTTTCTAGAAAAAAATGCTGCAGCTGTGTTTATTACTACCACCATGCCCCTCAGCGGAACGACTGTAACGCCCCGCCATGAAACTATAGAGAACAACACATTTATGCTATATGCAATAGGAATTTTTTTTTTTTTTTTAATTACAAGAAAGAAATAACAAAGTAATATTAACACATCACTTAAACTAATGACTTGTCCTCTAAGATATCATGGTTGCATTACTTGACAAAACAATTAACATAATCTAACACATATCATGAATTAACATCAGTAACTCACTGTAAACCTAATGCACTAAATCAATAAACATTTACATCTACATAACATTATATAAGTATTCATCAAGATCTAGTACATAGTTACAATTTCTCCTGACATATGAATACAACATTACATCATTACATTATCATCTTCTGAATACATATGAATACATACATAATGAATCATCTGATACATAGGCCAGTACATGAGCATAATAACTATCTCCATAAATAGGTACACGATCTAAATCTGCTATAGGAGTTACAACCTTCTTGCACACGAACAAAGGCAAGGAGAGACCAATGGATAAAAGCTCTTCCACCCGACCATGTGGAACCCTGAGGTCCACCCCCCGAGCTAGGAGATAACATAAGGTCCCAAAACGTCATATAGTCAGGTAGACAATTGCCTAACAGGAACAAAGACTGAACAAGACTCCATTACAACACATGACAGCACCACAAGCAACTCAAAATCACTTCTAGAGGCAACACACGACGAATGGGGAGAGTACAACTAGGGAATGCTAGGCTGCAGTAGGAAGAGTGTCATCGCATGGTCCTGACATGGGTTATCCTGACAGCCTCTCACTAGGCGCCGGCCCCCATCTATGGTTATCCTGACAGCCTCTCACTAGGCGCCGGTCCCCATCTATGGTTATCCTGACAGCCTCTCACTAGGCACCGGCCCCATAGGGTGACACATGCGGAATCAACCTTCCTTTCGTGAGGACAAGGAAGTTGATCTTGCCAACCAGGCCTTCTCTACCCATCCTTAGTCTAAACGAGCACTACAGGCATGGGAGAGGAAATCCAATTATCTTGTTAATGTGTAATTTACCCTTTTCCCCCCTGTTCATTTTTAGGTTTTCACTTAATTAATAACTTTCAATGGGTTATCCTGACAGCCACTTTGGGCGCCGGCCCCACATTGAAAGCCACTCCCCTACCTGCATCTAGAAACCCTAACCATCAAGCAAGACAATCACTATCATACTGATAAGTATATATAAACAATGCAAGGCATTTACCTTCTTGCATACAAAACATAATCACAATGACCAACCTGTACCTCATCGTCCCAAATCTTTCAATTAACCAATCGCAACAACACATATCCAGAGCAAGGTATGGGTCATCTTGCTCACAAATCTCAACCATGAACAAAATAGTTTCTCATTATGATTTCCAAGGTCTCCCCATTACAATACTACACACAATCTCGATATCAACACATACGTGAAGGAGATTTAAACCCATCATAATATATTCACAACACAGTATGTACAACATCTCACATTATTGTTTACCAAGACCCACATACGTAGACAAGAGAAATCATGTTCTTACAACATCTTCATCTCAAGACAACTATGAACAGAATACATACAACCAAATCATATTACCTTATGCCTCTGGAACCTAAACTTGACAATTTACACATAGACCAACTCACATGAAAATTTTGCTTGCAATAAGCAATTTCAACTAATCAACTCATTGACAACATAAATTCTTCTTACTAGAGCGATTCTATTTAATCAAATTAGCAACTGGATTCAAGTTATATCTCCACCAAGAATTTCATAAAACCTAGGTCTAGTTTAATTAATATTAATTCTATCTATTATATTAATCACTCATCAATTACATATAACCGTCAAGCTAACAATGCATAGATAATATTAATTACAAATACTTATAAATTAAATGCTAATTACAACATTTATAATCCAAACCCATATATCATATTTCTACTAACAAAACTATTAATTATGTTTAAGAAACCATCATTCAATAACCAATAAATGCATAATTTATAAACATGCCTATCTTAACCAAAAGCCCAATTGATAGTTGTTAGTAAGATATTCCACAATATGCATTTTATCTTTAACACACACATATAAACCCCTTATTGTCACCTTACTAATGCATTAAAACATAAGGCCAACTATCAATCCAATTAAAACACATTTTCCATACAAACGATAGGTTCACTGCTAACCCAAAATCAAGTTAAACATTACCTCGTTTCACTAGTTTTCTTATGTAATAATTTATCTGATGAAGTTCTATTCCATTTACTTACATAAATAGTGAATTAACAACTTGGCTCATTAAAGAGGATACATTATATATAATGCATTCATGTTATTGACAAACGAAAACATAATATATTTAATTCCAATTAAAGCATTTCTTATACCCAAACCCTAATATAATATATATATGTTATTATCCACTGAGACACATTCTTTATGTAGTCACAAAGCACATAAAGCTATATAAGTAATTATTTAATTTATAAAACTAATTATCAATATATATATAATAACGTCAAGCTAATAAATTAATATAAAAGTGTAATATAATGTCTATAAGAATTACATATGTATTTGAAATAATCAAATCACTTTAGTTTAACTAACTACTTATAATAAGGATATAAGATCATAATACATATAAGGGTTTACTACAATTCCCATAAGATGCAAGCCTAAAAGAACAAGTTTCCATCTAAGTTTAACGTAAGCATATTGACATATTTAATATTTTCCTTGCTTATGCAATAAGTAATGATAAATCATCCAATGGTGATCTTTACCATTATGGCATAATATTAATCCACTAATCAAGAGAAAAGTTTTAACCTTGGTTAACTATTCTTAAATAAAATACCTAAAGAAAGTTGTCTTCATAAATCCTAAACATGAATCATACTAGAATTATTATTAAGGACCTAAGAACGTATAGGAGCTCTTTCTTCATAGAGTAAAACATGAAATTCACTTATGCCTTAAAGTTTAAACTACATCTTTCCATTAATAACAAGTGTAAAAATAAGCAGAGATAGGGAGATAACACCTAAGAGATATACTATATTTTGCATTAGATTCAAGACCTAATCTCGTAACTCATCTCCACCTATTAAATGACTTTGTAAGGAATGAGCATATATGAAGCTCTCAAGTTGTTATCATGAAATACAATGATTGTAGGATACACTCAAAATTGGTACATGGAGAGGGCTTTAAGAACTTTCAAGCAAAAGCTTTTGGAAAGTGTATGACCAGACTTTGTGACATTTGCTAGCATCCTATGTACCTATGCACAAATGGAGCTTTGGAACAACGTATCAATGTCCAAAGAGGATAAATGATAGAGGCATTTTGTCAGATGTCTAGCTGCAACTACCCTAGCAGACATGCATGCAAAATTTGGAAGCATAGACAATGCACGTGACTGTTTGATAGAATACTGTGAAGATTTGAATAACCAAGGAACAAGACACCCAAAATATAAATTGACTAAATGAAGAGCTAATAAGATGTTTAATACAATCTACTATAAGAATTGGATCTTGAAGAATCTATGCAAAAGTGGGCAGTTTTATATGATCCAAAGTCCATATTTATTTGAGACCTTAATGCACATAAGAAAAAACATTTCCATCTAGGTCTAATAGAAGGCAAAAGTAAGGAATACTCTAATGGACAAGGTACTTGAACTGTTTGACAAGGTTCAAAGATACTTACGTACACAAAGAACATCATTAGTTTATCTATTAGAGGATATGAACAAACTAACAGATCCTTAGCAAGATGACTTTGTAACCCCTTTTAAAAATAGATAAAAACCATCGTTTCTAAGATCCAACACCAACATTTAGCAATTATAAGATTATATAGAAATCTTAATACTGATATATAGATAACATATGATTATGTGCAAACCTTAATGCCAATATATATGGCGATTACTATCTTATAATTATAGGAAGATCTAATATAAAAATCAAAAACATAATTCATGCTATGATGATCTAGGTTTATGACATGCAAATAAGGCAACAAATATGCTTCTTTCAAGATTTACCTTGAAATGTTTGCTCTTCTAATTTCACAAGCAACAACCCTTAGAAAAACAACCTTTACATTTAATAAATAAAGGATACATATAATATTTAGAACATACAATATTTACATTTAACCAATAAAGAAAAACATATAATATTTATATTTAATCAATAAAGAAAAACATATAAAATTTACATTTAATCAATAAAGAAAAACATATAATATTTATATTTAATCAATAAAGAAAACATGGTACCTCAATCGCAATATCCCACTAATGGTAGAATCCTTGAATGAGAATCATAAAATGAGCAAGTCACCCCCACTCCATGAAGAGTTTTTAAAGAGAAGGAAAGAGTAACTTCCTACCCAAAACTAACTCAACCACCCAACTAACTCAACTACCCAACTAATTCAACCACCCAACTAATTCAACCAACCACCTTCCCATTTTCGTCACTTTTGTAAGTGGGGCTTAAAGGAGGATCTAAAAACCTTTTAAAATATTATAAATGACAAAAATAAACTTCTTACCTATGTACCTTGGACATAAGACAATTTTTTAAACATAAAATACAACTTAGACCTCTTAAAAACACTTAAAAATTATTTTAAAAATTACAAGGTTAAATCCCACACAAGAACATAACTATTTTATAGCATAAAACTAAAAATAATATTTCTTAACATCATGGCCAATAGACCTTAGGGCCCCATGCCTAGGTCAGACATCACACAGAAAGACATAAAGTGGCTAAATGACCACCATCATCCATTGACATAATAATTCTACATGTACACTCAACAAGAAGTGTTAGTACAATATATAGCCAAAATATATCCATCATAAATAACATATTATCACAAATCCATAAGTAACCATAGTGTAACGCTGAATCAATACACTCTTGATCCAATTGTTAGGCTTTGTCAATTGGATGATAGGACTGTCTCCTCTCTACTCTAGGGTCTGGTTAGTGCGTTTCCTAGTGTTCAACGACCTTCCCTTAATTAAATCAATTTAATAGTAGTAATAACATAATTCATATTCAAACAACTTAAATAATTATTTGAACTAGGTAATTATCAATTGCCAATTTAATCTTATTAAATAATAAGAATATTATATGACCTTATTAAATATTAAACTATGACTATATAATGAAATATAGGCATACAACATAACCCACTGAGTAGGACAGCCGTCAAAACCCAAATCAAACATGTTGTCAAAAAGACCAAATCAAACATATTCTCAAGTCAGGCCAAAATGCACTTATCCAACAAGCTCCATCAAATATAAATCAATTGCAAGACTGACATACTAACAGAACTGACAGGTTGATTAGACATGTCATAGATCCTGATTGAGGATAATGACTTGGGATGTGGGACCTTAAGTTATCTCCGAAACAACGTATCCATTGGGTTCAAGGCACGCTCGGACCTGTTAATTCAGGTGGAGTCGATGCCTGGTACCTGCATCCTGCAACAAATGTCACGGTCAAGCATGTATAGATGCATATAAGCTAGCACTAGGTGGAAAAAGGAATCGCAACATCGCAGGGCGCTCACAAGTGAGTGATGCGACATTGTCCCTACCACGTCATATCAATCTAGATTAGCTCAACACATAATCATAACCAAATCAAATCTATCTCTTAATCTGAACAGAACCCTACACTTAACATACAAGTGCATGAAATCATAAGTGTCAGAAGTACCATCATAACAAATAAATCTAACAGAATCAGTCACATGAGATACGTTCAATATATAACAATTGTAGTAAGATTGACATCTTAAACATTGGAAGGCAAAACAATATCAAAGCCTGCATCATCAGTGCCGCAATAGAGGTTATCAATAAAACACATTATCTTTCATATGAAACCACACATGGATGAAGCATCTACCTATATTGTACAACATCAATTGTTTACCTTATCTTGAATATTTCGGTTATTTTACCTTTACATTCGTGCGCCTTGATCAGTTCACCTATACATCCAAGGTGCGAACGGAGGGGCACTACAACGACTCTCTCTAAATTGATGAATGAGGTTTAGTGATCTCTCTCTCTCTCATTCTCTCTCATTCCTACTCTACCAAGAGTCTTAAACTTACAATGCGATTTCTCTGAAACCATAAAATTTAACAGATCGCATCTATAATTGGAGGCTTTGGAGATTCTACATTTTACTATGCAAAATTTGCGCAAAATTTTTTATCCCAGAAGAGTCCTTCTTGGGTAAATCACTTGAGAACAGAGACAATACAGTTGCACATTACAAATAATCAATTGATCCATCATTCATCATCCAAGAGAAAATTTAAATTTTCCAATTCACCCCATTTATCCTTCTACTTAAGTTTTCTTGATCATATGTGCTTTAACACACCAACGTAACTAGAATAGATTGTTCCCTTTTGAAATAAAATTGCTCACCAAGATTTCTATTACTAGGTCTTTGTTTGCTTAGATGACTTAGAGGTCTATATATACTATTCCTTTCAAGGGGCTACAATATCCTAGGATTTTGTTTACAAGGTTTACTTTTAGTTAGTTTCTTACATCAAGATTTCTAGGTTTCTTTCTACAACAACAAAAATTCTCACAAATAAATTTGTTTTTAATTTATATAATTTTCATAAGTAATTCAAATTCAAGATAACTAGAAAATATAAATGTAATGTAAGTATGTACATTATTCCCACTCTAACCCATATTCAAGGAAATATTAAAACACAATGAGGGTAAAGAGAGAAAATTTAAGCTTGAGTTTTCTTGATTACTAGTATTTGATTCACAAGGTATACAATTTAGTTGGACAACCACTAATAGTAGGACCAATTGACATAAAATTGCCTAATTAAAATGAGGTAATCTCTAAAGGAACTTAACATACAAATTTGAGCATATAATTTAATCATCATATAACATGCAGACATATAAATCAAATGTTGAATCTCATAGAAAGAACACCAACACTTAACCATTATTTCATCAAATGCTTATAATTGAACTATAGATACATATAACTTAGTCCTTCACACTTAGTTTGAAAACCATGAAAATAAAGTAAACTAGTGAATTGTATGCACAACTTAAAAAAAATTCTAGCACAAATAGTCTAAAAAGATTTCCAACATTTGACACTTGTTCAAATCTAGGGCTATATAATCAAATCCATAGTAAATAAGCATGTATAGGCAATTAAATCTCATAAAATCTTAGCAAAAAAAATTAAACATAATAGTATTGATTGAAAAGGCCTTAAATCTAGCAACAAATCTAAGCAATAGATTCCCTATTATTCTCTACATATCTTAAGTATTTAGGCCTTTAGTTATCTAATAAACTGAGATTTAGTAGTCTTCTATAATCTAAATGCCTAGGAGTCCATGTAAATGTTTTCTTCATTGATGATCCTCATGTGCACTAGAATGTCTAGACTATTTCCTTCATCTCATTTGAGATGATATGAAATTTTTCATCAACATTTATGTAAGAGTTGGTATAGAATGTTCTATACCATGTAAGATCTGGCTATGGAGGTAGACACCCAAAATCTAGAAGCTTCAATGAAAGCACAAGAGAGACCCAGCATGAAAGAACAATTCTATTATATTAAAGAATTTGTTTTATGCATATAATAAAAATAAAATGTTTCCCACATTTTTTCCAAAGTGGGACATTGAAAGCAACATTTTTAATCAAATCTTCACTTTTTGACACCTATAGCAACTAAACCATTAAGAATTCGAAGATGATACGAACTAGTGGTTTGTGAGATTTTGTATGTAGATTCTAAATATATATATTTAAAAAAAAATTAAAATAAATTGTGAATTTTTTTTCATAATTTTTAATAACTTGTTTTTTTTATAGTAAACATTATTTTTAAAAAGTAATGTTATGTTGTAATGCATAACTTTTTTTATAGAAAGAATAAAATTCTAATTTTTAAAATATAGATTTTTGACACCAATATCTAGGGCATGGATATTTTTCATAATTTTTTTGTTGCATATTTTTTTTAATAAATTTTTGAAGTGAGATTATTTATAATTTGGACACAGGTTTATGCCATAACACATAACTTGTTTTGTATGTATCAACATTTAATTTTCTTTTCTTTTTTGTTGAAACAAGGACATCAATACCTAGGGCACAAATATTTCTTAGAATTTTTTTCTCTATTTTTTATTTTTTCCAGTTGTGTGGAATAGAGACCTTGTTGCTCAGTGAAAACTTATGTTCACTAAAAAATAGAAAATAAATATAATAATTAAATTAAATTATTAAAAATTATACTTTTTAGAAAGTGTATACAAAAGGCTATGTAATTAAAAAATATAATTAATAAATGACTTCATTTGCCCCCCCAAAAGGTAAAGTGATGTAGTAGCATCCATCACCTCATGAAGGCACCTCATGAAGGTTTAAAGGAGAAGAAAACGCTCCTCATGAAGGATAAAATAATAGAAGCAACACTAGTTTTAAATGTAGATCGCCAACACAAGACTATGAGCATCATATAAAAGGAATCTTCATAGCCAAAAGTTAACGCCTCATGGAGGTAGCACCCAACAATGGGAGTTACATAAAATTGAATTTAGAGTAAAAGACAATCCTTTGTGGTAGAAGTCTGATTGCTAACGCCTCAACCAGAGGCTATAAGTTAGTAAAAATGCTAGTGGTGGGGCCCAACAAGAATTGGAGAAAGCGTTACATTTGAGAAAATTTCTAATGCCTCATTTGGCATAATTCCAATGCCCAAGTAAAGAGTTTGAAATCTGTACCATTTGGGAAGTTGAACACCTCTTTAGAGGTGGTAAATCAAAATAGACAAATGTAATTAAAACATTGGTGATGGAGCCACAATTATGGGATGAAAACTCCACATTTGAAAGAATGTTTTTAATGCTTCAAAGGAAAAGAGATTGACAAGATTTTAATGCCTCTTTTGAGGTAATTATGAAAAGGATTCACCATGTGCTAGAATGGGATATAAAACCTCCATGAGGCATATTAAAACCATCTTTAATATTCTTTTGGGGTAGTGCTTGGGAAGGAGAGAGGGAGCCCTAGGATGGAGAAAGGAAAGTGCCTATTATCTTAGAGCTAACGAATCATTTAGAGGTAGCATAGATGAAAACGTGAGGGGATTGAACGAGGCCATGAAGTCTATTTTCTATGTAATATTGTTGCAGATTATGGTGATTTGATTATGTAATTTTTTTTTGCAAATGGTTGTAGTCATTTTCTTCTGATGAAATCTAAATGAAATTAAGTGGGATTTGATATTAACCTTTTTTTTAAGATTTGCATGGTAAGTTTGTGTGTAAGTGAAGAGTCTTACAATATCCCTGTTGCATCAATGGTATTAGAGATGGCCGTTCTTGAGTTTGTAGGTAGATTGCCAAACGTGAGGCAACTTGTAGTAGGGCCTGTGAGTTGTGGGATGTGAGAAAGTGCCTCTGAGAGTGGCCCCATGAGGTAAGGGTAGTGGTGGAGGTAGATATTAGAACAATAGCTCCTAAGTGTGTGGATAGAAACACCATTTTGAGGCAGTCTATGTTAGGACCTGAGGGTGGGATTATGAAAAGGAAGTCTCTAAGCATTGAAAAGAAATTGAAGGGAATAAATGTGAGACCAAGAGTTTGGATTGTCTAGTTAGAAGAAAGAATTGATTTCAATAGACTTCAAGAGCAAATGATAGAGATAAGAAAAATTACATTACAGTTGATGAGATAATGGAAGAGACCTTTGGAATTTTAATTAAAAAATAATAATGCTTGAAAGGAGGAGAAGAAGATTAGAGGAAAGAATAATATTGCACATATGAGAGAGATGGTGCAGAATGGGATGGACCTCATGAACAGGGTGGAAATTCTGACCAGACTAGTTAGAAATAAAACTAAAAGCTCAAAGTTCAAATTAGAGGAACTTGATGAGGAATCTGAGAGTTATGTTGGAGAGGAAATAAATTTGAGTATTGCTTATTTGAGTAGTGTAATGGAGACTGATAGAGGTACAATATTTGGTTATAATATTGAAGAGGAAGATATTAAAGATGGAGATGTGATTGAAGACATTCTTGAAGAAGGTGAAGGTATAGAAGACATGGAAGTTTATGTGACAAGCCAAGAAGATCCCCAAGATGTGAAAGATGAGATGATGGACTTTGAAGGTCCTATGTTTGATGAAGAATTTTGGGATGATGAAGAAGATATCCTACTCAAAGAGGAGATGAGAAAGATCAATATTTTATTTCAAGGGAAAATGTCAGATGAATTTGATAAGAGAATGGGGAAGATGCAGATGGTAGTAGATAAGCCCCATGATTATGCTAACATTGTTTTGTTTGCAGATGATTCTTTGCGTGCAGGTAAGAAAGATAAATACGAAGAGGTTATTCATGAGGAAGCTAAAGAAGTTGCAACAATATGCTTAGATGAAAGCATGAAAGAAGAGAAGAAAACTGAAGAAGAGAAATTTGTTGCAGCATTGGCTAAAGATGGAGAAGTTCCAGAAGTGAGCAATGAGGAGATTGTGAGTAAAGTTGCAGCTATTGATGATGTTGTAGTTGAAACAAAGATTGCAGTGATGTATGAGGATCAAGTGTTCTATGAGAAACGTGATGAAGACAAAGAGTTTCTTGAGAAGGAGATTGTGGAGGTAGAGAAGTTGTTTAGAGAAACAATAGAGACAATAGCATTCAACAACAAGGAAGAGGATGTTGTGAGAAAGGAATTCATCGAGGTTAAATATGATTTTTATTAGTTTTATAATTTTGAATTTGCAAAAGATTTACATGTTGAGATGAAGAAACAGTTAGAGAAGAAAGAGGATTGTGTAGATGTAGAGAGGTATACAGATGTATACTTGTAGATAGAGGTTGCAGAGGAAGCTATATGAGAGATTTGGTGGAGGTGGTCAGTTTGTGGTGGGTTGCATCCCATGAAAGAGGAGAGTAGAAGAGTGAATAGTTGGAAAAAGAGAAGAGAGAGCCTTTGGCGAAGGAGGATGGCATATTGTGGATGTAGATCCATGTGTGAAACAGAAGTATGGAGAATGGAGTTATGAGAGAAAGAGGATAGTTGTTCCGGTATAGTGCTAGAAAATGAGAAGGAAGAATTGATTTGATACACTTATCCTAGTGACAGAGTTTATTGTAGGTTGGTTGCAACTTGAAACAGTAGTTGAACTACTCAACTCCATTTTGTGAGTATATGCTCACAAACTTCCTACCTGATGTGTCTGATGCAGTAGCATCCATCACCTCATGAAGGATCCTCATGAAGGTTGAATGGAGAAGAAAACGCTCCTCATGAAAGTTGAAACAAGAGAAGCAACACTAGTTTTAAATGCAGATCACCAGCACAAGACTATGAGCATAGGATAAAAGGAGTCTCCATAGTAGAAATTCAACGCCTCATGGAGGCAGCACCCAGCAATGGGAGTTACATAAAATTGAATCTGGAGTAAAAGGCAATCCTTTGTGGTGGAAATCTGATTGGTAACACCTCAACCAGAGGCTATAAGTTAGTAAAAATGCTAGTGGTGGGGCCCAACAAGAATTGGAGAAAGTGTTACATTTGAGAAAATTTCTTATGCCTCATTTGGCATAATTCCAATGCCCAAGTAAAGAGTTTCAGATCTGTGCCATTTTAGAAGTTGAACATCTCTTTAGAGGTGGTAAATCAAAATAGAAAAATGCAATTAAAACATTGTTGGTGGAGCCGCCACTATGGGATGAAAACTCCACATTTGAAAGAAGGTTTTTAACGCTTCAAAGGAAAAGATATTGGTAGGATTTTAGTGCCTCTTTTGAGGTAATTATGAAAAGGATTCACCATGTGCTAGAAGGGGAGATAACACCCCCATGAGGCATATTAAAACCATTTTTAATATTCTTTTGGGGTAGCGCTTGGGAAGGAGAGAGGGAGCCCTCGGATGGAGAAAGGAAAGTGCCAGTTCTTTGAGAGCTAACGCCTTATTTAGAGGTAGCATAGATGAAAATAAAAGGGGATTGAAGGAGGCCATGAAGGCCATTTTCTATGTAATATTGTTGCAAATTATGGTGATTTGATTATGTAATTTTTGTTACAAAATGCTTGTATTCATTTTCTTCTGATGAAATCTAAATGAAATTAAGTGGGTTTTGATATTAAGCTTTTGTTTAAGCTTTGCATGGTAAGTTTGTGTGTAAGTAGAGAGTCTTGCAATATCCCTATTGCATCATGAAGCAAAGTTGGTTTTTATCAGCATTTTGATAGGTGTAGAGGAGACTCCATCGAGGGTTTAATTTAAGACTAGGAGGGTTCTATCCAAGGGGGTTTGATCTTTGGAGGTTTTATCTAACTCATTTCAATTAAACCCCTTTAGATTGAACCCCTCAACATTTAATTCTAAAAAATATGTGATCTCAGGCAAAAATCAGGATGTCCCATAAGCGGGGCACATTATTGTGGGATAGTATGTACATTAATATGAAATTACAATTTGAGAAGCCCTTGGTTATATAGGCCAAGGTGAAACATACGACAACATAAGATTATGACAAGTGTCTTAATCTTATGACTTGAGACACAAAGATATAACTATCCTTAGTGTACCCTAAGTATGCCCTAAATAATCGTAACTAGACAAGTGTGAATAGGACCTAATGTGGAATTAGCTAGGTAATATACCTTGTTCAGACCAACACCCCTCCTTAAGTGAAACATAGGGAGAATATGCAAATATGCAGAGATGGGTCCTAGCTACAAGGCCATGTTAGGTACCCATGTACAAACCAATCTCTTATAAATGGAGAAAAGAAGAAAAACTCATAAAAAAACCCCTATATAAAGGAGAGAAAACACAATATGTGTTGGAGTAGGTGTGTTGTACACCTTGCATAACATTGGTATTATTTTATTATGTAAAATAAATATTTATTTGTGGTGCATCATGTGATGTGTTTAGCGACATTGGATATTTATTTGGTGCCACTTGTAATTGTTGTATGTAACATTGGGTTAATTATTTTATGTGTGTGGGATACATAGAGTAATTAATTATTTATTTGTAATTGTTTAATTATTGGAAAAACTTTGTACCAATAATTGAGGGTCAATGGTTTTGTAGACTCGTGGTTTTGGGGAATAGGGTTTTACAATACCACATGTTGTATTTGTGTGAGCTTTTGTCTATAAAAGCAAACACATGAGTAGATGTTGTAGAGTGAGGTGAGGGCTTATTGCATTTGGCTAGGTTTATCTTGTTTGAGCATCTCTTGCAAGTTGCATTTGTGAGGATTTGAAGCATGGAATTTGATGTATGGTTACATGCTTGTTCACATGGAGTGTAGGTAGAGAGAGCTTGATGTTTCAGAGGTGATCGTTGCATATGTATTGTAATCTTTATTGCTGAATAATACATGAGAGATGGCTGCTTGTGGACGCTGGGTTTTTCCCTCACGGAGGGTTTTCCCAGGGTATATCGTGTGTCACCATTGATGATATGATTGTCTATTTCTTTTGCATGAAGATTTTTTGTTATTGTTGCACATTAATCTCTTAGTGGGTTATGAGGAATTAGTCTATATGGTTGCATATTTCCAGTGTTTGGTATCAGAGTTTTGTTCCTTGGTTGTGGGAGGAAATTCCTATTTGATAACCCTAGCTATGAGTGAATTTTTATGTGTATTGGAATCCATGGACTGGCAGGAAAAGAATAATGACATTGCAAGATATGAGGATTTTGTGCAGGTTTTATTTTGCAGATTGAGGGGTTTGGGGTTGTAGATTTGTGGTGATTTTTTGCTGATCTAGGTTTATAAATTTGAGTTGGAAAAATAGTTTTTATGGATGGATTCAATGAGGGTTTGAAGAAGAAATTTTCACAAATCATCTCCTAGGAAAAATGGACCTCACCATTAGATTCAAGAGGCTTGAGAGACAAAGATTGATATAAAATTTGGCCTATTTTGGCCACTGTGAAAAAAATGAAATTTTTTGCCCCTAGCCCTAGCCGTATGCTTGTACGGTTGGGAGGCGTCTACAGAGGTACACAATAAAAATTAATGCCTAATTTTTTTCATTGAAAATGCTTTTTTAAATAAAAAAATATATTAATGGGGTGGGGGTTCGTAGATCCCTATACCCCCTGCGCCAGCGCTAGCGGCCTCAACAATACTGCAGGGTACTGCCGTTGGTAGCCCTATTAACCACCAGCACGGGTGTCGTAGCTAGTGGGACATAGGCCCTCAGTCACTGGCCCCTGGTCTAGTGGGGCTAGGGTTCACCTAACCCTTCAGGGATTTTAAAAACTTTACTAAAAAATTAAAATATTTCAAATCAAACATTTAAACTGTTTGTATACCATTTGGAATCAGCTGCTAGAGCACCACCAGTACACTGCCCCAATGCTGCTGACATGCCACCTCCATTGGCAGGCCACCAGCGGGCCACCGTTCAGCCACCCTGTCACCACCAGAGGGCCACCAGGCTTGGTTACATAGCATAATTGGGCAGGTTTTCTCTACGGGGTATAATTTTCACCCAGTATGTCAGATTTTCAAATTATTATAGTTGACGAAAAGCTCTTCTTGCATACAACATAGTGGTGTCAAATATTTTTCTAGATTTTTCCATTCTAAAATAATTTTTCCTCTTTGAAGCTAGATGTACAGTTTGATATTTGACCGGGCATAACTTGTGCATACGGAGTCAGATTTCAGACTTCTTGTGGGCATTGGAAATTTATTTCTGAGAACTACATAGTGGAGTAGGTTTAGAGATTATATTATAAGTTTGTTTAGTTTATATCTGTTTCATCTTGTTTTGGTTCCTTTGACTTATGGTACATTTGTGAGTTGATGGAAAATTGAATCTAGGATGATTTGGTGTTTGAGTTAATGTAGAAGTACATGTTTATCTCTAATTATTCTTTGTTGACATCATTATACCTGTATTGTTTAGTTTATATGTTGCAATGTGAGATCTACATGTTGTGCAATGTTGTAGGTTGTCTAGGCTTACATGTTGCATATATGAATTGGATGTGGGTTGTTTATACCCATATATGTTTCAGTGTTGACGAAGATTCTTATTTGTGGCTTGGTTTAGTGACATGTTGCATTAGTTTGCTTTTCATTATGAGATATAGAGAGAGATGGTATTACCTGATACATTCATGATACAAGACCTATGTTTGTTGACAATATGGTACAGTTGTGTGAGACTTGATGGGAGTTTGGTGCAGGTATATTGGGTGGTAATCATGGTGTCATGGATGTTCCTTGTTTGGTTGGGATTTTTGCATGACATGATTGTTTTACAGGTCTAGTTTTGGTGGTGTTGGATTGATGTTTGGTTTTATAGGTTTTGTTCATCTTCTTGGTTTGGAGATTATGGTTTACTCAACCTTTTGTGAGTTGTTGTCATAACAGTGGGTTTCTTTGATTGTGTTGGGGTCATGGATGATCTTCATTTAGGATATGGTTATCACGATGTCATGGATAGCTTGGTTACATGTTTTAGTGGGACATTTTGATAGTGATGGTTTGATGTTTTTAATGTTGCCATGTATAGCTCAGTATCATGGTTTAGTGGGAGCTTTGGTAGTATATATGGTTATCTTCATGTGATTTGGAGATGTTGATTCTTGGTTTAGAGGTGTTGTTATTGTGTCAAAGTTTAATCTTGATACCAGTTTTGAGTTTTGACATGATACAAGTTCTCTTGAGATAGGATGTGTGCATTAGTGCATGTGATCTTCCTTTCAGGAGATGATTAGATCATGATGTCATGATGTGTTCCTAGGTTATGAAGACGTGTGGTGGGAGCTTTGACAATGATCGTGTTGGTTCTCTTGGTATTGACTACATTGGTCATGTGCTTGGGAACTTCATGATAGTGTAGTTTTGTATTTGGAGTTTAGCATGGATTAATCATGTAGTGTCTATATTTTTTAACTTCTCTTACTAAAGCAAAGGCTTGTTTTTCAAGGTAAGAGTACTTGATTTCAACATTCTTGAAAGGAGAACTAATTAATTCTATTAATCTCTCATCTCATGCTTCCTTTCTCTACGCGAGAAGAGTTGTACACGAATGCTCTAATGTAAATGAATAAATTTAAAATGGTTGTGTGTAATCTAGACTAATTAGGATACAAGATTCAGAAATGGACTATTTAATCTTTGTAAAGTTTGATTTGGATTCATTAATCAATTTGAACTTAGCATCCTTCTTCATCATATCAATTAGAGGCTTAACTATCTCCACAAAACTAGTGATGACCTTCTAGACAAAGTTAATCTTCCCAAGGAAAGATTTCATTTCCTATTTACTGCTAGGCACTGGTAACTTTATAAATATTTCTACTCTCTCAAGGTCTATTGAGATTCCTTTCTCTAAAATGACATGTCCTTACAATTTTCCTTTAGTTACCCTAAAGATGCATTTCTTTGGATTCAGATATATTTTATACTGCCTACATCTTTCAAGTATTTTCTTTAGATTTGTTGCATGATTAGCTCTATCTTTAGAGAAAATTGTCATATCATCCATATAAATGATAATACACTTATCAACCAAATATTTAAAGGTAGTGTCCATTTCTCTCTAAAAAGTTGCTCCTGCATTTATCAAACCAAAAGGCATCCTCTTATATGTGAAAGTTCCCTACTTGGTTGTGAAAGTGGTCTTCATCCCGTCTTCATATTTTAAAAGAACTTGATTGTAGCCTTAATATCCATCTAAAAAGGACATCATCTGAGATCCATTGACTATCTAAAGTGCTTCATCTAGGGATGGTAGTCATAAGGTTATCTCGTCCATCAATAAGAGGTGCTAATAAAAACAACAATAATGAAATAAGATAAGGTACAAAATCATAACTATCACGTACATGTGTTATTAGCCTACAAACTTGCATTGACCAAAACCTATTGAAGTAGAACAATATCAAGAGAAACTCAGGGTTTTGCCCTACCTACAAAAAGCTACTATAGGAACATTGAGGGGTAGAATGATGGTGTGCCCTCTTGCACCCACCATGCCACATAATTGGTAGTGACCCCCATGTTATACATATTTCCTCTCTTTTCTACAGAGCCTACATCATCATCATCCATGCCAAACTACTTTATGACTGTGGATCTCACCCTCTCTCCTTGTGGGAATGGTGATCTCTAATGTTGTTTATACAAATCTGGCTCCAACAATACTATTTATCTAAGGCCAAGATGACATAACAAATTCTAATAATGAAATATCTCTACAACTATGGTGCATCTACAAAAAATTCATTAAGAGCAGTAAATATGACCCACTAAAATCTATCATTCAAATCTAGGGCCAATTGTCTATAGGCCTCCATGTAACATTTGTTGTCCCCATTCAATAAAAAATATATCGCCAACTATATAGCGTCAACTTATTATTATTAGTTCCATCAAAGAGCTTCCTAGAAGCTTCCATGATAAGAGATCCCTAATATCTGTTGTAACACAACTAACACTCAATTTATTAGGTTTTCCTCTAGATGTTTCATCAAAATTTATTTTAAACACTCCATCAAGGGGAGGAACCCATATCACCTCAGTCCTCTCAATATTTGGGGGTTAACTGAAGATCTCTCATTAATGAGGCACTAAATACAACCAATTATTATTGATCTAGAGACTAGGGGTAAAGCCTATTGGACAACCCAATTAAAAATATTCAATCGGGTTATATGTGTGGAAGTTTTATATTTATGACAAGGATTAGAATACATAAAGAACAATTGAATAGGAAATTTGAGAAGACAATAGACAATAATTAGAATTGTAAAAATAAATTTATACTATAATATTTTTTACACATGATCTATGAGAAAAGACATGTCATGGATATACCTTTCTATCCTCTCTTACAACCATTATTCAACTATCATCTTGAAAAGAATCCATCTATGTATATTAATACACAAAGATGGAGGAAGATGAAGCATCAAATATGTTCATATTTAGTTTCAACTATCAGAACCATTGATTACAAGTCAAAACATGTGGTGATGCTAACATGGAGTTATAAGTTATGGTTTGGACTACATGTGTCAACTAGGATGAAGATCCTACTAGTGAAACTACAAAGGCCACCATGCAACAATTAAGATTTGCAATATGATCTAGTGACCTATATCCTCCTATATCAGCCACCCTTCATTGAAGAAAAATGGCCTCCAAAGTAAGTAGGTGTGGAAAAAGATATGGGAACATATTGGAAATTTGCACTTCTATGAACTATTTTTCTTCCAGGAAGAAACTTGACCATCTTTGATGATTTGAAATAGAGGGATCTCCTACTATCTTGTCCATTTCACCCTAACATCAATGACTTGATCCAATTATTTTGAGATATTGCATTTTGGATTAATCTTTCTCTACTAAAGTCTATCTATAAAGTCTAAATTATTCAACAAAGGTGGAAAATTAGAATCATAGGAGTTTTGGTTGAAGACTAGTTACAACCCAAGGTAAGAAGGCAAATTAATATTGAAAGTGTTATCTCCTACTTTCTTTGTGATGGTGTAGGGCCTATACTAAATTGTATTCAAAGCTTATGACAAGGTCCAATCAATCTTACCTTCTATTAGTATAGTTAGACTAGATCATCACCTTGAAAGGTGTGTAATGATCAATGACTATCATGGTACTATTACTTTGCATTAACCTACTATGGAATGGTCTAAACTTGTTGCTAAATGTGTTAAATGTACTTAATGAATTGATGAAATTTGTCAACTACTGTAAAGTACTGAAAATTCCACAAACATACATAACTGAAGAGAAACTAAATTAACTACAACTAAAGTAAAGTAATTACATCTACATCATCAAGTAAAAGAGATAAATTCAACATCTATTATCTATGGAGATTTCATTCATAAGTTTTTTATATACAATCATGGTACAAATCTACTTTCTGAAGTACAATATATACAAGTATCAATAATGGCTTATGCTTTACAAAGCATTTTGAGTTCAATGAAGATATACATATGTCCACAAGATCATGTAAATCCAAACAATCACTCCTTGACCGCCATCGACCATTTGGCCATCTGCTATGTCGAAGGACAAGAAAATGGTTTAGGTGCTTTTCCACCCAACCACTACACTTCCCTAGTATTCCTCAAACTAAGGAATGCCTGACCCTTCTCAAAGGGCTTAGCAACCTGTAAACAAGTGCAAGGTGGAATCTAGTGCATGCCTATTAACCTACATGCATCTTAGCTAGAATGCAACATCACATTAACAAGATATGGCAGGGAAAAATATAAATGTATCAACTAGGCAATCAAAACAATCTATTTCAATGGTACATATATCTATTTCAATATCAAATTTTACTTTGGCCAAAGTATAAACTGATTAACAGTGTGTAAGTTTTGAAAAGAAAACCTACTTCCATGTTTCCCCATATTTGGCACCCATCCTAGAATGCAACTTTCCACAAAAAAATAAAGACACGGAAAACACAAGTAACACATATAGCCTTTCTCATTCATAGCATAGTTTATGATTTAATAAAAGAGGAAAAAATCACTCCATGCATGTAATCATTAGGAAATAGGAAATCTTTTAGGTGTTTTCATTCATCATTTGTCTCATATGCAGTTAGTTTTATTTTAAATCATATCTTCATTACTATGAGATGAACATAAGGTTTTCCTCCATAAATGCAAAAAAGGTTATCTCAACATGTTGTCTATCTCCTAGGCCTGTATTTCATACCTATATAATATATCCACGTTTTTATTTATATAAGAAAATTTAACTCTAGTTATTAAAATTAACTTATTTGGGATTTGAATACATATATATATATATATATAAGGATTACTAAATAATATTTCAAATTAGAATATGCCTCCTAAAAATAATATATAGAAATTTCTTGATTTATAATATATTCCCGTCACTAATACCTATCTTTTAAAAAAATCTTCATAAAAATAATAATCAAGGCATTCCACACACCTAAACCAATAAAATATGAAACAAACGGTATTGACTGATAAAGACTTTGAAGAAACCTCAAGTTTGAATGAGTTATGAAAATGGCCATTCACATGGTATGACATCAGCCAAGGCACAAGGCATAACGTGAATTAGTTCTAGAAAAACTTATATTGAAAAGGTAGACTAATTTTCTTGCACAGAAGTCACTTTTCTGAGTCAAGTCAACCCTACTTAGAATAAGGATGTTAATAATAAATAGTAGATATTGATTTTGGGTCAATTTCATTTACGAAGAAGGGCAGATCATAAATTTCTACAAGGTTGATTAGGAATAAACAAAGAGGTGGAGTAGATGTATATAAAGGTCGATGAGAGACTCAAAGTATCGAGCCATACATGAGTCTAGCAAGTAGTTCAGTTCAATAGGCTAGCTGAAGCCAACACAAGGAAGAAGACATGGATCCTCAGGTCGATTGGAAAAAATAACCTTGTAGGACCATTAGGCGCATATAGTTGATTTCATCTATAGATCAAAAGCACTTACAAAGGAAAGAAATTATATCAAGATGCAAGTTCTCTTAGTAGGCCAATCACACAACAGGATGATTCAAAGTGATAGGAAAAGAAAATTTTAAAACAACAAATATTCGAGTGAACTTCCCTGAGTTCGATTGCATAGATCAACATAGACCACAAGGATAGATGCAAATTTAATCAAGTTCAAAGGTTGATTAAGACTTTGGAGGTCATTTCAACGTAATTACTCAGGCCAAACATGAAAAGAAGAGTCAGTCTAATATTGTGTGAGGCCAAAATTACGTTAGAGGAGGTGCATAATGTCATTATAGAGGCAGTATAAATCGAGTATAGGTTAGGAAAATCAAAAGAAATAAAAGAAGTTTTAGAGATCAAACTGTTTCAACAGGCTGATTTAAATGACCAGAGATCAATATGTTTCTCCAAAATGGTCATTTAGTTTATGTAGGCTAACGAAAGGACAAAAAGAAACAGAAATCAATTGTTAAGGCAAATCCATTTATCATTACTACATTATATAGATTTTAATTGACATTGGTGACCACATAGTCAAGTTTCATCAAGAAGAACATATTTGATAAAGAATTATACGGAAAATACCTGATGTAGGTCGTAACACCAATCTTGGGCTGTGCTCTGGTGGGTACCTCTTTGATCTCCTCTAATCCTCTCCTCCTTGTCATATGTATGTGTTCTCCTTCTCTCCAATGTGCCTGGCTCTGCCTTTCTTTTAGAATTTTTCTTTTTAATTCCCTCTAGAACCCTAATTTTTGCTTCCTTTTCCCTTTCGATCTCATGCAAACAACCTTTTTTTTTTTAAACTACACCCCTCTTTGCATGTTGCGCATGCATTTCCTTCTTCCATTTTTAATAAATGCAAGGATATTAATAAAATAATTCTAAATATATTTATATATTTATGTATAGTCTATAGTTAAAAATATGTATTTTATTCTTTTCTTATTTGTTATAAGTTTTATTTATTTTAGAAAGTTTTCACAATATTATTTAATTTAACAACTATATTTTACTACAAGTAATATAATTTTCATATTATTTAATTTCTCTCTCTCTCTCTCTCTATATATATATATATAATTACCAAAAATAGACACATCAATAATAATGCATTAAGGCATTTATATTTATATAGTTATTTTAAAATTTTCTTTGAAATAATACCAATACCACCTATTTATATTGATCAAAATAACAAAACTAGCTTCGAAAAACAAGCATAGAGGCATGTGAAAAAGTGACAAAATCAAACGAAAGATGATACATAACAACCACATATGTAGGTGTCAAGAAGAATGTTAGACAACTAGTCAATCATGCAAGAATGTAATTCTAAGTTTGTTTGAAAGAACACCAGATAGAACCCATCTGATGATTGCCAAGCGGCTAGGTCCCCTCTACCTATCACATGTTCTTGCCTTCAACAATACCTGTGGTCAATCCCCACTCACTTCCCACTGTCAATAGGTTAGTTTCAAAAAATATAGCTGAAGATACATAATCATAAGCCAAATAATATATCCTTATCAAATATCATCAGTTAGTGCCCAATATTTCTATCATTAACGTAATGAAGTCAATCACAAAAGTATGAGACATGACATACTTCCCCACTTGGAAGAGACATCATCTCGATGTCTGATTAGATCTAACAAAACAATAAAGTATCACACTAACACTAATCAATGTATCAAATGTATCTTCATCAAATTATCAAAGTATTTCTAATATGCATGAAATAAAATCATCTATGATAATTCCCCATATGCGTGAATGATCTATCAATCTCTATAGCATCCTCCCAAGTGGCACTGTCACTTAATACTAATCCCACTGGACCTTATACTATACTACATCTCTATTACACAACTTAACATTGTGCTTCTCCAAGACGCAAATGGGCTCCACTAGTACCACTCTTGGATCTGCTGCACCTGTAGAACATGCCAATCAAGAATATGCAATACCTCATGGTGATAAGGTTTGAGAAAGACACATGAAAAACCATTATGGATCTTGGTGAGAGCTAGTGGTAGAGCTAGTCTATATGCAATGGGATTGATAAATTTAGAACATCAAAAGGTCCTACAAATTTGGATGCAAGTTTGGATTCATTTTCCAAGTGAAATTGAACTCTTATGAGGTTTGACCTTTAGAAACACTTTGTCACCTACTAAGAATTGCTTGAAAGTCCTATTTCTATCTACATAACCTTTCTATCTATTTGGGCTTTCTTTAATTTTTCTTTCATTAGCCTCATTTGATCTTTCATTTCTTTTAACATGTTAGATCCAATCACTATCCTATCTTCTACCTTGTCCCAACTGATGGGTGTTCGACACTTATGCCCATAAAGAGCCTTGAAAGGTGCCATTCCCAAAGATGCATGATATGAATTATTGTAAAGGATTCTACCAATGGCAGATATTCCTCCCATTTATACGTTGATCCATACAATACATCCTTAGAAGATCCTCCACTACTTGGTTGACTCTTTCTTTCTAACCATCTATTTGAGGATGATAAGCTATGCTAAAGTTCAACTTAGTCCCCCAATGCCACATTAAGCGTGGTCCAGAACCTAGAGGTCATGCAAGTGTTGCAATCTAAGATGATTGTCTTTGGCACTCCATGTAATCGAAATATCTCTTGGACAAACTTCTTCGCTAAGGTCAATGATCCATTTGAAAGATTTCTAGGAATGAAATAAGCTAGTTTTGTCAACTTGTCCACCACCACTAAGATGACATCATGCCAGTTCTTAGACATGGGAAATCCCTGAATAAAGTCCATGCTAATTACCTGCCACTTATACTCTGGAATACTGTGTGGATAAAGAAGTCCTATAGGATGGACATGGTCAGCCTTGATGCATTGACACTCTAAACATCTACCAACAAACTTAGTTACGTCCCTTCTTAAGCTTAAGCCAAAAGTACAATGGTCTCAATCCTTCCATCATCTTCATCACTTCCAGGGTGTCCCAGAATATGGCACACTGTGGACCTCCTTGAGAATTAATTTCACCAACTCACCTGAATCTGGGATATACATCCTCCCTTGGTATCTCAAAATCCCATCTGACTCTATCACATACCCATCAAATTGATGATCTAAGGGGTCTTCTTCTAATGCTTGCTTAACTCAATCATAATGCTCATCCCCTTGCATGTTTTGGATTACCTATTATCTTAGATTAGATCTCATAGTTACCATGGAAGCCAGATGTCGTCTCCTACTAAGAGCATCTACGACCCTATTCTCCTTTCCCTTATATACGCAATTCCAATGTCATACTCACTATGGAATTCTAACCACCTTCTCTATTGTGCATTGAGATTAGGTTGGGTGAAGATATACTTGAGCCCAAATGATCTATCTTTAGCTCAAAGGCTTACCCAAAAGGTAGTGTCTCCACATTTGGAGTACATGAACAATGACAACCAACTCAAGATCATGGAGTGCATAGTTTAACTCATGCTGCTTTAGCTTTCTAGATTCATATTCCACCACTTTCCCATTCTACATCAACACTCCTCACACACCTTCACCTGAAGCATCTGTTATTACTGTTGAAATAACCATTTGGATCAGGTATGGTTAGAATAGGTGTTGTGAGTTTCTCCTTTAAGATCTAGAATACTTGTTCCCATTTATCTGTCCAATCAAACTTCTTATCCTTCTTCTGTAATGAGGTTATGGGTGTTACAATTGTCGAGAATCCTTCTACAAATTTTCTATAATATCCCACCAGGCTCATAAAGCTTCTCACCCCAGTTACATTTTGTGGTGCAGGCCATTGCATTATTGCTTCGATCTTTTTTGGATCTACCGCCATCTAATCTACTAAAATTACGTGGCCCAGCTTAGATAATTTGCCAAAAATTTATGCTCTCTCAAACGCTACAAAACTATCGTCTAGTGTCTTTCATGCTCCTCTAGTGACTAAGAATAAATCAGAATGTCATCTAAGAAGACCAACACAAATTCATCCAAACAGTCCCTGAACACACTATTCATCAAGTTCATAAAAGTTGCTAGTGCATTAGTTAACTTGAATGGTACTACTGTGAACTCGTAGTGACCATATCGTGTTCTGAATGCTATTTTAAAGATATCCTCATCCTTAATCTGTAACTGATGGTAACTAGATCTAAGGTCTAGTTTTGAGAATACCTTTACACCTTTCATTTGATCTAACAACTCATCTATCCTTGGAAGTGGATACTTGATCTTTATAGTTGCCTTCTTGAGCATTCTATAATCAATGTACAACCACAACGTTCCATCCTTCTTCTTTACAAAGATGACTGGTGTGCTCCAAGGTGACACACTAGGTAAAATAAACCCTTGTTTCAAAAATTGTTCTAATTGTTCCTTAAGCTCATACAATTCTGTTGTTGTCATTCGATAGGGTGCCTTAGATTGCAGTTTTGTTCCTTGCATTAGATCTATTGAGAAATCAAATTCCCTTTTTGGTGGTAGTTCTATCAATTCATCAGGAAAGACATCTATGAACTCTCTAAGTATATGATACTTATCAAAATATGGTTCATGATTATCTAGATCTCTTATTTTAACTACATAGATTGAACAACCCTTTCTCTTTGCCTTCTTCAATTGCATGGCAGAAATCTGTCTTAGCTTAAGGAGTATTCTAGAACCAAGAATATCTACCCGATTCCCAAAGTCATCAAGGCATTTCACTACTTTCTCTTCACAGTCTACTAAGGACTTATGTTTAGATAACCAATTGATTCTGAAAATCACATCATAAGATCCTAGAGGTGCAACATAAAGGTTGACTTGCATTTGGAAGGTTGGAAGATTTAATTGATTGCATACTAGACATGAATCTACTCTTTTCTCTGCATTGTTACCATAGTGCACCATCCAAGAATTTTCCATGTGTCCTAGTTTTACAGATAACTTAGCTACAATTTTAGGATAAACAAAACATTCTGTAGCTCTAGTATCAATTAAAATAGAAACTGGAAGGCCAAAGAGCTTTCCAGATAACTGAATAGGTGTAGCTTGGAAATTATCTTGATGATGATTTACTGTCACATAAATTTGGTGTTGAGGAGCTCCTTATCGATTTCCATCTCTCTAGTTCACTATTCATTGAGGACATGCACTAACGTAATGCTCTCCTCCACAATTATAACGTCCATCTCTAGGTCCTCTATTTTTAGCTCACATGTCTCTTCTGTTATTGTTTCCATTGTTGTCATAGTTACCTCTCTTATTATTTTCACCTTGTTTCCATTGTTTTTTTCTTGATAATTTTTGCCCCTCTTGAGATTTCTTATCTGATGCTTGTTGTTTCCTTGTTTGTTATTAGTCTGATTGTAATTGTTATTCTAAAACTTTTTATTCCCATATTTCGCATCCTGACTCTTATGGTAATTGGAAATCTGCTGTAGTTTCTGCTCCTGTTTAGTTGCTTTTTCAAACACTTCATCCATGGTCAAGGGGTAATGAATATCCACCTCTAACCCAATCTATAGCTTAATCCCAAGATAAACTTACAGATCCTAAACCTCTCATCTAGCTAATACTGTGAACATACTTCAACAGGTGAGAGAAATTTCTCCCAATATTACATCACTGTCATACATCCTTGAGTGAGGTTTTGAAATTCTATCATTTTCTTGTCAAAATAGAGTTGTGGCTACCACCTCTTCCTAAAGAGCTTGAGGAAGTGGTCACGTGACTTCTCCTGGTAATAGTTTCTTTTCAACCTTTTCATTATCCCACCAAGTCGTTGCATCTCCAATAAGTGGGTAAGATCCCCATATAGCTTTAGTTTCATTATACAAGTCTCGAAGATCAAAATATTTTTCCATATCAATTATCCATGCTTCTTCTCCGTCACCAATAGTCTTACCATCAAACTTAGGAGGGTAACCTTTTTGAGATCCTTTCTGAACTCCTCAACAATTTTTTTTGGTTGCTCTCATTCACTTCACCTTCTGGACCTCTATCTTCTTCTCTTCGTTCCTCATTCTGATTTGCTTTGATTCCTCTGACTTCTTTTTCTAGATTGTTCATTCGAGTCACTTGTTGAGTCAAAAGAGAAAGGATTTGGTCTAGTTGGTTATTCTATCCATCATTATTCTGACCAACATTGTTATTGTTTGCATCATTTTAGTTTCCTTCATTATTTCCGGCATTATTTCCTACATTAGCCTCCTCCTTCATTAGTGCTAGTATTGTTACCTACATTGGCTTCTTCATTGTTTCCTATATTTGGGCCACCACCAAATCCTAGGGTGGCTGCCCTATGTCCAAAGTTTCTAGTATCCATGATGAATTATCTACAAGAAGTTTTCAACTTAGCGTATTACTCCAAAAGGGCCTAGTATAGAACTATTGCTCCAATACCAAATGTAAAGTACTAAAAATTCCACAAACATACATTTAACTAAAGCAAAACTAAATTAACTACAAGAAAAGTAATTAAATCTACATCATCAAGTAAAAGAGATAAATTCAACATCTATTATCTATGAAGATTTCATTCATAAGTTTTTTATTCACAATCATGGTACAAATCATCTTTCTAAAGTACAATATATACACTATCAATAATGACTTACACCTTACAAAAAAATTTGAGTTCAATGAAGATATATATTTGTCCACAAGATCATGTAAATCCAAACAATCATTCGTCAATCGCCATCAACCATCTGGGCATCTACTACGTCGAAGGACAAGAACATGGTTCAGACACTTTTCCGCCCAACCATGAAGCTTGTGCTTCCCTGATATTCCTCAAACAGAGGAATGCCTGACCCTACTCAAAGGGCCTAGCAACCTATAAACAAGCACATGGTGGAATGTGGTGTGTTCCTATTAACCTACATGCATCCTATCTAGAATGTAGCATCACATTAACAAGATATGGTAGGGAAAAATATAAATGTATAAACTAGGCAATCAAAACCATTTGTTTCAATGGTACACATGTCTATTTCAACATCAAATTTTACTTTGGCCAAAGTATAAACCGATTAACGGTGTGTAAGTTTTGAAAAGAAAACCTACTTCCTATTTCCCCATATTCGGCACCCGTCCTGAAAGGAAACTTTCCATTAAAAAAAAAAAGACACAGAAAACACAAATATAACATAGATCCTTTCTCATTCATAGCATAGCTTATGAAATAAAAGATGAAAAATTTTCTCCATGCATGTAATCATTAGGAAATAGGAAATCTTTCAGGTGTTTTCATTCATTGTTTGTCTCATATGCAATTAGTTTTTTTTTAAAATCGTATCTTCATTACTGTGAGAATGAACATAAGGTTTCCTCTAGAAATGTAAAAAGGTTATCTCAACATGTTGTCTATCTCCAAGGAATGTATTTCATACCTATGTAATATATCCATGTTTTTATTAATTTAAGAAAATTTAACTCTATTTATTAAAATTAACTTATTTGGATTTGAATACATACATACA